>CM069084.1:28364432-29029432 GCA_035578085.1 Solanum pinnatisectum | reverse complement strand
CATAATGGAGGTGACCTTTCGTAATCATGGAAATTGCACTCATAAATTCAGTATTTAGCTCTAGTGGTCTTACGTTTCTTGATTTGGTTAATTTTAGGCCCCGAAGAATGGCTAGAAGTTCTGTTTGAATTGCATCTATATAGGCATGCTTTTGTTTTTGAAGCCACATATCCATTTTTCTTTATAATCCCTTATCATTCCTTCAATTCTCCCCATGTCTGGTTTAGGATTTGCAGATCCGTCTATGTTAAGTTGGTAAGTGCCTTGTGTTGGGGGGGGGGGGGTCCCATTTGATTTGGACATTCTCTCTGGCTTTTGTAGATGGCACATTGATCATAAGATAATATTCAGTAGCATTGGCTATAAATAGTTAGTATTTACAATGTACTTAATTTTGTTAAAGACATTATCGTTTCTTCCTAGCCACAAGTACCTCATACTGAAGGAAATTATAGTCTTCCATAGGATCCAAATGTTGAATTGCTTCTTCTTTATTGATTTCCAAACTGATATCCAATTGGTAGATTTCATGGGAGATATGTTTATCTCAATCATGGAGGATTTTTTAAAAGGTTTTGGCTTTTGGGCATTAGAAGAAAATGTATGTGATATGTTCCCTCTGTTCATTACATAAGTGACATTTATTGTCACTCCTCGAGTTTACCTCCTGGATGTAAGCATGTGACCTAAGATCATGAGAGACCCCAAAATGGCATATCATAAGCATACTAAAAGATTACTGGATAAAATATATTGTGCGGAAGCTAGAAACATATCATAAAATGAAATGATGGGGAATACCCATTCTAAGTCTGATTGTATAACTGAATTTAATGACAACTGAAACATCAAACTCAACTAAAACTTAAGCTAAACTAAGTCTAAATAAAAGCCTCTACTGACTAGAGATGTTGACATATCTCCCCAGCTAACTCTAGCAAAACTAAAACTAGCGACTAAAAATGGAAATATAACATGTCACTCCTCTCACCAGTGATGATGCTGAACTGGATATAGGGAACTGATCTATGCGTTATCTGAATGCTGAGGACCTGAACCTACATCACGAGAAGATGTAGCGTAGAGTATGTGTCAATACTTGAACGGTACTGAGCATGCATGATAGAATAAAGCTGGAAAAAAACATATAACTGAACAAAGCAATAAAGCAATGATATAATCTGAACATGATAAATATGTTAGACATGCTGAATATGAACTAACTAAATATAGTGACCAAATTTATAACATACTGAGACTGAATACTGAATTGTAACTAATAACCTGGTCAATACACTAGAATCTATCTGTGGGAGCTACTAATAACCGACATAAAACCACATGAGCTAAATGTGGAGTCCGATGTATACGCCTCATCGAGAGGACCCAATATACCTTCCCATGAGTATAGAGGCATAACAGACGTGATCACTAAGTATAATGTCCACAAAGGTGACTCACCTACGGGGGGCATATAGTTATGGGACTACGAGGGTGATCGACCCTTAGTCCACTCGGTATTAAGCCTACTCCCAATTGATTGTGTAATTAACACATTATGACTGAATGGCTGTAATACTGAATAGTTCAAACTACTGACATGCTAATTGAAAATGCAACATTAATATACTGATAATGAAACATTCTTAACTAGGGCATGTGTAACTGAATAAACTTACCTAGCTAGTGTAATTCATGAACTAAACGAATCTACACAACTAGGGTTCTGAGTTTCATGAAAGAAGCTAAGCAAGAATTCCTCAGAACCTGATAATCTGATTTGGATCAGTCTACCAACTTAATAATAACATAAATCTGAAATTCTAGAAACTCTAAGTCTAAGCATGATGTAGAAAATTAAGAATCTGACTGAATTCTAGGAACCTAATAGGTGATACAAATCCATTAGTGAAATCTGACATACCTCGTGACGAAATTCACGGATAAATTTTTTGATTTTGGGTCTAGAACTGAAGAAACCTTGTTGCGTTCTTGGACTAGGGCTACTTGACTGCTTTCTCATATTTTCATTCTAATTGGATGAATTTAGGAGAATGAATTGACTAGGGTATGATCTAATTTAGTTTCTAGGCTAAAACTTACCAAAACTACGTAGTTTAGGGGTTAAACGATATAGTTTAGGGGTCCAACGCATAAGGAGAAGACCAAACGACCCCTGACTTAAAAGCTGTCGGGGGTAACCACCAGACAGACCGTCCGTCCTAGAAGACATTGACTGAGGTTCTGGGAGTTGAAATCTGAGGTCTAACCTATGACCCTGGACTACGGACCGTGGTTTGACCTACGATCCATAGTTCCTGGCATAGGTTGACCCTTGGTTGAATTTTTTGGAGTTATGGGAGGGGGTTACAGGTTGCCAACTATGGACCCTACCTACAGTCCGTGGGTCACACTACAGTCCATAGGTGGCACTCGTCGGTGGCACCTACAACTTCTGAAATGACTGTTGGTTGGTCTTTCTATGATACAGGGTGTTACATTATCTCCCCCTTGAGAACATTCGTCCTCGAATGAAGACTAAACTAGCTGAACATGGAGGAAAAGAGCTACAAACGCTACCATAAAATACTGGAAACTGAAATCTGACTGAGCTAAGTTCTAAGAAAATGCAAATACGCTGAAAATACAAATATAGCTGAAGGAACGTGATACTAAGACTAAATTTACGCATGAGTAACTAAAAGACTGGATAAGCTAGAATGAAATCAGATGGAAAGAGATGAAGATACTTGGCCTTCATGGCTGCTTCTGCTTCCCAAGTAGCTCCCTCTACGGACTGACTCCTCCACAAAACCTTCACTAAAGCGACTTCTTGATTTCTCAACCTTTGAACCTGACTATCAAGAATCTCAACTGGCACATCCTCATAAGTGAGACTATCTTTCACAGCCACACTTTCCAAAGGTACTATAAATATTGGATCACCCACACACTTTTTCAACAATGAAATATGAAAGACCGGATGCACTGCTGCTAGATCTGCTGGTAACTCTAACTCATAAGCCACTTTTCCAATTCTATTCAAAATCCTGTTAGGGCCTACATATCTAGGTCTGAGCTTCCTTTCTTACCAAATCTCATCATCTCCTTCATAGGTGACACTTTTAGGAAAACCCAATCATCAATTTGGAACTCCAAGTCCCTTCTCCTTACATTTGCATAAGACTTCTAGCGACTCTGGTTAGTCTTAAGTCTATCTCTAATGAGCTAAACTTTTTCCATAGCATCATGAACCAAATCTGGCCATATCAAGGCTGCTTCACCTACTTCAAACTACCCAACTGGAGATCTACATCTGCTGCCATACAATGCCTCATAAGAGGCCATTTGAATACTGGAATAGTAGCTATTATTGTAGGCGAACTCTATAAGAGAAAGGTGATCATCCCTACTACCGTTGAAGTCAATCACACAAGCTCTCAACATGTCCTCTAAGGTCTGAATGGTACGCTCTGCCTGACCATGCGTCTGTGGAAGAAATGATGTGCTAAGATTAACCTAAGTACCAAGACCTTTCTGAAATGACTTCCAGAAATAAGAGGTAAACTGAGGACTTCTATCTGAGATGATAGACAAAGGAACCCCATGTAACCTGACTATATCATTAGGGTAAAGCTTGGAGTAGTCCTCCACCGAATCTATAGTATTGACAGCCAAAAAGTGTGTAGACTTAGTAACTCTGTCAACTATAATCCAAATGGAGTCATGTTGTCTGCGACTACAAGGTAAACCTGTAATGAAGTCCATGTTGATCGCTTCCCACTTCCAAGTAGGAATGTTGATCCCTTGAGTCATACCCTATGGTTTCTGATGTTTTACCTTCACTTGTTGACAATTAGGGCACTTAGCCACAAAATCTGATATATCCCTTTTCATGCCATTCCACCGAAAGACCACAGATCACGGTACATCTTAGTGGCACTTGGATGAATATAATACCTAGAGTTATGGGCTTCTGTAAGAATCTTCTGTCTCAACTCACCCACCTTAGGAATACATAAACAACCTTGATAGTGAAGCGCACCATCTCTCTTTTGGGAGAAAACCTCAACCCTGTGTTGATGAACTGCACCCTTCAGTTGAAGCAATATAGGATCACTTTCTTCTTTTTCCTTAACCTCCGCTACAAATGAAGATTCTAATCCATTTTGAACTGTTACACCACCATCTTATATGCTCATAAGGCGAACTCCCAGACGAGCAAGCCGGTGAACATCTTTTGCTAGTTCTTTCCTTTCTTCCTCAACATGCGCTACACTACCCATAGATAGTCTGCTAAGAGCATCTCCTACTACATTGGCCTTACCAGAATGGTAGAGTACATTCATATCGTAGTCCTTGAGGAACTCAAACCATCTACTCTGGCGAAGATTCAACTTTTTCTAGGTGAACACATACTGAAGGCTCTTATGGTGTGTGAACACATCAACGTGAACACCATACAGGTAATATCTCCAGATCTTTAGGGTAAATACCATTGCTGCAAGCTCGAGGTCATGAGTCGAATAGTTCTTCTCATGCACCTTAAGTTGTCTAGAAGCATACGCTATAACCTTACCTCACTACATCAACACAGAACCTAGGCCGACTCTAGATGCATCCCAATAGATAACATAATCGTCTGAACCCTATGGTAGAGTCAAAACATGAGTTGTAGTCAACCTAGTTTTCAGTTCTATGAAGCTCTTCTCACACTCATCTGACCACTGAAACTCAACCTTTTTCTAAGTCAACTTAGTGAATGGAGAAGCTATGGATAAAAATCCTTCCACAAACCTTCAGTAATAAGTCGCCAAACCCAAAAAAATTCTGATCTCTGAAGGAGTGGTAGGTCTGGGCTATTGTTTAACTGCTTTTATTTTCTAATAATCCACTCAGATCCCTTCACGAGACACAATATGCCTAAGGAAAGCAACTGAATACAACCAAAACTCACATTTGCTAAACTTAGCAAATAACTGGTGATCTTTGAGAGTTTGCAGGACAACCCTCAAATGAGTTGAGGATATCATCAATAAAGATGATAACGAACAAGTCAAAATACTGCTTGAACACCCTGTTCATCAAATCCATGAAAGCTACATAAGCTTTGGTTAGTCTAAATGACATAACTATAAATTCATAATAAACATACCAAGTTCTAAAGGCTGCTTTCGAAATGTCACTATCTCTGACTCTGAGCTGATGATAATTGAATCTAAGGTCTATCTTTTAAAAATGACTAGCACCCTGAAGTTGGTCAAACAAGTCATCAATCTTGGGAAAGGGGTACTTATTCTTGATTGTGACTTTGTTCAACTGTTGATCGTCAATGCACATCCTGAGACAACCATCTTTCTTTTTCATGAACAACACTGGTGCACCCCATGGGGAAATACTAGGTCTGATAAAGCCCTTATCTAGAAGGTCTTTTAACTACTCTTTCAATTCAATAATTTCAATGAATTCAAAAGACAACAACGAATCACACATATAGGCACGATCGATCGATTTTGTTTTGTAAGAAATGTATATAGAAGGGAGGAATAATTTGATGCCAAAAAATGTGAGAAAGTCTCTCTATTTATAGCCAACAAAGGGAAAATGTCACAACTCTTTGGAAAAAGACAACCTTTCAGAAAGGTCACAACCCTTTGGAAAAAGGCACAACATTTCAAACAATCACAACCCTTTGGAAAAGATACAACATTTCATAAAGGTCACAAACTTTCTGCTAAGTCACAACCCTTTAGGAGAGTCACAACCCTTTATTTCCTATTCACACCTTTAAAACCCAACAATATCTTCTTCCATATCTCTTTCCTTCGTCAACGCATTTGTTATTTTGTTATGTTCCTGAATATGTGTTGTGTGTTGTGATTCCCAACTACTACATTTAGGACTTGAATTCAAAAATTATATTAGCATAATGGAGGTGACCTTTCATAATACTAGAAATTGCACTCGTAAAGTCAGTATTTAGCTCTAGTTGTCTTAAGTTTCTTGATTTGGCAAATTTTAGGCCCCGGAGAATAGCTAGAAGCTTTGTTGGAATTGCATCTATATAGGCATGCTTTTGTTTTTGAAGCCACATATCTATTTTTGTTTATAATCCCTTATCACTCCTTCAATTTTCCCCATGTCTGGTTTAGGATTTGCAGATCTGTCTATGTTAAGTTGGTATGTGCCTTGTGTTAGGGGGTCCCATTTGATTTGGAGATTCTCTCTGGCTTTTGTAGATGGCGCATTGATCATGAGATAATATTCAATAGCATTGGCTATAAATGGTTAGTATTTACAATGTACTTAATTTTGTTAAAGACATTATCGTTTCTTCCTAGCCACAAGTGCCACATACCGAAGGAAATTATAGTCTTCCATAGGATCCAAATGTTGAATTGCTTCTTCTTTATTGAGTTCCAAACTAATATCCAATTGGTAGCTTTCATGGGAGCTATGTTTATCTCAATCATGGGATTGCTTTGAAAGACCAGGATATTTCAAAAGGTTTTGGATTTTGGGCATTTGAAGAAAATGTATGTGATATGTTCCCTCTATTCACTACATAAATGACATTTATTGTCACACCACGAGGCTACCCCCGAATGTTAACACGGGACCTAGGATCAGAAGTGACCCCAAGCTGGCATATCATAAGCATACTGGATAAAATATAATCTACGGAAGCTAGAAACATATCATAAAATGAAATGATGGAGAATACCCATTATAAGTCTGATTGTATAACTGAGTTTAATGACAACTGAAACATCAAACTCAACTAAAACTTAAGCTAAACTAAGTCTGAATAAAAGCCTCTACTGACTAGAGATGCTGAGATATGTCCCCAGCTAACTCTAGCAAAACTAAAACTAGAGACTGAAAATGGAAAGATAACATGTCACTCCTCCTCGAAGAATGAGGATTCACCAGTGATGACGCTGAACTGGATATAAGGAACCGATCTATACATTATCTGAATGCTGAGGATCTGAACCTATATCACGAGAAGATGTAGCATAGAGTATGTGTCAGTACTTGAACGGTACTGAGCATGCATGATAGAATAAAGCTGAAAAAAAACATATAACTGAACAAAACAATAAAGCAATGATATAATCTGAACATGATAAATATGTTAGACATGTTGAATATGAACTAACTGAATGTAGTGACCAAGTTTATAACATACTGAGACTGAATACTGAATTGTAACTGATAACCTAGTCAATACGCTAGAATCTATATGTGGGAGGAACTAATAACCGACATAAAACCACATGAGCTAAATGTGGAGTCCGATGTATACGCCTCATCGAGAGGACCCAATATACCTTGCCATGAGTATAGAGGCATGACTGACGTAATCACTACGTATAATGCCCACAGAGGGGACTTACCTACGGGGGCATGTAGTTCTGGGAATATAAGGGTGACTAACCCTTAGTCCACTCAGTATTAAGCCTACTCCCAACTGATTGTGTGATTAACACATTATGACTGAATATCTGTAATACTAAATAGCTCAAACTACTGACATGCTAACTGAAAATGCAACATTAATATACTAATAGTGAAACATTCTTAACTGGGGCATGTATAACTGAATAAACTTACCTAGAAAGTGTAATTCATGAACTAAAGGAATCTACACAACGTGGGTCCTGAGTTTCATGAAAGAAGCTAAGCAGCAATTCCTCAAAACATGATAATCTGATTTGGATTAGTCTACCAACTTAATCATAACATAAATTTGAAATTCTAGAAACCCTAAGTCAAAGCATGATGTAGAGAATCAAGAATCTAACTGAATTCTAGGAACCTAATGGGAGAAAGGAACCCACTAGTGAAATCCTACTTACCTAGTGACGAAATTCACTGAGAAATCTTTCGATTTTGGGGCTGGAATTGAAGAAACCTTGCTGCGTTCTTGGACTTGGGCTGCTCGATTGCTTTCTCCTATTTTCATTATAATTGGATGAATTTAGGAGAATGAATTGACTAGGGTAGGTTCTAATTTAGTTGCTAGGCTAAAACTGACCAAAACTATGTAATTTAAGGGTTAAACGACATATTTTAGATGTGACCAAATGACCCCTGACTTAAAATCTATCGGGGGTCACCGATTGACCAGACTGACAGTTCGTCCTGGCAGACATCGACTGGGGTTCTAGGACTTGAAATCTGGGGTTTGACCTATGGCCCTGGACCACGGATTATGGTCTGACCTACGGTCTATAGGTCCTGGCGTAGGTTGACCCTTCGCTGAATTTTCTGGGAGTTCTGGGAGGGGGTTATAGGTTGCCAACCATGGACTACACCTACGGTCTGTGGGTCACCCTACGGTCTATAGGTGGCACCCATCGGTGGCACCTACAACTTTTAAAATAACTATTGGTTGGTCTTTCTAGGATACGAGGTGTTACATTATCTCCCCCTTAGGAACATTCATCCTCGAATGAAGACTAAACTAGTTGAACATGGAGGGATAGAGCTGTAAACCCTACCACTAAATACTGGAAATTGAAATCTGACTGAGTTAAGTTCCAAAAAACATGCAAATACGCTGAAAAGACAAATATAGTTGAAGGAACATGATACTAAGACTGAGTTTACGTATGAGTAACTAAAAGACTAGATAGGAATTATTACCTCAAGCTGGAATGGAATCGGAAGGAAAGAGATGAGTAAACTTGGCCTTCATGGCTGCTTTTTCTTCCCAAGTAGCTCCCTCTATGGACTGACTCCTCCACAAAACCTTCATTGAAGCGACTTCTTGGTTTCTCAACATGCAAACCTGATGATCAAGAATCTCAACTAGCACATCCTCATAAGTGAGACTATCTTTCACAACCATCTCTCTCCAAATGTACTATAGATGCTGGATCACTCACACACTTTTTCAACAATGAAATATGAAAGACCAGATGCAATGCTGCAAGTTCTACTAGCAACTCTTACTCATAAGCCACTTTTCTAATTCTTTTTAAAATCCTGTAAGGGCCTACATATCTAGGGCCGAGCTTTCCTTTCTTACCAAATATCATCACCCCCTTCATAGGTGACACATTCAGGAAAACCCAATCATCAATTTGGAACTCCAAGTCCCTTCACCTTACATCTGCATAAGACTTCTGGCGACTCTGGTTTGTCTTAAGTCTATCTCTAATGAGCTGAACTTTTTCCATAGCATCATGAACCGAATCTGGCCTTATCAAGGCTGGTTCACCTACTTCAAACCACCCAACTGGAGATCTACATCTGTGGCCATACAATGCCTCATAAGGGGCCATTTGAATACTGGAATGGTAGCTATTATTGTAGGCGAACTCTATAAGAGGAAGGCGATCATCCCTACTACCCTTGAAGTCGATCACACAAGCTCTCAACATGTCATCCAAGGTCTGAATTGTACACTCAGCCTGACCATGCGTCTGTGGATGAAATGATGTGCTAAGATTAACCTAAGTACCAAGACCGTTCTGAAATGACTTCTAGAAATGAGAGGTAAATTGAGGACCTCTATCTGAGATGATAGACAAAGGAACCCCATGTGACCTGACTATCTCATTAGTGTAAAGCTTGGCATAGTCCTTCATCGAATCTGTAGTCTTGATAGCCAAAAAGTGCGTTGACTTAGTAACTTTGTCAACTATCATCCAAATGGAGTCATGGTGTCTGCGAGTATAAGGTAAACCTGTAATGAAGTCCATGTTGATCACTTCCCACTTCCAAGTAGGAATGTTGATCTCTTGAGTCATATCCCATGGTTTCTGATGTTCTACCTTCACTTGTTGACAATTAGGTAACTTAGCCACAAAATCTGCTATACCATTGCACCGAAAGATTTCTTGAAGATCACGGTACATCTTAGTAGCGATTGGATGAATAGAATACCTGGAGTTATGGGCTTCTGTAAGAATCTGCTGTCTCAACTCACCCACCTTAGGAACACATAAATGACCTTGATAGTGAAGCACACCATCTCCCCCTTGGGAAAAAACCTCAACCCTGTGTTGATGAACTGCACCCTTCAGTTGAAGCAATATAACATCACTATCTTTTTTTCCTTAACCTCCACTACCAATGAAGATTCTGACCTATTCTGAACTGCTACACAACCATCTAATATGCTCATAAGGCGAAATCCCAGACGAGCAAGCCGATGAACATCTTTTGCTAGTTATTTTCTTTCTTCCTCAACATGTACTACTCTACCCATAGATAGTCTGCTAAGAGCATTTGCTACTACATTTGCCTTACCTAGATTGTAAAGTACATTTATATTGTAGTCCTTGAGGAACTCAAGCCATCTCCTCTGGGGAAGATTCAACTCTTTCTGTGTTAACACATACTGAAGGCTCTTATGGTCTATGAACACATTAACGTCAACACCATACAAGTAATGTCTCCAGATCTTTAGGGTAAAGACCACTGTTGCAAGCTCGAGGTCATGAGTCGGATAGTTCTTCTCATGCACCTTAAGCTGTCTAGAAGCATACGCTATAACTTTACCTCACTGCATCAACACACAACTTAGGCCGACTCTGGATGCATCACAATAGATAACATAACAGTCTGAACCCTCTAGTAGAGTCAAAACAGGAGTTGTTGTCAATCTAGTTTTCAGTTCTGCGAAGCTCTTCTCACACACTCATCTGACCACTGAAACTTAACCTTTTTATGAGTCAACTTAGTCAATAGAGAAGCTATGGATGAAAATCCTTCCACAAACCTTCTGTAATAAGCCGCCAAACCCAAAAAACTTCTGAAGGAAAGGTAGGTCTGGGCCATTGTTTCATCGCTTCTATTTTCTGAAAATCCACTAGGATCCCCACAATATGCCTAAGGAAAGTAACTGATTGCAACCAAAACTCACATTTTCTAAACTTAGCAAATAACTAGCGATCTTTTAGAGTTTACAAGACAACCCTCAAATGAGTCGCATGTTCTTCCTCATTCCTAGAGTAAATGAGGATATCATCAATAATGACGATAACGAACAAGTCAAAATACTGCTTGAACACTCTGTTCATCAAATTCATGAAAGCCACAGGAGCATTGGTTAGTCCAAATGACATAACTACAAATTCATAATGACCATACTGAGTTCTAAAGGCTGCTTTCGGAATGTCACTATCTCTGACTCTGAGCTGATGATAACCGGATCTGAGGTCTATCATTGAAAAATGACTAGCACCCTGAAGTTGGTCAAATAGGTCATCAATCCTAGGAATAGGGTACTTATTCTTGATTGTGACTTTGTTCAACTGTCGATCGTCAATGCACATCCTGAGAGAACCATCTTTCTTTTTCATGAACAACACTGGTGTACCCCATAGGGAAATACTAGGTCTGATGAAGCCCTTATCTAGAAGATCTTTTAACTACTCTTTCAATTCCTTAAGCTCAGCTGGAGCCATTCAGTAAGGAGGAATAGAAATAGGCTGGGTATCTGGAAGGATATCAATTTCGAAGTCGATTTCCCTTTTGGGAGGTACTCTGGGAAGATCTTCTTGAAACACTTCTGGAAACTCATTAACTACTGGATCTGACTCAAGAGTTGGGGTTTCGAAGCTAGAATCCTTAACCTGAACTAGATGATAGAGACAACCATTAGAAATTATCTTTCTGACCATAAGGTAAGAAATGAATCGACCCATAGGCATTGAACTACTACCCTTCCATTCTAAGCTTGGCTCATCTGGACACTGAAAATGAACGATCCTAGTTCTACAATCGACTGACGCATAACAAGAATGTAATCCAAAGTCTACCATTTCTAACTCTACAAGATCTGCTGAGGTGACTTTATGAGAAACTGTGGCAAGGCAATTTATGCATACCCATCTAACTATAACTGGGTCACCAACTGGAGTAGATACTGAGAAGGGTTCTGAAAGAGTTTCTTGATTGACACCAAAGTTTAGTGCTATATAAGGAGTTACAAAGGGAAAAGTAGCCCCTGGATCTAATAAAGCATAAACATCTAAATGAAAGATTCACAACATACCACGAACTACATCGGAGAAAATCTTTACGATGAGCACGGAGAGCATAACTTTGTTACGTGGCTGCCACTGTGCGGATGAAGCACCCTACTGAGTTGGGCGACCTACTGGTGCTGCTGGAGTTATAGACTGAGCCTTACTATTGTTACCTCCCTGACTCTACTTTGAAGAAGGACAATTTCTCAATCTGTGATCAATCAGACCATACCCAACATATCCTTTCTTCCCTGCAAGACACTCGCTCGGATGGTTCTTACCATATTTTGGACAAGTTGGGTAGGTCATATTACCTGAAACACTCCCCTGCGATTTAGAGCATGATGTCCTACCTTTCTGATCCTGTCGAAACCAAGAAGATGGAGCACTAGCTGATAAAGGTGCTAGAGCTGAAAATTTTTGCTAGAACTGAGAGAAATTTCCACCACCCAATTTCTACTGAGAATAGTCATAGTTGCCTATCATATCCTTCTTATTATCCTTAGCCTATTCCCTAAGCTTATCTCCCTCAACCTTCTGAGCATGAGTCATAAGCCTAGAGATATTCATAGTTTCCAGCAACATAGCATTTTTGCACTTAGTTTTCACTAAGTCGGACACCCCATATAGAAACTTATTCATTTGTGCCTTTAGATCAGCAACCATGTGAAGAACATACCTAGAGAGTTGGGTGAACTTGAGTCCGTACTCTTGGACTATCATGGATCCTTGCCTCAAATTCATGAACTCCTGAGCTTTTGCCTCCCTCAACTCTCTTGGGAAGAACCTGTCCAGAAAAGTCTCACTAAAACACTCCCAAGTGATAAGAACTACATCCGTACCCCTGTTTTCTTTCCATTGAGTAAACCAGATGTGAGCTACATCCTTAAGCTGGTAGGATGCCAACTCTACCCTATTACTACCAGTCACTTGCATCACTCCAAAGATTTTCTTGACCTCATCAATTAAGTTGTAGGGATCCTTACCAACTTGCGACCCTAGAAACTCAGGTGGATTCACCCTAACAAAATCCAGAACTCTAGCTGCAGCTAACCCGACATTAGTGTTAGTAGGAACTGGGGCCTGTTGATTGTTCTGGTTGGTCACACTCTAAGCCAAAAGCTGAATGGCATTCTGAAACTCTGCATTTGAAACTTCCTGATCTGGGACTGGAGGAGTTGTGTTAGCGTTGTGGGCATTCGCATTCCTTGCATAAGCTCTATGGGGAGGCATGATCTGATAACGCATAACGATGGATTAGAAAAAGAGATCGTACCAACGCACGATAAGAATATCAAGAAAGTGAAGTTTTCCTAAAACACTTTGTAGCCTCTCTCTCATTAGATGTGGTGCACTTCACACCCTTGTAAAGGACTCTACTTAGTGCGACTTTTCAGACATCCTAGGACACTTAAACCTAATACTCTGATACCCAGTTTGTCACACCCCGAGGCTATCTCCTGGATGTAAACACGGGACCTAGGATCATAAGTGACCCCAAGCTAACCCTGAGTTGGCATATCATAAGCATACTAAAAGATTACTAAATAAAATATATTGTGCAGAAGCTAGAAACATATCATAAAATGAAATGATGGGGAATACCCATTCTAAGTCTGAATATATAACTGAGTTCAATGACAACTGAAAGATCAAACACAACTAAAACTGAAGCTAAACTATGTTTGAATAAAAGCCTCTACTGACTAAAGATGTTGAGACATGTCCTAGCTAACTCTAGCAAAAATGAAACTACGGACTGAAAATGGAAAAATAACATGTCACTCTTCCTCGAAGAATGAGGAATCACCACTGATGATACTGAATTGGAGATCGGGAATCGATCTATGCATGATTTGAATGCCGAGGATCTAAACCTACATCACAAGAAGATGTAGCGCAGAGTATGCGTCAGTACTTGAAAGGTACTGAGCATGCAGGATAGAATAAAGCTAAATAAAACATATAACTGAACAAATCGATAAAGAAATAATATAATCTGAACATGATAAATATGTTAGACATGCTGAATATGAACTAACTGAATGTAGTGACCAAGTTTATAACATACTGAGACTAAATACTGAACTGTAACTGATAACCTAGTTAATACGCTAGAATCTGTCCGTGGGAGCTACTAATAACCGACATAAAACCACATGAGCTAAATGTGGAGTTTGATGTATACGCCCCATCGAGAGGACCCAATATACCTTGCCATGAGTATAGAGGCATGACTGGCATGATCAATAAGTATAATGCCCATAGAGGGGACTTACCTACAGGGGCACGTAGTTCTGGGACTATGAGGGTGACTGACCCTTAGTCCATTCGGTATTAATCCTACTTCCAAATGATTATGTAATTAACACACTATGACTGAATATCTGTAATACGGAATAGCTCAAACTACTGACATGATAACTGAAAATGCATCATTAACATACAGATAATGAAACATCTTAACTGGGGCATGTATAACTAAATAAACTGACCTAGCAAGTACAATTCATGAACTAATCAAATCTACGCAACTAGGGTTATGAGTTTCATGAAAGAAGCTAAGCAACAATTCCTTAAAACATGATAATCTGATTTGGATTAGTCTACCAAGGCTTCAACATAGAAATCTTGTTAGACTTTTGGGTTATTGTATTCAATCAAGTGAAAAGATTTTACTATATGAGTAAATGGCAAACAAAAGTCTAGACACCTTTATATTTGGTTAGTATTTTTATTTTTTAACTAATATCTTTATATTGTTGATCTATTGAGCTAAGGCAGCTCTGCATATAGTGTTTTAGACTCATACTTCATCGCCGCTCGGTCCTTTCGAATCTTAATCTTAAGAAATTCCTGAATGAGAAAGCGGTATGTATGGTTGGCGTATGCCTGGAAACTAGTTTAGAATGATATCATCAACTGCATGATAGACTATGAGTAATCTAAATCATAACATAAATCTGAAATTCTAGAAACCCTAGGTCTAAGCATGGTGTAGAGAATCAAGAATCTGACTGAATTTTAGGGACCTAATGGATAAAAGGAACCCATTAGTGAAATCCCACATACATGGTAATGAAATTCATGGATAAATCTTTTGATTTTGGGGCTGGAACTGAAAAAACCTTGCTGTGTTCTTGGACTAGGACTACTCGACTGCTTTCCCCTCTTTTCGTTCTAATTGGATGAATTTAGGAGAATGAATTGACTAGGGTAGGTTCTAATTTAGTTGCTAGGCTAAAACTGACCAAAACTACATAGTTTAGGGGTCCAACGCACACTACAAGAAATTTAATCTTTAACAACCATTACTTAACGAAGGGAATGGATCCGGTCATTATAAATACACTTACAAAGACCAAATAAAATTTTCGTCGCTAAATTTATTTATTTTACTAATCACTGGCGAAGGTATAATATCTCCGTCGTTATAACTACAATATTTGGTCATTAATAAAATTAGGTGTGCACAAACTTATATATGGTATATTAATTATCCCACTACTTTTTTAAAACTACTAATAACTTATTCCTTAAATTAATTATCCAATTAATTATTTAAAATGAGTAACGCTCCCGTATTAAATAAATAAATAAATGGGGAAGAGGAAAAGTTTTACTTATGCACTTCTCTAGGGTAAGTTTTTATTTTTCATCAATGTGTTCTCCAAGAACGATATAACTTTCAAGTAGAGTCAAGAACAGATCCTCTAGAACCAAGTGATAGTGGTAGCGGCTGGATTCAGACGGCAAGATGAGGCTGAAAACTTGATTCACAACAACAATTAAGGAAGGTAAACCTATTATGTTGATTGTATTAAGGATGAGTATATTTTTTAATACATGACTATCTGAAGATATTAATTTCGCGGCTAAAAGTGCTACATATTTGGGTTGAATTATTTGTAATATATTCTCAGTTTAATGTCCCATCGAATGTTTTCTGAATTAATGAATTTCTTAGCAGTTGCATTTTAATTTTAATTCTTAATTTAACTGTACTACTTCAAGAACCTTTTATATTTTTGTATAGCTTATTTTGAGCGTCTCATCTATGGGAACCAATCAATTGAAATGTCAAGTAAATAGGTTAGATTTGTTAGATTTTGTATTTCAATTTTGTTCTCTCTGTGCTATACCTCTTTTTCAATTGTGATTGTTTTCAGTTTTCTATATTTAATGATTTTGTACAATAATTTCAATCTTATTTACTTCCCCTGTAGTGATTGTTTTAAACTTGTGAGGCCATCCTAATAGCTACAACATACTCAATCTATTCTCATAGAGTGATATCTGGAGAAGGTAGAATATACACACCTTACATTTACCATAAAGATAAGGTAGAAAGTCTATTTTCGATATACCCTCAACTCAAGACAAAAATAGACTAAAGTAGCGAGACCATCATAATATGGCATTGAATATTACGATTCAATATTGGAAATTTCTACATCAGAAACAAGAGTAAAGGAACAAAAGGTGAGATTTTTATCATAATATGTAGAGCTTTGGTTCGCAGAATAAACTTTGAAATCTTCAGGGCATCTACCAAATCATTCTAATTACCTAAGCTATAATTTCAATTTATAAGTTAGTCATCAATATAGAAAAACACATGATAGAAAAAAATAAAACTTAAATGGATTTAAGTGTTATAGAGGGTGGAGTCTTCTTGCAGAAGTTGAATGAGTAATTGATTATTATGAGTTTAATGGGAAGCGTCTCATTCCCTTACTTGTGGTATGTTATATATAACAAAATCCTTGTAAATGAACTTTAATTTATTATATTATGAATCTGTTAATCTTACTTCTTTTTGTGGTTGGTTATGTAAAACCAATATTATTTTCTATCTTGAGTCTTGTTGCAACTTTTTCTTATTACAGTAGTTATTTTTTGTTAACATGAGTTTTGTTGTTACTTTTAGGGGCCTTCTTATTTAAAATTCATTTTTATATCGTGAAAATAGAATAATATGCATGTCATATATACATGGACTCCGGAGATAGCACCAACAATAATGATGTAGTTCTTGGTCTTAATATTTTGCTTTGTTTCTAAAGTACTCCAATAGGTGATGAAACTTAAATTTTTACCTTTTTCAAAGTTGGCTTGGCTATTTGATCATAATATTCAGTTTGTTAACTTAAGTTCTCACCTATTGATCAAAAAGGTAAAAACTTAATTAGATTTAGTTTGTTTAATATTTAAGTAGTGAATTTGCATATGCAATTAATGCGTCTTCTGATAAGTGAACTTCATAGCTTTTTAATACTCTACCTAACTTGTTTCGAGATTTATCAATTTAACAGTTTAGGAAGAACAAGTTTTATATTTACAAATTGTGCAGAGATTGAAGTTAACATCTTCAAAAAACAAACATTAAGAAAATATCTAGGTTGTCATGATTTTTATTTGATTCATTTATTTGGCTCATCTATTTGGCTCAAAAAATTTGTTTAGTGTTGTTTACGAGATTGATATTTCTTGTTCCCAATTTAGCATTCCAACTTTGAGGTAGATGATATTTGGGCACTATTTTTTTATTTGATCGTGAGTTTATTTAAATATATTTTGTCTAGATCATTATCTACACATAATTATTCAGTTTTAAAATGATCTATTTTTATTTCTAAGAAAACTCTTTAAGGAGAGGGTCAAGGTTAAGGGAGCATGGAAAATTAAGGCTCATGTATGATCCTTAGTTTTAGAATATTCTCCGGAATGTATCTGACATTTATTTTTAAAAAATTAATATATTTATTATGAACTTCGTGAAATAACTAACATCTAACTTGCAACATGAAGAACATAAGATTCTTAAAGGACCTTATAGCTTCTTCTGAAATTTTGCTTGAATTACTCTATAAAAAAATTGGCAACGACAAGTTTATTTTATATCTAGTTGCAGATAATGTTTGCTTCTCCAATCTAAAGAAGCAAAAATAAAATATTCTTTGTGGCTATGCACATGTTGGTTAATTTTAGTGCTATCAAAGGACTTGTACAAGCAGACAACTTGAAGATGCTACTATTATTGCGATTTAAGGGTATATCCACTAAATAAATTTACTATTAGTGTGTAAATTATTGAATTTTAAGGCATTCATTTGAAATTTTTGGTCTTTTATATTCATTTTCAAGAATTCAAATAATTCTTCTATTAATCTATTTTTGTTATCTTCTAGCTAGAATTTAAAATAGAATACTTCTGTATGTTCGTAATCGATCTACAAATTATGACATAATAAGTATTTATAAGCGAATATAGTGATATCCTTTACAGTTAAATTGAACGAAACACAAATTATTGATTCCTTTCATGTTTTTCTCAGCACTGGTCATTTATAATTTATTTTGCTTATCAGGGATATTGAGACTGCATTTTTTACAATTCCTTGTTAAGTACAACAATATCTAGATTATCCAATTAGTAGAACCTTCCTCCGCCTTGTAGTTTTAGTACCTTGTTTGGCTGAAAGTCCATATTTTATCCAACTGAAACAAATAAGATGAACTTTCTAAATCATGGTTATTACATTAGTTCCAATCACATGATGTTTGCTTCAATTATTTTGTTAATATGGTGAATAGGTTAGTCATTTATTTTCTAAATAAATTTGCTAGTATTAATTTTGTCACTAAACTGATATGAACTTATTGTTTTGACAGATGAACTATTTGAATTCTGTAGAATATTCCCCTGAAGACAATACAAATTAAAGCAAGATGATTTAAAGATATTGTCTTTTACTTATTTTTTGGTCAAAATAGATTTGTCATTTGTAAAAATACTACAATTCTATTTATCTTGTTTCTAGGAGTTGGCAAGAATAATATCATACAATTTGAAGGTATATATTCCTAATTGTGATTCTTTAGTTATTTGTAAATCACAATAAAATTTTATATTAGTAATGAAAATTTGATTTCATTTTGAATGCAAGTGTGTGTGTATATATATATATATATATATATATATATATATATATATATATATATGGAAAAATATAATTTTGTATTTATATTTGTTAACACTTCACATTAGTGAAATAAAATGTTGTTGTTACAATTTTTTAACAAGGGGGTTGACAAACAGTAAAATAGGCATTAGCGTACGGAAATTTGACACTAACAAAAGGAAAATTGGTCGTTAAAAGTAAATATAACGACCGTAATATTTTTCGTCTATATAGGATCTTTAACTACCGGGCTTCAAATTCGGTTGTTAACTTTTAACGACCAGTGATGACCAGATATGCTTTGGTCGTTATTGACTTATAGCGATCGGATTTGAACTTTTAATGATCCTATTTTCCTTCGCTAAAGATCATTTTTCTTATAGTGGCATAGGGAAAAGACCAAACAACCCCTGACTAAAAAGTTGTTGGGGTCACCGATGGACCGTGGTAGGACGGACGGACCATGGCAGGACCGATGATCCGTCCTGGCAGATGTCGACTAGGGTTCTGGGAGTTGAAATTTGGGGTCCAACCTACGGCCCTGGACCACGGACCGTGGTCTGACCTACGATCTGTAGGTGCTGACGTAAGTTGACCCTTAGCTGAATTTTCTGAGAGTTCTGGGAGGGGGTTGCAGGTGGCCAACCACGACCCCACCTATGATTCGTAGGTGGCACTCGTCGGTGGCACATGCAACTTCTGAAATGACTCATGGTTGACCTTTCTAGGATACGGGATGTTACATTTATGATCAATGTTGATTTCCTGGAAGTAGTGGTTGGTTGGTAGCCTATTATCTTAGAGGAGTCATATGAAGATTTTGAGTTTGTTGGGTATTTATATGCTTCCAGATCCTTCCATACTTATTCTGATTGTTTGTTCACTTTTGTTCCCTTATTGATGAGAGAATGTGTACTTTTGATTGAGAAGTAGCCATTACTAGTGAGTCCATATATGAGTTCATCCTCTATTTCAATGGGGGAGGGGGAGGTGATTGTCATTTATGATGTTGTTGATATTCTCAGGGAACTCAACTGATAGAGTCAAGCATGGATTCTAGGGTCTTCATTTTTATTCAGAGGCCCTTGAATGAGGCTTATGATTTTCCCTAAATTAGTGATCCAGTTATCCTCTGAGAATCTAATTGTGTTACCTCTATTAGCATTCTATTTTGATCCTTTAGTGCATTGTCTTCTAGCCTTGCATAATGCATTTTGAAGTTCTTGAGGGTACTCTACTGTTTTTGTTAAAACATCTCTTGTGACAGTATTTGAAGTAAAAGATTCTTGCCTCAAGGGTTTTGAGATTTTTGAAATCTCTCCATACTAAGGAGGTGTAGAGAGATTTGTTTCTGACCTCGCTCTTTTGTACTCCCAGTCCTCTTTTAGTCTTCCCTTGAGTAATGATATTCCAACTCATTAAGTGCATTTTCTTATTTTCAGATGAAGTTTCTTCTAATTGATCTTAGCTAGTAGTTGAATGTACTACATATGTGGAAAGGGATGCTATTGAGCAAAGATTTTTTTGTTTTGCAGAAAAAGTCATCCCCCCTCCCTCCGCACTCCCACCCCACCACACCCACACCCATGCAAGCTATTTCAATTTCTTTTAGCAAACAAAAAATTATTTAAATTTTTGCTCTAATATATAAGGTAATCAAGGTATTTTTTTAGAGTTCTATATTAACTTACCAAAACTATGATTTTATTGAGATTCAATTAGTTTTAGAGTACTAGTTTACTTTTGAATTGTATTTTGAAAAGAAAACATGTACACAATATGACATGCTAGTTTCTTTCTCTAAATGAACGAAGATATAATATATATATATATATATATATATATATATATATATATATCTATTATTCTGTATAGTTATTAAGTTTTCTTGAGAGAGGCGATCAGAGTGAATTCATTTACGATCTCAAATTTTCAAACGCGTTGCACTTCGCTCATACATTTGCCTAAGTAAATTCTTTTTTTTTTCTTTTTTTTAAATGTAAGTCACTCCTTATGTTACTCTAAGTGTTTCTCTCCTATTATTATTTTCATCTTGTATATTTATATTTACACGGATGATTGATGTTAACTTATCTTTTAAAGGTGACAGAAAACTTCTTCTATGTTGTTCTCGTCATCTCCGACTTCCTCTCCCCCCCTCTCTCTTCTCTACTCTGACTCTATATTCTATATTTTTTTACCTCTATTTGTATTTTGTACTTCCACCTCTCTATATTTTGTATTTCCACCTACGTATATTTGTATGTTTATCTCTTTTAGTTCTATTTTTATATTTTCGGGAATGAATATAAGTGTTAACAGAGTAAATAAATATAAGTGATAACAGAGTAAATAAATACAAGTGAAATTAGAGCGAATGAAAATAGTCTATTATTTTTTTATTTTTTTTTGTATTTACGTATACAAGCGGACTGTGTTCGTTGATATAGCCTAAATGAGCACATGAAAACAAGTGGTATAAGAGAGAATTAATACAAGTGAAATTAGAGTGAATGATTATAGATTCCTGTATTTTTTGTTGTTTGTATCTTTGTATACATGCAAACTATATTAGGCAATATAAACTATATTCATTGATACATTTTGTATTCGATTCAAGAGAAAATGAAATAAAATGAAATTGGAGCTAATGAATACAGTCACCTGTTTTTATTTTTATATTTTTGTATCTTTGTGTACATCTTGAGTTGTATTTGTTGATACAATCTAAATACACGCACAAATACAAGTTATACAAGAGCGAATGAATACAAGTGAAATTAGAGTGAATGAATACAATTCTCTATAGTTTTTGTTATTTGTATCTTTGTATATACATAGACTATATTAGTCAATGCAACTAAATACATGAATAAATACAACAAATACAATCGATTGACACCTCAAAATATATAGAGCGAAGAGACTTAAACAATTGCTAATAATGATAAATACCCAAACTTAACTCTAAATTGCTAATAAAATCTAAACTATAGTCATTTTTTCAAATTCCTATATTTTAATACTAGATGAAGGTTTCTGTGTAAGTTGCTCATAAAATTCAAACTATTGTCATTTTTTAAAATTCCTATATCTAAATATTACATGAAGGTTTCCCGTCCGGATCTGAGCGCAAATATGATAGTTCTCCATCTATATATAAAATGTGAAAATAGTTGAATATACTCAAAAGGCTTTTTTAATACATCATTTAATTAATAGAACAGTGTAATTTCTGGAAAGAGGGGCATAAAAAACTCTTCGATGCTATATTACTGTATAATCAATCACAAGTAATAATTATTACAAACATGTATTATTTCTCTTCAAGCATATTTACACCCATTTGCATCTACCAAGGGAGATACTAGAAAAAGTAGAATATAATTCTTTTGAAGTATGATTTTGTATAGCAAAGAAGTAAAAAAAATATTATGTATAGTAAATGCATAGCAGATGTTTGCTATTCGAATACTTGAAAAAAACATTTTATAAATTTAATAAGATTTTAATTAGGACAGGACTAGTTGATTATAATTGTGTTCCAAATTAAGATCCATTAGGTAGGGGTTGTTTCCTTTTGGTTGATTCCTGACACCTGTAATCTTACTGTAGAACCCTCAATTGAAGTTCCAGCATCTGTAGCAGCCTTGAGTCCCCTCTTCATTTTCGCTTTCGAAGCCCAACCAAGAAGACCAACTTGAATGTGCTCATCAAATATTGACTTCTTGAAATGGGTACCCATCTGTAATTCAGATTCAACTTCAACATTCATTCATATCAACCTACTCAACAAACCATGCCGGTTTTAAACACTAACCTGTGTAACAAGAGCATAAAGTGGCAACGTGCTATAGCTGCACAACACTTGAATTATTACCCTGGAAAACACAATCACATCATCATCAAAACACATTTTCTCCTACATTTGCGCTATATATAATACCCAACTGGGCACTGGACTTTACCCTATAACAAGTCGTGGAACAATGAAACCAACTTGTCCCATTATGCAGGAATTAAAGCCATATTGCACCTATTGAGAGAACAAAAAACTACCAAGATTAGAAATAGAAAAGTAAGCTGAGTGAAAACATAGTATAATAACTTTAGCTTACCAAGATCCAGAAAAAGAATGCTATCTCAAAAGCATTTTGGAAGAGGATAAAGTGTATCAAGACGAGGACAATTTGAGGGTGCTTGAACCAGAAGTGATCATCAGAAGGTTGGACCACCAATTCACCTTCTATCGCGACATGTTTCTCTGCTACCTCATGAGCTAACTGTATAATTACATGCTCCAACTTCGTGCCAACTGCAATCAGAAGCTGATAAAAACCCAAAAAGAAGTTAAGTGGAAGAAGATGAGGTTGTTGCTAAAGGAGCCTCGTGTTGAAAAAATAAATATTAAGAGCAATTAAGAAAGAAAAGTAATTGAATGTGTGAGAAAGGAAATATCCACATTCAACATGCATCTTAACTCCTGAGAAGGTTGATAGGAATCTAGAAATGCTCCAAAACTAACCTTTAAATAATGAATTTGTAAATAGAAGAGTACACCTTTGTGGACTTTTTGCCAAATAAGTGGGATCCAATATAGGTAAAATATTGATACTGTCACTAAACATTTGCCAAATAAGGAAATGTGTAAGCTTTTTGGGGACGGACCAAAAAGAAAAAGTGTCACATATATTGGGATAGAGGGAGTAACTGTTTTGTTTGAATGGCTTTTCTTAAAATTTAAATTAGATCTAGCAAAAGGCTTAGTAAAGATCCAACTCACAACAAAAGGAATGAAGGCAATCCAGAAGTATGTATGCCAACCTGGAAAATATAAAATGAATTTATCAGCTTTCAGATATAAACCACAACCAAATGACCAAACTGAAACATGAAATGAAACTTGTAAAATTATATTAAAGCCAAGTGAAAGTTATGCAGGCAACACTTTTAAAGGCAGTGTCTGGAATGAATCATCTAAAAGAGTGCTGAAAAATGCAAATAGTAACACAAAACCAACAGAATTCTAACACGTGGCTTAATTTAATCATAAGCTGCGGAAGCATAAGGAGATGTTATCAAATTGCAACTATAGCATGTACAATATGAACGGAGACATAGATAAACTTATTAACATTTGCCTCGGAGGAAGTTGGCAAATGGTCGTACCCATAGTTACAAGACAACTAATTCCACAATTTCTTCTTTGGTAAGTCAAAGTTTAATTCACAATTTTTCTCATCCTGAAAGAGGGTGTAAACTCGGGGCATTCAGCTTATTGTTGGGTATAAGTTCACGGTGACACATGGTTATAAATGCTTGGATAAAACTTTCGCAATTATAAAAAGACTGGGCCATAAATTTAGCAATAAGTTAAATGCAGCTGTTGCGAGTGACAGACTTGGGATTTAGCCTGGTCCCTGGGGGAGGGGGACAACCTACTTGAGGCCCTACCTAAGAAGCAGAAAATTATAGAGCCTAGATATTATTGCTGTCGATTACTAGTTTCTTAGAGAACAACTATCTTCGATAGGTTCTGTGCAAGCATAATATAGCACCAGCTGTGTAACCATCAATAGGTACAGTAAATGCTATCCACAGCTTTCTTATCCTTGAAGTCAAAGAGGAATAAATTGGGAATATTCGATTTTTTGTTGTATAGAAGTGTGTAGTACCATGTACTCAAAAATGTTTGGTTTAGTTCAACATCTTAAGCAATTATAACAATGAGTACAACAATCAACTTAGCAGTAAGTAAACTGCAGCTACTGGCAGTGGCACACTTAGGGATTTTATGGGAGGGGAGATGGCCCTCGCTGCAGACACCAAGCAGGTATTTTTGAGCCCACAATAACATTAAAATTACTGCTATTCAATTGTTAGTTTCCATTTGCCAAGAGAACAACTCTCTTCAATAGCACTAAGGTTGCTAGTACCCAATTATTACTTGCCAATACAACCCTTTTCCATTTGTTCTGCATTAGTATAGAACATTTCAAAGCAGCTGCAAGGTAAAAATGTCTATTCCAAGTTAGAGTTGGCATACCATTAACATTCAGAAACAAGAAGATGACAACAAATACCCAGAGATACCAACTGCAAAAAACACAGGAAAATGGCAACAAGTGAGAAAAACATCGCAAATTCTTCCCGGTGGGATGTGGCAGAGGAGGGAAGGAGGATGGCCACTAACCTGATACCGACGACAGTCTTAAAATCATCTTCCAGAGCACGAATCATGTACTTGTGAAAATTAAATTTTGGGTTTTGCTTGCAATGTGTCTGCCAAAGAGAAGAAACTTAATACTACATGAGCAATTAAGCACCAAAAAGATGGCAAAACAACAAACAATTATCTCAGACAAGTAACATAGTGAAGTTACCATAATGAACCCCAAACGCAGAGCAGCATAATCTGACTTGCTGACAGAACCATAAAATTGCTTAAAGAAAGAGTGCTGCAAGTTTTTGTGGAAACCAAGCAAAAGTATGAGATGCTTGTGTTAATGTAAAGGCACTATAAAACCACGTGATTGCTCTATTATAAATTCCCCATTTCCTCACCTTCTGTCTTACTCATAAATAAAATTGATGTTTATTCAGAGCATGTTTTTCAAATTTTTGCAAGTGCCCAGCTTATCATATTTGTTGAGAATAAGAACCAGTACTTGCTTGGATAGAATTTTCAGGTAACAGGGCCCTAACACGACAGCAAATAAAACTTGCTAATAATATAAATTCTTTCAACGCACTGAAGTAGTGAACCATATTTTAGCTAGACTAGATATATGACAGACTTATTGGAGACACGATCCAGCGTTGGCATTTCTCACAAAATAAAAGGATAAAAGGAAGTGGTCATATCTGTCCATCACATATTCACGTGTCATTTGAGAGCATATGCACCTTCCCCATCTTTAATAGCTTAAATTTAATTATCTTTCTTTTCTCACCACATTAATGTGTTTTAAGAGAAGTTCCCAAGGTAAGTTTTACCATACATAGGAGAAATATATGATAGGGAAAGAATGACTGCTTATTGAGGAAGGAAACTGCTTACCACCCAACCAAAAATGGCTGAGCGTTTGCCCATACCCACAAATCGGTCCCTGATGAAATCGTGTTGCTGGACATGTGTAACCCGTGGTTTTAAAACTGCAAAAGAAAGCATCAAACTGTTTTAGTTTGAAGATCAGCTTGATCTAGATATAATGCATGAGGGGAGTAACTCCATATTGCTTCTTACTTATCTTTCCTCTCATGGTTTGCAGTATGTCAACAGTTCGCTACCTTAAAGACTTGGTTAAGAAAGTAACTAGTTTACAGGGAGCATTAACTACAGGGGCAACGTAAGCTTTTACATCGGTCATTTACTTTCTTTCATCTTTGATTCTCATCATTTTGAACAGTGTAAAGCGGCCCCCAATTATTATGTAGAATTAAAGTTTTCCACGTAAGCTTTTCCTTAGGTCATTTACTTTCTTTCTTCTTTGCTAATCGTCATTTAGAACAGTGTTAAGTGGCACCAATTATCATGTAAAATTGAACTCCTCATAGAGGAAATAAATCAGATGAGATTTTTGTATTTTTTTTGCGATATGGAGCAAAGAGTTGGATAAAAGGTCTCATAGGTAATCATACATACCATGTGCAGTCTCATAATTAGCTTTTGCAATACTGTCCTCCCAGTGCTTCCATTGACGTATCTAGACCATCAGTAAATTACAAACACTCAATTCAAACAACAAACAAAGTTGAAGAGACCAGCAACAAGTTAATGAAGCAGATTTTATTACAGACCTTGGATCCTCCAAATACAACTGTCAGAAGAGAGAAAGTCACGTGAACAATTGCAAGGACAAAGATGAAAATGTGAAGGTGATGCAACGCTTCAAGAGAGAGTAATGGGACCATATGCTGAAACAAAATTAAAAGGAATGATATTAGAAGTCAGTGCAAGACAATATGTACTGAAGTAGAATAATCTAATGGAAAATGATCACTATATATTCCAGAATCAGATACTGAAAAACTGGAATTCAACTTTCGAGTCAGGAAATTTAAGAAAATAATTCAAGTAAATGCCTGCATAATATTTTTCACATGGTCTCTTACTAAAGAGCAAAGACAAATCATCCCTAAATTTTGTTTTTTCATTTTTCCTTGTTTGATAAAAAAGGAACTCAAACAATGGCTCAATGTAAGAAAGATAATAAATTTAAAAGCAATAAAACAACAATGCAGTATTCTTTTGTCTTGCCAAATAGAAGCACCAGTCTACCTTCCTTTAATGAAACACACATGATAGAGTAGAAACTAGAACTAGTGGGGCAAGTTTAAAATAAAAAGAGCAGTCAATGAATGACCTCAGAGAAGCCGCATTTTCTCTACATTGTGGATTATGGAGCTAAGAAGAAAGATGTGAAGAAGTAAATGCAACTAGACTAGGAAAACAAATTGATTACTTTTGCAGTGCAATAGCCACCAGCAGCAGCTGCTTCTTCTTCAGCTAACAGCCGCCGATGATGTTGTGATTCAGGAGAAGCATGAGAAGGGGCCTCCGATAATGAACATGGTAGTAAGTGCATGACCACATCTTTAGGCACACAAATCTTGACTATGCTACTTTGAAGCACAGTCAGTAAAAGGGATATAAACCCCAAAAGCATCAACTCTGCATATTAATTCACCAATCAATTCAAAAAAAGCAACTTCAATTGATTATTACAAACCAAAACATATGAGTAATTTTTTTTTTTTATAAATAGAATTAAAAAATTAACAGTATAGTATGTGAGGGGCAGATCTGTGCACTTTCCCTAAAAAGCCAGACGTTTAAAAAGAGAAGAAGAAAAAGTAGGGGAGATGGACCTTCTTTAACTTTCTGTAGCGCTTCATATAAAGGCTTCTGATTCTTCTTCTTCAGATACTGCAGACATTTGAAGAGCAGTATGAGTTGAATGTAAAATTGAATTAAAGAGAAATATTTGGAATTAACCTTTCCAGTATAATGGATGAGTCGCTCAGCGGCTAGAGAAATGGCAACGATGACGGTGCAGACGGCGGCGACCACCCAAGTAGGGGTAAATTCCAATGTGTCTCCTTCTCCGCCTCCACTCATTTCCGTTTAATCTTCAAAAACGTAACTCTTCTTCTTCACAAAATTCAGCCTACCTGCCACAAATGTAAACCAACTAGTGTGGGGACTTTAGTCTGACTAAAAATGGACATTTTTTTATTCTTTCTTTTCTTAATAAACAAGATTTAAGATTATCGGAATTTTATTTTGTTGTACTCCATATATGAGATGTCAAATGGGCTTTTCAAAATTAATTATGTCCAAGTTTTATTTTGAAAATTAAAATTTAAGTTTTCCATAAGAAATTTAGAGTAAAAAGTTATGGTCAAATATATTTTTTGGAGTTCTAACACAAAAATTGTCATTTAAATAAACACTTATACGTGTAAATATTATTTATATAAATAATAATATTTCGAATTTTGACATGTTCAATTAAAATAATTAATAATTATTAGTTAAATATATAAGAAAATAAAGTAATAATGTATTATTTAATGAAGGAGCACATAATTTTAAATTTTTCATACTAATATATTACATGTGAAATGAATGTCTTTTGTGGTTTTATCTCAAGAGTCAAGACTATAAATGTCGGACAAGGATAGGCGCGATTCACGGACAGGAGAAACTCTTGCTCTGTCCACTTGTTTTGTTTGTTTACGTTTAGCGTGTAAGAATATAATTATTGAACAAAAACAATACTTTACTCCACTTTATAATTCTACTATTACTTATTTATTTATATTCTTCTCTTTTATCTACCCTCATTATATCAAAATATTTGTCACAATTTTTTTCTTTTTACAGTCAAATAATATGACACTTTGACCAATGATTATTTTTCATCACATTGATAAGAGAAATTTTGTAAGTTTATGGTACTTTTTATATATTTTTGGAATATCTAATAGTTAATTTCAAAATGTAGGGAGTAATAAATTTAATCTAATTTATCTATGAAAATTAGTCAAATTGACTTTCGGAAAACGAAACATGATAAATATTCCCTAATTACTTGTCCACTTTTCCTTTTTTAGTTGTCCCTAATTATTTGTCCATTTTGACAAATCAAGAAAGGACAACTTTTTTTACCTATTATACCCTCAATTAATTACTTTGAAAAATGTAGAACTTCTTGAAAATCTTAAATTTTTTAATTCATCCACTTCATAATTAATCCGGATAAAATGATAAACTCACTATGTCAATAATTATTTTTTTTAATAAATGAGTCAATTCAAAAGTGAACAAGCGATTAGGGACAGAGGAAATATTTAATTAAAAGCAGAAAATTCAAATATGGAAGTTAAAATACATATTTACTCTCCTAAAAGAAGTAACTAGAATTATTAAATATGGTACATGCTCACCTATGTCCCATTTTGATATAGGTGTAAATAATTAGTTGAGAGGGAGTTTACCTATTGTTTCTACAAGTTTTCCTAGTGAAAACACAATCATGGATGCCGCTCCAATCACAGCTCAGTATGCACAAGTTCTTAAAGCAACTAGTACGATAATATCAAATAGCATTACGGTGAAACCCATTCCTATTAAAAATTTTGTTATAATAATGGTGTTCGAAGGGTAGTTTGGACTGAAGAAAAGGTTGATAGAGTTAATACATGATAGAATCTCCAATATGCAGTGGTTGAAAAAATCTCTTATGGTTGACCAGAACTGGAGGAGCTCTAGATTCAAATTCCTAAGCAATACAACATCAAAGGGGATTGTAAGATTGGTCTATTGAGGTACCGACATATATTAATAAGATTCAACTGGGAAGATGATTTCATTAATATGATGTCAAAATCTAGCTACTATATTCTTGCTAAGAATGTATATGAGACCTCTAATTTACGATGCAAAATTCAATGTAGAGGAGGAGACCATTCAGGCTATGGCTTAGAGT
Source organism: Solanum pinnatisectum (assembly GCA_035578085.1). NCBI lineage: Eukaryota > Viridiplantae > Streptophyta > Magnoliopsida > Solanales > Solanaceae > Solanum > Solanum pinnatisectum. Next base: position 28,999,486 of record CM069084.1, on the reverse strand, counting down.
TCCTTTCCGAATTTGAAGCCTACTTTCTTTGTTAAGGAATTCATATTGGTTAGAAAACCCCTTCATCTAGACTTGGCTACAATCAATAAGACTGGACCTAGTTGTGCTAGGGTCAAGGAGTTGGTGGATCTGGAAGTTGTTAATGAGGCTTCAAATACGTCTAGAGTGGAAAAAGTGTAGGTCCAATATGACATGCTTCCTAAGTATGGTAATGAATGTAAGCTTCAAGGGTATGGGAAACAAGAATGCAAGGTTTTATATCTTGAATTAAAAAGAGTACAAGTGGTTGGCAATGATAAAGATAAGCAATGCAATGAATAAACTAATAAATTTTATATTGATGGTCCTGTGATAACAGTTGGAAGGCAGTTTAAAAGATGGCATCCCATTAGTAAAGGCGACTAGATCTGGAGAAAGTATTGGTCATGCTAATCCATTTGATGTGCTAGCAAGTTAGGGAAAATACATGCAGTGATGTAGTGCCACAAAGTAATATATATGGGGGCTAATAAGTCAAGTTGTTCAAATGGTGTTAATTCTAATTGTTAAGATGTATGCGTCCACTATCAGTCAATGGACCAGCTCCCTTAACACATCAAGAACAGTAGTGCAAGCAGTCAAGTTGTTCAAATGGTGTTAATTCTAATTGTTAAGATGTATGCATCCACTATCAGTCAATGGACCAGGTCCCTTGACACATCAAGAATAGTAGTGCAAGCACAAGCAGTAAAGTAAACAACACGAGAAGTTTACGTGGAAACCCCCTTGCTCAAGAGCGGTGAAAACCACGACCTGTCCTTACATGATTTCAACCCAACTCCATTTCAGTCAAACAGAGCAACGATTCAGATTACAACTTTTTGCAACCTAGGAATTTACCTCTAAATCCTTTCCCCCTCAATGTAGCAACTCTACTACAAAGAAAGCAACTAAGCAATAACTCTATTGCCCACTAAGCCACCTAACTCTAGATGACTTAGACTTCAACTAAGCAACAACAATGTTGCCCACTAAATCACGTAACTCTAGATGATTTAGACTTCAACTAAGCAACAACAATGCTACCCACTAAGCTAGTTACCCCTAACTGACTTAGACTTTTCTATGAACTAAACACATCTAATTCCTTTATAGCACATAAATAGATTTACAATATAAGCACTGAAGTATAAATCCTAAGACATCTAAGACACATGCAGCTCTATCAGGTCCCTGTTGCTCTTGAGGAAGATACTTCTCGAAGGAGTGGTTTTTGCTTTAAGTTCTTGAGTATTTCAGAAATGCAAAAACAAAGGTTGTGTCTATTGAGGAGGACCTTATCAAAGATAGACATAACTTTAGAAGCCAGCTATTGGCCAATGGATTCTGTCGCGCTTGGGAGCCGTGCACCAACCTCACCAACTTTTGTACTTTTTCTAGTTGTCAATTGTTATCATATTGGCACAAAGGATCAGGTCCCCTTACAAGATCCCTTTGTTTGTCAAATCATCAAAACTAAAACTAACATTACTAATGCAACAGAGAAAGAAAATGATGCAAGATCAGAGGGGGCAAATAAGAAACATATATCCACCGAAGAATGGATAACAAATACATTTGTAAATTAGCAAAGGCAAAAAGATACAGAAGACAATAATAAGGTGAAAGAGCATGAAAAGCTTAACACTTACAAGTCATATATTGAAAAAGTTCTAGGCAATGATGGTTCAAAACTAATTTATGAAGGCCATATACCTACAAATGAAGTGGAACATAAAGTAGATGCCATCAACAATACAATGGGGGTGGAAAATAATCTTCAATTGAAGGTCACTGATAATGTAGAAGTTCTTACAAAGGACATTGTGATGAATAGTGGTAATGAAGATTCAGCTGACAATGAGGATCAATTAGAAAATTCATCATTAAACATGATGACTCATGAATATCAGGAGGATTATCAAAGACAACTTACTCTTATCAATAAGTTAAAAATTGCTGCATATCAAGAGCTATTGCAAATGATTGCACTTCTGGAGGGTAGACTGTAGATAGGCGATGATCCTACAAAAAAAGAGGCACTGGTACCTATTAGTGAAGTTTAGAAATCAACTCCCACTAAATCACTACATGATATTGTATCTCACCAAGGACAACATATAGAACCTACGAATTTTAATAAAGCCATCACATTAGCGGTCACAGAAGAAGGATGCGAAGATAAAGAAAAGGATGATAATGATAACTATCACGACCCAATTCCTAGAGTGATGATGGCACCTACTAAACTTGTCAGTAGGTAAGCCAACTTGTAACTCAGAATAGCAAGCATTGAGTATAAGGATAGAACTAAACATAAATCAAAATAAACCACAAAACGAAACAGAAGCAGAAGCAAACCAAAAATTATATACAAAAGATCCCTCCCAGAACCTAGAAGTCACAAGTATAGAGCTGTCTAAAAATAAGAGTACAAGTCCCAAAAGTGGACCCAAAGCAAATCAGTCTCAAAAGAAAAAAAACTAGATACGCAATATATAGAAGGAGACCAATAAGTCCAGGATGCCAAGTGCTCACCCACATCTTCGATCCCAAATAGTTGTTGATGGCATGAACAATCACCACCAGTAGATGGTACTAGGACCTGCATGACGAAATCATGAGTGCGAAAACAAAGGTACTCAGTAGATATCATAGGCCGACTGAGAAAGAAAGGTACAGAGTATGAAAATATAGAATCTAGACATAAATAGAGGTCAATGCGGATATGGAAGAGAGAACACGAGCATACCGAAAGTAAGTCTAAGTACAACTAAACCAAACCTAACTAGAACCCCATAAGCCTAGAAAGTACACTCGTGCGCAAGTTTAAATAAAACTCGAACGGACCCCAATAAGCTTGACAAGTGCATATAATAGATAAGTCTACTAAGAGAACAGTACTACAAATCCAAACCCAAGAAGCAAAAATTGGGATCCCAGCCCATGTAACCACAAATACTCAACAATCCAGCCAACTCCCAGCCCAGCTATCAAGAGTGATAAATTAATCTAGGCCGCCCAGCTATCTAGTCTACTCCTAGCCCAGCTAGTAAGAGTGACCAAGGGTGTGTCGACTTCAAAGAGGATCTCAAATATCAAAGCTGCCCAACCAACTAGTCCACTCTAGTGGTATAAGCCGCCCAATTGGCAAGAGTGACCCGGGGGCGTGTCGACTCGAAAGAGGATCTCAACAATCAATACCAAGCCATCGTGGAACAATGTTTACTCACAAGGAATCAAAAGAAGTCTCCAAGCCTAAAACACTCCAATACCAAGTCACCGCGATAGCACAAAACCTTCGGTAAAGCATTAGAGACACAGAAGTAGGGAAAGGAGACAGAAGATTAATGAAGCTGCGCGAACTCCTAAGCTAAGGCTCATACTATCAGACTCAAGTCTGCTATTCCAGTCTATGGGGACCCAGTCCGTCTAAGCCAACATCAGAGAAGAAACAAGGCTAACAGGCCACAACGATCGCAAGTCTAAGGCAACACTAGTCTAGTCCTAGACTAAGGCCACACATGCTCAAATATAACAAGTAACATCAACAAATCAATTCACAACAACATTGCACCGTCCCCATCTAGCATGGTACTACACCCGAAATAATGTTGATCAAAGCTAAAATATGGTATCTAAGAAGTCTTATGCAGATGTAAGGCTAAAGAACTTGGGGGTTTGCAATCGAGGCCAGGTCCCCACGAACATGAAAGCAGGGGCTTAACCCATTGCGACGTGGTAACCAACCTTCCTAGCCTCCAAGAACGTGACCCAAGGCCCGCGAATGTAAAGACCAAATTTAGTCTGCACCAACTGGTGCATATCAACTGGTTTTGGCAAGTTCAAAATCTTCGATAAGGTGGTCCGTATTTATTAAAAATCTCGTGGACATAAACAAGATATGCTACCCAACCAAATTTGATATTTTGGTCTCAACGGAGCAGTCCAAAATTTACATATGAGGTTATCTCAGTAAAAAATGGGTCCCACCCCAAACTTTATTTTTAGTCAAAATCCACAAGGGGGCTCGAGATTAGCTTGGAAGCCTCAAGATCCGCACGAAGGGTCGTTCATACCAAATTCAACATTCCAGAGCTAACCACATGGATAAAATTCTCATTCAAGCGTGTTTACCCAGGATGTTGGCTAAAGTCAAACTTAGGCCTTAACATGAAAGTTGAAATTCCTAATTACAAAGACCGCACCCAAAGCCTTGGGAGTCATGCCGACCATGTTGCTAGCCTAAAATGACCATTCTGGATCTGATGGAATCATCAAAAATGGATTCGGAGGTCTTCTTCTTGAACTTTTGATAAAAAATGATCGTTAAAGGTTCAAAAGCTCCAAAACACAGAAATACACATAAAAACCAAATGAATGAGTTGGTGACCAAACTTTCAGTCCCAACAAGTCATAAATGACTTGGGCTCACTAGGAACACTCTAAACGATGAACATAAGACATGAACACAGAAATGACCTGGAGGGTCATTACAACATCCACTACAAACATGACTTTTATCCGTGAATGTAAGAGTTAAGAAGTACCAAAAGCTCAAATAAGCCAGGAAACTGCTCCCACATCTTTTGCTCGATCTCCCAAGTAGCCTCCATAACTGGACGATGCCTCCAACGAGTTTTAACCACAAGAATGGCTGTTGAACGCAACTCTCACATATCTCTGGCTATAATGACAACTAACTACTCCATAAAAGTCAAACAGTCATCCAACTTTATTGCATCATACTGGAGCACATGAAACTCACTAGGAATATATCGACGTAACATTAAAACATGGAAAATTAGGTGGATAACTGAAAATACTGGAGGTATGCCAACTCATAAGCAAGCTCACAAATTGTCCAAAAGATCTCAAACGGCCCAATATACTTGGGGCTAAGTTTTCCCCACCTTCCAAACCTTATCATGCCCTTCATGGGCAACACATGGAGGAAATCCCAATGCCTACAATCAGCATAACTCTGGTGCCTACTCTTAACTATATGAAACCTGTCCTGAATCACCCTCACCTGGTCCAAAGCCTCTGAATCAAGTCTATACCACGTCTATGCTCTGTAGACTCAAACTAACCAACTGGAGAGCGACAATGCCTACCATTTAAAGTCTCAAATAGGGCCATCTAAATTCTAGAGTGGTAGCTATTATTGTACACAAACTTTACCAAAGGCAAGAATTGGTCCCATTGACCTCTGATCTCTAAAACACATGCTCACAACATATCCTCAAAAACATGAATAGTACGCTCCGATTGACCATCAGTATATGGGTGGAACGTTGATCTAAGGTCAATGCGAGTACCTTACTTTTCCTGAAAGGTCCTCCAAAAGCTAGAAGTGAACTGAGCACCCCGATTTGATATGATAGAGAGGCACACCATGAAGACAAACCACCTTTTGAATGTAGATACAAACCAATCTCTCGGTGCTGAATGAAGACTGGACATGGATGAAGTGTGTTGACTTGGTAAATTGATCAACAATGACTCAAATGTTATCAACACCTCTAGAAGTCTGAGGCAAACCTTCCATAAAGTCTGTAGTAATATGATCCCACTTTTACTCAAGAATGGGTAATCTTTGGACCTAACCACCAGGTCTCAAATGCTCGGCCTTCACTTATTGGAAACAAAGGCAATGGGACACATAGTCCGTAATATCTCTCCTCATACACTCCATCAATAGTGCTGCCTCAAATCATGATACATTTTCGTGGTGCCTAGATGGTAGAGTATTTAGAATCATTGGCCTCACAAAGTATTAGTAGATCAAATAGATCATTAAGCATATGCATGGGGTAATATCTCTTCACCGTCACCTTATTCAACTACCTATAATCAATATACATGTGCATTGTACCATCCTTCTTCTTCACAAAAAGAATGGGAGCACCCTAAGGTGATACGCTAGGCCTGATAAATCCCTTACCCAAGAGATCTTAAAGTTGAACATTGAGCTTCTTGAGCTCTTTAAGTGTCATCCGATATGGCGGGATAGAAATAGGCCGAGTACAATAGGGAAGTCAATATCATGCTCTAGGGGTTGGCCAGATAGATCAGTAGAAACACATTTACAAAGTCACAAACAACTAGAACTCACTCAACTAAAGGGACTTGCTCATATCATGCACATAGGCCAAATAAGATAAAAAAAACCACTAGCCACTAGCCTCCGACAGACAAAAGAGATAACTCCAATCGATGTGCTACTACGAGAGCCCTTTCATACCACCGAGGGAATACCAAGCATGATTAAGGTTACACTCCTTGAGAAGCAATATAAGACTGCACCGTAGGGGGATAACCATTCCATGTCTAGAACTACATCGATATCAAACATATCGAGCAAAATAAGGTCAGCCCATGTGTCATGACCCTGGATAGTAACCAAGGAAGATGAAAACACTTGATCCACTACTAAAGACTCACCTATGGGGGTTGACAAACACAAAGACACTGCCTAAGGCTTAGAACTCAAACTTGAATGCGAAAATAATAAACAGACATATGAGAAAAGGTAGAGCCCGGATCAAATAAAGCCAAGGTAGGCTGCTAGCTGATGTTTGCGTAATCAAGACACAACTTTCAATGCAAGTGTCTACGATCGTACAATAGTAAAGTAACTTAACCAAGGGTTGGGGTCGAGTCCCAAGGGAGTGGGCTTGAGAATTAATAGAAAAATAAATTTTAGTTCTAATTAGTCATAGCTAAAAACATTTTCGAATACAAACATGTTCAATCTAAGGGGTGATGCAAGCGTCAATTATCAATGGGGGTTTGTCACAAGTAAACAAAAACAACAAAAATGCAAAGAGTACTAATCAAGGAGATAGGGTTCTTGGGATGTGATAGGAATATAGGATAAACAAAACTATTGGGTACATGATTTTGATAATAAATTTGTTGAATATTTGTGACTAGGCTAGACTATAGTGGGGGTAAATTCTCTCTCGAGCAACTTACCCCGAATTAACTCGGTTTCTCTCGAACACCAAGTTGTTGCATGAGTGTGTGGGAGAAGGACTAGGGTTCACTCTCTTGAGCTGGACCTCATGTCGACCCAATCCCACCGACCATCAATTTAGTAGTCTTAGTTTTACGACCTCTCTCTCGAGCAAGCCGAAAACACAAAGGTGAAATCGTATTTGCAACTACAATTTCGTTAAGCTTCACCACAACTACTAAATGAAATCACATCTAAACAACAAATAAATCATCAACAAGCAAGACCCAACGGATAATCTAACCCATATTCACAAAATCACACCCCAAGAATTGGAGTTTTAGCTAGACATGTAAAACAAATAGAAATTTATACCAATATGAGTTTGCATTCAAATGAGTATGAAGATTTAAGTCTTAAAACAATCCAAGAGTGAAGAATCCACAAGACCCAAGTCTAATTTCTTGGAGTTGAAACCCTTTGAATCTTCAAGTTCTTCAAAACCCTCTCCAAACTTAGAACTCAAAAGTCTATATTAAAAATTCTATATTAAAAATTAGATATTAAGCTACAACTCTCAACGAATATTTATAGTTTTCAAAAATTTATGCTGCAACGGATCATTTGGCACAGTTAGTCAAGATCGCCGATCAACTCGTGATCCGCCGTTTGGTAGGTTTCATCACCATCTTGCTCTATGCTTCAGCATCGTCGTGTTTTGGATCATTGGGAGATATAGTATGGCTTTGCAGAAATGCTCGGTGACATGCCGACTTGTAACACCCCTAAATGCTAACAAGAGTTGCATGTCAATTTATCGTTGCTTAGTTACTACAATATGTTTTACTCTCTTGTTGGGAACTTGAAATGTTGTGATAAGTGCTAGTTTGCTTAGTATAAATTTGATCGTAATTTAAGGAATTTTATCGGGGTATTTCCATACTAATCTAATTAGAATTATGTATACTTTTAAATGGAGGTGAAGGATATATAGATATAGGTGTTTATGTATGCATTTTGGGCAACCCATAACACTATTTGGGCAGCTTGAGGGACAGCTGTGCACTTGGGATAAACATCACTCTTGAGACTATATTTTGACCCCTCTTCTAGTTAATTTCGTGTCCCTTGAAGTATAAACCTTAGAACCTTAAATAAACCTATTTTTCATCAAAATCACAAGAGAAAAACTTGGTTCTTTTGGCTGGAATTCGATACACCCATTGCTTTTTGGTAAGTGCTGAAATCTGTTTTGGAGCTGGGTAGTGTTTGGTAATTTATGCATATCTCGTTCTCTAGAACTCCGTTTTGGGTGAATAAGTATGATTTGGAAAGCTAATTCATATACCTACAACTCTTATGCTTATATGAAACTCTAATATAGCTGTTATGGATTCAAAATATGGGATGCAACACAGGACAAGTTTTGTCCAGATTTCTCTGTTTTGTAGCTGAGTAGTGTGTATTTCGTTGAGAATATCTCGTTCTCTAGTACTCTGTTTTGGGTGAATAAATATTATTTGGAAAGCTAATTCATATATCTACAACTCTTATGTTTATGTGAAAGTCTAATGTAGCTGTTATGGATTTCAAATATGGGATGCAACACAGGACAAGTTTTGTCCAGATTTTGGATTTAGAAATTGGTATGAACAACTGTTAGTGTATCGATGATATCTTTTTGTACAAAATGTATTTTTCGGTTATTTATATTGCGTTGTAACCTTAAGAGATGTATCTACATCTTTCATGAAGATTATAAAGTCTAGTTTTGCCATTTTCCTGTTCAAATCTGAGTTACAACATGGGGTACTAGACTGGCCAGAATCACTGTTTTAAGAGCATAGTTATATCTGTGCAAGTTGAGCTTTCTTGTGATGATAATCCTATTTTATTTTGACATTATTGAGATATTAAGAATTAAAGAAGTTATTTAATTATATTTTTAAGGTTGTATATACTTGTGAACAAGTTTAGGACCTTGATACGTTGGTTGGTCTACGGTTTGAACTTGGGGAGTTGTGTTGGACTATTGCTACGCTAAAGTATTGAGGTTTGTGTATAAACATGTACTTGCACTCTTTTAACTATTGGTATATCTGAAAGTTGATCTTGATACCTTGGTTACCTCTTGTCACTTTGCATTGTTGTGTTGGTATGATGCTTGTGTAACTCGCCCACTTGTACGGATTATTTGATAACTTGGCACTCTTATTAGGACGCTTGTCCTTCTTGTGGCTGTGGCTCTGTCACTATTGGCATGCCTTTTGATTCGGATCATTTGCCATCTTGACTATGGATTTTTAGTCTGTCTTAAGAATGGAAGTTGTCCATTTTAATTACGAACTAGGAAGCTATTTTTAACATGGTTCTTGGTTCTCTTGATTATTGGGGCGTTGGTCCCTTCTTGATACTTGCTTGTGCCGGGTGTGACGACATGAGGTATATATTGGGCAAGCCTTGCTATTGAATCTCGTGAAAAATTGTGCTTTGAACATTCTTGACAATTGGATCTTTGAATATCGAACTTGATACCCTTTATTTATTGTTACTTGATTTATTTATTATGTTTCAAGTATGCTGCTCATTGACTCGAGAAGGGTAGCTTTGGTGAATTTTTGAGGACTCCAAACCTATAGTTTTTACACCACTAAGCTATATGCTTAGCGATAGTTGTTTCTATCGTAGGGGCTGATCGAGAGGAGGCATGAAGCTGGCCATGGGAGATGGGAATTTTGAGAACCTTAAGGAAGATCACATTTGCATATAGGCATCTATATTTTGTGTAAACCTTGGGACTTATACATGACCTATGTGTTGTATATTTGCATGACATTTTGAGAACTCATCGGATCATGTCATAATGGTTTGTAATATAAGTATGACTACTTGTTTTGTTCATTTGGGGTGTGTAAACCTAAGTCATGTAATATATTAATTTTACTACTTGTTTTGAATGGTTGTATGAAGCTTGAACCACTTGGTTGGGTACTCGGAAATTGATAATATTTGTTGTATATCATGTTACTACTATGAGGACAATATATGCGTAAAAATCTCGTAAGTTATTGGTTTATGTATTTCGAAAGGGTCGTTACAAGTTTGGTATCAGAGCATATTAGAGTGTTCAGATGTTGCCAAATTTAAGTATGCTATTTCACTATTACAAAAGGATGCTTATGATTGATGGGTAAGTGTTCTGAATGCCAAGGTAAAACCTTATGTTCTTACTTAGAATGATTTTCTTAGGGAATTTGGTATGAAGTATGTCCTACTTGCTTATTGTGATGCAAAGAAAAAAGCGTTTTTGAATTTAAGGCAACGAGACATGTCTATTGCTGAGTACCAGCATAAGTTTCTAAGGCTCTCTCGTTATGCTAGAGGTATTATTAAAGAGGAAAAAGACAAGTGTAGGAAATTTGAAGATGGTTTAAATGATTCAATTAGGAAGAATGTGGCGATCCTGTAACATGAGAACTTTTGTAAGTTAGTGTCTGCTGCTTCTACTTAGGAACGACTTGATAAAGAAGTAGCTAGTCAAAATGAAAACAAATTCCGAAAGCCTAGACCAGATTTTGGAAGTCCCTCAAAAAGGGGAAGGTTTGATGATTCTAAAACTGGTAGTGTTAACAGGCCACCTCAGCAAAAGCAAAACAGATCAGAATTTTCTACAGCTAGCACTCCAAATTTTGGCCAAGGCAGGTCTCGTGTTCCCACTTGTCCACAATGTGGAAAGAATCATTATGGTACTTGCAGGAGAGCTTCTGGTGCATGTTTCAATTGTGGGAGCTTTGATCATAAAGTGAAGGATTGTCCTAATCCTAAAAATGCTCTTTCCTTGAGAACTGAAGGCTCAGTGCATAAGCCTTCTATTAATCCTCCTCAAACTAATGAAGGTGCAAGACCTAAAAATACACAAGCAGTAGGGGCAAGTGGAGCGAATAAAGCTAGTGGACCAAGGGCTACTACATGTGCTTATGCTATGAGGCAGAGGGAGGATTAAGATGGAAAAGACATGGTTGTCGGTAAATTTCACTTATTTGGCTTATGTGTGTTTACATTGTTTGATCCTGGTTTTACACATTCCTATCTTTGCTCATCACTTGATCTTTCTAAAAACGTGAAATCTGTAAGACTTAATTTTGATGTGCTAGTTGAAAGTCCTTTGGGTTATCAAGTTGTGTGTAACCGAGTTTATCAAGATTGTCCCTTCATGATTCAAAATCTAGTCTTCCCTGCTGATCTGATTAAAATGCCCTTCAAGGATTTTGATGTTATTATCGAGATGGATTGGCTTTATAAATATCATGCAGTGGTAGATTGTAGGTCTAAGCATGTGACTTTTAAAGATCCTACATTTTCACACATCATTGTACAAGGTGAAAGATCATTGGCATCTTGTATTATTTCTGCGGCCTTGGCAAGAAAGTTGATGCGTCAAGGTTGTGGGGCATAGCTTGCTCACATAGTTGATACATGGTTGGAGAGTCCTCGTGTTAAGGACATACCTGCTGTAGATGATTTCCCAGAAGTCTTCCCAGAAAACCTTCCGGGATTGCCCCTGAAAAGAGAGGTTGAATTTCCTATCGAGCTTATTCCTGGATCTACCCTTATTTCTATCACTCCTTATAGAATGGCTCCGGCAGAATTAAGAGAATTGAAATCTCAATTGCAAGAACTTCTTGAGAAAGGTTTTATTCGACCTAGTGTTTCTCCTTGGGGAACCTTTGTTTTATTCGTAAAGAAGAAAGATAGCACTCTCCCGCTTTGTATTGACTATAGAAAATTAAACAGAATCACAATCAAGAATAGATATCCACTACCAAGGATCGATGATTTATTTGACCAACTGAAGGGTGCTAAAGTATTCTCGGAGATTGATTTAAGGTCTGGATATTACCAATTGCGTGTTAGAGAGAATGATATTCCTAAAACTGCTTTTAGAACTCGGTATGGTCATTATGAATTTTTGGTGATGCTATTCGGGTTGACAAATGCTTCTGTGGTATTCAGGGATCTAATGAATCAAGTATTCAAGCCGTATCTTGATCACTTTGGGGTTGTTTTTATAGATGATATTTTAATATTTTCCAGAAATAGTGAAGATCATGATAAACACCTCCGGATTATTTTGCAAATTTTGAAAGAGAGGGAACTTTATGCAAAAATTTCCAAGTGTGAATTTTGGCTTGATAAAGTGAAGATTTTGGGACATGTTGTATCGGCCAAAGGCATGAAGGTGGATCCTAGCAAGATACAAATAGTCATTGAGTGGAGACCTCCCAAAAGTCAAACTGGAGTAAGAAGTTTCTTGGACTTAGCAGGATATTACAGAAGATTTGTGAAAGGCTTTTCTATTATCGTCTCTCCATTGACTAAACTATTACAGAAGGAAGTGAAGTTTAATTGGAATGACAAATGCCAAGAAAACTTTAAAACTCTCAAATCCTTGTTGACTCAAGCACCTATACTTACTTTACCAACTGAAGGGAAGGAGTGTGTAGTATATAGCGATGCTTCTCACAATGGTCTCGGATGCGTTTTGATGCAAGAAGGGAAGGTTATTTCTTATGCCTCTCGGAAATTAAAATCACATGAATTGAATTATCCTACTCATGATCTTAAACTTGTCGCGGTAGTGTTTGCTTTAAAAATATGGCGGCATTATTTGTATGGAGAGAAATGTCATATATTCACTGATCACAAAAGCTTAAAGTACTTGGGTACTCAGAAGGAGCTAAACCTCCGACAGCGTAAATGGCTTAAACTCATTAAGGATTATGACTGCACAATTGATTATCATCCAGGTAAAGCTAATGTTGTTGCAGATACCTTAAGTAGAAAATCCTTCGCAAGTATTTCTTTGAGTCATTTGCCCTTGATTTTTGAGTTAAGAGCCATGAATGTTTGTTTCACACTTGATTCAAAGGGTTCAGTTGTTGATAATTTGCAAGTAAAGCCAATATTACTTGAATAGGTGAAAGAAGCACAAAAGTTGGATGAGAAACTTGTCAAAGTGACCCGAGAAGTTCAAAACGGGGAAAAACTTGATTTTTCATTATCAGAGGATGGTGTCTTATTTTATCAAGATAGACTATGTGTCCCCAATGATGGCAAATTGAAGAGAGAAATATTGAGTGAAGCACATACCTCACCATATGCAATGCATCATGGGGGTACAAAGATGTACCAGACCATCAAAGAAAATTATTGGTGCAATGGTATGAAGAGAGACATTGCAGAGTTCATTTCTAAATGTTTGGTTTTTCAACAAGTAAAGGCAGAACATTAGGTTCCAATTGGTTTACTACAGCCCTTGTAGATACCGGAATGGAAATGGGAGAGAATAACTATGGACTTTGTTTATGGACTTCCTCGCACCCAAGGAAATCACGATGCAATATGGGTGATTGTGGACAGGCTGACCAAGAGTTCTCACTTCTTAGCAATCAGGATGGATTACTTACTTTAGCGTTTAGCCGAATTATACATTAATGAGATCGTAAGACTACATGGGATCCCTATGTCTATTGTATCTGACCGAGACCCAAGGTTTACATTTGGATTTTGGGGTAGCTTGCAGGAAGCTTTGGGTACTAAGCTGAAATTTAGCATTTCGTTCCATCCTCAGATAGACGGCCAATCGGAAAGGGTGATACAAGTTTTGGAGGATATGCTTCGAGCTTGCATTATGGAGTTTAAGGGTAGTTGGGACAAACACTTGGCTTTGATAGAATTTGCTTATAATAACAGTTACCAATCGAGTATTGGAATGCCTCCCTATGAAGCTTTGTACAGAAGGAAATGTCGAACCCCTCTTTGTTGGAGTGAAGTTGGTGACAGGAAACTTATTGGTCCTGAATTTGTGCAACAAACAGAACACAAGGTAAAAATTATCAAGGATCATCTAAAGATCTCTTCGGATAGACAAAAGTCGTACGCTGATCTTAAAAGGCATGACATTGAATATCAAGTGGGAGATAAAGTATTTTTAAAGGTGTCTCCATGGAAAAATATTTTGAGATTTGGCAAAAAGAGAAAACTTAGTCCCCGATTTATTAGACCATATGAGATACTTGAAAAGGTTGGACCGGTTGCATATAAATTGGCTTTGCCACTTGTGTTAGACAAGATTTACAATGTCTTCCATGTTTCTATGCTCAGAAGATATCATTCTGATCCATCTCATGTTCTTTTAGTTAAATCTATTGAGGTTAATCCTGACTTGAGGTATAATGAAGAACCTATTTTAATTCAAGCTCGAGAAGTGAAGCAACTTAGAAACAAGAAAATTCACTTAGTAAAGGTACTTTGGAGGAACCACTAGGGAAAAGAAGTTACCTGGGAGAGAGAAGAAGACATGAGGACCCAATATCCGCACTTGTTTCGGGACTAATGTAAGGTAAATTTCGAAATGAAATTTTTTTAAGGGGGAGAGAGCTGTAACACCCCTAAATGCTAATAAGAGTTGCATGTCAATTTACCGTTGCTTAGTTACTACAATATGTTTTACTCTCTTGTTGGGAACTTGAAATGTTGTGATAAGTGCTAGTTTGCTTAGTATAAATTTGATCGTAATTTAAGGGATTTTATAGGAATATTTCCATACTAATCTAATTAGAATTATGTATACTTTTAAAAGGAGGTGAAGGATGTATAGATATAGGTGTATATGTATGCATTTTGGGCAGCCCACAACACTATTTGGGCAGCTTGAGGGATAGCTGTGCACTTGGGATAAACATCACTCTTGAGACTATATTTTGACCCCACTTCTAGTTAATTTCGTGTCCCTTGAAGTCTAAACCTTAGAACCTTAAATAAACCTGTTGTTCATCAAAATCACAAGAGAAAAACTTGGTTCTTTTGGCTGGAATTCGATACACCCACTGCTTTTTGGTAAGTGCTGAAATCTGTTTCGGAGCTGGGTAGTGTTTGGTAATTTATGTATATCTCATTCTCTAGAACTCCGTTTTGGGTGAATAAATATGGTTTGGAAAGCTAATTCATATACCTACAACTCTTATGTTTATGTAAAACTCTAATTTAGCAGTTATGTATTCAAAATATGGGACACAACACAGGACAAGTTCTGTCCAGATTTCTCTGTTTTTGTAGCTGAGTAGTGTGTATTACGTTGAGAATATCTCGTTCTCTAGAACTCCGTTTTGGGTGAATAAATATGATTTGAAAAGATAATTCATATATATACAACTCTTATGCATGTGTGAAAGTCTAATTTAGCTGTTATGGATTTGAAATATGGGACGCAACACTGGACAAGTTTTGTCCAGATTTTGAATTTCGAAATCGGTATGTACAACTGTTAGTGTATCGATGATATCTTTTTGTAAAAAATAAATATTTTAGTGATTCTTGTTGCGTTGCAACCTTAAGAGATGTATCGACATCTTTCACGAAGGTTATAAAGTTTAGTTTTGCCGTTTTCCTGTTCAAATCTGAGTTACAACATGGGGTACTAGACTGGCCAGAATCACTGTTTTAGGAGCATAGTTTTATCTATGCAGGCTGAGCTTACTTGTGATGATAATCCTATTTTATTTCGACATTATTGAGATATTAGGAATTAAAGAAGTAATTTAATTGTATTTTTAAGGTTGTATATACTTGTGAACAAGTTGAGGACCTTGATATGTTGGTTGGTCTACGGTTTGAACTCGGGGAGTTATGTTGGACTATCGCTATGCTAAAGTATTAAGGTTTGTGTATAAACATGTACTTGCACTCTTTTAACTATTGGTATATCTGAAAGTTGATCTTGATACCTTGGTTAGCTCATGTCACTTTGCATTGTTGTGTTGGTATGATGCTTGTGTAACTCGCCCACTTGTACGGATTGTTTGATCACTTGGCACTCTTGTTGGGACCTTGCTCTTCTTGTGGCTGTGACTCTGTCACTTTTGGCTTGCCTTTTGATTCGGATCATTTGCCATCTTGACTATGGATTTTTAGTCTGTCTTAATAATGGAAGTTGTCCATTTTAAGTACGAACTAGGAAGCCATTTTTAACATGGTTCTTGGTTCTCTTGATTATTGGGCTGTGACCCTAGGGCGTTGGTCCCTTCTTGATACTTGCTTGTGCCGGGTGTGACGACATGAGGTATATATTGGGCGAGCCTTGCTATTGAATCTCTTGAAAAATGGTGCTTTGAACATTCTTGACAATTGGATCTTTGAATATCGAACTTGATACCCTTTATATATTGTTACTTGATTTATTTATTATGTTTCAAGTATGCTGCTCATTGACTAGAGAAGGGTAGGTTTGGTGAATTTTTGAGGAGTCTGAACTTATAGTTTTTACACCACTAAGCTATATGCTTAGCGATAGTTGTTTCTATCGTAGGGGCTGATCGAGAGGAGGCATGAAGCTGGCCATAGGAGTTGGAAATTTTGAGAACCTTAAGGAAGATCATAGTTGCATATAGGCAACTATATTTTGTGTAAACCTTGGGACTTATACATGACCTATGTGTTGTATATTTGCATGAATTTTTGAGGACTCATCGGATCATGTCACAATGGTTTGTAATATAAGTATAGCTACTTGTTTTGTTCATTTGGGGTGTGTAAACCCAAGTCATGTAATATATTAATTTTACTACTTGTTTTGAATGGTTGTATGAAGCTTGAACCACTTGGTTGGGTACTCGGAAATTGATAATAATTGTTGTATATCATATTACTAGCGTGAGGACAATATATGTGTAAAAATCTCGTAAGTTATTGGTTTATGTATTTAGGAAGGGTCATTACACGACTGCTCCTTTTCACTGCCGATTTGATCCTTTCTTTCAGGTCTCAGCACACTGGAACAGAAGGCAAGGTAAGACCTTTTGACAACTCGCCGAATGGGTTCGGCGATTCTCAGATCTTCATTTCTTCGTTCTTTCAGCTGCTTTTGTTCCTTTTTGCTAAGTAGTGTCCATGCTTTCCTTCAAACTCTAAATATCTGAAACTTAAGGGTTTTCTTCAAATATTGAGATAAAATATGCATTTGAGGACACTAATTCTATCAAAATATAGCCCTAAATGAGTCCAATTTGTAGACTCATCAACACCCCCAACTTAAACTTTTGCTTGTCCTCAAGCAAACTCAAGCTCAGTTGTTCAAAAAGGAGGTCTCGAACTGTGCTACACAAGACTCAATCATGAATGCACACAACAAGACTCAAGTTACTTATGCAAATATCAAATGTGCACTCAAAGATTCAAGTTGTGACTCACCAATATCAAAGAATCTTATGCTCACAATACTTGCTTCAAATGCAAGTTCAAGCTCAACCAAATTGTTCAAATGCCCTCTCACAAGGAATTATTCCATATTCATACACAAAGGCTTAATCATTTAAAGTTCCAAAATCAAATGCAATGCTCACTCTCACATGAAAGAACACAATGCATGCTTTCACCCATAGGTTTGCCCGTATTTTCCGATCAACATTTGTTTCAGCTCACTCAAGATCAAAAAGGTCTTTTCAAGGCTTGTAAAGTGCCTGAGTGCAAAGGTATGGTCATTTAGGCTCAGTGACTTTCATCCTCATGAAATGTGGTGCTCACAACACTTCCTTTCCTTTTCCTTCATCATTCTCTTTAGTACTCATAAGTCATCCTATTATTCAGTTTCATGGATTGATTGCAAACCCCATTTCTTTTATTCCACAACTTTCTTTTTTTATTTTTTTTATGGAAGGGTTCCATTTTTCTCATAACCATGGGTAAGAGGGATTTTCTTGCACTTATTGATTTGTCTTCTCTTTTCACCACACCCCTAACTTAAGCTTTTGGCCTAAGTTGGCCATTCGACTAACCACAACTTCATGAGGATTATGGGTAATTGATAAAGAAAGGTCTAGTTTTCATAAAGTTTCTTCCAAAGGAAGGTAAGGTTCAAGGGGTGTTCAAGAGAGGTTCACACATACTTACAAGGTAGGCCACAAAGAGGTATATGTCAAATTGGCTGACACTCTTTAAAGTTGCCTAATATCATATCAAGAGATAGTCTTACTTAGTCAATCGGACCAACGGGGCCAATTCTAGGATCTATCATGCATGGTTCAAAGTGAACTCATCACACTAGGCATTGACACTACAGTCAAATAAGACTCCATACTTTCGCTAGTGTGCAATTATCATCACAAGAGGCTTAATTCGATACTAGACTGTCACTCCCAAAACTCGAGGGCTGCAACTGGCTCCTAATACCAAAACTCAGGCCCGAACTGACCCTGCCGAACAATTTGCTACTAGCGCATGGCAGTCACACGTAATCAAGGAAAAAAAAACAAGTATATCTCGGCTTAAAACTAAGCCCTCGACCAGCAATGCCCCTGTCAACTGATCTATAAAAGAAACAGCTACTTCTAAGAGATCATATAAATAAATAGCCAACTAGCACAGAAGTCCTGATTGGGCCGTCGAGGCCACCATGATATCTACACCAAAACTGAAAGCATGTATGTATCAAGACAATACATCAAACAACTCACAAGCTTCAACAAAGCAACAACCTAGGTCAGTATGGCGATAACGTAGCTATATACCCCACACACTAGTCTGTAAGCCTCTAAGAGTAGTAAAGATTGGCAGGACAGGGCCCCAGCCTACCCATAAAGATATATACAACAAAAGGTAACAAACCTCCCAACTCTGGTAGCTCCGGAGGAGAGGGGCTAGCCAATCGGATAGAAGTCAATCCTGCTGATGAAGAGGTCTACTGGGTAGTCTGTCGGGACCTTTCCAATAAATGCCCAAAAGACCGTAGTTCCTAAATGAAAGTTGTTCCTTGTCTCCTAAGTTTTGCAAACACTATATATACACAGCTGGTACGCACCTTAGTTAACCAAGTTTAAACCTTGAAGAAACACCAATAACTTCATCATGCTAGAACTCCATAGGAACCCTCTCTTAATCTTTCTCTCTGGTTTGGAGCTGAAATGAAATGTTTTCATGGCTTAAAATGTTAAATAAGCCGACATACCAAATTTTTGACCTGACCCGGATTCGACCCGGATTCTGCACCGCAGTCCCTAGTAAAACCCTTATAACTTTTTACTCTGATGTCGGTTTGATACGGAGTTTTGTGTGTTGAAAACTAGACTCGTAGGCCTTCAATTTAATGGGTAATAGGCCTTCTAACTCTTTATATATTGGGAGAAAACATCCAATACATTTGACCCAAATTTCAGAGAAATCTTTAAGAAGGAACTTATGATAACTTTCACCAACTTTTATTTTTCCACTTAACTTCAAAACTTGAGATACAACCCTCAAACACTTAAAATATGACATACCACATCATTATTAATTTATTACTCACCCTTCTTGTCCTTCCACAAAGATACGAGTTAATTTAGACAATTTAAAAAGTCGGGGTGTTACATCCTTCCCCCCTTAGAAACATTCATCCTCGAATGAAAAAAATCTGAGTCACGCGGTTAAGTCCTTAGGAGTTTCAAAAAAATTTAGGTAGAATGTCCTTTATAAGTGTGACTATCCAAGAACATGAAACGTAGAAATTCTAACCTAGGCGTCTCATAGGATGATATAAATAGCTAAGCACTATAGCTCCACAATAACAGTGCGAGAAAATATACAACTACAACAACAATAATAATAATAATAAGCAACAATATAAAAAGAATCAAATTGGTATCCAACCTCACTTCACTAATATAAACTGATATGCCATCACCCAAGGGTATGAAACAAGTGAGGATATTTGGACCTTATGCCATCCTCAGCTTCCCAGGTCACCTCTTCTCTATTCTTGTTTCTCCACAATACTTTAACTGAAGCCACCTCTTTGGTCCTCAATTTATGGACTTGTCGATCTAATATGGCAATTAGAGTTTTGTCGTAGGACAAATCCTTTGTGATATGAACATTCTCAATTGGGACAACCCGAGAAGGGTCTCCTACGTACTTCCGTAGCATCGATACATGGAAAACTGGATGAACAGATTCTAGCCCTGAAGGCAATTCTAACTCATAAGCCACCTGTCCTACTCTTTGAATGATCCGGTATGGCCCAATGAATCTTGGACTAAGCTTGCCCTGTTTGCCAAATCTCATAACACCCTTCATAGGCGAGACTTTTAAGAATACCCAGTCATCGACACAAAACTTTAAGTCCCTTCATCACACATCTGAGTATGATTTCTGTCGACTTTGAGCTGTTAGCAACCTCTTCTGAATGAGCTTAACCCACCACACTGTCTGTTGTACTAAGTCGGGTCCAATCAACCCTGACTCACCTACCTCAAACCACCCGATGGGGAACCTATATTTTCGCCATACAAAGCCTCATAAGGTGCCATTCCAATGTTGGAATGATAACTATTATTGTATGCAAACTCAATAAGAGGTAAGTGGTCATCCCAACTTCCCTTGAAGTGTAGCGCACATGCCCGTAGCATATCCTCTAGTGTCAAAATTGTACGCTCAGCCTGGCCGTCTGTCTGAGGGTGAAAGGCTGTACTAAGATTAACCTATGTCCCTAGTCCTTTCTGGAAGAACTTCCAAAAGTTGGCGGTAAATTGTGCTCCTTTATCAGAGATAATAGATAATAGGACATCGTGTAGCCTAACAATATCTCTAATATAGAGCCTTGCATAGTCTTCGGCCGTAAAAGTAGCCTTGACTGGTAAGAAGTGGGCTGATTTTGTTAGTCTATCAATAATTACCCAAATAGAGTCAAACTTGCGACGCGATCGAGGTAACCCTGTAACAAAATCCATATTAATTTATTTCCACTTCCACAATGGAATGACTATCTCCTGAACTAGCCCAGTGGGCTTTTGGTGCTCAACCTTCACCTGTTGGCAGTTAGGACACTGTGCCACAAACTCAGCAACGTCCTTCTTCATCCCCTGCCACCAATAGATCTCCTTAATATCATGGTACATCTTCGTAGAACCAGGGTGAGTAGAATAATGAGAATGATGTGCCTCTTTCATAATCAGATATCGAAGCCCTGTAACATTTGGAACACACAATCGACTGTTACATCTAAGGACTCTATCTTTTGTTATATCATTTGCTGAAGACTGTTGATCCCGAGCCTTGGCTCTGAGTTGTTCTAAGCTAGGATCCTCTTGTTGCCATGATTTTACTTCTACAACTAGAGATGATACGACTGTGTCCTGAATTGTTACCCCACTATTTTCTGCCTCTAACAATTTGACTCCCAAGCTAGCTAACTGATGAAGCTCTCGCGCTAGCTTATGCTTCGCAACACCTAAATAGGATAAACTACCCATAGATTTTAGACCGAGGGCATCAGCTACCACATTCGCCTTTCCTGGATGATAAAAAATATGCACGTCATAGTCTTTCAGTAACTCAAGCCATCGACGTTGTCGCTGATTTAACTCTTTCTATCTAAAGATATATTGAAGGTTTTTATGATCTGTGAAGAAGTCAACATAAACGCCATACAAATAATGTCTCCAGATCTTCAACGCATGCACAACTGCGGCCAACTCTAAATCGTTGGTCGGATAGTTCTTCTCATGCTTTCTCAACTACCTTGAAACATATGAGATAACCTTGCCATGTTGCATTAGAACACATCCCAATCCAACACCAGAAGCATCACAATACACCACATTGCCTTCTGAACCCTCTGGCAATGCTAGAACTGGTGCTGATGTCAACTTGTCCTTCAACTCTTGGAAACTATGCTCGCAAGCCTCAGTCCACTGGAACTTAGTTACTTTTTGAGTCAGCTTCGTTAATGGGGTTGAAAGTGAAGAAAACCCCTCTACAAACCTTCTGTAGTACCCAGCTAACCCTAAGAAACTACGAACCTCAGTCATAGTCGTGGGTCTGGGCCAAGTCTTTATGGCCTTAATCTTTTGTGTATCAACCGCAATGCCTGCATCTGATACAATATGGCCTAAGAAAGCCACAGAGTCTAACTAGAACTCACACTTAGAAAACTTTGCATAAAGTTCTTGGTCTCGAAGAACCTGAAGGACTACTCGCAGATGATTTGCTTGCTCAACTTTTGAACGTTAATACACCAAAATATCATCAATAAATAAAATCACAAACAAGTCTGGATACAACCTGTATATAATATTCATCAGGTCCATGAACACTTTTAGGGCATTAGTTAATCCAAAAGACATTACCAAGAACTCAAAGTGTCCATATCTAGTTCTAAAAGCTGTCTTTGGAATGTCTTTCTCCCGGACTCGTATCCGGTGGTACCCTGATCTTAAATCAATCTTTGAGAAGCATTTAACACCTTGTAACTAATCAAACAAGTCATCGATCCTCAAAAGGGGATACTTCTTCTTTATAATTGCCTTATTCAGCTGTCGGTAATCAATACACATTCTTAGTGAGCCATCTTTCTTCCTTACAAATAACACTGGCGCATCCCATAGTGAAGCACTAGGCCTAATAAAGCCTTTATCTAGCAAGTCTTTCAGCTGATCCTTCAACTCTTTTAGCTTAGCAAGAGCCATTCTATAAGGAGGGATAGATATGGGTTGTGTACCTGGTAGTATATCGATAGTAAAATCAATTTCCCGTTCTGGAGGGATACCAGGGAGCTTGTCTAGAAATACATCTTAAAACTCATTAACTACTGGAATAGACTGAATAGTCGGTGGTTCTGCATCTATATCATGAACGTGAACAAGATGATAAATACAACCCCTAGTAATCATCCTCCTCGCCTTAAGATAGGAAATAAGCCTACCTTTCGGCGTTGCTGTGTCGCCTCTCCATTCCCGAACTGCCTCTCTTGGAAAGTGGAATCTAATAATCTTTGTCCGGTGCTCAACATTAGCATAACAAGATGCTAACCAGTTCATACCCAGAATGACGTTGAAATCGACCATCTCTAACTCTACAAGATCTACAGAGGTTTGACGGTCGATAATTTCTACTGTACAACCTCGATAGTCTCTTCTGGCAATAATAGACTCACCAACTGGTGTATATACAATAAAGGGTTGATCTAATAACTCTGCTACTATACATAACTTCCCCGCAATAAATGGAGTAACATAAGACAGATTAGATCCAGGATCTATCAAAGCATAAACACAATGGACCTGTCACAATATCTGGTGATGACTCTGAGTCCTGTCGGCCGGCTAGTGAATATGTACGGTTCTGTCCACTACCAGAACTAGATGCTCCCTCTCTACCTCTGCCTCTACCTCTACCTGCTGAAGTCTGGGGTCCACGCCCTGTAGACTGTGCTGATGAAAAGGTACCTACTACTGACCTGGTCGACTGACCTATACCACCCTGACCTATGGTCAGGCAGTTTCTCCACCCATGCCCCTCCTGTCCACAAGAATAATAACCTGTGGAACCCTGTTTGCACCTCCCAAAATGTATTCTACCACAAGTTGCGCAATACGGCGGGGTTGTCCTAGCTTGGCCTGAACCTCTCTGCTGCTGATAGCCTGATGCTTGTGAATCCTCACCTAGTCCTGACTGTCCATGACGATCAAATCTACTACCCTAGAACTGCTGTGGTGGAGGTCTAGGTGGCCTAATAGAATATCGAGGTCTGGGACCACCCTGAAAATCTCCATGTGAACCAGCGGGCCTAGCCCTCTTATATCTCTCTCTCTCGACCCTCTCACTCATATACTATAAATGACGGCGATCCTCTATGCCTTGTGCAAATGCCTGAATTCGCGAGATATCTATATTATCATTTAGTTCAGCGGTAGAACAAGCATCGATATAGTCTTAGTCGAGCTCTTCCACAAATCTACGTACCCTATCATGCATCGTATCAACATATGCTAGTGCATATCTAGCCAATGAATCAAATCTTTGCCCGTACTCTCGGACACTCATGCTGCCCTGTCGGAGGTTCAGAAATTTGGTCCACTCGGCTATCCCTAATCACTCGAGGCAAATATTGATCTATGAAAGCTTCTGTAAAGCTATCCTAAGTGGGTAGAGATACATCTTTTCACCTAGATCTCTCCCAACTCTCATACCACAATACTACAATATTGCGTAATCGAAATGCTGCTAACTCAACTGACTCAGTTGCTGAGGCACGTATGACTCTAAAGATCCTATGAAGCTGATCAACAAAGTGCTGAGGGTCCTCTCTGTGATCTGTCCCCGTAAACTGTGGAGGATTCAAGGCAAGAAATTCACAAACTCTCAAACTTTCGAGCCCTTTAGAAGGTCCAGCAACATCTGGCGCAACTGGTGCTGTGCAGCTACTAACTGTGCTAATATACACACTGCACTCTTGAAATCCTCATCAGATGGAATAAGAGGAATTGAGGTGGTACTACTAGTGGAGCCAAAAGTTCTGTAGCCCACAGAGGCTCCTGAAGCGGTGGAGAAGCTATAGGGGGCTGAGAAGATGTCTCCCCCTGGGTCTTACAATGGGCTACCTCTATCTGTGGTACCTTGTCGGTACCCTCGCTTGCAGTTGTAGCGAGCCCCTGGCTAGCTGTGGTTTGTCTAGTGTCAGCCATCTCTATCTGCATACAAGTATTAATTATAAGCCAGAAACCTCAACCCTTAAGACACCGCTCTATGGCACGAGGTGAGCAAAAGAAGGATAGTCATTCTAACATGCTCGGTAGATTCTTGCTTATCGAATGTGGTGCACAACACATTTATAAACATGACTCTACTACAGATGGCTTGCATACTCCCTAGGATACGACGTTGTTCTGATACCAAGTTTGTCACGCCCCAAACTCGAGGGCCGCAACTGGCTCCTAATACCAAAACTCAGGCCCAACTCGACCCTGCCGAACCATTTGCTACTAGCGCATAGCAGTCACATGCAATCAAGGAAAAAAAACAAGTATATCTCGGTTAAAACTAAGTCCTCGGCTGGCAAGGCCCCTGTCAACTGATTTATAAAAGAAACAGCTACTTCCAGGAGATCATATAAATAATAAATAGCCAACTAGCACAAAAGTCCCGATTGGGCCGTCGAGGCCACCATGATATCTACATCAAAACTAAAGCATGTATGTATCAAGACAATACATCAAACAACTCACAAGTTTCAGCAAAGAAACAACTAAGGCCAGTATGGCCATAACGTAGCTATACACCCCACACACTAGTCTACAAGCCATTAAGAGTAGTAAAGATTGGCGGGATAGAGCCTTAGCCTACCCATAAAGATATATACAACAAAAGGTAACAAACCTCCCAACTTTGGCAGCTCCAAAGGAAAGGGGCTAGCTAATCGGATAAAAGTCAATCCTGATGTTGAGGAGGTCTACTGGGTCGTCTGTCGGGACCTTTCCAATAAACGTTCGAAAGACCGTAGTTCCTTCACGAAAGTTGTTCCTTGTCTCCTAAGCTTCACAAACACTATATATACACAGCTGGTACGCACCATAGTTAACCAAGTTTAAACCTTGAAGAAACACCAATAACTTCATTATGCTAGAACTCCATAGGAACCCTCTCTTAATCTTTCTCTCTGGTTTGGAACTGAAATGAAATGTTTTCATGGCTTAAAATGTTAAATAAGCCGACATACCAAATTTTTTACCCGACCCAAATTCGATCCAGATTATACCCTGGCAGTCCCTAGTAAAATCCTTATAACTTTTTACTCTAATGTCGGTTTGATACAGGGTTTTATGCATTGCAAACTAGACTCGTAGGCCTTTGATTTAATAGGTAATAGGCCTTCTAACTCTTTATATATTGGGAGAAAACATCCAATACATTTGACACAAATTTCAGAGAAATATTTAAGAAGGAACTTACGATAACTTTCGCCAACTTTTATTTTGTCACTTACTTAACTTCAAAACTTGAGATACAACCCTCGAACACTTAAAATATGACATACCACATCATTCTTAATTTATTACCCACCCTGCTTGTCTTTCCATGAAGATACGAGTTAATTTAGACATTTTAAAAAGTTGGGGGTGTTACATCTAGTCATAATGAGATGCAAATAGTTCACATATTGTCTATGCAACTTCATTTGGCCTCATCGTAGCCATGCATTCATGTTCGTTCGATTGAGAGCACTATTCAAGTCATCGGTATTGATCAAAACTGAAACTTAAATTTTGCAAAAGAACAACCACATTCAACAAACGAGAGGTGGCAAAAATTTTTGGACAAGTCAAAATCATTTTGCAATTTAAAACAAAAGGAGCCACAAGCTTAAACATCCCTAAAAATAGTGTATAAAACACAATTTTTAAACATAACGACCCAAATATATACACAAAAACATGAGTCACAAATAACACACAAAAGGTGAGACTCACCCCACCACAAATAAAAATCATTTGTCCTCCAATGCAAATAACAAAATATCCAGAATGTCACTTAAAGAAAGACAGAGAGGGAGGTAAAGAAAAATCCTGTCTACACAGTCGCTCCATCTATCTGGGCATCAGTGCCCGATGTGTCAGCTTGAATTTGTTAATGGCCCCCGGAGCTTCTTCAGAAGATTCAACGGCAGTTGACTTACTAAGATTGTCCAAGTCATGAGCCGCCAAAAAGGAGTGGATGGCTGTGAAGAATCCACATCTCCATGAGGGAATAGTGGGGTCTCAGGGATTTGTTCCCTTTCTAGCACTAGGCTTCTTGCACTCATTATCCATTTTGGGAGGATTTGTTGCCTTCGTATTTTTCCTGAAAGTTTTTGCTCTTATTTGTCGGAGTGGCATATCTCTTCCAGCTACTTTCGGCCTAGCCATTTCTGCAAAGCCTTGAGAAAAAGTTAGAAAGTATTTAGACAAAAGTAAGGCAGTTCAATTGCATAATCCCTTCGCCGAACCAGTTGGTGAAGCACACAACTACTTAGGCGGTTCACCGTGTGTAGTGCATAGAGAATACAAGGGTGCAGAGAAAGGGCGAACCAGAAGTCTTTCGATGAGACGCTGAATGCGTTCGATGACATCATGCTTCTTATCAAAAATTATAGAATTCAACATCACACTTAGCATTTAATTAAAGGCAAGATGGGGATTGTAGGCAAACCACCGAGTGATTCGGTGAGCTCAACCCAGCTCACCAAATGATCCAACGTGCCTGCTTTTGACCCACTTTCCCGAATTTAGCCCTGCGACCCCCGAAAACAAAATCAAGGCATGCACAACTCAAATTAGGCTTAGACCTAGTGACAATCATGCACAACCCATGATTTTTCATCCAATTTAAAGTGCAAGCTTCAGGAATTAACTATTTAACTTAGTACGGGCAAAATTTTTGAACTTAACAGGTGAACAAATATTCTACTCCTACCAGAGAGGCCCAGTGCACATCATCAAAGATTAATAGATTACAAATGAGTACAATTTTGACAAAATGAATGCGGGGTTTGAAGTACCAACCTTTTATACCGATCAAATGGGTGTTAAGATTCTAGAATGAAATGTAAACAACCTCGCAACACAATTTGATACTAAAAATACTCCAAAAATGCCAGAAATGTAAAACTAGAGTGCAAGTGTGAGTTTCGAAAGATAAAAAAAGTGAGGGAAAGGGAATGAATCGAAGCTTTTAAATCTTTGGCTTGAAAAACCGTTCAGTTTTCGCCTATTCGGCTACATTAGTCGCGATCGCCGGACCACTCGGCGTAGCGCCGAGTAGTCATTTACTTCACCTAATTTTACATAACCTTTAGTTATTGTGGGGGTATAAACAGCGATGTCTGTCGGGATTGCTGACATATCGGCGATTCGCCAATAATTTCCTGTACTCATCGAGTTTTATAGACTCCAATGTAAATTTGTCTCGAGTCTAACAACAGTTTGGTTTGGGGTCGCCGAACCCTTCGGTGATTCATGAAATGGACCTGTAACTCACCAATCTACACTTTTCGTTTACTCTCCACACTTCCATCTGCACAATCAACACACCAATTATTTTATCAAAGCAAAATAAAGCAATAAATGATTTTGGGTTGCCTCCCAAACAGTGCCTTAGTTAACGTCATGGCACGATGCTTGTCTACCTTCAAACCTCATTTTTAGGGTTAACCATAGTGTCACTAGGCAAACCCCCTCTCTGTCTCGGATTTTGGTGAGACGACATCTAACCCATTTGGGTCTCCAGCTGCTTGATTGATACTGAATGGTAGGTAATGGTTTGGCTAAGGGTTGACACATCCTCTTTCATCTCTTTCAAGATCTTGTCTGACCCTTCAACATTATTGAGGATAAGAGAAAGCATATCCTTAGACCTACCACCCTTCGAATCCTTTGGCTTTTGGCA
Organism: Solanum pinnatisectum; assembly: GCA_035578085.1. Lineage (NCBI taxonomy): Eukaryota > Viridiplantae > Streptophyta > Magnoliopsida > Solanales > Solanaceae > Solanum > Solanum pinnatisectum. Next base: position 28,971,276 of record CM069084.1, on the reverse strand, counting down.
CTCGTGGGGAGGCACATACCTATCCTTCTCCCCACCCTTCCAATTAGGATTTCGGTCTCTCCATTCACGATCCTTCCATCCTTCATCTTTCGCCCAACCTTGGTTACCTCTCTGCCTTGGGTAGTTTGAACGATAACCACTACATTGGTTGGCTAGGAAGTTCACTTCCTCGTTATACAAGGCTTCAAATTTTGCCTCCTTGGGATTTGCACATCCGACCCCACAATGTTGACACCACGGGCACCAGCCCCCCTAACATTTTTAGATAAAATGTCAAGTTGTGTCATGATCTTAGCCATGTTTTGGTCTCTCTCATTATCTTTTTCCATCTACTCCTTGGATAGCTTGAATGTCAGAGGGGAGACTTGGTCTTCACGAGTGTACCATGCCCTATTGATGGTCGTCATGCCATTTAAGAGTTGGGTTGCTACTGCATACAATTACTGCATCAGGCCACCAAGTGAAAGTTGATCAGTGACACCTTTGTTTACCGAATCCAGGCTTCGGTAAAAGTACTATATCATGACATTGTCGGGCAGACCATGAGTCGGGCGTTGTAATACCAACTTTTTAAATCACAGCCAAGTCTCATGGATTAGCTCGCCCTCCAAATACTTAAAGATTTGGATACTATCTAGAAGAGTCATCATCTTCGAAGGAGTGAAAAATCACACATTAAATGCGGTTATCAATTCCTCCAAAGAAGTGATGGATTCGCGAGGCAACTCCGCTAGCCACTTGCACGCCTCTCCTATCAACGAGAAAGGGAATAGCCTTAACTGAACTGACTCCTGAGAGATGTTTTTGAAAGAGAATGGTCCACACACATCCACAAAGTTTTAAAGATGTTCGTGAAGATCCTTATGAGCCAGTCCACTAAATAGTCCTTTTTGTTGCAAGAGTTGCAACATGGTGCTCGTTATGTGGAACACTGTATTTCCCTTAGCTGGAGGTAAATGGATGGCCCCAATACCTCCCATGTGATGGGGATCATTAATGTTGTCTCTTTGACATCGTTGAGATTTTCCATGTGTTCTTGGTGGCCCACCTGGTTGCCGTTGCTGCCATTAACACTCATGCTTTCTGTTTTCAACACAAACAATAGAAACAAAACTGAAAATTAAGTGAACTACAACTAAGAAGGACAAAAATTTTACTTAACTACAAATTCTCAAATAACACCACTCCCCGACAGCGGCGCCATTTTTATGTTTGCATAATCAATACACAACTTCCAATGCAAGTGTCTACGATCGTACAATAGTAAAGTAACCCAACCAAGGGTTGCCGTCAAGTCCCAAGGGAGTGAGCTTAAGAATTAATAGAAAAATAAAATTTAGTTCTAATTAGTCATAGCTAAAAACTTTTTCGAATACAAACATGTTAAATCTAAGGGGTGACGCAAGCGTCAATTATCAATGGGGGTTCGTCACTAGTAAACAAAAACAACAAAAATGCAAAGAATACTAATCAAGGAGATAGGGTTCTTGGGATGTGATAGGAATGCGGGATAAACAAAACTATTGGGTACATGTTTTTGATAATAAAGATGTTGAATATTTTTGACTAGGCTAGACTATAGTAGGGGTAAATTCTCTCTCGAGCAACTTACCCCGAATCAACTCGGTTTCTCTCAAACACCAAGTTGTCGCATGAGTGTGTGGGAGAAGGACTAGGGTTCACTCTCTTGAGCTAGACCTCATGTCGACCCAATCCCACTGGCTATCAATTTAGTAGTCTTAGTTTTACGACCTCTCTCTTGAGCAAGCCGAAAACACAAAGGTGAAATCATATTTGCAACAACAATTTCATTAAGCTCCACCACAACTACTAAACGAAATCACATCTAAACAACAAATAAACAACAAATAAATCACCAACAAGCAAGACGCAACAGATAATCTAACCCATATTCACAAAATCACACCCCAAAAATTGGGGTTTTGGCTAGACATGTAAAAGAGATAGAAATTTCTACAAATATGAGTTTGCATTCAAATGTATATAAAGATTTAAGTCTTAAAACAAGCCAAGAGTGAAGAATCCACAAGACCCAAGTCCAATTTCTTCCAGTTGAAACCCTTTGAATCTTCAAGTTCTTCAAAACCCTCTCCAAACTTAGAACTCAAAAGTCTATATTAAAAATTCTATATTAAAAATTAGATGTTAAGCTATAACTCTCAACGAGTATTTATAGTTTTCTAAAATTTATGTTGCAGCGAATCATTCGGCACCATTAGTCAAGATCATCGATCAACTCGATGATCCGCCCTGTGGTAGGTTTCATCACCATCTTGCTCTATCCTTTAGCATCGTCGTGTTTTGGATCATTGAGCGACATAGTACTGCTTCGCGAAACTGCTTGGCGACACACCAACTTCTCTTTTTCACGGCCGATTTGATCCTTTTTTTTAGGGCTCAGCACACTGGAACAAAAGGCGAGGTAAGACCTTTTGGCAACTCGGCAAATGGGTTCGGCAATTCTCAGATCTACATTTCTTTGTTCTTTCAGCTGCTTTTGTTCCTTTTAGCTAAGTAGTATCTATGCTTTCCCTCAAACTCTAAATACCTGAAACTGAAGGGTTTTCATCAAATATTTAGAAAAAAAATCATTTGAGAATACTAATTCTATCAAAATATAGCCCTAAATGAGTCCAATTTGTCGACTTATCATCGGCATAAGAGAATTATACATGTGATTACATCATCAGATGCCTCAGTCTCCGCCATCGCTGGAGTTGCATAGAAATGGCCCTGTCTACCTATGCCCTAGCCATCAATCCTACCACCTGAACCACCTTCCCGGATACGACCCTGAACATCCTAATAACCACTGTGACAGTCCTGAATCTTACCTTGACCTCTAGCCTGAGGTGTTGGTGGTGGAGCTGGTAGAACTAGTGGATGTACCTATTAAGTGGGAGCAATCCACCTACAAAAGAGCAATCTCTGACCCAGTGATCTAGCTATCTACAATAAAAATAACATGAAAATGATCAACTCTAGAAGAACAACCACCATGGCCTGAAGCACATGATTCACATTTATCTCAAATCTGATTGGAGTCAATCTCACTCAAGCTATATCGATCACCCTCTAAAGTCTATAGTGAGGCTTCAACAGGCTAGCCGGATTGACTCTATTGAAACTATATTGGGTCTTATCATAAAAATAATACTACTTAGATTATAATAGCATTCACATAATTGTTTTAACATAGAGTAGAATTGAAGTCTCTGGATCTGGGGCAAGTGTCACTATAACTACCCTTATACCTCACTCTCTTGTTGCTAATCCCATGGGCCTCACGATAGAGCTGCTCAATAGTGCAGGTTTGATCAATAACATCAAGAAAGGAACAACCCATAGAGACAATAGACTAGACCTTAATATGCAACTAAAGTCTCAACCCACGAACAAAGTATCAAACTCTTTCCTCCTCAGTAGGTAGGATCATGGTAGTGTGGCATGAGAGCTTATGAAACCTTACCTCATACTCTGGCACATTCATGGATCCCTTCTCCAACTTTGAGAACTGACCCCAGAGGCGATGCCTGAAACTGGGAATGAACCTAGCCAATAAGTCCTCAAAAAACTCAGTTCAAATGACCGAGGGAGACCCATCTGGTCTGGTCTCTAAGGAAGTACACTACCATTGCATGCCTAGCCCATATAGTTGATACACAGTGAAGTTGGCTCCTCGCGACTCCACTAGGCCCAAAGCATGAAGTCGCTTCTGGCAAATAGTCAGAAACTCATGGGCATCCTCACCCATAGCTCGATAAAACTTCAAACGTGAAAGTTTGAGAAATACTCTGACCATCTTCTACTTCTTTAGTGGCATGGCTCCGGCCCAATTATGGTCTAGACACCCCTAAGTGGTACATGGGGCTAAGGTGTCTCTGCTGAAGGCTAACCTTGCTGGCTTGATGCTGGTGTTGGTTCTTCAGCTGTAGCTAGGGCCTGATGCACACACCAGAGATCATTAACTGTGTAATAGTTGCCTGAACCTTTGGGGCCATAACTGGTCTAGGTGGTGGCTGAGTTGGTCCGAGCCCCACCGGTTGAATTGGAACCCAAGATGCTGGAGGGTTCGCTGCTAGCTCTAAATCCCTCTCTTTATATGGGGATTGTGCTCCACCTCTTGCCAATAAGACAGGCCGACCCCTACCTCAAGCCATCACGCACCGCATATGAGCCATCCTGTGAAAAGAGTAAAATAAGAGAGATTTCAAGAAACCAATAACACATACGCTACACGAAAGCGATACAAAAGAGGGAAATTCCTAAAGACACCTCGTAATCTTGAAAAGATAGGATATATACATCTTCACACTGATTCGTAAGACTCTACTAGGTATTAGCTCCATCCAAGTGAGACTGATGAACCTAGAGCTCTGATACAAAATTGTAGATGACACAATTCCTCGAGTCATGATGACATCTACTATGACCCGCTAGTAGGTAATCAAACCTGTAACTTAGAACAACAAGTAATGAGTATAAGGGTAGAACTAAAATGAAATCAAACTAAACCACACAATTGAACAAAAGCAGAAACAAACTAAAAACTATATACAAAAGATCCCTCAAAGAGCCTGCAAGTCACAAGCACAAAGTTGTCTAAAAATAAAAGTACAAGTCCTAAAAGTGGACCCCAAGCAAAGCCGTCTCAAAAGTAAAAGACTAGCTACATAATATACAGAAGGAGACTAGAAAATCCAGGACGCCAAGTGCTTATCTGCATCTCCGATCCCCAAAAGCTGTTGATGGCGTGAAAAATCACCACTGAAAGCTTGTACTGGGACCTAGATCACGAAACAAATATAGAGTGTAGCATGAGTACGAAAACAAAGGTACTCAGAAGGCATCATAGGCCGAGTGAACAAGAAAGGTAAAGATAATATGAAAAGATAGAATCTATACACAAATACAGGTCAAAGCGCATAAAAAAGAGCACATGAGCATACCGAAAGTAAATATAAGTACAACTAATCTAAACCTAACTAGACCCCCATAAGCCCAGTAGGCACACATAATAACTTAGTATACTATAAGAAGAGTGCCATGAATCTAAACACAAAAAGTGAAAACTGGGATCCTAGCCCAAGTAACCACATATACTTAACAATTCAGTCAACTCACAACCCAGCTAGAAAGAGTGACAAATCAATCTAGGTCGCCTAGCCAGCCAGTCCATTCCTAACCTTGCGAGAAATAGTGACCCGGGGGCATGTCAACTCCGAAGATGATCTCAAATATCAAGGCCACCGAGCCATCCACCCACTCCTAAGGGCGTAAGCTGATTAACGCTCAGTTTGCACCACTTCCAATTTTAGGTGCAAAGACGATCGTTATCTAGTATAAAACCTAGCGAAGAGTTGGGGTCAAACCCACAGGGAGTGGTACATGTTCGAATTCAATTATGAAGTGCAAACGTGGTCTAATCAGTTATAAGAATAACTATTATCGGAAACATACAAACAAGTCTAAGGGGGTGACAACCAATTTCAGATTTGGAGATTGGTTTGTCAATTAACAGCTAAAACAAGTATGAAAATAGGGGAAACAACAATATTAAAAGGAATACTCAGGATGTGATCGATTATAAGCTAATTATGCAATATGGGTAATTGACACTTAATAATAATTTGCTGAAACATTATCGGTAGGCTGGACCTTAAGTGCAACAGCTTTATCTTGAACAACTATTATAATTCAAGTGATTTCTCTAGAACATCGACAAGCTTAACAAGATAAGCAACCCAAAACCTTAATGTATCCACTCTCTCGAGCTTAATAGGTAGAATTGGGTTTAGGATTCATTCTCTCGAGCTGAACAACATCAACCCAATACCTACAATCATTAATCAAAAGCTTTGGTTCCAAAACCCCTCTCTCAAGCAAGCCAAGAACGCTATGCTAGAATTATATTTGCAACTACAATCCATAAATTAAAACACATCTAATGATTAAACCCATATTAAAACAACAAAATAATTATTAAACAACAATACCTATAAACAAATTAGGTAAATAATCACCTGATTACACACCAAGAATTGAGGTTTTAGCTACACATCATAAAAATAGAGAAACGATTACCAAATACACTAGCCATAATCTGGGTAAAGGTTCTCAAGTCTTTACAATGGTCCAAAATGAAGAAATTCAGAAACCCACTTGCAAATCTTCAAGTTTGAGCCTCAAAAGCTTCAAAGTCTACGATGGAACTCAAAAACTAAGAGAACACTCTAACTCTCTAACTTGGGGATCAAAAACTCTACTCAATGATCTCCTGAAATTTGGTTTAAAGTTTCAACTTATAGTTGCCCAAATTTTGGTCTGAAAAGCCATTGGGCGTAGTAAGTCGGGCCTCGCCGAACAGGTCGGCGATCCGTCTTTTGCTCCAATCCATTGCCATTTTGCATTGGCCATTTTTCTTTAGGGTTCTGTGACTTTAGGCAATCAAGGTTGCCATCGCGGAGTCATTCGATGATCCACCGACTGCCCATTCTTGTCGCCAAGTTGGTTCTTCACTGGGGCTGACACGCTGGAACTTAAGGCGAGCTAGAAAAGCCACTCGACGATTTGCCGAATGGTCTTGGCAATCACCAAGATCGCTTTTTTTTCCACTTCTTTAGCTTGTTTGCTCCTTTTTGGCCGATAGTGTTCTTGCCTTGATCCTTAGCCTTAAATTCTGCAAATCAACACTTTAACATCAATTTAGTGCATATATTAGGCATTTGAGGACACTAAAACTATCAAAATAAAGCCCTAAATGAGTCAAAATCTCATACTCATCATAAGACACCCAACTAACAAGAGTGCCTCGAGGGCATGTTAAATCTTAAGAGGATCTTAATAATCAATACCAAGCCACCGTGGAATGATTTCCACACACAAGGAATCACAAGAAGGCTCCAAGCCTAAACACTCCAATCTCTAGTCGTCATGATATTACAAAACCTGCGATAATACATTAGATCCGTAAAGTAGGGAGAGGACACAAAATATCATTAAAGCTATGAGAACACCTAAACTAAGGCTCATATTATCAGACTCAAGTCTTCTACTCCAGTCTATAATGATCTAGTCTGTGTGAGTTGAGATCAAAGAAGAAACAAGGCTAGTAGGCCACATGTCTAAGGCAACACTAGTCTAGTCCTAGACTAAGGCCATACATGCTCAAATATAACAAGAAACATCAACAAATAGATTCACAACAACATGGAATCATACAACGTCATCGTATAGCATGGTACTGCACCCAAAATAATACCAATCAATCCTAAAACATGGTATATAAGAAAAGGAAAATAAGAAAAACTATGTACCCACTCCCAATTCATTCTAATTAGCATGCATTTACACATTCAAGCTCAATCTAATTAAAAAACAAGTTGTAGCCTACCTATAGGTTGATCGTGCGCGTTTTAATTCACAAGGCCAAAGCTTTTTCTATCCGAACAACCTCCCAACATTGCCACACTATCAAAAATTGGATCACAACGTCAATACAGACGTTTAGACACAATAAACACATAAAATGAAAATAGACCGGCTTCACAGTCCAATGGGAATTGTGGGACCCATGCTGGAATTTCTAGAATTGACTCCATCAAAAAGTCCTAAATAGTTCCCTAGCTTGTGTTCTAATAAGGAACACAATTCAGGCCTCAGAACAGGCAAACCAAGCAAAATGTAATAATTCAACAATTAAGCTCTAATTTAGAACTAGGAAAGCAGATTTGTTACAACTTTACCTTAAAAGGAACCACCAACAACTTTCGATCACTCCACGGTGTAGCTATAACAATTTTTGATGGACATGACTTTTAATCACTCAAATTTGAGCTAAAATGCGCAAGACATCGCCTTTTGAATTTTATGATCCAAGTTGAATCAGATATGGTCTTTAAATAAAAGACCATATCGATTTGCTCTTCATGAATGCAGACCAGAGGGCCTGCGATCGCAGAGTAAAAGAAAGTTTCCTTCACGAACATGACAAGGAGCCACAAATGCGAAGGCCAAAGAACCCATGTTTTGCGATCATTGTTGGATCTCCGCAAATGTGAAGGCTAGGGGCCTAACCTATTGTGAACACAACCAGGACTTGAAAATTGGGGCCAAATTGACCCAAAAATCAATTCTTGAGAACATGGGTTAAGTCTAGAAATTTGTGTAAAATTATGTTAACCAAAATTTTTTGAACTCAATAGTTAAAAACCATATAGAAAAATGAGTCAAAACTAACCTTTAAATCACTATTTACTCAAAGTCTAAAGTCCTTGAAAAATTTCCAAACTTTGAAGTTCAAAAACAAGAATTTAATGTTTAAAATCATAAAAAATAATGGAAAAATGAAGATTTAGGGTCTCAAACACTCACCCAAATGATTTATCTTGAAAAAAATAATTTGAAATTGCTTCCCAAGAGTTGTCAAAGCTCAAAATGATGAAATAGGGAAGAAACCGACCTAATTTTTGGAATTGATTAATCTGCTTGGTCTTTATTTTTCTGCAAACATGGACCCTACCTCTCAAATGCAGAGATATGGACAGTGAACCCTTCGTGAACATGGGAGCTTCTCCATGAATATGAAGGTTTGGTTAAAGACCCTCGGCGATACAACAAAAACCCCGTGAACATGGAGACCACACTACCCTACTATCATGAATGCGACAAAGCCCTACAATGCAAAGGCAAGATCACAAGGCCCTTCACGAATGTGGATAGGCTTCACAAGTGTGAAAGTGACACTACATATCAGTAAACCAACATCTCACACAAGACACAAAATTCACCAAATGGACCTTCATAATTCATTGAGAATCTCGTGAACCCAAACATAATGTTCTACCATACCTAAAGCCTGCTAAAGTAACAATAAACTAACTTTCACTCGAAAATACCAAACTGCTCATGGAACCTTTGAATGCTAAACCAAGACCTCTCCTAGGCCTAAAAAAGTGTCCTCGAAATCAACGGTATCATTAGAAATTAAATCCAAGAATCTCAACATCAAATGTTGAGCAATGTAGACTCATCACTAAATACACTTTAACTTCTTACTCAAGGTATCAAATCCACGAGACAACTTTAAAATAGAAAACAACAACACTCCAAGACCAAATTTCACATTTCTATGTGATGGAACTGATGTAATTCCATTCTGAGACTCAAAACTCTAGTTTTTACCAAAAAAAGTACAACTATAAGCCTCCAAAACTCAAAAACATCCAAAAAATCACAATGTTCCAATCAAGTTTTAGAACCAACTATAATGACCCTCCATGCCATTTATCTATTTATGCCTCATTTTGACATTTATAGTGTTTCTACAGCGATCCTAAGTCATTTATGACTTGTTGGGACTGATAGTTTGGTCACCTAGTTAGTTATTTTATTTTTATGCAAATTTGTGTATTTTGGATCTGTTTAACCTTGAACAATTGATTTTGATCAAAATTTTAGGAAGATGACCTCAAAATGTAATTCTCACAATTCCATTAGATTAGAAAGGGTTATTTTAGACTAGGGTATGGTTGGCATAGATCTTGAGGCTTCCGGTGTGAGTTTTTGTGATTAGGTGTTTTAGCTTTCAAGCTTTGGCCTAAGTTTGACGTTAGTAAAAAATCATGGTAGACGTTCATGGATTCAAATTTTATAAGTGTAGTTAGTTGTGGAATTTTGAGTTTGGTCTAGAATGACTCTTTGAGTAGATCTCGAGGCTACTAGGCTAATTCTGAGCCCCTTTATGGATTTTGTCTAAACCTTAAGTTTGGGTTTGGACCCACTTTTTGTTGAAATGATCTTATATGGAAGTTTCAACTACCCCGTTGAGTCTGGAGTATCAAATTTGATTGGATAGCATAACTCATTTTTGTGCATGAGATTCCAAATGAATTCTGAATACCCTGTCAGAGGTTTTGAACTTGGCCAAAACCATGTTATATGCATTAGCAGGTGTAGGAAAAATTTGGACTTCACATTTGTGGGAAAAGATCCATGTTTGTGGAGACCACTGAGCCTAGTCACCATGTTCTTGGAGGCCCTAGTTACTTTAATGAGTCTTCATGTTTGCGCTGCCCTGCTGCATTGCGGGCCCTTAGTTCCTTACCCTTCGTAATCGTGGGACCTTCACCGCATTTGCAAAGTGTAATACTGCAAAAATATGAACTAAAATTGATCAAGGGAGAAGGGATAACCATGGAGGGTTCCACGGGCTGTGAAGAGGATCACGACCAGTTACCTTTCTCGTGGTGTTGCAGCCAACTTCTGTAGATGACCACAGACACATAGACGGTCCCTGAAGCGTCACACAGACCGTGAGGTGGTCTATGAAAAGAGGTAAAAAAAACCCCCCAAGTTACTGTAAAGGACCATGGTAACCAAAATGGTCCGTGGAACTTCACAAAGACCATGAAGCCATTCGTGAAAGGAGTTGATCAGGTTTTAGAGTTTTGGGTCAACTTAAAATGACATATATTTTACCACAAAATGAATTAGGTGGCCCATGACCTATCAAATTAAAGATCTTTGAGTCCTCTGTCTAACGCCACTAAGTTTGCCTAACTTTGAACCCGAAGTAAAAAATTATGCCTGTTTTAGTGAAGCCCTGTCGGGCTAGTGAAGCTTCACGACCGTCTATACGAATGTGAAGCCTTAGAATACTCTTGAAGCCCCTCTTCTAAGTCACCTAGTCAGTTTTTAAGTTAGGGTCATTGTGGTCTTTTTCCAAAGTGTTTGGTACCCAAACTACATCATCTTAAACCCTATTTCAAGGCCTATATAAGTGAAATTAGCCCAAAAACTACCAATTTCAACTCATTCTCCTAAATTCCCTAAACTTGACCAAATTCATCCTCTCCAAAAATCTTCTCTCTAGATCAAGAAAGAAGAGGAAGCTAGGGTTCTTCAAGTTTAAGCCTCATTTCTTCATTATTGCTTAGGGATTCAATTAAGGTATGTAGGGAGTTCATCAATGGGTTCAATTCACCCATTTAGTCCCCAAGGTTTCTTCAATTCTCCAATTCAACTTCTCAAGATTTGATTAGATTTTCACTCAATTCCTCATGGGTTCTATTTGTATGGATTCAATTGCTTTATTATGATCTTATTTTGATGATTTGAACTTGATTACATGTTTTTTAACCAATTCTATGTGAACCCATGTATTGATCTATGAATTTTGACTATGAACTCTAATTTACATGAATTCATGAAGAAGCTTGAATTTATGTATATGTTTTATGAAATTATGTATGTTTTTATGAAAGAAATATTTATTATTTAAGTAAGCTCATAGATGAAGCTATTTATATGTTCTATGAAACTTGGTCACATGACTTGGATGTCATCTAGATTTGCCCTCAATGGTTTTTGGGCTATTTTCCTAAATTAGGTCTTAATTAGTATGGTATCCGGATATGCCATCAATGATTATAGATCACACTTTCGAAACTATTTTCATTAATAGTAGGGGATATCTAGCATGAAGCAAATGGCTATGGGCCTTTAAAGCTATTATGAAAAGATCATGGATGGTGAAAGGTTTTCTCACGTATGGTCTAACGAGCTACCCTATGATGTTTCTAGCTTGGATTGGTTGATTTATTCTACCTTTCCATGGATGATAATATGACTTTAGCTTGGATTGGTTGCTTAATTGTGACTTTCCATGGATGCTAAAAAGAATAAGATTAATGACGATTTAGTGGGATTTATACTTAGTACCAAGAGAATATTGAGATGGAAGCACTCCCGTAGCTTGAGGCCAAATTTCTAATAGCAATCTCCTTATCCCATACTTATGTGCCCCCATAGGATGATTGTCTTAGATAGACATTAGCTAGTGGATCCACGTAAGCTAGAAGTTCATGATCCTTACCTTGGCAAGTAGGACACCCCTTTTTGATGTCGGGCAGACACTGGATTCCATGTTATTGCTTGCATGGTCTATATGTCAGTTAATAGTAAACTTACCACAAAAAGAACTAAGTTTATTTCTAATGTGTTTTAAAGCTTCCTTTTATGATTTAAAGATGAATTGACCATGTTCATGTTTTATGAATCTTCTTAAATGATTTTACTATGTTTTAACTTTGTCATGCATTTCATGTTTTAGATTATGTCCCCTTATGATCACGTCTCATGTTTTATTCCATTCCTCTAATACTTAGTACATTCAATGTACTAATGAATACTTGTGCCTATATTGTTTCACTAATGTAGGTCTTGTCAATTCTTATTCTTCTGTTAGTAGCTAGTTGATTGCATTAGAGAATTTGAAGTCTTGGTGAGTCCTTATACTTTGAGGATGATGTCACTTTTATAGCTTTTGGTCATTTCAGTTTCAGAATTTATATGTGATATATGGGTTACGTCCAATCACTTTTCTTATGATGTATTAGCTGGCTTTTTGAGACAAATGTTAGACTTCCCATTCATTTTGTCAAACTCTTTAAATTCTATTATCTTATATGATGTATGCTAAGTGGTTTGTGTAGGGCCTCTCGGGGTCTTATATGCAATGTCACATCTAAGGTGTACTTTGGGTCGTGACACAAATGGTTAACTCCCATAGCTTAGTGTTAGCAGGCCCCACTAGTCGCATTCGTGAAGATCATTTTGGTCTTATCTTTTTTAAAGACCAAACCCCTAATTAACTCTAGTGTTCAAATTTAAAATAGCTATTCTTCCTTCATTTAGCTCCATTTTCAGTGATTTGAAGTCCTGTGTGTTTGTGGATCTTGAGGCTATATTGGTGATCAATTGGGGAGTGTCGGAGACCCTTCGGTTGAGGTAAAATTATTGTTTACAAGACTGCCTTAGCTTAGTTATGTTCTTGAATTGTGGAATTGTTGCATACGTTGTCTCTGATATTTCGAGCCCCTGCATTGTGTTCTAATTAGGATCACAAATTCGGGGGACAACTTAGGACCTTTTGATGGAGTCATTCTTACAATTCCTAGTATGGGTCCCATAGATTCCATTTAGACTCCAAAATTGGTCCGTCTCAATTTTTGTGAATTTTGTTTCTAAACAACTATAATAATGTTATATTTTTATTTATTTTTGTAATGTGGAAGCATCAGAGGTCGTACATGAAGGAAAAACCCTTGAAACATGATTTTGGAGGGAGTGTGGTCGACCTAAAGGTTTGATATGACTTTCCTTCCCTTAGATTGAGTTGGACTATGTTAATTCATGTTGATTTGAGTGAATTGGGGGAGGTTACCTAGTTGATCATGTTATTGTACTTAGAAATCATGTTTTAGGCTTATTTTCAGGATTAAAAGCATTTTAGTTGTGATATATGGTCATTCTTATCTTGTGGTTTGCCTTGTTTGTTGTTATTGTTGATCAAATAAGTATACTTGTCCTTAGTCTAGGCTTAGATTAGTGCTTTCCATATATTTGTGATATTTAAAGCTCTTTTGGCCATATTTCTACTTTTACATCATTTCAGATGGCTTAACTCCTTGTAGACTGATGTAACAGACTTGTGTTTGATATAATGAGCTTTATATTATGCATTGACTCAACTTTGAGGACCTTTTATCAACTCCCCCTCCTTCAATGGCCTCATATCTTATAGTTGAGATTTTAGGCTTCGTTTGGCGACTTGGGACTGGAGTTGGTTCAACTTGGAGTGTTGTTCTTATTACCTGGGAGTGGATGATGTTTCATGGTGGTTCTATGATGATGATTGACATGAGATCCTTCAACAGCCCTTTATATACACAGATTCAAGGTCTGGTCATGCTGCTCTATATCCTTAATGGAGGTGATTCATTTTAGCTACAACCTATTGCCCCTATGGGGACCATTTGTGATTTAAGGTCTGAGTTATACACCCCTTAGCTTTGGGTAAGTCTTATTGGTTACTTGGAGTTTAGTCGTGGTTAGAGATCCGGTCTACGCCATCCCTAGCTCTCGACTTACAGATCCTATTCTTAGTAGATTTAGCTATCCTCTGTATGTATCGAGTTTATGGGGGTCAATTTGGGTTTTTACTTAAACTTGCGCATGAGTGTACCTTAATGGCTTATGGGGTTCTAGTTTGGTTTAGTTTAGCTCTACTTAGTTCTTTTCTATCTTAGTTCACTCATGTTTTTCTTTTAAATCCCGCTTTAACTTGGCTTATGTCTAGATTCTATCATTCCATATTGGTTTTACTTTTCCCACTCAATCGGCCTATGATGCCTACTTAGTACCTATTGTTTTTGTACTCATACTACAACTGTACATTTGTTTCGTGATGTAGGTTCGAGCACCAACTATCAATGTTGATCGTTGGAGCCTGTTACAACTTTTGATTAGAGGCGAGGGTGAACACTTTGCATTTTCGACTTACTTTTCTCTTTGATTATTTTGATAGCTAGTATTTTGCGATTTGACACAAGCTTTGTATTTTGGGTCCACTTTTGGGACTCGTACTATTTTATTTAAAGAACTATAACCTTGTGACTTATAGGTTATGGAAGGGATTTATGTATCTATATCATTTATTTTGTCTTATTTCCACTATTTTGTTCTTTTTATTTTATTAGATTACTATTTCTCCTTTGTTTCTACCCTTTCATCCATTAATTATTGTTATAGATCACAAGTTGTTTTAGGGTTATAGTAGGTGCCATCGTGCCTCGAGAAATTAGGTCGTGACAAGTTGGTACAAGAGCTAATATTAAGTAGAGTCTTATAGATCAGTGTGGAGACATTTGAGCCTATCTTTAGGAGGCTACACGGTGTCATTATGAATGCTTTCTCTTGTACGTGCATTATGTGTATTATTGGTTTCATGGTATCTCACATGTTTCATTCTTTTTCAGGATGACTTGTACGCCTCACATGATGACTAGGGGCAGAGATCCACCTCCTCAGTATGCCAAGGCTACATCACCAGCACCATATAAAGAGAGTGATCTAGAGCCTGTAATGAACCCTCCAGCAACACATGCTCTTGATCATCTGGTGGGGTCAGGGCCAACCTAACCATATATCGAACCAGCTATGGCTTAAGAGCATCAAGCAACCATCACATAGCTCTTGACAATACTTGGGTGTATTCACTGAGCCCCTGCTGCAACTAGTATTGCACAAGCCTTATAAGGTCACCCTGTAGCCAGTAGCATAGGCACCTTAGGTTTAGGTACCACCTGGGGGTGCCCATCCCATGAATGCACTAGAGTTATGCCGCTAGATGAACCACTCAGAGTGTTTTTAAGGTGTAACACCCTGACTTTCCAAAATGTCTAAATTAACTCGTATCTTCGTGGAAAGACAAGGAGGGTGGGTAATAAATCAAGAATGATGTGGTATGTCATATTTTAAGTGTTCAAGGGTTGTATCTCTAGTTTTGAAGTTAGGTAAGTAGCAAAATAAAAGTTGAAGAAAGTTACCGCAAGTTCCTCTTTAAAGATTTCTATGAAATTTGGGTCAAATGTCTTAGATGTTTTCTCCCAATATATAAAGAGTTAGAAGGACAATCACCCATTAAATCGAAGCCCTATGAATCTAGTTCTTAACAAACAAAACCCCGTATCCAACTGACATCAGAGTAAAAAGTTATGAGGGTTTTACCACGGACTGACGGGGTAGAATCCGGGTAAGGTAAAAAATGTGGTATGTCAGCTTACTCAATGTTTTAAGCAATGAAAACATTTCATTTCACTTCCAAACCAGAGAGAAATCTTAAAAGAGGGTTCCTATGGAGTTCTTGCATGATGAAGGTTAGTTTTTGACAATTTGTACCATTAAATGTTGCCCTCGTGCCTAGAAACGTGATCTCTACATGTGGCAATCGTGTTTCCCTTCTATTAGTTGCATTTGGAGCAGGTTTTTGAAGATATAAATTTATAGTTATTGGTGTTTCTTCAAGGTTTAAACTTGTTTAACTAAGGTAATCATCTCGGGACTCTTTTTATGATTGTTTTTATGAATTTATATGGACGTTTCGACAAGTTAGGGCAATATAGCAAATCTGCCGATTTAAGATTAATCATGAACTATTTATAGGTGTGTACCAGCTGTATATATATAGTGTTTGTGAAGCTTAGGAAATAAGTAACAACTTTCGTGAAGGAACTATGGTCTTTTGAGCGTTCATTGGAAAGGTATGTTAAGGTTGTTCCCTTTGTTCGACATGTTTCCTTAAAGATAGTTAACGTTGGTGATCTTATAGATGTAATTATGAGTGGCTCGCTGATTGAATGGTTATAAATCCTCATTTTAGGGACACATAATCTGTTAAGAACAACCCTAAGTTAGGAATGACTTAGAGATTATTAATATATATTGTTTATAGCTATATTGCTCGCCTTTAGCCTATTCAATTGTTTGTTGTCTCCCTTGGGGCTATTGTGGTTAGTTGTTGAGCTATGAACTGCCTATAGGGGCTATGATGTTGTCTAATAGGACTATGTTATTTCCAAAGAGTGTTATGTGTTGCCCACGGGGCTATATTGATATCAAAAAGTGTTATGTGTTGCCTATGGGGCTATTTTGACACCAAAGAGGGCTATGTGTTGACTATAGGGCTAGGTTGATGCAAAAGAGGGCTATGTGCAGCCCATAGAGCTATGATGTTGCCTAAGAGGGCTATGTACTGCCTACGGGGCTATATCATTGCCAAAAAGGGCTATGTGACTTCTTACAAAGAGAAGGGGCTACCGATAGGGGTATGTAGATTGATTTAGCACCTTCTAGGCTTATGGGGGCCTAGGTAGGTGGTATGTTATTTGTACCTACCGAGCTTATGGGGGATTGGTTAGGTTGATGTTTGATCATTTTTTGTATTTTTAGATTCAGTAGTGGGTTAGCGTGCTTATATAAAATTTTGATTTCCTTACATGATTGCTTTTGACATATTGATACTTGCTCACTTTGTCTATAGCCTTTCATACTCTGTATATTATTTTGTACTGACGCCCTATAGCCTTGGGGGCGTTGCATACATATATGCAGGTCCCAACAGAGGACCCAGTAGACCTTCTCAGCAGCAGGATTGACTTATATCCGATTGGCTAACCCCTTTCCTCTGGAGCTGCCATAGTTGGGAGGTTTGTTATCTTTTGTTGTATATATCTTTATGGGTAGGCTGGGACCCTGTCTCACTAATCTTTACTACTCTTAGAGGCTTGCAGATTAGTATATAGGGTGCATAGCTACGTTATGGCCATACTGGCTAGGTTGTTGGTTTGCTGAAGCTTGTGAGTTGTTTGATTTATTGTATTGATATATACCTTATTTTAGTTTTGGTATAGATATCATGGTGGCCTCGACGACCCAATCAGGACTTCTGTGCTAGTTGACTATTTATTTATATGATCTCATGGGAGTAGTTGTTTCTTTTATAGATCAGTTAACAGGGAGCCTTGTCGGCCAAGGGCTTAGTTTTAAGTCGAGATATAGTTGTTTGTTTTCTTGATTGTGTGTAGCTACCATGCGCTAGTAGCAAATGGTTCAGTAGGGTCAGCTCGAGCCTGAGTTTTGGAATTAGGAGACAGTTGCACCCCTCAAGTTCTGGGCGTGACAAACTTGGTATCAGAGCAACGTCATATCCTTGGGAGTCTGCAAGCCGTGTCTAGTTAAGACTCGTTTATAAATGTGTTGTGCACCACATTTGATAAGGAAGAAGCTACAAGGCATGTTAGAATGACTATCTTTCTTTTGCTCACCTCGTGCTATAGAGTGGTGTCTTAAGGGTTGAGGTTTCTAGCTTATAATTGATACTTGTATGCAGATAGAGATGACTGACACCAAACAGACCACAACTAGCCAGGGGCTAGATATAGCTGCTGGCGTTGGTACCGATAAGGTACCACAGGTGGAGGTAGCCTATTGTGAGATCCAGGGGGAGACATCTTCTCAGCACCCTATAGCTTCTCCACAGCTTCAGGAGCCTTCGAGGGCTACAGGACTTCCACCTCCACCAGCAGTACCACATCTAGATCCTCCTATTCCATCTGATAAGGATTTCAAGAGTACAGTATGTATGTTAGCACAGTTAGTAGCTGCACAGCGCCAACCAGTTGCGCCAGATGTTGCCGGACCTTCTGAAGGGCCCGAAAGTTTGAGAGTTCTTGAATTTCTTGCCTTGACTCCTCCACAGTTTACAAGGATAGATCACAGAGAGGACCCTCAATACTTTGTTGGTCAGCTTCATAGGATCTTTAGAGTCATGCATGCCTCAGCAACTGAGTCAGTTGAGTTAGCAGCATTTCGATTGCG
Organism: Solanum pinnatisectum; assembly: GCA_035578085.1. NCBI lineage: Eukaryota > Viridiplantae > Streptophyta > Magnoliopsida > Solanales > Solanaceae > Solanum > Solanum pinnatisectum. The sequence goes on along the minus strand of CM069084.1, from coordinate 28,953,036 downwards.
TGATATCGTAGTATTATGGTACGAGATTTGGGAAAGATCTAGGGGAAAAGATGCATCTCTACCCACTTGGGATAGCTTTATAGAAGCTTTCGTAGATCACTATTTGCCTCGAGAGATTAGGCATGGCTGGGTGGACCAATTTTTTAACCTCCGATAGGGCAGCATGAGTGTCCGAGAGTACGAGTTGAGATTTGATTTATTGGCTAGATATGCACTAGAATTTGTTGATACAATGCATGATAGGGTGCGTAGATTTATGGAAAGGCTCGACTCAGACTATATCGACTCTTATTCTACCGTTGCACTAAATGATAATATGGATATCTAGCGAATTTAAGCCTTTGCACAAGGTGTAGAGGATCGCCGTCACTTATAGTATATGAGTGAGATGGTCGAGAGAGAGAGACAGAAGAGGGCTAGGCATGCTGGTTCATAGAGAGAGTTTCAGGGTGGTCCCAGACCCCGATATTCTATTAGGCCACCTAGACTTTCTCCAAAGTAGTTCCAGGGTAGTTGATTTGATCATCAAGGACAGTCAGGTCCAGGTGAGGGTTCACGAGCATCAGGCTCTCAGCAGCAGAGAAGTTCAGGCCAGGCTAGGACAGCCCTGCCGCATTGCACTACTTATGGTAAGATGCATTTTGAAAGGTGCAGACAGGGTTCCACAGGTTGTTATTCTTGTGGACAGGAGGGGCATGGGTGGAGGAATTGCCCGACCATAGGTCAAGGTGGTATAGGTTAGTCGACCAGGTCAGTAGTAGGTTCCTCCTCATCAGCACAGTCTACAGGGCGTGGACCCCAAACTTTAGCTGGTAGAGGTAGAGGCAGATGTAGAGAGGGAGCATCTAGTTCTGGTAGTAGACATAACCATACATATTCACTAGCCGACCGACATGTCTCAGAGTCATCATCAAATGTTGTGACTGGTACTCCCATTGTGTTTATTCTTTGGTAGATCCTGGATCTACTCTTTCTTATGTTATTCCATTCATTGCGGGGTTTGAAAATTTCACCCTTTAAAAGTTTGAAAATTTAAATTCAAACTTTAAAAATATAAAACTATAAAAGTTTAAATTACACACTTTAAAAGTTTGAAAATTTAAATTTAAGACAATAATTAAAAAAAATTAAGGCGAATAGCCTATACTTTTATTAATATTAATTAAATAGTACAAGTTGAGTTACAAAATATTAGTAGAGTAATATAATCTACACAGCCACCTTCTAGGAGGGTTCTGTTTGAATTAGACCTCGAATTATTATACTCATACTAATAGACATTTAAATTTAATAGTTCATGCTACCGTGAAAATCTTTTTTTAAATCATTTAACATTTTTCTAGTAACATGCTTTGGAATTGGTTGATTAGATAGTTCCTCCATTGCATCAATGTCGTCGTCACTAAAATCTTGCATTATTTCATCAACGTCAGTTTCAAATTTGGTCGGTAAAGGTGGACGACTATAACTCCTTCTCTCGCCATTAATCCAATCTCTAAATAGAACTGATATCTCCAAGCTATCTGCTGCTAATGAATATCTATGCTCTCCAATTTGAAATCTTGTTGCACTAAAAGTGCCTTCCGAAGCTACTGAAGATGCTTGAATAGCTAGCACATCTCGAGCCGGTTGAAGTTTTGGAAATCCCTGGCCGCGATTGCTCCACTATTCTAGAAGATCAATAGTAGTAGGTTGTGTATTTTGATTAATATATACATCAAAATCATTTCTATCATTATGAGAAAGTTCAAGATAACAATCTGTCATATCATCAACATCACCTTCATTAAATCTACTCCTAGAACTTCGAGGCTCTTCATTACGTACTACATTCATTCCATTTCTCTTCATTACGTACTACATTCATTCCATTTTGTACAAGTCATACAATTTTCTAGCTTTAACTTTTATACTATCTTTAACATCTTGACAACTAGGTGTTTCATCATCTTCACTATCAATACCCAAATTAAAATATATTTTATCAATCATTCGTGATGCACCTTTATCTTTGTAATGTGGGTTTAACAAACAAGCGGTTAAATAAATTTGAGGAATAGGAATAAATATTTTTAAAATTTTTCAATCATTTTCTTAACAGATTCTTCAAATCTTGGTTTATTTTTGAATTGATAAAATTTACTAGAAATAGCACAAATATTAGGTAAAACAGAGCAAATAGTTGGATAATAAAGTGCATATATATTTTTTGTAGTTAAATAAAAAACTTTTAAGAATTCTATAAGTTCTTTTATGTCATTGCAATCATTATCATCAAGTCTATATGTCATATTTGAATTATGAGCACTCCATACTATTTGTAAAGGTCTCCTATATTCATAAGCGACATCAAGCATTTCATATAAAGAATTCCATCTAGTACACACTGAATTTGGAATTTTGTCTAGGTGGAAGCTTAAATTCATGACAACGATTTTCAAAATCTCTACGTCTAGAGTTAACTTGACATTTAAAAATAACATGACATGCAGTTTCAACTTTTATGCAACCATCATTATACATTGCTATACCATCTCTAACAATCAAATTATATATGTGTGCAACACACCTAATATGAAAACCATCAATATAAATAGGGCAAAGAGATGGTTTAGTATTTCAACAACAATTATATTATTAGAAGCATTATCTAAGGTGACACTACTTATTATTATCACAAATTCCATAGTTTTGTAAAACATCTATAATTGTTTGAGCTATATAACTACCGATTTTATGCATTTCACAACATTTATAACCTAAAATTATTTTTTTCAAAGTCCAATTTTCATCAATCCAATGTGCAGTAATAGTGAAATAATAATTACCATTTACACTACGACCCATCTAATAGCTATTTTGCAATTATTATAATAAAATAAACAATGAAGATATTGAAAATGTTGAGCTTGATAGTCAAAGATAGCCTTTTTAATTGTATTTCTAGTAAAACCTTTAAAATTGGATTATACACAATTTGAATATAATGAATAAAACCGGGATTTCAGCAAAACTAAATGGCAAAGCCTTAACAACAATCATTTTAGCTAATTCTTCAAGATTTTTTTCTCTACTATATGACCATTGTATACTAGAGTCAGAAACATTAGAAAGATTTAATTGTGTTTGGACCATATTAGAACTCTCTACTCCTACATTTTTAGGAAGGGTGGTACCATTCTTTTTAGCTTCGGCTATAGCTTTAGCATGCAAAAATTCTTTTTTACAACATCACATTAAATGATTACTCAAATGTCCCGTCCCATCTTGTTTTCCTACAGTTTTATGATTCATTCTATGTTTACATTTATTACAAATAGCTTGTGTTTTATCTTCATTCTGAGTCATAAATTGCCAGACAACTCATTTTTTAGTGCGTTCTACCTTAGGCCTAGGATGCACAGGGGGAACGGGAGCAGGATAACGAAAGGGTGCAGGAGGGGAAGAGGGACTAGGAGTGGGAGTAGTAGCTAGCTGAGTTTCATCATCATCATGTTCATCATCTTCAAGTAATTCCTCATCAAAATTACCAAACCTTTTTTGTAAATGTTCATGATAAGGATCTAATCCACTATTACTATCAATATTAAAAATAGTTTCATCAACATGCGTATAATCATCAGTATTTATTCTTAACCCAGAAGTTATTTTAGTTTTAGATTTAGAAGTACTACCAGTTTTTTTTTTTTTTTTCTTGGATTTTGAGCTCCATAAATTAGTGATCGAATCAACTATGGTTGTTCTACGATTGTCAACATTATTTTTGCCGGAATCCATATTCAAATATAAAAAGTGATTAAATTATATATAATATGGAAATGTAATGCAATGTTTTAAACAAATAAATAACTAAATAAGTAGAGACTAGAGACTAATTACTCACAAAATAATTAATTAGATGCAAACAAATAAATAACTAAATGAAAAGTGAGTTGGAACGAAAGTACCAAACGTCTACTTAAAAAAGTGGACGTGTATGACTGAAAGCCAAAAATTGAAAGTTGAATTTTGAAGCTCCAATTTCCAAAGACCAAAATCGTAATTTTAACGAGAATAAGAGATTAGAGAGTAGAGACTTGAGTGAGACTTTTGAGAGTTGTTGAGAGAGTAGAAGATAATATTTTTGTGAGTGAAAAGAATGAAAGATTTTGGGTATTTATAGTTTAAAAAAAGGGATGAAAATGTAGTTTTTAGAAGGTTGGGGTATTAAAAAATGTTTGGGTGGGGGGGGGGGGGTAGGGAGGTGTAAAGGGGAGTTATAGGGTGAAAGAGCCATTGGTGGGGCCCAAAACCCATTGCCCAATGGCTCTCAAAATGGCAATATTTAAGATATTTTTTTTAAAAATGGCCGAACCGGGACCGGGACTAACCGCTATATCCCAATTTCCATCCTGTTACCCCTCTCTGACCCCCTAGACACCATCCCTAACCGGTACATGCTAGAATGGAACTGGATCCATATGGATCGAGATGGAAGGGTACCGAAATCTGCACCTCCTGATTCCATTGCCAGCCATAGATCTTGTAGAGTTAGAGGTGGTCAATTTCGACGTCATTATGGCTGTGGACTGGTTAGCATCTTGTTATACTAATGTTGAGTGCCGAAAAAAGATTGTTAGATTCCACTTTCCAAGAGAGGCAGTTCGGGAATGGAAAGGCGATACAACAATACCGAAATGGAGGTTTATTTCTTATCTTAAGGTGAGGAGGATGATTACTAAGGGTTGTATTTATCATCTTGTTCACATTCATGATATAGATGTAGAACCACCAACTCTTCAGTCTATTCCAATAGTTAATGAGTTTTTAGATGTATTTCTAGACGAGCTCCTTGGTATCCCTCCAGAATGGGAAATTGATTTTGCTATCGATATGCTACCAGGTACACAACCCATACCTATCCCTCCTTATAGAATGGCTCCTGCTGAGCCTAAAGAGTTGAAGGATCAGCTGAAAGACTTGCTGGATAAAGGCTTTCTCAGGCCTAGTGCTTTACCTTGGGGTGTGCCAGTGTTTTACGTAAGGAAAAAAATGGCTCACTAAGAATGTGTATCAATTACCGACAACTGAATAAGGCGACTATAAAGAATAAGTATCCCCTTTTGAGGATCGATGACTTGTTTGATCAGTTACAAGGTGCTAAGTGCTTTTCAAAGATTGATTCAAGATCAGGGAACCACCAGATATGAGTTCGAGAGAAAGACGTTCCAAAGACACCTTTTAGAACCAGATATGGACACTTTGAGTTCTTGGTAATGTCTTTTGGAATAACTAATGCCCCAATATTGTTTGTGGACCTGATGAATATTATATTCAGGCCGTATCTAGACTTGTTTGTGATTGTATTTATTGATGATATTTTGGTTTATTCACATTCAAAAGCTAAGCATGAAAATCATCTGCGAGTAGTCCTTCAGGTTCTTCGAGACCGAGAACTTTATGCAAAGTTTTCTAAATGTGGGTTCTGGTTGGACTCTGTAGCTTTCATAGGCCATATTGTATCAGATGCAGGCATTGCAGTTGATACACAAAAGATTGAGGCCGTAAAGAGTTGGCCCAGATTCGTGACTTCGATTGAGGTTCATAGTTTCATAGGGTTAGCTAGGCACTACAGAAGGTTTGTAGAGGGGTTTTGTTCACTTTCATCCCCATTAACGAAGTTGACTCAAAAAGCAGCTATGTTTCAGTAGATCGAGGCTTGCGAGCATAGTTTCAAGGAGCTGAAGGACAGGCTGACATTAGCACCAGTTCTAGCATTGCCAGAGGGTTCAGAAGGCTATGCATTGTATTGTGATGCTTCTGGTGTTGGGTTGGGATGTGTTCTAATGCAACATGGCAAGGTTATCACATATGCTTCAAGACAGTTGAGAAAGCATGAGAAGAACTATCCGACCTACGATTTAGAGTTGGTTGCAGTTGTGCATGTGTTAAAGATCTAGAAACATTATTTGTATGGTGTTCATGTTGACATCTTCACATATCATAAAAGCCTTCAATATATCTTTAGACAGAAGGCATTAAATTTGCGGCAGTGTTGATAGCTGAAGTTACTGAAAGACTACGATGTGGATATTTTATATCATCCAAGAAAGGAGAATGTGGTAGCTGATGCCCTCAGTAGAAGATATATGGGTAGTTTATGCTATTCAGTTGTTACGAAGCATAAGCTAACACGAGAGCTTCATCTGTTAGCTAGATTAGGAGTTAGATTGTTAGAGGTAGAAGATAGTGGGGGTAACAATTCAGGACACAACCGTATCATCTATAGTTGTAGAAGTAAAATCACAGAAACAAGAGGATCCTAGCTTAGAGCAACTCAGAGCCAAGGCTCAGGATCAGCAGTCTTTAACATTTGATATAGCAGGAGATGGAGTCCTTAGATATAGCGGTTGATTGTGTATTCTAAATGTTGTAGGGCTTCGACATTGGATTATGGAAGAGGCACATCATTATTGTTATTCTATTCACTCTGGTTCGACAAAGATGTACCATGATATTAAGGAGATCTATTGGTGGCACAGGATGAAGAAGGACGTTGCTGAGTTTGTGGCACAATGTCCTAACTGCCAATAGGTGAAGGTTGAGCACCAAAAGCCTGCTAAGCTAGTTCAAGACATAGCCATTCGTTTGTGGAAGTGGGAAGCAATTAATATGGATTTTACTATAGGGTTACCTAGATCGCGTCGCAAGTTTGACTCTATTTGGGTAATTGTTGATAGACTAACAAAATCAGCCCACTTCTTACCAATCAGGGCTACTTTTACGGCCGTAGACTATGCAGAGCTCTATATTAGAGAGATTATTAGGCTACACGATGTCCCAGTATCTATTATCTCTGATAGAGGAGCACAATTTACACCAACTTCTCGAAGTCCTTCCAGAAAGGACTGGGGACACAAGTTAATCTTAGTACAACCTTTCACCCTCAGACAGATGGCCAGGCTGAGCGCATAATTTTGACACTCAAAGATATGCTACGGGTGTGCGCGCTAGACTTTAAGGGAAGTTGGGCTGACCACTTACCTCTTATTGAGTTCGCATACAATAATAATTATCATTCGAGCATCAGGATGGCACCTTATGAGGCTTTGTATGTGTGAAAATGTACGTCCCCTGTCGAATGGTTCGAGGTAGGTGAGTCAGGGTTGATTGGACCTGACTTAATACAGCAGACAGTGGAGCAGGTTAAGCTCATTCGGGAGAGGTTGGTAACAGCTTAAAGGTGATAGAAGTCATACTCAGATGTGCGACGAAGGGACTTAGAGTTTTGTGTCGATGACTAGGTATTCTTAAAAGTCTTGCCTATGAAGGGTGTTATGAGATTTGGCAAAAAAGGCAAGCTTAGTCCAAGATTCATTGGGCCATACCGAATCCTTTAGAGGATAGGATCGGTGGTTTATGAGTTAGAATTGCCTTTGGGGCTAGAATCTGGTCATCCAGTTTTCCATGTATCGATGCTATGGAAGTGCGTAAGGGGCCCTTCTCAGGTTGTCCCGGTTGAGGATGTTCATATCACAGAGGAGTTATCCTATGAGGAAACTCTAATTGCTATATTAGATCGGTAGGTCCGTAAATTGAGGACTAAAGAGGCGGCTTCGGTTAAAGTATTGTGGAGAAATAAGAATAGAGAAGAGGTGACCTGGGAAACTGAGGATGACATGAGGTCCAAATATCCTCACTTGTCATCTATAGTGCTTAGCTATTTATGTCATCTTGTGAGACACCTCGGTTAGAATTTCTGCGTTTCATGTTCCTGGATAGTCACATTTACAAATGATATTCTGTCTAAATGTTTGAAACTCCTAAGGACTTAACCGCGTGACTCAGATTTTTTTCATTCGAGGACGAATGTTTCTAAGGGGGGAAGGATGTAACACCCCAACTTTTCAAAACATCTAAATTAACTCGTATCTTCGTGGAAAGACAATGAGGGTGGTAAATAAATTAAGATTGATGTGGTATGTCATACTTTAAGTGTTCAAGGGTTGTATCTCAAGCTTTGAAGTTAGGTAAGTGGCAAAATAAAAGTTGGCGAAAGTTATCGTAAGTTCCTTTTTAAAGATTTCTCTGAAATTTGGGTCAAATGTCTTGGATGTTTTCTCCCAATATATAAAGAGTTATAAGGCCAATAACCCTTTAAATCAAAACCCTATGAGTCTAGTTTGCAACGCACAAAACACCGTATCCAACCGACATCAGAGTAAAATGTTATGAGGGTTTACTACAGACTGACGGGGCAGAATTCAGGTCGGGTAAAAAATGTGGTATGTTGGCTTACTCAACGTTTTAAGCCATGAAAATATTTCATTTCACATGTGGCATGAGTTCTTGCATGAAGAAGGTTAGTTTTTGACGATTTGTACCATTAAACGTTGCCCTCTGCCTAGAAACGTGATCTCTACATGTGGCAATCGTGTTTTCCTTCTATTAGCTATGTTGGGAGCTGGTTGTTGAAGATATAAATTTGTAGTTATTGGCGTTTCTTCAATATTTAAACTTGGTTAACTAAGGTAATCATCTCGGGACTCTTTTATGATTGTTTTTAGGAATTTCTATAGACGTTTCGACAAGTTGGGGAAATATGGCAAATCTCTGATTTAAGATTAATTATGAACCATTTATAGAGGTGTAGCAGCTATGTATATATAGTGTTTGTGAAGCTTAGGACTTAAGGAAAAACTTTCGTGAAGGAACTACGGTCTTTCGAGCGTTCATTGGAAAGGTATGTTAAGGTTATTCCGTTTGTTCAACATGTTTCCTTAGAGGTAGTTAACATTGGTGATCTTGTAGATGTAATTATGAGTGGTAGGCTGATTGAATGGTTATAAATCCTCATTTTAGGGACACATAATCTGTTAAGAACAACCCTAAGTTAGGAAAGACTTGGAGATTATTCATATATATTGTTTATAGCTAAATTGCTCGCCTTTAGCCTATTCAATTGTTTGTTGTCGTCCTTGGGGCTATTGTGGTTAGTTGTTGAGCTATGAACTGCCTATGCGGAGCTATGATGTTGTCTAATAGGACTATGTTATTTCCAAAGAGTGTTATGTGTTGCCTACGGGGCTATTTTGACGCCAAAGAGGGCTATGTGTTGCTATAAGGCTATGTTGATGCAAAAGAAGGCTATGTGTAGCCCACAGAGCTATGATGTTGCCTAAGAGGGCTATGTGCTGCCTACAGGGCTATATCGTTGCCAAAAAGGGCTATGTGACTTCTTACAAAGACAAGGGGCTATTGATAGGGGTATGTAGATTAATTTGGCACCTTTTGGGCTCATAGGGGCCTAGGTAGGTGGTATGTTGTTTGTACTTGCCGAGCTTATGGGGGCTTAGTTAGGTTGATGTTTGATCATTTTTGTATTTTTAGATTCAGTAGCGGGTTAGCATGCTTATATAAAATTTTGATTTCCTTACGTGATTGCTTTTGATATATTATGATACTTGCTCACTTAGTCTACAACCTTTCATACTCTATACATTATTTTGTAATGACGCCCCATTGCCTTGGGGGCGCTGTATACATACATGCAAATCTCGATAGACGACCCAGTTGACATCCTCAACAACAGGATTGACTTCTATCCAATTGGCTAGCCCCTTTCCTTCGAAGTTGGTAGAGTTGGGTGGTTTGTTACCTTTTGTTGTATATATCTTTATGGGTATGCTGGGGCCCTGTCCCGCCAATCTTTACTACTCTTAGAGGCTTGCATACTAGTGTATGGGGTGTGTAGCTACGTTATGGCCATACTGGCCAAGGTTGTTGGTTTGCTAAAGTTTGTGAGTTGTTTGATATATTGTATTGATATATACCTGCTTTTAGTTTTGGTATAGATATCATAATGGCCTCGACGGCCCAATCATGACTTCTGTGCTAGTTGGCTTTTTATTTATATGATCTCATGGAAGTAGCTGTTTCTTTTATAGATCAGTTGGCAGGGGGCCTTGCCGGCCGATGGCTTAGTTTTAAGCTGAGATATACTTGTTTGTTTTCTTGATTGCGTGTGGCTACCATGCGCTAGTAGCAAATGGTTCAACAGAGTTGGTTCGGGCCTGAGTTTTGGCATTCGGAGCCAGTTGCGCTCCTCGAGTTTGGGGCATGACATAAGGCTTTCACCTCTAAGGTTTTCTAGGGTTGTGAAAGAGGATGCCCATGAGTTTCTTACTACTTACTGCGAGCAGCTATATACTCTAGGTTTGGTGGAGTTAAGAGGAGACAACTTCACTACTTATCATCTAGATAGGCCATCTAGACAGTGTTGGTGTACTTATCTTGAGACTGGGCCAGCTAAGTCTCCTATGGTGTCTTGGTTTGAGTTTTTTAAGACCTTCTTAGCTAGGTTCATCCCTTGTAGCATCAAAAATTGAATTTGGTATCAGTTCTCTAGGTTGGATCAGCGCTGCATGACTGTATTTGAGTATGAGCCAAGGTCACCTGAGCTCTCATGCCATCCCACTATGATTCTACCTACTTCGAAGGAGAGAGTTTGGTGCTTTGTTATAGGTTTGAGACTCTATCACCCATGCTATGGTCTCTGTGAGCCTCTCTTTCAAGATTTAGTTGACCATGCCTGTGTTATGGAGTAACTCTGTTGTGAGGCCCATGAGGGTAGTGACAAGAGAGATAGGCATTAGGGTATTATGGTATTAGGGTATTCAAGGTGGTCCTAGCACCACTCCACCAGGAGCACCACTGGTTAGAGGTAGAGGCCAAGGTTAAGACTGCCATTATGGTTATTAGGGTATTCAAGGTGGTCCTAGGGAGGCAGGTCAAGTGGTAGGAAAAATTCCTAGGGTAGAGGTGGACATGCTCACTTGTAGCTGTAGAGAGGGTAGAGGCTGAGACATCAGATAATGTGATCACTAGTACAATTCTTTCATGCCATCAACTTGCCTTGGCTTTATTTAATTTGGAATCTACCTTTTTATGTGTTTGTATATTATATTTGAATATGAGTTCAGAGCCTTTGGTAATGCCGTTGGGTGTGTCAACCCCCATGGGTTAGTCTTTAGGAGTGGATTAGATGTTTCAATCTTGTTTGGTAACTATCTTAGGGTGTGACACCCGGGCTGACCTTATTTTTCTTGATATGCTATACTTTATGTGATTCTGGACATGGAATGGTTATTCCTTTACTATGCAATCTTAGATTACCTCTCTAAGACTGTTACCTTACCCATGCTTTGTATTCCCCTGGTGATGTGGTAGGGCTTTTATAGTAGAACACTGCTAGAAGTTAATTAATTTATTCGAGCTCAGAGGCAAGTGGCTAGCGGTTGCTTATCGTACTTGGCCTTTGTTAAGGATGTGAATATGGAAGTTCCTTCAATTGAGTCAGGTTTTTTTTTTTTTTTTTTTTTTTGTGAGTATGTGGATGCATTTCATACCTACCTACTAATCCTACGTTTGGAGTGTGATATTGATTTTCCTATTGACCTTGAGGCGAGTACTCATCCTATTTCTATTTTGCCTTATCAAATTAGCCCCGTAGATCTCAATGTGCTCAATCTTTAGCTCAGGATCTCTTGGGTAAGGGATTCATTTGGCTTAGTATGTCACCTTGGGGTGCTCCCATTCTGTTTGTGAAGAAGAAAAAGGATGGTACGATGCAGATGTGTATTGATACATACAGTTGAATAAGGTGACATAGAAAAATCGTTACCCTATGCCATATATTGATGATTTATTTGAGTAGCTTCAAGGTACCATAGTGTTTTTGAAGATTAATTTGAGATCCAATTTAGGGCAACAGACATCCCTAAGATCACATTTAAGACTAGTTATGGCCACTATGACTTTCTTGTGATGTCTTTTGAGTTGACTAATTCCCCTACCACTTTTATGGACTTGATGACATGGGTGTTCAGGCCTTATCTTGACTCGTTCACCATATTGTTTATGATGATATTGTTATATATTCGCAGAGCAGGATGGAGCATGAATAACATTTAAGGATTGTGCTCCAGATATTGAAAGATTAGTGACTTTATGCAAAGTTCTCAAAGTGCAAGTTTTATCTTGATTTAGTAGTATTTTAGGGGCATGTAGTGTCCAAGGATGGCATCATGGTGGATTTAGAAAAGATTGATGCTATTCGTTATTGGGCTAGGCCCACTTTAGTAACTAAGATTCGATGCATCGTCATATTAGCAGGCTACTACAGTCGGTTTTTGGAGGGCTTCTCTACCATTGCAACACTTTTGACCCACTTGACTCACCTTGATGTTCCTTTTTAGTGGTCTGAGGAGTGTGAGTTTAGCTTTCAAATACTGAAGGAGCTTCTTAGCACCACTCATTATTGACTCTTCTAGCTGAGGGTAAGGGCTTCATGATATATTATAATACATCCGTTGTTGGTTTAGGTTGTGTATTGTTGTAGCGGGGTTAGGTTATTGCTTAAGCATCAAGTCAACTTAAGTTGAACAAGCGACACTAACCCACTTATGACTTGGATTTTGTAGCTATAGTTTTCACCTTTATGATCTAGAGACACTACTTGTATGGGGTTCGATGTGAAATGTACACTGATCATAGGAGTCTTCAGTACATAATGAGCTAGAGTGACCTTAATTTGAGGCATTACCATTGGATTCAGCTCCAGAAGCTCTATGACCTCCATATTTTCTATCATTTAGGAAAGGTAAATGTAGTAGTGGACACCTTATGTAAGAAGGCAGTGAGTATGGGTAGTCTAGCCTTTTTGTATACTGCCAAGCAAACCTTGGCTTTGGATATTCAATCCTTAGCCAATAGGATTATTTGATTGAATATCTCAGATTCTAGGTGTGTCTTAACCTATGTGGGAGTCCAGGCTTCCTTGGTTGTGCAGATTCGTGGTCTCCAGTTTGAGAGTGAGACTTTGGTGGCTCTTTGAGATCGGGTGTTAAAGGGTGATGTCAGTTGGTCTACCTTAGGTTTAGATCGGTTTTAAGTTTTGCTGGCCATATTTGTATCCTGAAAGTTGGGGACTTGATTCAACCGATCCTTTATAAGGCCCATACTTCCAGATATTCTAGCTATCCAGGAACCAGGAAGATGTATCGTGATATGAGGTAGCACTATCGATGGAGCAACATGAGGAGAGATATTGCATATTATGTGTCCTATTGCATGTGTTTTAAGTAGGTGAAGGCCAAGCATTTGAGACCTAGTGGTGAGTTTCAGAGGTTATCTATTCAAGAGTGCAAGTGGGATTGAATCACTATGGATTTTTTTATGGGTTTGCCTCGGACTTCTAGAGGTGCTGATAGGATTTGGGTCATCATTGATCGATTTGCCAACTTAGAACACATTCTCATTGTTCACTCTTCATTCTGCATCAAGAGGTTGGCTTGTATCGATCTGAAGGGTGCTTTGTCTTCATGTTATGTTTATTTCAATAATCTCAAATCGAGGTTCTGAGTTCACTTCTAGTTTTTGGAATACCTAACAGGAAGTGTTGGGAACTCATGTTGACCTTAGCACAACTTTGCACACATAGACCAAAGGGCCATCAGAATATACTATTCAAGTTCTTGATGATCTGTTGCGGACCTGTGTTTTGGAGTTTGGAGGTCATTAGGATTGATTATTTCCTTTGGTGGAGTTTGCATACAACAACAACTGCGACTCTAGTATTCAAATGCCCCCGTATGAGGCCTTATAAGGTATGCATAGTCACTCTCCGATTGGGTAGTTTAAGTTTATAGAACCTACGCTATGTGGTACTAACTTGATTTAGAACGTATTGGACCAGGTGCGGGTGATTCAGAATAGGCTTAGGATAACTCATAGTAGACACCAGAGTTATGTTGATTCAATGCATCGAACTTTGAGGTTTTTAGTTTGTGATCAGGAATTTCTCTGTATGTCACCCATGATGGGCATGATGATATTTATGAGGTGGGGAAAGCTTATCCTTATATTAGCCCTTTTGAGATCCTCTGGACAGTTGGTGAGGCTGCGTATGAGTTGGCTCTACCTCCAACATTTTTAGCTACTCACCTTGTTTTCCATGTTTTGATGTTGTGCCGATATGTTCCTGATGAGTCTCATGTGCTCCAGTATGAAGCAGTAGAGTTGGATGACATTTTTACCTTTATGGAGGAGACATTTTCTATTTTAGCCAGAGATGTGTGGTAGTTGCGTTTGAGAGCTATTCCAATGGTGAAGGTCTATTGGAGGTATCATCTAGTTAAGCTACCTAGGAGACCGAGCAGGAGATGTGAGAGAAATTTTGTGGCTTGTTTGAGTTTTCAAGTACTTCTTGCCTTTTACTTTTGCGGATGAAAGTCCTTTTTAGAAGTGGATGTTGTAATGACCCTTCAGGTCATATCTGTATTTATACCTTTCTTTCATCATTTATAGTGTTCCTATCAAAAACCCAAGTCATTAATGATTTGCTTAGACTGATTGTTCAATCACTTGGTCATTCATTTGGTTTTATGCAAATTTTTGTGTTTTGGAGCTTTCGAACATTGAATGGTTGATTCTGATCAAAAGTCCAAGAAGAAGACCTTAGAATGCACTTCTCATAGTTCCATCAACTCCGAAAGGGTCATTTTAGGCTAGTGGCATGGTTGGCACGGATATCAAAGATTTAAGTACGACTTTATGTAATAAGGCATTTTAGCTTTTAAGCTTTGGCTTAAGTTTGACCTTGGTCAAAATTCTTGGTAAACATGCATGGATGAGAATTATGTTAGTGAAATTAGTTTCAGAATGTCGAGTTTGGTCTAGAATGACCCTTCATGTAGATCTTGAGGCTCCAGGCTAATTTTGTGCCCCTTTGTGGATTTTGGCCAAAATGGAGATTAGGTGTGGGATCCACTTTTTGTCGAGAAGACCTTGTATGGGAGTTTTGAGTGCTCCTTTAAGTCTGGAATAGCAAATTTGATTGGATAGCATATCACATTTCTGTGCACGGGGTTTCAAACCAATTTCAGTACCACGTCACAACTTTTGAAGTTGGCCAAAACCAGTTAATATGAATCAGATGGTGCAGGCCAAATTTGGCCTTTACATTCGTGTAAAAAGGGCCTCATTTGTGGAGATTATTGAGCTTGGTCACCGCGTTCGCAATGCCGTAGCCGTGTTCGCGAGCCTTCAAATTTGCGGGGCCCTATCACATTCCTATGCCCTAAGTTCCTAACCATTTTGATTCATGGGGGTCTTTGCAACATTCACGAAGGGTTATTTTCCATAGCTCAGTGTTCACATGCCCCTCTTCCCGTGTTCGCAGGAAGAGTTTCGGACTGGTCTTTAATTAAACACTAGATACCTAATCAACTCAATTGTTCAAACTTCAAATAGAAATTCCTCCTTCATTTTAGCTCCATTTTCAGTGATTCGGAATCCTTTATATTTTTGGAGCTTTTGGTTACATGGGTGATAAGTCAAAGAGTATCAGAGACTCTTCGTTGAGGTAACATCGCTATTTTTGGGACTGCCATAGCTAAGTTGTGTTCTTTAATTGTGGAATTATTGCATGTTGTTTTCTCTGCTAATCTGAGCCCCCAAATTGTGTTCCAATTTGGAATACAAGTTTGGGGGACTTTTTAAGACATTTCGATAAAGTCATTCTCAAAATTCCTGGCATACGTCTCATGATTCCCATTTTGACTCCAAAATTGGTCAGTCTCAATTTTAATTGAATTTGGGGTCTGAACGACTAGAATAACATTGTGATTCTATTTTTGATTGTGTGGTAGCATTCAGAGGTCACACGAAAAGGAAAAGCTTTGGAAACGTGATTTGGAGCATACGTGGTCAACCTAAAGGTAGAATACGACTTCCCTTCCCTTTGATTGAGATGGACTATGTCAATTCATGTTTAATTTTGTTAATTTGGGGTGGGTACCTAGGTAATCATATGACTTTACTTAGAAATCATGTTTTAGGCTTATTTTTGAGTTTAGAAGCATGCTAGTTGTGATATGTGATCACCCTTATCTTGTGGTTAGCCTTTTGTGTTGTTATTGTTGATCATATGAGCATGTTTGGCCTTAGTCTAGGTTTAGACTAGTGCTTTCCAATAGACTTGTGATATTTGGAGCTTTTTTGGCCTTATTTTTACTCCAACATTGTTTTGTATGACTTAGCTTCTTGTAGATTGGTGGAGCAGACTTGAGTCTTATATAATGAGTCTTAGATTAGGCATTGACTCAACTTTGATGACCTTTTATCCAATACCCCTCTTTCTACTACCCCATATGTTACATTTGAGATTTGGGCTTTGTTTGGCAACTTGGGATTGGAATTGGTTCGAGCTTATAGTGTTGTTTTGATTACCTAGGAGTGGACGTCGTTCCATGGTGGTTCTATGATAATGATTGACATGAGATCCTTCACCAATCCTTTATAGTCATAGATTAAAGATCTTTTCATGCTGATCCTCTACGAAGTCGATACACTTTGACTACATGATATTGCACCTTTGGGGGACCATCCACAATTCGTGGTCTGGGCTCTGTACTCGTTAGGCTCGGGCACCTCTTATTGGTCACTCTGAGGTTCTTCATAGTTAGAGGTCCGATCTACACCTTTCCTGGCTCTGGACTTACCATATCCTATCTTTTGTAGATTTAGCTATTATGTGTACTTGTTAGGCTTATGGGTGTCCATTCTAGGTTTTACTTAAACTTGCATACGAGTGTACCTTCTGGGCTTATGGGGTCCGATTAGGTTATTTTTAGATGTACTTAGTTCTTTTCTATCTTAGTACACTCGTGAGTTTTTCTTTAAATTCCACTTTGACCTTGCTTGCATTAAGATTCCGTGCGACTTGCGGCTTATACCTCCTATTTGTTCTATCATTTCACATTGCTTTACTTTTCCTGCTTAGTCGACCTATGATTCCTACTGAGTACCTAGTGTTTTTGTACTCATGCTTCACTCTGCATCTGTTTTGTGATGCTGGTTTGAGCACCATCTATCAACATTTATCTTTCGAGCCATTTGCATCTTTTGATCGGAGGCAAGGGTGGCTTCCTGGACTTCCCTGTCTCTTTCAGTATTTTGATAGCTAGACTTTTGCATTTTGAGACAAGATTTATATTGTGGGTCCACTTTTGGGACTTGTACATTTTTATTTAGACAACTCTATACTTACGACTTCTAGGTTTTGGGAGGGATGTATGTACTTTTATCATTTTGTCTTGCTTCCACTATTTTGTTTCATTTTTGTTATTAGATTAATGTTTCCGCTTTGTTTCTACCCTTACATCTATTACTTGTTGTTGTAGGTTATGGGTTGGCTTACCTATTAGTGGGTTATAGTAAGTGCAATCATGCCTCGAGAAATTGTACCGTGACACAAACTTTGTAAATTGATCAAACATGACTCTTGGCAAGTACAAAGAGGGGTAAAACAATTTAAAAAAAAAATCTCCAAAAAAAGACCTTCAGGGTCATAACAATAGAAGGAGAGCAAGGCGACATAATATCTCACATGGTCACTCAAGTATGAACTTTTTTCTTTGAAAGTCACTCAATTTTGATTCTTAACTCTAAAATAACTCAACTATGGACATTTTCCACAATAAGTCACTCAACTTTGAGCTCTTTTTATAGAAAGACACTCTACTATAGGTATTTTACTTGCAAAATCACTCAACCTATTTAGTTAAATTTTTAAATAAAATTTGTTGACATAATATATTTATTCAAAACTTAAATTTTAAAAACAAATTTAAAAAGGTGTTTATTTAAATCATTTAGTAACCCATCCCACTTAATCCGCCCCGCTAATAATCATATCTTACTAAAAGTGGGAGGCTCCAAAGATGAAAAGTTGGATTACCATTTTACCCCTAGACTAAATTAAACATCTAATTAATTAAATAATATTATTTTAATTTTTATTTGAATTGTAAGTTATTTATTAGAAAGAGAATGTGGAAGAACAAGAGCCAATTAGGATTTCTAGAATTTTAAATATTTTACCCCTTTTAATCTTAAATTAAAGAATATGAAGAGTTGTAGCTAAATCAATATATACCACCACCAAATACAAATTGGTCATCTTGAATTCTTCCACTAGCATTTCTACGTAATGATATGGTATAGTTCCTTTTTTTTTTCCATCTTCTATTTTTTGTTTGTAAGATTTTTATCATTTATAGATTTTTTTTCAAATTACAAAGGATTGTTTCAATTCTAATTCTTTATTTATGATTGTTTCTCTTTCTTAAATTTCTTGTTACTATTTTGTGTAGAAATGTAAAATCACTATACATATTGTCTTGCAATGTATCCGGTGCGATTTGGTTTGGAGTAATTTTGGTATTCTCAACTAATTACTAATAATTATACTTATTATGTTCACAACTACAATGTTTTGGTAATACAAATGCACACACGAGAGGATTTTGTTTTTTAATTTTATTTTGCTTTTGCTTAAACAAAGAATTCAGATGAAGAGAAAATAGATAAAAATAGAAAAATTTAGGATGGAGTTCTAGGTACAAACAACTACATAATCTCTTTCAAAGCTATGCAATTATTTGGTGAATTAAAATAAACATTTTTTTTTACTTAAAGCATACTAATTGAACATTTATTTTAAAAATTTGTCTAATACTCTGAACTGTTTTATTTTGTTCATCTAAATGATTGTTTTGCCTTTAAAATTAATAACGATATTCTTTGCATTTAATTTTTGAAGCTAGTATTATTTTTTTTAATAAACCAACTAAATTAATTTACAATCTGAGAGTAACAATAAAGTGTATAGCAAGTTTGACATCTTCACTTTATTTAGAAACACTTAAAAGAATTTGGAGGAAGATGAATTCATAAGGTTATCAAGTATGACTTCTACATTGTCCTACAATGACTAAGTTTGATTACCTTATATTTAAATGAACCGAATTCATTTGATTCGACATTTTTTTTTAAATTATACATGCAAGGTTTGGTTCATTGCTTTAAAGTTATGCATAGGATCGAACTAATATTATAATGTTATAATTTCACCGTTATTTTTAAAGAAAGCAAATAGTAAGATGAATTGATTGAGGTTAAGTTAGTATTACATTTTAAAATATAAGATTTATTTAACTTTATAAGTGTTTTTAATTATTGACTTATGGGACACACGCACAATGGGCATGCCTAGAGACTAGTATACCATAAGATGGGGAAAACTGAAGAGCAACTTCATGTATATACCAAGACAAATTCTGATAATTTGGTAATCTTTCTTTTTTATTTTTTTATTTTTTTTTATTTTGGAGAATAAGAGCAAAAGGAATCTCAATGTTTTCGAATTAGTGTTTTTTTATGTTGGGGATTTTTGAGAAAGACAGGGTATTAGAAAAAAGATCTCCACCCAAATGACACCGTTCATAAAAGGGTATATTAGTTGTTTCTGTGTTCAATTACTTGTTTGGTGTGCATGATTAACGGGGAAAAACTCCTGGGAAAAAATAATTGACGAAATATTATCTAATCTAATCTAATAAATAAATATTATATGTAACAACAAATTTTATTGAAAATATTAATTAATAAGTTGAGTGACTTGTAAGGAAAACACCTAAAGTTGTGGAAAATAAAAACTAATAGTTCAATGATTTTTAAGTTAAAAAAATTGTCCAAGAAGATCTCTCAGATATATGGAGATTGGATCGGTGATCTAGTCCTACCTCACCTCTTACCTAGCACCTCTAAGAGGTGATTTTTCAGCTTACAATTTATTATCTCATTTACACTAATGGATGAAATCCAACAAGGATCACAAACTGTGAGAGAGATCAAAATTGTGTCATATCATCCAAAAGTTAATGTGTTTTTCCATAGTAGATGTCAAATTTAAAAATTTGGGAGGTTAAAATTGCTTATTATTTTATCAAAAAATAATCATTTAGATTTTTAGAAGCATTTAAAAAAAAATTTGGTCAAACACTAGTTATTGCTCAAAAATGCTTTATGAATTGATTAGCTAACCCACTCTAGGAGAATCAATAGTATTCTCACTTACCCTCTAATGTGACTCGAAACCTCAACCTTTCGGTTGATGGAAAATTTGATCAACAACTTGAGATATCCTAACTTGCTAGATAAATACAAATTATTTCTCACAAGAAGTTCTTTTTTGGAAAAGTGTTTTTTTCTAAAGGCATAATATATACACGAGCACTCAAACTTGCACTAAGCTAGCAATTAAGCACTCTATCTTTGAAAGTACACATCTAGATACCTCAACTTGGTCTCAATCGATAACTAAATACTGAAAATCATCTTCATTGTTGATGAGTAGTAGATTTGCACTCATTTGAGGCATATTTAACTCAATAATTAGTGTTCTCAATGCCTATTTTTATCCTGATTTGATGATATTTTGATGATTTGTAGCTATGAAGGCAAATACAAAAGGCAAGGATGAATGATTGAAAGAATTGCCGAAGTGTGAAAAGCAATGCAAAACTACACTGTAATGATCGCCAAACACAAAGGTGAATCGCCTAATACACTTATTATCGACTAAATTGAATGTACACAAGGCGTTTCTACAAAGGATGGTTGGTGGATTTAGGAAGAAGAGGCGATGCGCCAAGTGAAAAAGGCGAATGTGGTGAACACCACAAAAAATTAACAGTGGCAGATGATAAAATGGAACTCTATAGGGTGACCCAGGTGTTGATCGGCGATTTTTCAAACTAAAAAAGCTGGCTTCAGTTGGATCGCCAAATAATGGTTGAACACCTGAAGTGTGGATCGAGAAAGAGGTGAGCTAATACACTATTTGTGATACGCCAAATGACATCGGCAAAGCCCGACGAATATCGCCGAGTGAGACAAGCACGTTAGTTTTGGGCAAAATTTTGGAAAACTATAAATAGCCCAGAGGAGATAGACAAAGGGGTTCGAAATTGGAGAAAAAATTCTGAACATTTCATAGAGAGAAAACACCTTCCATTGAGTGAAAAACACTTTATCCCTTAGGTTTTTTGAATTGATAATCTTGAATTTGTACAATTGAGGTTGAATTCAAAGTGGGTTTGCTTGTAATTACTTAATTTCAGGTTACCCATGACTACTTTCAAGGTAGTATAACCTCTCTCTATTTTTTGATGTGTGACTAAGCCTCCTAACTCTTGGGGCTATGATTATAGGGTTGAGTATTGATTTAACTTAGTGGGTATGTTGAATTGCTCTATTTAATGGCTGTTAATTATGGATTTGAAGTTTCGCCATGTGTTTAATTTATAAGTCGAGGTGGCCAACATGATTTTAGTTTCGATCTCGCATTGGTGCTTGAAAGTGACCATTATGAGTGGATGATTAATTCATTGTTTGCAACCTAGTTATACTTAGTTGTAAATCCAAGGTAATGGGTTGGATTGAGAATTTGCATGAATGAGAACGTAAAGAGATTTCATGAAATATTGTTATGAGATCGAAAGATGATTAACATAATCGAAGATGACCCAGCCTATCCACGATTCTTTAGTTGTATTGACCAATTCAACACTACCCCTAGTTATATTAATATTCAATCCCCACACCCCTAGAGTCTATTAGAAATTTCCTTGTTAAATTTTGTGGAATCATCCACCCATTAGCTAATTAACTACATTGAGATTAGTTGCAATCTAATCTACCAATTTGATCCTTTACCTCATACCATTTCTTGTGGGATTCCCAACTCTTAGTAGGATATTTTTATTGACAACGACCACCGTCTCTTTTAATTGGTTTTAAGGAGGACATTTGAGTGTTATTAAAAATTGCACCACTTTCGGGGAATGGCATTTAGGAATTCAATTTGAGAAGTAAATTTCATGCTAATTTACTGTGTAGTTGAAAAATCTTACACTTGTCTCTTTTATTGTGCATTCTAGTAGGTGAATTGATGAATAAGCATAGTGGTGAGGACTATAGTTGCCATGGGCGTGACAATGATATTTGAAGAGAAGATGAGGTGGCATCTCGCACTACCAATGAAGTTGGAACAATTTTTTTACCACCGGTACACATGGAAGTTACATTTGTCGTAACCAAGTCCATGCTGCAACTCATCAAAGAGGAAGGATTATTTGGGGGTCTCAAACACGAAGATCCTAATGAACATCATTGAAAATTCGTAAGTGTGTGTAACCCTTTTTCAGCTAAGGATATTTCACAAGAGACAATGCGATTAAGATTATTCCCTTTTCTCTAATGGGGGAGACAACTAAGTGGTTGACTGAGTTGCCAATGAAGTATATCACCTCATGGAGAGTATTAATTGAAACTTTTCTTGAGAGGTTCTTTCCTCTGTCTAAAGTACTAAAATTTAGGAAGGACATTCAAAATTTTGAAAGAAAGAATGGAGAGCCCGCTCATAAGACATGGTTACATTTTAAGCGGGTGTTGTCACAATGTCCCATGCTTGGTTTCCCAGATGAGCTGTTATTGCAATTTTTCTACCACAATCTTGATGTCGTAATCAATTATCTTGTTCAAGGATGTATAGTTTAGCAACCATTCATGGAAACATCGAGGTTACTTGATGAGATGACCAAAATTAACCAAGATTGGTACACGAGTGAAGATTATGTTTCACTTCCACACTTGGGGGGGATTAAGGAGCAGGAAGAGAAAAACAAAGGGCATGACAAAAACATTGTTGAATTAACTGCTCAACTTGAAATGTTATCCAAATGTGTTATTAGAGGAGGGGTAAATTCAATGAATGCATTGTTTGTATAGTGTATGATGATAGGGTGTACATGAAAGGTGGAAAATTTGAGGGTTTTTATCCAACTTATCCAATGTTTGCTTGGAATCAAGGTTGGACCATATACAATGATAACAGGTTCTATGGAAAGGAATGCCAAGATGTTATATGTATTCAGTTGATCAATCCATATGATCCGATGAAGGCATAAACTGATGATTTTTTGACTAAAATCCTAAACAAGGTGGAGGGTTTAGATATAATCTTGCAATGGATTAAAAGTGATGTTTCAACTTTGTCCACCACCGTAATCTCACACTCATCATCTATCAAGTCGCTTGAAGAAAAGATGGGACAAATGACTGCTCTTGTGTATGGTAATACCTAAAAGAATTCAATGTTTCATGCAAATGAGAATCAAAGGGATCCCACTCAAGTTTCACCTATAGTTACTAGAAGTGGAAGACTTTGTAAGAAATAACAAAGTCGGATAATGTGAATGCTCGAGGGGTGATTACTGATGATGAATCACCTAAGGGAATGGGTAAGACACAAGCAAAAGAAGTTGAAGGGGAGCAAAATGAAAATTCTAAAGTAGACAATGGCGAAACTTTATCTACATTGCCTCTATTAGATAAAGCCGCCATTTCCTCAACAATTAAGGAGAAAAAATGACAATGCAAAATTCCAAAAGTTTGTGGAAATAGTGAAAGATTTGAAAGTGAATATCCCAATGGTGGATACCTTGAACGAAATGGGGGTTATGCCAAATATATGAAAGAACTAGTGACAAAAAAGAGGGTGATGATTATGAAACCATTGAAATGCCGCATACATGTGGTGCAGTAATGACAAAGGATGTGGTCCTCAAGAAAGATGACCTGAGATCTTTCACTATTCCATACACCATTGGTGTGTGTACTTTTGCAAAGGCCTTGTGTGATCTTTGTGCAAACATAAATTTGATGTCACCGATGATATTTCATAAGCCCAGATTTGAGGAACCCAAACCAAAAAACATGCGGCTCTTAATGGCTAATCATTCAATAAAGAGACCGGTTTTTGTTGTTTATGATGTGCTAGTGAAGGTTGAAGAATTTCTGTTCCCTACAAAATTTGTAGTGCTTGATTGTGAAATTGATATTGATATGCGAGTTATTCTTGGTAGACCATTCTTGGCAATGAGAAAAGCATTGGTTGATGTTGAAGGTGGTTAGTTGAAGTTGTGAGTTAATGATGGAGTGGTCAGCTTCAATATTCATAAATCTATGAAGTATCCGAGTGACATGCATGTTGTATCTCACTTGGATCAAATTGATGAAGCCGTGTCGTGGGTATTTATTAGCTCAAGTATTATTTAATTATGATCAAGCCAAAATTCACAACTATGATGAAGTCCTGGCTGCCCTTATGGGTGTAGGCTCACATACTTCGCTGCAAACGAAGCTTGATTTTGATTTGTCTAGTCGTGAAGTGCCCTCAGCCAAGCCATCTATTATTGATCCACCAAAATTAGCATTGAAGGAGCTTCCATCTCATCTGAAATATTCCTTTTTGG
Source organism: Solanum pinnatisectum (assembly GCA_035578085.1). Classification (NCBI taxonomy): domain Eukaryota; kingdom Viridiplantae; phylum Streptophyta; class Magnoliopsida; order Solanales; family Solanaceae; genus Solanum; species Solanum pinnatisectum. The sequence goes on along the minus strand of CM069084.1, from coordinate 28,928,836 downwards.
GAACCAACAACACGTTTCTGGTGATTATTTCTAATGACCTTAAGGAATGGCAAGTAGAGTTGTTAATAATGGTGTTGAAGAGACACATTAGAGCTCCTGGGTGGTCAATTGCTAACACAGTGGGAATATCCACAGGTGTATGCACTCACAAAATTAATTTGGTGGAAGATTGCAAACCAAGCATTGAGAACCAAAGGCGGCTAAATCCTCCAATGAAAGAAGTGGTGAAAAAGAAGAGTATAAAATGGTTAAATGCAGGAGTAATCTATACAATTGTGAACAACCACGGGTAAGTCTAGTGCAATGTGTTCCCAAGAAGGGTGGTATCACGGTAATTCCAAATGAAAAAGCGGAGCTTGTTGCCACTAGGCCCATTATCGGGTGGCATGTGTGTATGGACTATCATAAGCTTAATTTATGGACCAAAAAAGATCATTCCCCATGCCATTTATCGATCAAATGCTTGATAGGCTTGTAGGAAAGGGGTGGTATTGCTTTCTTGATGGATATCCGGGTATGACCAAATCTCCATTGCACCGGTGGAGCAAGAAAAAATAAATTTTACATGTCCTTATGGAACATTTTCCTTCAAATGAATGCCCTTTGGGTTATGTAATGCACTAGCCACCTTTCAACGGTGTATGTTATCAATCTTCGCGGATATAGTGGAGGACTCCATGGAACTATTCATGGATGACTTTTTGGTCATTGGAGATTCTTTTAAAGATTGATTTAAACATTTTAAAAAGTGTGTAGATTCAAATCTGGTTCTTAATTGGGAAAACTACCACTTTATAGTGAAAGAAGGGATTGTTCTTAGGCACAAAATTTCTAGGGATGACATTGAAGTTGATCAAGCTAAAACCCAAGTAATTGATAAATTACCTCCCCCAATTTTGGTAAAAGGGGTTAAAAGCTTCCTTGGTCATGCCGGGTTCTATAGACGGTTCATCTAAAACTTCTCAAAGATTCCTATTCCATTGTGAAAGCTTCTTGAGAAACAAAGCACATTTGTTTTTGATAATGCATGTTTGGATGCTTTCAAGAGCTTGAAGGAGAACTTGTCTCAGTCCCTATCATCATAGCACCCGATTGGAATATCCCTTTTGAACTGATGTGTGATGCCAGTGGTTTAGCAATAGGGGCTGTCCTTGGGAAAAGGAAGAATAGGTTTTTTTATCACATTTATTATGCGAGCAAAACCTTGAATGGGGCTCAAAAGAATTACACCGTGATCGAATATGAGTTGTTAGTTGTGGTATATGGATTTAAAAAATTTAGACCTTATTTATCGGGTACTAAAGTGATTGTGCACACTAATCATGTAGCCGTCTACTACTTAATAGTCAAGAAAGAGGCAAAATCAAGACTAATCAGATGGGTGCTTCATCTTCGTCAAGAATCTGACTTTGAACTAAAAGATAGAAAGGGTTGTGAAAATCAAGTAGCATGACCACTTTTCAAGGCTAGAAGTTGGTGCTAATGTGATTTAGGAGATAACTATCGATGATGCCTTCCTTTATGAATCAGTGATGGTAATTTTTATCCCCTCTACTCCTTGGTATGTTGATTTTGCAAACTTCATTGTATGTGGAATATTACCTAATAAGGTAAGTAGCCATCCAAAGAGGAAATGCTTATTTGATGTTAAGAAGTATACATTGTATGAACCTTTTGTGTTTAGAGAATGTGTTGATAATACCATTCGGCTTTGTATACCCAAGGTAGAAATGCATCAAATACTAGAAGCTTGTCATGCTTCACTTGCAGGTGGTCATTAAGGAGGTCTCTGTATAGCCTCTAATGTTTTGCAATGTGGTTATTATTGGCCGACTTTGTTTAGGAATGCTCATTCTTTTTGAAAATGTTGTGTCCACTGTCAAATGCAAGAGAGCATCTCCCGAAGACATGAATTTCCACCGTCACATATCCTTGAAATCGAGTTATTTGTTGTTTGGGGGATTGATTTTATAGGCCCTTGTCATAGCTCATTTGGGAACAAGTACATTTTTGTAACAGTTGACTATGTCTCCAAGTGGATGGAAAGAATGTCATTAACAAACAATGAAGCAAGAAATGTCACAAAGTTTCTCAAAAAGAATATTTTCACCGGGTTTGATACCCCAAGGGCCATTATAAGTGATGGAGGTTCACACTTTTGCTACTATCAATTTGCAACACTTCTTATTATGGTGTCAAGCACAAAATAGCCACTTTGTTCTATCAACAATCTAGTGGGCAAGTCAAAGTGTCAAATCGAGAGATCAAGATCATTTTAGCCAAAACAGTAAATGTCCACCATACCGATTGGTCTAGCAAGCTTGACAACACACTTTGGGATTATCAAACGATATTTAAGTCCCCTATTGGTATATATCCCTACAAGTTAGTATTTGTTAAGGCTTGTCATCTACCGATTGAGTTAGAGTACAAAGCCTTATGGGCATTGAAAAAGATAAATCTGAATTGGAATATTGCTTCTGAGAATCGCGTGTGTCAAATCCTTGAGTTGGATGAATTTTTGCTGCAAGCATATGAATGCTCCACTATCTATAAATAAAAGGTTAAGCTGTAACACCCCTAAATGCTAACAAGAGTCGCATGTCGATTGACCATTGCTTATTACTACAATATGTTTTATTCTCATTTTGGGAACTTGAAATGTTGTGATAATTGCTAGCTTGCTTAGCATAAATTATATCGTAATTTATGGGATTGTATTGGGATATTTACGTAATAGTATAATTATAATATTGTATACTTTTAAAAGGAGGTGAAGGATATATAGATATAGGTGTATATGTATGCATTTTGAACAGCACACAACACTATTTTGGGCAACCTTTGAAGGACAGCTATCCAAGGGATAAACATCCCTTGTGTGGATATATATTTTAACACTTCTCTAGGGAATTTCGTGGCTCTTGAAGACTTAGAACATTAGAACCCTATCTTACCAAATTTTCTTCAAAATCACAAGAGAAAAACTTGATCTTTTGGCTGGAATTGGAGACACACTATTTTGTTGGTAAGTGCTGAAATCTGTTTCGGAGTTGGGTAGTGTTTAGTAATTTATGCATATCTCATTCTCTAGAGCTTAGTTTACTGTGAATAAATATGATTTGGAAAGCTAATTCATGTACCGATAACTCTTATGTTTATGTGAAACTCTAATTTAGCTGTTATGGATTTGAAATATGGGACGTAACACAGGACAAGTTCTGTCCAGATTTCGGATTTAGAAATCCTGTATGAACAACTGTTAGTATATCGATGATATTGTTTTGTACAAAATGTATTTTTCGGTGATTCTTATTGTGTTGCAACCTTAAGAGATGTATCTACATCTTTAATGAAGGTTATAAACTCTAATTTAGCTGTTATGGATTTGAAATATGGGACGCAACACAGGACAAGTTCTATCGAGATTTCGGATTTAGAAATCCTGTATGAACAACTGTTAGTGTATCAATGATATTGTTTTGTATAAAATGTATTTTCCGGTGATTCTTGTTGTGTTGCAATCTTAAGAGATGTATCTACATCTTTCATGAAGGTTATAAAGTCTAGTTTTGCCGTTTTCCTTTTCAAATCTAAGTTGCAACATGGGGTACTAGACTGGCCAGAATCACTGTTTTGGGAGCAGAGTCGTTTCTGTACGGGCTAAGTTTTCTTGTGATGATAATTCCATTTTATTTCGATATTATTGAGATATTAGGAATTAAAGAAGTTATTTAATTGCATTTTTTAAAGGTTGTATATACTTGTGAACAAGTTGAGGATCTTGATACGTTGGTTGGTCTACGGTTTGAACTCGTGGGGTTGTTGGACTGTTGCTACACTAAAGTATTGAGGTTTGTGTATAAACTTGTACTTGCACTCTTTTAACTGCTGGTATAGCTGAAAGTTGATCTTGATACATTGGTTACCTCTTGTCGCTTTGCATTGTCATGTTGTATGATGCTTGTGTAACTCGCCCACTTGTATGAATTGTTTGATCACTTGGCACTCTTGTTGGTACCTTGTCCTTCTTGTGGCTGTGACTTCATCACTTTTGGCAGGCCTCTTTATTCGGATCATTTGCCATCTTGAGTCTGGATTTTTAGTCCGTCTTAAAAATGGAAGTTGTCCATTTTAAATACGAACTAGAAAGCCATTTTTAATATGGTTCTTGTTTCTCTTGACTATTGGGCTTTGACCCTTCTTGATACAGGGCATCGGCCCTTCTTGATACTTGCTTGTGCTGGGTGTGACGACATGAGGTATATATTGGGCGAGCCTTGCTATTGAATCTCTTGAAAAATGGTCCTTTAAACATTCTTGACAATTGGATCTTTGAATATCGAACTTGATACCCTTTATATATTGTTACTTGATTTATTTATTATGTTTCAAGTATGCTGCTCATTGACTTGAGAAGGGTAGCTTGGTGAATTTTGAGGACTCCGAACCTATAGTTTTTACACCACTAAGCTATATGCTTAGCGATAGTTGTTTCTATCGTAGGGGCTGATCGAGAGGAGGCATGAAGCTGGCCATGGGAGATGGAAATTTTGAGAACCTTAGGGAAGATCACATTTGCATATAGGCATCTATATTTGTGTAAACCATGGGACTTATACATGACCTATGTGTTGTATATTTGCATGAAATTTTGAGGACTAATCGGATCATGTCACAATGGTTTGTAATATAAGTATGGTTACTTGTTTTGTTCATTTGGGCAGTGTCAACCCAAGTCATGTAATATATTAATTTTACTACTTGTTTTGAATGGTTGTATGAAACATGAACCACTTGGTTGGGTACTTGGAAATTGATAATATTTGTTGTATATCATGTTACTAGCGTGAGGACTATATATGCGTAAAAATCTCGTAAGTTATTGGTTTATGTATTTTGGAAGGGTCGTTACACAAGCAATGGTATGAAGCCAAGATTTTACCTTGCAAATTTAAGGTGGGGAAGATCGTCATTCTATTAAATTCAAGGTTGAAACTCTTTCCGAGAAAGCTCAAGTCCAAGTAGATCGGCCCCTACACAATCACAAAATTATATTGAAATGGAGCGATTTAAATTGAAGATGCAAAGAGGTTGAGGTTCAAAGTCAATGGTCAAAGGTTGAAGGTATACTTTGGGGAAGGTCATGACGTTCGAGTTGTTGATGTGGTCTACTTGGATGATGATTAAAGGCAAATCCATGTCGTGTTGCGATGTTAAATCAGGCGCTTGTTAGGTGGCAACCCATGTGTTAGTCATTTTCAAAATTATGGGTGTCATTTGTGTAGGATTAACATGAAGTTTGGTATTCGAGAGTAGAACTCGGTGACTCACTAAAGCTATTATGCGAAGATCCAACGAATTCACCTATATGGGTGGCTCAACTTAAGACACGCACTGTCTATTTCAACAAACTGCACCCATATTTGGCAATATGCTGATATAATTGGGTGAACCTAATGCAGTTCACTGATTTTAGAGCATATATTTGGAAATCTACTGTAACTTTTGACGATGAGAAGGGACATTTAGCGATTCTCCCAAAAATCTTAGGCAATCATGTTGTAGTTTACCAAGTTGAAGGCAAATTCTCATAAGCTACATGCCCTAGCAGCGAAGCGATACTAGTTGGGCAATTTGTCAAAAAAGTTAGTGATCTCTTTTATGCCATTACTCAGGGAGTTCTTCTTTCTCCTCTTTCTCCTGTCACTCCATTACATTGACGACACTACACTTTTCTTTTTGGTGTTTCTTTAGCTATCTATCTCATTGTCTTCGCAACTATCCCCATGTGTTTTGAAAATTGTTGAATGCCTACGTTTTCACTGCTCATGATTTGAGGATCAATTACATTCAATATTGATGTCTTGAATAGTACTCATGACGAGCTTGGTATATAATATTGGTATTGCAAGAATGAAATCGCTGTGGTTACACTTTTGAGCGATCTTTTAGAATCTTTTGTTGACTTGTTGTATTTTGATGTGAGCCGTGCAATAAAAATCACACATACACTTTTGATCTTTTCAGGCCTTGCTAAATGAGTGTATTTCAAAGTGTCATGTGTGGTGAGGTTTTACTTGAAAGCATGGGTGTGGAGTCCTAGAATTTGCCTTGTTAGTTTAATTTAAATTGTGGTAAATTCAAGGTGTGATCTTGGGAAATAATTCAAAGAGGGAACCCAAATGCCCTTATTATTTTGTGAGTACCTTGTGAGGGTGTGCATCCATTTTGGCACTATTTGAGCCTAATCTATTTGTTAGCAAAACCAAAAGTAAACCTCTTGAGCCAAATTGTCCCTACCTACTCACATAAAACCCTTTTTGAAGTATTGCTATGTTTGAATAGCCAACTTAGGCCAAAAGCCTAAGTTGTGGTGTGTAAAGATAGGAGGAATGAAAGTCAAGTGAAGGGTAAAGAAAGATTAAATGATACTCAACTTTGAAGTTTGGAACAAAAAAAAAGGAACCCCTCATTGTAAAAAAAAGAGAGAAAGAGTCGTTGCGATTAAAATGCTTTTGAAATAATAGAAATGAAAAAGAGAAGCAGTGAAATAAATAGGATTCCAAATGAATTGAGTGATAAAGCAAAGTTTGAGTTCTTAAATGAAAAAGAATGAAAAAAACTTGAGAAAAGGTGAAGATGATTGAAACAATGCTTTGAAAAGGTGAAGTCACCGAGCCAAATTGACCATACCTTAACCCTAAGCCCCATTACAAGCCTAAAAGATCCTTCAGATAAGACATGAATTAGGTGGTGTGATGATTGGAAAATATGGGAAAACATATGGGACAAAACTTGCATGTATTTCTCTTTGAGAGAGTGAGAGTTGTATTGATTCCTTATTTCCTTGTTGACTTGCTTTGTGAGAGCGTGGAATCGTTCTTGATGTGAGAGCACTTGAATGCATTTGTTGAAACATGGTCTTGCATTAGAAAAGAAGCTAAAGTGAGCTTGAGCTTGTGTTGAAATCAACTAGTCATCATTTGAAGCTTTTTAATCATGATTGAATGTAGCATGTTGTTTGGAGTAGTCTTGTAATGAAACTTGCATGTTATCTCTCATTGAGTACTATGGTAGACACCCTTATTGAGCTAATTGTGTTCTTGATTTACTTGAGGACAAGTAAAAGTTTATGTTGAGGGTGTTGATGAGTGGTAGATTTGCACTCCTTTGAGGCCTATTTAGCTCAATAATTAGTGTCCTCCATGACTAATTTTATCTTGATACGATGATATTTTGATGATTTGCATCTACGAAGGCAAATGGACAAGGCAAGGATGAATGGTTGAAAGAATAGCCAAAAAGTGAAAAGAAATGCAAAACTACACTCTGATGATAGCCAAACACAAAATGCGAATCTCCTAACACGCTTATTATCGCCTAAATGGATAGTACACCAGGCATTTCTACAAAGGTAAGTTGGTGGAGTCAGGAAGAAGAGATGATGCGCCAAGTGAAAAAGGTGAATGTGGTGAACACCACCAAAATTGACAAAGGCAGATGATAGAAGGGAACTGTAAAGGGAGACTCTAGGTGGTGATTGGTGATTCGGCAAACTAAAAAGTTGACTTGAGTGAGATCACCAAATAATGGTCGAACATATGAAGCCTAGAGCGAGAAAAAGGTGAGCTGATGTACGATTGACAATTCATCAAATGATATTAGTGAAGCCTGACTAATATCGCCAAGAGACACACACATATTAGTTTTGGGAAAAATTTTGGGAAACTCTAAATAGCCCAAAGGAGAGAGAAAACTGGGTTCTAAATTGGAGTGAAAATTTTGAACATCTTAGAGAGAGAAACACCTTTCATTAAGTAAAAAGCACTTTCATCCCTTGGGGTTTTTTAATTGATAATCTTGAAATTGTAAAATTGAGGTTGAATTCATAGTGGGTTTGCTTGTAATTTCTTAATTTCAAGTTACCCATGGCTACTTTCATGGAAGGTATAACCTCTCTAAACTTTGTGATGTGTGCTAAATCTCCTAACTCTCGGGGTATGATTATGGGGTTGGATGTTGATTTAACTAAGTGAATATGTTTAATTGCTCTATTTTATGGCTATTAATTATGGATTTGAACTGTTGCCGTGTGTTTAATTCATAAATTGAGGTGGCCAACTTGATTGTAGTTTCGATCTCGCATTGGTGCTTGAAAGAGACCAATATGTGTGGGTGATTAGTTAATTGTTTGCAACCTAGTTATACTTAGTTGTAAATCCAAGGTAACAGGTTGGATTGACAATTTGCATGAATGAGACTGACAAGAGGTTTCATGAAATATTGTTATGAGATCGAAAGATGATAATCGAACATGACCCAACCTATCCTTGATTCTTTAGTTGTATTGACCGATTCAACACTACCCCTAGTGATATTAATATTCAATCCCCACAACCCTAGAGTCTATTAGAAATTGCCTTGTTAAATTTTGTGGAATCATCCACCCATTAGCTAATTAACTACATTGAGATTAGTTGCAATCTATTTTACCAATTTGATCCTTAACCTCATACCATTCCCTGTGGGATTCATCCCCAACTCTTAGTTGGACATTTTTATTGACAACAACCACTGTCCTTTTTAATTGGTTTTAAGAAGGACATTTGAGCATTGTTAAAAATTGTGCCACTTTCAGGGAATGGCATTTAGGAATACAATTTGAGAAGTAAATTGCATGCTAGCTTACTGTGTAGTTGAACAATCTTACACTTGTCTCTTTTGTTGTGCATTCTAGTATGGGAATTAATGAATATGCATGGTGGTGAGGACTCTAGTTGCCATGGACGTGACAATGACATTAGAAGAGAGGATGAGGTGGTATCTTATACTACCAATGAAGTTGGAACAATTTGTTTACCACCGGTATACAAGGATGTTACATTTGTCGTAACCAAGCCCATGTTGCAACTCATCAAAGAGGAAGGATTTTTTTGGTGTCTCAAACACAAAGATCCTAATAAACATCATTGAAAATTCTTAAGTGTGTAACCCTTTTTCTACTAAGGATATTTCACAAGAGTCAATGCGGTGGAGATTATTCCCTTTTCTCTAATGGGGGAGGCAACTAAGTGGTTGACTGAGTTGACAAAGAAGTATATCACCACATGGAGAGTATTAATTGAAACTTTTCTTGAGAGGTTCTTCCCTCCGTCTAAAGTAATGAAATTGAGGAAGGATATTCAAAATTTTGAAAGAAAGAATGGAGAGCCCGCTCATAAAACATGGTTACGTTTTAGGCGGGTGTTGTCACAATGTCCCAAGCATGGTTTCTCAGATGAGCTATTGTTGCAATTTTTCTACCACAGTCTTAATGTCGTAAATAAGGGATTGGTCAATGATCTTGTTCAAGGCAGTATAGTTTAGCAACCATTCGTGGAAGCTTCGAGGTTGCTTGATGAGATGACCAAACATAACAAAGATTGGTACACGATTGAAGATTATGTTTCACTTCCACGCTTGGGGGAAATTAAGGAGCAGGAAGAGAAAAATAAAAAGCATGACAAAAGCATTGCTGAATTGAACGCTCAACTTGAAATGTTATCCAAATGTGTTATTGGAGGAGGGGTAAATTCAGTGAATTGACCGTTCCATCCCCATAACCCTAGAGTCAATTAATTACGTGAAAAATTTGTTTGTTGAAATATTGATAACTCTGAGTAGAAATTGCCTTGTTAAATTTGGTGGAATCATCCACCCATTTACTAATTAACTACATTGAGATTACTTGTAATCTAAATCACCAATTGGATTCTTAACCTCATACCATTCCTTATGGGATTCGACCCCAACTCTTAGTTGGATATTTTTTATTAACAACGACCGCTCTCCCTTTTATTTGGTTTAAGGAGGACATTTGAGTGTTATTAATTGTATCTTGTGGAAGTTGGATGTTAACATGACACATAAAATTTAGAGGTGTATAGATGATCATTTTGTAAGTTGGAGCATTCAATTGACATAGTGAAGATCAGTTGAGATATTGATGTGCACTCTCATTGTTGGAGTGCTTACTTGTTGCCTAAGGCCAATTTTGAGTGTATTTTTATGTGTTATTTCCTTTTCAAAATAGGTTGATTTTAGAAGTTTGATCAAATAGACTAAAAGATAGTCCTTGTAAGTACTTTTCGAGATAACATTAAATTTTGTTTAACGTTTGCTCAAATATTGGACAGCCTTACACCATATTGTCATAAAATATTTGTAATAACTTATAATAATTTTAGATTGTAGTTTAATTTTTCTCTCATTCGATTTTTATTTTTCTCAAAAGGAATTTCTAAATCTAAACAATGCATAAGTCGCACAAGAAATAAAAAGATGAAAGATGATAATTTGCTATAAAGCTTAAGGTTGAGCATTAGTCGGTTCAATTCGATTTTATATATTATCAGTCCGAATTTTCAGTTTTTTGGTTTTAAAAATACTCTAAACCAATAACCAAACCAATAAGATATTTTTTATCTGTTTTCCTTTTATCAATATTTTCTTAACGGTTCGATTTCTAGTTTATCCTATAAGAAAATACTTGTAGAACAAATATATGACCTCTCCAACAATTTGACGCGATAAGACACTAATGTAACTTTACAAATACTCATAAAAATTGACATAGTAATAACTAACATGAAAAGAACCATACAAGTTTAACACAAAGAGAAATTAAGAGAAATAGGGTTGTTACGTAAGGCTTTCTAGCGTTTTGTATAATGTGAAGTTTAACTTAGACTCACCGTGAAGTGTGAAATGAATGCTAAAAGGACAACGATAATAACTAGTATGATATTGAGATTAATATTTAGTATTTATGAAGGGATAAATTAAAAAATTACTACAATCTTAATGAGTTATCGGCATACCCAATAACCCAATCTTCAAATAAAAAATAGAACTGATAAATCAATAATTATTTTATAAAACAAAACTTGTTAATCCAATAACCCAAGAGCAATTAACCAATAGCGTTTTCTCAATTCAGTTTATCTTTGGTTTCTACACACCCCTATTAAAGCTACTCCAAAAAGAGAATCATAAATAATTTTAGGCCTAAATGTAACAAAAATTAATTGAAGTAGTCATTTGTTTCACTATATTCTCACATTTGTCAAAACTTCAAAAGTTTGCGCTAATTGAAAGAAGATCCTTAATTTAACATTGTTGTATTTGAATCACAAATAATAGTTTAGAAGACTTACATGTTTCTCCGAAGTACAAGCGGATTTGCAGCAACTACGACTCGTGTCACCAATCGTCGAAATTCTCACAAAGCGGATCAATTCCTTTGTCCATAACTTGAAGTATAATTTAGTGGTAAAGAATATTTCTCTATTGTAAACCCTAGTCATCATCTAATATGAATAAACATTGTTTTCCTACATCCATAATGGTGTATTTGTATATTAAGGGCTAGGGTTAAGGAGGAGGACAAACTAAAGGGCTAACAGACTTATTAAAGCCTCTTATGGGTGGACCTGACCCAATAGATATTTTCAACAACAAATATTTGACATAAATTAAAAATGAGAAAAAAAAAATCAACTCAACAAATAAGATTTGAGATTGGTATTATAAAGTTAGATCAATTTCAAATAAGTTTAGATGAAGAGCTGGGTAGCAACTTCTAATGCAAATCAGAGTTAAAAATGAGTTTTTAAGATATGGATGAAAACTATAAAGAAGAATTCTATCATTACACACATTTGTGATTATTACATATACAATTTAAAAAATTTACACTAATTTATATGGATACACGTGCAACACAATTGTCTGAGAACTAGTTATACTAAAAGTAAGTTTGTGCAGTGATGACTTATGTGTTTGGTATGAAGGAAAATATTTTCCATGAAAAATGATTTTCTAAGAAAAGAAATTGATTTCTAACTTGTTTTCTCATGTTAGGTTTGTGAGTGGAAAAACTTTGTTTTCCTGTATCCATAATGGTGTAATTATATATTAAGGGTTAGGGTTAAGGATAGGGACAAACTAATGGCTAGCAGGCTTATTAGCACTCGATATGGGTGGATCAGAACCAATACATATTTCAAAAAATAACTATTTGACGTAAATAGAAAATGAAGAAGAAAAAATAAACTCAAAAAATAAGATTTAGCATTGGTGTTATAAAGTTAGATTAAGATAAAATAACTTTAGAGTAAGAGCTAATTAGCGACTTTTGCATCAAAATGAGAATTAGAAATGGGTTCTTAAGATATGGATGCAAACTATAAAGAATAATTCTCTCATTACACATATTTTTTAATATTATATATACCGGCTTAAAATTTTAATCCTAGCTTACATGGACACACGTGCAACAAACATGTTATAGAACTAGTTATACTAAAACTTAGTTGGTTCAGTGATGGCTGGTGTGTTTGGTATGAAGGAAAACATTTTCTTAGAAAATAATTTGATTTCTAACTTATTTTCACGTGGTTGGTTGTAAGTGGAAAACTTTGTTTTCATGCATCCATAATGGCGTATTTATATATTAAGGGTCTAAGGTTAATGAGGAGGACAAACTAATGGGCTAATGGGTTTATTAGCACCCCCTATGGGTGGACCCGACCCAATAGATAATTCCAACAATAACTATTTGATGTAAATAAATCAACTCAACTAATAATATTTGAGATTTGTGTTATAGGTTAGATCAAGTTCAAATAAGTTTAGATGAAAAGCTTATTAGAGATTTGTGCAGCAAAATCATAGTTAAAAATGAGTTCTTAAGATATATGGATGCAAACTATAAAGAAAAATTCTCTCATTGCACACATTTATTAATATTATATATACCAATTTAAAAAGTTTATACTAATTTACATACACATGTTTGAAAACTAGTTATACTAAAAGTGAGTTCGTGCAGTGATGACTTCTGTGTTTGGTATAAACGAAAATATTTTACATGGAAAATGATTTCCTAAAAATTATTTTCTTAGAAGATAAGTTGGTTTATAACTTATTTTCTCATGTTTGGTTGGTGAGGAAAAAACTATGTTTTCTTGCATCCATAATGGTGAGTTTATATATTAAGGGCTAGGGTTAAGAAGGAGGAAAAACTAATGAGTTAACAGTCTTATTAGCACCCCAAATGGGTGGACAAGAACCCATACATATCTCCAACAATAAATATTTGACTTAAATAGAAAATGAAGAAAAAAAATCAACTCAACAAATAAGATTTGAGATTGGTGTTATAAAGTTAGATCAAATAAGTTTAGATGAAGAGCTGATTAGGGTCCTTTGCAGAAAATTCGAAGTTAACAATGGGTTCTTAAGATATTGATTCAAACTATAAAGAATAATTCTCTCATTGCACACATTTGTGAATATTATTTATACCCGTTTAAATGATTTATACTAATTTAGATGGTCACAATTGCAAAACACGTGTCCGAGAACAAGTTGTACTAAAAGTAAGTCCGTGCAGTGATGACATGTTTTTTGGTATGAATGAAAATATTTTCCATGGAAAATGATTTCCTAGAAACTATTTTCTTAGAAAATAAGTTAGTCTCTAATTTATTTTCTCAAGTTTGGTTGGTGAGTGAAAAAACTTTGTTTACCTATATCCATAGTGGTGTATTTATATATTAAGGACTTGGGTTAAAGAAAAGGACAAAAAGTAGGCTAATAGGATTATTAGCACCTCTTATAGATGGCCCGACACAATAGATATAACCAACAATAAGTATTTGACGTATATAGAAATTGAAGAAAACAAACAAACTCAATAATAAGATTTGTGATTGGTGTTACAAAGTTAGATCAAGTTCAAATCAATTTAGATGAAGAGTTGATTAGCAACTTTGGAAGCAAAATAAGAGTTTAAAACGAGTTCTTAAGATATGGATATGCAAACTATAAAGAATAATTTTCTCATTACGCACAGTTGTTAATATTACATATATCGGTTTAAAAAATATAGACTAATTTATATGGACACACATGCAACACTCGTGGATGAGAACTAGTTATACTAAAAGTGAGTCCCTATAGTGATGACTTGTGAGTTTGGTATGCAGGAAAATATTTTTCATGAAAAATGCTTTTTTAGAAAATAAGTTGTTTCTAACTTATTTTATCATGTTTGGTTAATCGGTGAAAAAACATTATTTTCCTGAATCCATAATGGTGTTTTTATATATTAAGGGCTAGGGTTAAGGAAGAGGACAAACTAATGGGGTAACGAGCTTATTAGCACCCCTTATGGATGGACCCGACCAAAAAGATATTTACAACAATATTTATTTGATGTAAATAGGAAATGAAAAGAAAAATCAACTCAAAAAGTAACATTTAAAATTTGTGTTTTATAGTTAGATCAAGTTCAAATGAGTTTAGATAAAGATCTGAAATGTGACTTTTGCAGCACCATCAAAGTTTAAAACAGGTTCTTAAGAAATGGGTGCAAACCATAAAGAAGAATTCTCTCATTACACACATTCGTTGATATTATATTTACCGGTTGAAAACGTTTATACTAATTTACATGGACACATGTGGAACACACATATCCTAGAACTATTTATATTTAATGTGAGGTCGTGCAGTGATAAAATGCTTATTTGGTATCAAGAAAACATTTTCTAACAAAATAAGTTGGTTTCTAACTTATTTTCATTTGTTTGGTTGGAGAGTGGATAAACTTTGTTTTCCTTCATACATAATGGTGTATTTATATATTAAAGGCTAGGGTAAAGGAGGAGGACAAACTAATGGGGTAACGAGCTTAGTAGCACCCCTTCTGGGTGGACCCGACCCAATAGATACTTAAACAATTTTAATTTGATGTAAATAGAAGATGAAGAGAAAAAATCAAATCAAAAAATAATATTTAAAATTTATGTTTATAGTTAGATCAAGTTCAAATAAGTTTAGTTGAAGATCTAGTTAGTGACTTTCGCAACAAAATCTGAGTTAAAAATGGTTGTTAAGATATTGATGCAAACTATAAAGAAGAATTCTCTCATTACGCAAATTTATCAATATATATATATATATATCCGTTAATAGTTTATACTAATTTACATGGAGACACATGCAACGCACATGTACAAAAACTAGTTATACTAAAAGTGAGTTCGTGCACTGATGACTTGTGTGTTTGGAATGAAGGAAAATATGGAAAATTTCCATATTTTCTTATAAATGTTTGGTTAGTGACTGGAAAAACTTTGCTTTCGTGCATCCATAATGGTATATTTTTATATAGTAAGGGTTGGGGCTAAGGAGAACGACAAACTAATGGGCTAATGGGCTTATTAGCAACACTTATGGGTGGAACCGACCCAATAGATATTTCCAATAATAACTATTTGACGTAAATAGATAATGAAGAAGAAAAAATCAACTCAACAAATAATTTTTGATCTTGGTGTTTTAACGTTTTATCAAGTTTAAACAAGTTTAGATGAAGAGATAATTAGCGACTTTTGCAACAATATCAGAGTTAAAAATGGGTTCTTAAGATATGGATGCAAACTATAAGGAAGAATTCTCTCATTACGCCCATTTATTAAAATTATGTATACCGATTTTAAAAGTTTATACTAATTTAGATGGGCACATGTGCAACATACATGTCCGAAAACTAGTTATACTAAATATGAGTTTGTTAAGTGATAACTTATTTGTTTGGTATGAAGGAAAATATTTTTGATGAAAAATGATTTCCCAAAAAATATTTATCTTTTAGAAAACAAGTTGATTTCAAACTTATTTTCTGATGTTATCTTGGTGAGTGGAAAAAATTTGACTTCTTGCATTCATAATGGTGTATTTATATATTAAGAGCTAGGGTTAAGGAGAAGGACAAACTAATGGGCTAATTGGCTTATTAGGACCCCTTGTGGGATGACTTGACCCAATAGATATTTCCAACAATAACTATTTGACGAAAATAGAAAATGAAGAAGAAAAATCAACTCAACAAGTAAGATTTGAGATTTGTGTTATAAGGTTAGATCAAGTTCAAATAAGATTAGATGAAGAATTGATTAGCGACTTTTGCAGCAAAATTAGCGTTATAAATGGGTTCTTAATATATGGATGCAAACTATAAAGAAGTTATGCATACAACCCCTCTTGGACTCTCGAACACCTATATTTCAGCTTCCTTTTCTTCCTCGAACACCGGAGGCTTACTCGATAGAATTAAACTCGAAGAAATGCAAGGATGGAGTCCAATCCAACAATTACTATTTGATGAAAATAGAAAATTAAGAAGAATAATCAACTCAATAAATAAGATTTAAGATTAGTGTTATAAGGTTAGATCAAGTTCAAATAAGATTAGATGAAGAACTGATTAGCGACTTTTGTAGCAAAATCATAGTTATAAATGGATTCATAATATATGGATGTAAACTAAAAAAAAATTCTCTTATTACACAAATGTGTTAATATTATAAATACCTATACCGGTTTGAAAATTTTATACTAATTTACATGGACACACGTGCAACACACATGTCCTAGAATTAGTTATACAAAAAGTGAGTTCGTGCAGTCAGAATTGTGTGTTTGGTATGAAGGAAAATGTTTCCATTGAAAATGTTTTCTTAGAAAATAAGTTGGTTTCAAACTTTTTTTTTACTATGTTAGGTTAGTGAGTGGAAAAACTTTGTTTTCGTGCATTTATAATGGTGTATTTATATATTAAGGGCAAGGGCTAAGGAAGAGGACAAACTAATGGCTAACGGGCTTATTAGCACCACTTATGGATGGACCCGACCCAATAGATATTTCGGACAATAACTATTTGATGTAAATAGAAAATGAAGAAGAAAAATCAAGTCAACAAATAAGATTTGAGCTTTGTGTTTTAAAGTTATATCAAGTTTAAATATGTTTAGATAAATAGCTGATTAGCGACTTTTGCAGCAAAATTAGAGAATAAAATGAGTTCTTAAGATATGGATGCAAACTATAAAGAAGAATTCTCTCATTACACACATTTGTTAACATCATGTATACTGGTTTAAAATTTTTATATTAATTTACATGGACACATATGAAAAGCACGTGTCTGAGAACTAGTTATACTAAAAGTGAGTTAATGATGTGATGACTTGAGTGTTTGGTATAAAGGAAAATATTTTGCATGAAAATTTTTTTCTGAGAAAATAAGTTGGTTCTAACTTATTCTCTCTTATTTGGTTAGTGAGTGGAAAAACATTGTTTTCATGCATCCATAATGGTGTATTTATATATTAGAGGCTAGGATTAAGTAAGAGGACAACCTAATGAGCTAAAGGGCTTATTAGCATCCCTTATGGGTGAACCCGACCCAATAAATATTTTCAACAATAACTATTTGTCGTAAATAGAAAATAAAAAGAAAAAAATCAACTCAACAAATAAGATTTGAGATTCATGAGATAAAGTTAGATCAAGTTAAAATAAGTTTATATGAATAGCTAATTAGCGACTTCTGTAGCAAAATAAGAGTTAAAAATGGGTGCTTAAGAAATGAATGAAAACAATAAAGAAGAATTCTCTCACTATACACATTTCTTAAAATTATATATATCGGTATAAAAATCTTTTATTAATTTACATGGACACTCGTGCAACACACGTGTCTGAGAACTAGTTATACTAAAAGTGAATTCATATAGTAATGACTTGTGTGCTTGGTATGAAGGAAAATATTTCCATGGAAAATATTTCTTAGAAAATAAGTTGGTTTCTAATTTATTTTCTCATGTTGAGTTGGTGAGCGGAAAACCTTTGTTTCCCTACATCCATAATGGTGTATGTATATATTAAGGGCTATGGTAAAGGAGGCAAACAAACCAATGAGCAAACAGACTTATTAGGATCCCTTATGGGTGGACCCGTCCCAGTAGATATTTCAAACAATAACTATTTTGTGTAAGTATAAATTGAAGAAGAAAAAATCAAATCAACAAATAAGTGTCACTACCCAAAATGGATGTGGTGACACTCGTCTTATCCCACCAAGATAAGTCAGCCCAAAACCCAACTAATATTATAAATGTGGAAGTAGAATGAGAATAAAAGTCTAATTCTATAAAATAATGTGGAAATTCATAATCAACATAAATATACCCCCAAACCTAGTTGTCATATGTACAAGCCTCTTATGTGTTATAATAGAACTGAAAGGAGATACAAGTCTCAAGTGACATTGTTTCTATAATAGAAAAAGATCAAAAATATGAAGTGAGAGGGTCCGGTGAGATGACAAGCAGTTACCTCACAAATCTTCACACTAAGCCTTAGACGTAGAAAAGAAGAGAGAGTAATCATGTTGATCCGGGTTCATAACCTACAAAAGTATAGAAGAAAGGGGTAAATACCAAACAACACGGTACTAAGCAAGCAAACTCCAAAACACAAAGTTAAGTAATATAGAAAATTGGTACTCCTACGTCTCCAACCAAACCTTCACAATGAAAACCTGCATAAAACAAGCCAAATATAATAGTGCACAATTTAAATAGCTCGTAATTCAATAACAACACTCTAACAATTTCAGATCAACAATACATATGACCAAGTTTATCGATCACAAGTTCAACAAAAAGGCCCTCATGAGTTCAC
This sequence comes from Solanum pinnatisectum, assembly GCA_035578085.1. NCBI lineage: Eukaryota > Viridiplantae > Streptophyta > Magnoliopsida > Solanales > Solanaceae > Solanum > Solanum pinnatisectum. Next base: position 28,910,257 of record CM069084.1, on the reverse strand, counting down.
AAATGATATATATATGCAATACAATAAGATGTAATGCTAAGTATAGTGGTGCTTGTATGAACTAATGATAAACACCCATTATATCTTAGTCTGGGACCCATAGGGGACTTATCAATCTATGCATCGGACGCAACATATGATATTGTGATGACCCTCTAGGTCATTTTCTTTATTTTTGATCTTTTCAATGTTTAAAACTTTCATGTAGTGACCCCAAGTTATTATGACTTGGTGGAACTGAGAGTTCGGTCACCTAGCTAGTCGTTCATTTAGTTTTTGTGCGACTTTTAGTGATTTTGAACTTTTGAACCTTGAACGATCATTTTTTATCAGGAGTTCAGGAAGATGACATCAAAATCTATTTTTAACAATTTCATCAGCTCCATAAGGGTACTTTTAGGCTAGTCGCATAGTTGGCATGACTTTCGAGGCTTTCAGTGCGAGTCTACGCACCATAGGCATTTAAATTTTTGAGTTAAGCCCTAAGTTTGACTTTAATCAACATTTTGAGTAAGCAAAACCAGATGATAATTTCGTCCATGCGGTTACCTCTAGATTGTTGAGTTTTATTTGGAACAACCCTTTGTTTGGGTCCCTAGGCTTTGTGGGTAATTTTGAGGCCTCTTGTCAATTTTGGCTAAAAAAAGAAATTATGTATGGGACCCACTTTTCATAGAAATGAACTTGGATGGAAGTTTCAATGGTTCCATTAAGTCTGAAATACTTAATTTGATGGGATAGCATATCTTGTTTGCATACACGAGGTTTTGAACAAGTCTCAGGTACCCCGTCAAAGTTTCAGAGTCTTAGCACTTCCACTGTCAGCTGAGGCAAGCCCCGCGTCCGCGCACCCATAGACACATTCGTAGATAGCAAGAACCTTGACTAGCACATCCAAGGGAGGACACCACATTAGTGCACAGCAGCTGGCACACGTGCCTGTGCGGTAGCCCCTCGTTTGCGACGTCCATTCGAGTGGCCTATTTACTAAAGTCAGTCATGACCAACCATAGTAAAATTGTGCTTTCTCCTCCGTCTAAACTCTAACTTTCATGATTCAAAGTACCATATCATTGTAGTTGTTGAGGCTACATGATGGTGTGATTGGATTGTGTTTGTGACCCTTAGTTCAAAGTAAATTTCATAAGGAAGTTGCTACCTTTCTCTTCATTTAGCTTAAAATTTTAATTTATTTTCTTGTTGTTGTTTTTGCCACTTTGGGCCACAAATTATGTTCAATTTTGGAATACAAGATTGATGAATAGTTTAGGACCTTTTGATAGAGTGCATTTCAGGATTCCTACCATATTCCCATTTTGACTCAATTTTGGGTCCTTCTCCAATTGTTGCCATTTTAGTGTCAAAACATCTGTAATGACATCATGATCAAGAATTTGATAGTGTAAAAATGTACATAGGCATTTTTAGAAGCAGATAGCTCGTGTACAGTGGATTCGAAGTTCTCATGGTCGGCTTTGAGGTAGGCTTCGATCTCCTTTCTGGATTGAGCTTCTTAGATTATACCTAGTATTGATTTCATGTAATTTTAGCTGGTATTTACTGGGGTCTAGGATTCCTCTTTTTATTCTATCATTCCTCTATTAAGTAGGAGGTTTAGGCTTAGTGCGAGGGTTGGGATCCCTAGTTTAGGTTTGTAGCTTCAGTGATAGTGTAGATGTTCATGCTTATTCTTGTTAGGATTGATACCTTGTGGCCTTATATTAGGTTGGAAATTAGGTACCGCCCCTATAGTTACATTTTGCACCCTGTAGGGCTAGTAGCGGGATTGTTCCTTTATTGTTAGTGCTAGTGACCTTGGTGACTTGTCGTAGTCACAGGTTGGCCCTGGCTATGCTCGTTCAAGGACATGAGTGGTATGATTGGGGTAGGGTGTTGTCCCTTGAGATGGTTTCCCTTTTTATTGATTTAAGAACTCTTCTAAGTTTATTTGCTTTTTGCTTCGTAATTGACATGTTATACTTTTATTGAGATTGGTTATATTGTTGGTCTCGAGGCTATATGCAAGGCCCATTTGGATCCCAGATTAGTACTTGTCCTTTAATAGTGTGACTTTGTTGGCTGTATAGTTATTTGACTTGAGTGACTTGTTTAAATGCTGGTGATAATATGTGTTGCATTGTTTGTTTATTCTCATGGGTTTTATGGTATGATCTCAGTCCATGCATTGGCATACCTAGAATTCATGGTGAATTATTGTTTTACTCTTGCTTTTATTCTAAACTAGTTTTAATAGGAGTCGTACCACATAGATCAGTTGATTTACTGGCTTTAGATATTATGAGGTGTTAGGGACGTACTACTGTACTACTTCAGATATTTGAGGCATTCGGGATGTGCATAATTCTTCTGACTACTCAGTGCGTCAAAACCCTTTGTTGCATGATTTTAGCTACTCATGATTCTCATAGGTTCGAAGCCTGGTACTATTAAACCTAGATTCTGGCCCAGGCAATGTATACGGACTACCTACGCCCCCATGGATTCCTCTGTCTGTGTAACCCACCAAACATGAAGAGAGAACCACATGGGTCCTACCTCACCCGTACGACAATGATATAGGTCTATACACTTGGTTACATATGGTTCTATTGCATCCTCTGCATGCATATGCATTGCCTATCACCAGTATACTTGTTTGTTTGCACCCTCCAATTTATAGGGCCGATGGGTTATGTTTGTTGTTTGTACCTTTCATGCTTATGGGGGTATGGTTAGATTATTATTTGACTATATGTTGTTCTCTATTATTTTTTATTGTTAGTTGACAGGGTTGGACCGTAGACTTTATGATGTGGGTCCTTCTAGCCCTAGGTAGTTGACTTGGAATCCTAGTTGCCTACAAATAGGTTCTTGGCTTGTGTTCCTAGTACATTCTTGACTCAACTTGCCTCTCCTTATTTCTTGTTTCTTGTGCTTATTGTCTATGTACTTTAGCATCTCCTATTTTGTTACTTGTGTTATGCTCTCTTTATTACATGTTGTTTTTGCTTGTGTTCTCTTCTAAGCTAAGTCGGTCGTTGACTATTGAGTACCATTTTTTGTACTCATAATACACTTCTTCTCCCTACAGATCGCAGTTTGAGTTACTGCCATTGATTTGGAGTCATGTAGAGCACTTTGGAGCTTTGAGATTAGGTTGAGCTCCTGGAATTTGGAGCTACCGATTTTCATCTCTTTTCGCTATGCTTAGTCTTTATATTGTATTTAGAGACAGCCTGTACTTATGTTGCATTTGTGAAAACACTTAGTCTCATTTTTTATTAGATGCTCAACTACTAGCTAATCTCAGGTTTTGGGATGGTTCCTTGTACTATTTTTCTTATATTACCCTCATTTTGCTTTGTGATACACTTTTTAGTCCTTGTTGTTGGCTTCCATTTTGTAGTTCGTTGCTCATTAATCTGGGCTAAGGATTAGGCTTACCTATTGGTGGAGTATAGTAGGTGTCATTATGACCTGAGAAATCAGATTGTGACAGTTTGGTAGTAGAGCTCTAAGTTGACCAACATTGTTGGTATGAGAGATTGCCTAGTACACTGCAAAAAAATGCCAAAATTATGGGGGTTTAATAGTAGAATTTAGTTGCAACCCCCTAAAATTACATTCAATACATGGGGTTTTGTAGCTGCCAAAAAATAAAAGTAAATAGTGGATGTTTGGAACCCCCACCATCTAAAAAGAGAAAAATGTAAGTAAATAGTGGGGGTTTTAACCTCCCCAATCTTAAAATACAATTTTCTATTACAAAATATAAAATTGGAAACTATATTTTTATAATTTATTTCTGGAAACAATATTTCATTTCGTATTTCTGGAAACGTCACTCATTCCTCCCCTACACTCCTCTCATCTTTACACCACCATTTCTCCCTCATTTCTCCACCATTTTAAGTTTGTAAGCATCAACTAGCTCACTAGATTCGGAATTGAGATAGCCATTTTAAGGTAAACAAATTTTACTTCTCTTACTTTTTTGGCTTTCCTCATCTCAATCTTCATAGATTGAAAAGTTTTGTACAAATTTATGATTGTATTCACTAGGTAAGTTCATTTGTTTGTATAGATGCATGGAGGTAGAATTAAATTATTCTACTTTTTGTGAATGAAAAATTCAAAATTATCAAATTTTCGAAATAATGAACTCCATTAGTCTACCCTTTTTCGTGTATTTTGTGGTAGAATTAGGCTAACTTTATTGTATTTTTCGTGGCTTAGTTTTCTATGCTAATATTTTCCAAATAATGAAATAGATTAACTTACTCCGTGTATTTGTTTCAAAAGCCTTGACTATGGGTCTAAACTCTTCAACACGTTTTGTTGGAGTAAAATAAATTGTCTAGTTTAACATCTAGAGAATTCGATTGGAGATTAGACAACTATGATTAACTTTGTTCAAATTAGTGGCTTCAATAGAAACAATATCACTTGAATCATCAACAGATTGAAAACCATAGTTGTGTGCCACGAACCATAACTCAACTAGGAAAACATGAAATGTATTTACTACTACCTTGCCCTTCACAATGTTAATAATAGAACTTGAAAGGAGAAGTTTGATGAAGTATGCTTTTGCCCATTGACATATTTTTTTTTTTTTGCTTTGGGAAAGCATGTTTATGCTTCTTTTTTAATTCAATAACTGCTTTTAGATGAATTCTTATCTAAGGTTTGATCAACAAGTTATATTTCCTGAAGCTCTAGGGATTTAGTCTAGTGGAAATTGTGGAAGGAGTGCAATACGTGATGTATGGGTTAGAAGCACACCATAGACTCGGAGCTTGTTGTAGATATATGCCCGGTATGTTGATTAGTGGTAAATTTTCACCCTTTTAAGGTCTGTTTAAATCAATAATTAGTGTCCTCAATTCCTAATTTTGTCTTTTTTCTAATAGAATATTGACGATTGCAACTATGAAGGCAATTGGATAAGGCAAGGATTGATGTTTGAAAGAAGGGCCAAACATACAAAAAGAAGTGTAAAGTGAACATTGTTGATCACCTAACATAAAGGGCGGATCGCCTACTACACATGAACTCGCCCTAATCGACAGTGCAAGGTACTTGTTCCTACCAAGGAAGGTCAGCAAACTCTAGTAGAAAAGGCGATGCACCTAGTGAGAACGGCAGACTTGACAATCATCGCCTAAAGTTAAAGTGTGCAAGGCAAACATTTAAAGTAGAAAGACGGACTAAGGTGGTATTAGGCGATTCACTGAACATGAAAGGTTAACTCAATCGAGTTTGCTAACTGAGGTTCAAACACCTGAAGCCTAGAGAATCACAAGGCGAGATGAGGAGCGAAGGGCGATCCGCCGAGCTGGTTCGGCGAGCCTGACTAATCTCACCGAATCAGTCATTAATTGGATTTTTGGGCCAAATTTTAGTAAAGTATAAATAAACCAAAGAATAGAATTGTAAGGGAGTTTGAAAATTGATTGAGAAATTCATAGAGTCTAAAATTTTAGTGCATAGTAGATAGAACACTTTGCCTTTGAAGAACACTTCTCTAGATTTTGGGGTTTTACAACTTTGTGCTTGAATTTTACAATTTGAAGTTGAATCCAAATTCAGTTTTCTCTTTATTGCTTGATTTGATGTTACCCATGACTGATTTCATGAAAGGTATAATTTCTTTAGTTTTTTGTGATGGGCGGCTAAAACTCCAAGATCCGGGGGTGCTCTAATGGGGTTGAGTGATGATTTAATGTAGTGGGCATTGTGCTATGCTATGTTTTTGTGTTGTTCATACATCAATTTTGTCTGATTACCATGGGGTAAACTAATGTATTAAGGTTGCAAACTTAATTTCTACTTTCGATCTCCAGTTGATGCTCGAAAGATAGTGATTGGAATGACTAATTAGTTCAATGCTAGCAAGTTAGGTTTGATGTCTGTAGCTTGCTCAAAAGAGAGGTTATGGGTCAGAACCTAGTTGCACTATTCTTGAAAGAGAGGATAGAGTAAGTTATTGGGTTGTTTAGGATTGGAATATAGGTGAGACTGAAAGAAGATTCTATGCATAGATTCTTTGAGATCGAAAGATGATTTGCGTCAATGAAGATGACTTCGCCTATTCATGAATTTTCTTTAGTATAGAGCAACACAATTACCCCTATGTGAGATCGATTTCCAATCCCCACATCCCTAGATTACTTATTAACTCTTGATTTCATTTAATTTCTAGTTTAATTGTGATAATTGATAACCAAAGCTTTCTATTAAATTGGTGGTTTCATGCACCAAATTCTTACTATTACAAATGAGCTGATTTAAAATCCAAATTTCTTGATAAGGAATCCTCTACGATACACCATTCATTGTGGGATTCGACCCCGACTCTTTGTTGGGTTTTTTACTATTTACAATAGCTCACTCTTTTAATGTGTTTTGGATGAAGAATTCAAAGTTATAAAAATGGTGTCACTGTCGGGGAATGGTAGTTGAGAATTCTAATTGAGAAGTTAGATTTTAATTTTGTTTAGTTGTAGTAGAGTTGTTGTTGCTATTGTTGTTTGCTAATTTACAAGTGAACAAAAATGAGTGACATGGAAGTGACAATTACAGTCACTATGTGTCACGACACAGGGGTACACCCTAGATGTAACATGGCGTATTGAACCCCGAGAGGCCCCATACATGTCACTTAGCATTCATAAAATAAGAAATAGAAGAAAAGAGATAAAGACAAAATTTCAAGTCCAAAAGTTTCATAAAAGTAAAGCGGAAGTCTAAACACTTTTCTCATTAGCCATCTGGTACAATAGAATGAAATTTGGGCCTAGCCCATACATCATGTCCAAAACGGAAAGTAAGAAAGAAACTAAAATCAGTGAAAGTCCATCCTCGAAGCATGAGGACTCACCAAAGCTCGAAAATCTCGCAAATGAACCTCTAGCCATGAAACTGAGAACCCTGACAGTCGGACCCTACATTTGGGGAAATGTAGGAAAGAGTATACGTTAGTACAAAATATGTAACACATATGATAGCCATGCATAAAACATTTAAAACATGCTAAAAGGGGACATTTTCATAAGTAAGTAATGTTCAAGCTAAAACATGCATCTTGAGAGTTAGAAATCATATGTCATAAAACGTGATCAATGCAAGTGAACGTCATCTTAAAACATACTTATGATACTTCCTTGAAGTAACCTTGGTTCATCATAACTTTGCTTATTTGTTTATGGGAAGTAGTCATTTTCTTAACCTGTTCTTATTGTCCATGGAAGGGCACGTCATCTTACCAATCCAAGCTAAGCGATATGTCATCCATGGAAAGGTATCATTCAATAACCAATCCAAGCTAGGTAATGCATCATCCATGGAAAGGCATCATTAAGTAACAAATCCAAGCTAGGTCATAATAAAATAGCTCCTAAAATCTTTGATTCATAGTTTAGTCGAGAAAACCTTTCAACCCTAAGAATCTTATATTCGAGAATGTCCTTTCACAAATCATACTTAAATGTGTTTATGAGAAATCCTTTCAACAACACAAGAACAATCATCACAATTGATACTTTAGTGTCAAAGAATCCTTAAAAATCTCATTAGAACAAGCTTAATTTCATAATCTCCTCTTTCATAATTCAAAACCCACATCACACCATCATAATTGGAAAACATGGAATTTACTTGGGTTCATTGGGAATCATCATAAAAATCATAGTATTTCCTCAATTCATGCATAAGAGATCATAATTCAATCATTTAAATCAACATTGAAGAGAACTGATGGCAATTGAAGAAAACCCAAACTCAATTGAGGATTTCTAACTTTGAAAATAGGAGAATTTGGGAACTCCATGAATGGAAGGAATCCATGGATGAAAACTATCATACCTTGCTATCAAAGCCCAAAGTAATTGAAGAATGAAGGTTTTACCTTGAACCCTAGCTTGAATCTTCTTCTTCTTTAAGTTTCTAGAGAGAGAAATATTTGGAGAAGAGACTTGTTCTTCTTTTATAATTTTGAAAGAATGATTTCAATTGGGGAAATTTCGTGGTTAAAAGACTTATATAGTGGTTTTAGTAAAGGATAAAACTACATAGTATTAGGATAAAATAATTAGAGAAAGACCAAACTGCCCTTAAGAAAAATAACTACCACCCCTAACGACGTTTCAGATCGACGGACCGTTGTTTGACCGACAGTCCATCCTTCTCGTCCGTCAACCACTTTAGAAACTAAGTTTTGAGGCCTTGATCCACGAACTGTGGACCCAACGACGGTCTGTTGGTACAGGACATGGTTCATGATTTTCTGAGCATGTTTGGGTGACCGATCCACAAACCAGAACTACTATTCGTGGTTCAGTCCACGGGCTTTGGTTCGCCTCCATCGTATGGCACCAACTATTGCTAAAAACTGAAATTTGCCCTTTATCAAGTCTGAGGTGTTACATTATCTCCCAGTTGGGATCATTCGTCCTCAAATTAGATTCAAGACATCATTAGGAAGGTAGGAACTTAACCTAACTTCCAAACATGCAGGCAATCACATAAATGTACATATCCGAGGAGGAAACATCAACTCCAAGCTAAATCATGTTCAAAACATCATATCAAAAAGTTTATTGTAACATTTTGAAAAATTGTAGACTAAACAAGTGACTAACATAAAACGAGTAGGCTAAGTTAGAGCTTAATGCTAGAATTAGAGCCTTAAAGATGCCTAAAAATTCATGGATTGGTGTAAGAGGTTAAGGGCAAAACCTCAAGGACCAACCTTGAGTCCTTGAGGAAACGACCCTTAGGGCTACCACACAGTGACCCAGGAGTGGATTCCATGCCACGTGGATCAACCCACACCCCGTAGGGGGATAGCATGGGTGAAGCCTTGTGGAATTTGCCTAAGGCATTAGCCACGGGCAGAACCCATTCCTCGTGGATAGGTCCACACCATATGGCCTGACTTCATAAGTTGAGGCCCCAAAAGTTGAGTCCTAAAAAGGAACCACGGATGACCAGCACGGGCCATGGTCCCACCCATGATCCGTGGCCCCCAAGCGTGGACAACCCCTGAAACTACCTTTTGGGAGTTGAGTCTAGGGGTTCTTTTAATTAATGGTTATGGGGCATCATTTTAAGCTTATTTTAAAGGACTATATAAGTATTTTTTCCACCTAAATCAACCCATCTAAAGTCATATTCATAAATTCCCAAAACCAAATCAAAACATCACCAATATTTCTCTCTCTAAAACCTCCACTGAAGAGGAAGGAGAAGTCAAGGTCTAGCACTCAAGAACTCATATTTTCTACCCAAATTTGTGAGGAATCATTAATTAAGGTATGGTAGTTTTGATTCATGGTTAATTTTTTATCCATGAAGCCATTAAATTCTCAATTTCAAAGAAGGTGAAATCTCCAAAACTTAGGGTTTCTATTCCAAGCAATGGATTCTTTCTCAAAATGTTTTCAATGATTTAGTTATTATATATTATGAATGATTTGTTGATTATAGTCATTTTTATGAGAAAATCCCCCATGAATCCATGTATTACCCCTCACCCTAATTTGTGACTTGTGAATTGGGTGAATTGTAGTAATCATGAAGTTGTGCTTATAGTCGTTTAGTTAATTTAATCATGTCACCATCTATATTTAATTTAGTAATCCTAGATATATTTGTTGAATGTGATCTACAGCCTTGAAGGGCAAAATATAAGGATTGACTATATGTATGAGACTTGTGTGTATACAATTTGATTGCTTTGAGAGTAAAGTAACTACATTATCATCTAATTGTGGTGTTGATTGAATGATTATCCTCATGTACACATTAGGGTATGAATAGAGTACAATGTGAAAGGTTTGTCACATGCAATGATTATTAGGTTTGAAGACTAGTCTCACCTATTGAATCTAGGATCTTTAGAATGAGTTTGTTGGATTGAGTGCCAAGACATTCTTCCTTAATTATTAATCTAAGTCGAGACTTAATATAAACTCAATAGGAATGAATGCTTAGCACCGAGAGGATATGATTATGTGATGGAAGCTTCTACACTAGTTGAGTCCAGTTTCCCAAATGGGTTCCTTTTACACTAGTTGAGTCCGGGTACCCAAAGTAGTTTTCTCATGAGATGGAAACTTTCTACCATAGTTGAATTTGGGTTTCTCGAAGCAATCTCCTTATCCCATAAACTATGTGCACACATTAGTCTTTAGCTTGTGGATCCACGTAAGGTGAGAGTTTTAGTTCTACCTTAGCCAAGTAGGACAACCCCTTTTCGGTGTGGGGTAGACACCAGATTCCATGATTTGGCTCTCATGGTCTATGTCAATTAAAGCTAATCCCACTACTATAGAATGAATTAAAGTTGGAGTTGTGTACTATAATCACTTAATGAGTTTTCCTTTGTGTGGGTAGGAGTATGGGATCTTACTCATGCATTGCACAAGGATGGTTTGATGGTTCTAATGGTTTGTTTCCATTATGATGAGATCATTTATTTGTTTAATATGCTTGTATCTTATGCTTTTACACTTACTAACTTGATAGTTTCTAAACTTGGTCATATGCATAGTTTTCAACAAAAATTCCCCTTTTTAGCACGCTTTATGATTTTCATGCATAGCTACCATACTTAGTGCAATTTTGTACTAACCCATATTTCTTCTATATTTTCTACAATGTGTAGGTTCTGACATTTGAGGAGATTTCTTCTAGTTCAAGCTTGGATAGACAATTCTCCAAAGCTTGTGGTATGTCCTCATGGATCCAAGGACAAGGGCTATATTGTTGTTTCATTTCTATCGTTGTACTAGACATTTTCGTATTCTCTATTGTAAGGGTTGTGACCCTATTATATTGAGACTTCAATTGTAGTAGATGGCTTAATAAGACTATGTCTAGACTTCCGCTTTATTTATATGAAACTTTTCTTAAAGACTTGAAACTGTGTTTTATTCTTTATTATTCTATATTTATGTGATGATGTGCTAAGTGGCTTACTTGGACCCATTTGGGGTTCCATGTGCCATGTTACGTCTAGGGGGTACCCTTGGGTTGTGACAAACTAGGTAATTAGAGCAAAAGGTTTAGAATGATTCTAGGATGATGTCTCATAAGCCACGCCTAGTAGAGTCATGTTTATGAGTGTGAAGTGTGCCACATTTATGAGTGAGAGGCTATAAGATGTTTAGGAAATCACACTTCTTTCTTTACTCTTAAGTCGTGCCATATAGTTTAACTCTATAAATACTTCCTTCTAATCCTTCTTCTGTGTCTTCAGGAAATGAATACATGAAGAGCTAATGCAAGAAGGGTGGAAGAAGAGAATGTGAATCAAGGAATTCCTCAAGGTAACCAAGCTCTTCAAAATGATCAAGTTTTGGTTGACCCTGCAATGGAGAATGTGACCCATGTGGAGTTTAGGTCAACTATTCAATTGTTGGCTCAAGTTGTGAGGACTCAAACAAATAGAGAGGTGATTGCTCCTATGAACACTAATGTGAACACCACGTCTTCTAGATTGAAGGATTTTACAAGGATGAACCCTCCTATGTTCTTTAGTTCCAAAGTGGGGGAAGATCCCCAAGAGTTTGTGGAAGAGGTCTATAAGATAATTGATTCAAAGGGGGTGACTCCAATAGAGAAAGCGGAGTCAGCCGCTTATCAATTGAAGGGAGTAGCTCAAGTATGGTATACTCAATAGAAGAGGAATAGGCCAGTAGAAGTGGGTTCCATAAATTGGGAGGTGTTCAAGAAAGCATTCCTTGATAGGTTCTTTCCCCATGAGAAGAGGGAAGCCAAGGTGGAAGAATTTATCAACCTTCATCAATAAGGTATGAGTGTTGAAGAATATTCTCTAAAGTTCACCGAATTGTCCAAGTATGCTCCAACTATGGTGGCAGACCCTATGGGTGAGATGAGTAGGTATGTGACGGGTATATCCAAAGTGGTAAGAAAAGAATGTTGTACGACAATGCTCCTTCATGACATGGATCTCTCAAGTCTTATGGTATATACCCAAAAACTGGAGAGTGAGAAGCTCCAAGGCAATAGGGAGGTGAAAAGATCTAGAATAGGTGAAGGGAATTTTTCTAATGCTAAGTCCAATGGACAAGGTTGGCAAAGGTTCAAGCAAATATTCTCCAATCAAGGCTTCTCTTGTACTCCAAGGGTCAACAATGATAGGGTTTCCAACCCTAAACCACAAGGAGGTAATAGTGGCGGTTCATATGTTGATAGGCCCAATTGTGCGAAATATGGTAGAAAACATGAAGGGAAATGCTTAGTTGGCTCGGATGGGTGCTATGGGTGTGGAAAGAGTGGCCAAAAAATGCGAAATTTTCCCATGCTCAAGGTTAAGGGGAGAGAAGACAAGCAAGCTCCTCCAAGCTGTTCCAAATCCATTGCTCAAAAGCAAAACCATGTTTATGCTCTTCAATCCCGAGGTGACCAAGAGAGCTCCCCAAATGTGGTAACCGGTATGTTACAAGTCTTTTCATTAATGTATATGCATTATTAGATCCAGGTGTCACTTTGTCATTTGTCACACCTTTTGTATCCATGAAGTTTGAAATGCTCCCCAAAGTGCTATTAGAACCTTTTTCGGTTTCTACCCTAGTTGGTGACTCGATAGTGGCAAAAAGAGTCTATAGAAGTTGTCCCATTTCTTTGTCTCTTAAAGTCACTTTGGTGGATTTGGTAGAGTTAGACATGTTTGACTTTGATGTGATTTTGGGTATAGATTGGTTGCATGCATGTTATGCCTCTATAGATTGTAGGACTCGGGTTTTCACATTCCAATTTCCAAATGAGCCTATTTTAGATTAGAAAGGGGGGAAGTGTACCCTAGAGGTCAATTTGTTTCTTGTCTCAAAGCTAGGAAAATAATCTCCATGGAATGCATTTACCACATTGTTAGGGTGATGGATGTTGAGTTTGAAACCCTTTTTTTAGAGTCGGTCCCCGTGGTGAATGAATTTTTGGAAGTCTTTCCCAATGACTTGCCCGACATTCCTCCCGAACAGGAAATAGATTTCGGCATTGATCTTTTGCCAGATACAAAACCTATCTCCATTCCTCCCTATAGGATGGCTCTGGCAGAGTTGAAAGAGTTAAAGGAACAATTAAAGGATTTATAGACAAAGGTTTTATTCAACCAAGTATCTCTCCATAGAGTGCTCTGATATTATTTGTTAGGAGGAAGGATGGGTCCCTTAGAATGTGTATTGACTACCGCCAATTGAACAAGGTGACCATAAAGAATATGTATCCCCTTCTAAGAATTGACGACTTATTTGACCAACTCCAAGGGGCTAGTTACTTTTTCAATATTGATCTACATTCGAGCTATCACCAACTAAGGGTGAGAGGGGTTGACATTCCCAAGATGGCCTTCCGAAAAATATATGGTCACTATGAGTTCCTAGTAATGTCCTTTGGTCTAACAAATGCCCCAACGACATTCATGGATCTACTGAATAGGGTGTTCCGACAATATCTTGATATGTTTGTAATAGAATTTACTGATGATATTTTGATCTATTCAAGGAGTGAGGGTGGACACATGGACCATTTGAGGGTTGTATTGCAAGTCCTTAAAGACCACCAATTATATGAGAAGTTTAGCAAATGTGATTTTTGGTTGAGGTTCGTAGCCTTCCTTGGCCTATTGTGTCTAGTAATGGTATTGAGGTATATCCTAAGAAGACAGATGCAATCACGAGTTGGCCTAGACCTCTAACTCCTTCCAACATTAGAAGCTTCTTGGGTTTGGCTGGTTACTATAGGAGATTTTTTGAGGGTTTTTCCTCCATTGCTTCACCATTGACGGCTTTGACTCAAAAAAGGCTAAATTTGAGTTGTCGGAGATTTGTGAAAAAAAGCTTCCAAGAGTTGAAAGATAGGCTTACCTCTGCTCCCGTGTTGACCTTACCGAAGGGCACCGATGGTTTTGTTGTATATTGTGATGCCTCTAGAGTGGGGTTAGGATGTGTGCTCATGCAACATGGTAAGGTAATTGCCTATGCTTCAAGGCAACTTAAAGTTCATGAGAAGAATTATCCAACCCATGATCGTGAATTAGCGGTGGTAGTATTTTCTTTGAAAATATGGAGACATTACTTATATGGTGTCTATGTAGATGATTTCACTGATCACAAAATTCTTCAATATGTGTTTACCCAAAAAGACTTGAATCTCTGACAAAGAAGGTGGTTGGATCTTTTAAAGGATTATGACATAAGTGTCCTTACCACTCTGGGAAAGCTAATATGGTGGCGGATGCCCTTAGTAGCTTATTCATGGGTAGTGTGACTCACATAGAAGATGAAAAGAAAGAGTTAGTCCATGATGTGTATAGGTTGGCTCTGTTAGGTGTCCAACTAGTGGATTCTCCCAAGGGTGGTTTCACAGTTCATAACGGCTCTGAATAGTATTTTGTGGTAGATGTGAAGTCTAAATAATACCTTGATCCTATATTGATGGTGTCAAAAGAGTCGGTACTTGGGAAGTCTATTGAGACCTTCTCCCAAGGGGGAGATGGGGTACTTAGGTACCAAGGTAGATTATGTGTTCCAGATGTGGATGGGCTAAGGGAGCAAATTCTAGAAGAGGCTCACGGTTTTAGATATTCTATTCATCCAGGAGCCACCAAGACGTACTATGATTTATGGGAAGTCTATTGATGGAATGGTATGAAGAAGGATATTGCGGAGTTTGTAGCAAAATGTCATAATTGTCAACAAGTTAAGGTCGAGCACCAAAGGCCGGGAGGTTCATTATAAGATATCCCAATTCCCTCTTAGAAGTGGGAAGAGGTGAATATGGACTTTATTGTGGGTTTTCCTAGTACTAGAAGGCAACATGATTTTCTTGGGTCATTGTTGATAGGATGACGAAATCAGCCCACTTCATTCCCATCAAGGTTTCCCTTTCTGCGAAAGACTATGCAAAGTTGTAGATAAGGGAGATAGTGAGGTTACATGGGGTTCCTTTATCAATAATTTCGGATCGGGGTCCTTAATTTACTTCACACTTTTGGAAGTCATTCGAAAAAGAGCTTGGCACTAAGGTAAAGCTTAGCACCGCTTTCCACTCTCAAACGGATGGTCAAGCGGAACGTACCATTCAAACCTTAGAGGACATGTTAAGGGCGTGTGTCATATATTTTAAAGGTAATTGGGATGATCACTTGCCCTTGGTTGAATTTTCCTACAATAATAGTCACCACTCGAGTATTGGTATAGCCCTTTTTGAGGCCTTATATGGTAGGAGATAGGTCTCCGGTTAGTTGGTTTGAGGCTGGTGAGATTGCTCTTATTGATCCCGAATTGATTTATGAGGCTATTGAGAAAGTTCGGCTCATTAGAGAAAGGTTGAAAATGTCTCAAAGTAGGGAAAAGTCTTATGCTGATGTGAGGAGAAGGGAGTTAGAATTTGAAATAGGGGATTGGGTTTATTTGAATATCTCACTCATTAAGGGTGTGGTGAGGTTTGGCAAGAAAGGGAAACTTAGTCCCCGGTTTGTAGGCCCATATCAAATTTTGAAGTGTATTGGGAAAGTTGTCTATGAATTGGACTTGCTAAATGAGTTGGCCCCAGTTCACTCGGTATTCCATGTTTCTATGCTTAAAAAGTGTATTAGGGACCCGGTGTCCATTATTCCCTTGGAAAGGTTAGCTGTGGATGAGAGCCTTTCCGATGAGGAGGTTCCGGTAGAGATCCTTGATCGGTAAGTCAAGAGATTGAGAAACAAGGAAGTACCTTCCGTTAAGGTTTTATGGAGAAATCATCTAGTTGAGGGTGCTACTTGGGAGGCCGAGGCTAATATGAAGTCCCGATATCATCATCTGTTTCCTTCCACCCCTAATCAAACTTGAGGTAAGTAGTTCCTCTTGAAGTTTTAGTGTTTTGGGAGTCATGAGTATTGCATGAGTTTTTCCCATGATTTCCCTATGTTATTCATGTTCTTGCTGAAATCTAAGTTTAGTGAGAAAATGAGTTTTCATGATTTATGTTCCTTATATTGTTGTGTATTTAGTATGAATTACCTATTTGACTTCATGGGATGTATTGATGATCATGCTTTAGTGTGCTTTTGAGAGTATTGGCATATTGGCTCCATGAGAACTGTTTTGAGCACTATTTAGTTGGGGAAAAGTTAGTTCCTCTTATGAATATGAGAATTATTGAGTTTTATGCATATTGGGTTGTTAGATATAGTTCCTACTCCCTTCTATTGCATTGATTATGTTTTGAGATAGAGATGATGTTTCCTGCTTTGAATTGTGCATTATTTTGATGTTTCATGTATGATGGGCTTCTAGTCTTGAGTCATTGATATAGTTAGGTGTCTAGATCATCATTTGAGGATGAATGTTCCCAAGGAGGAGATAATCTAACATTCCGGAAAATTGTAGACTAAACTAGTGACTAACCTAAAATGAGTAGGCTAAGTTAGAGATTGACGTTAGAATTAGAGCCTTAAAGATGCCAAAAAAAATTCATGGTTTGGTGTTAGGAGGTCAAGGCCTAAACCTCAAGGACCAACCTTGAGTCCTTGAGGAAAGGACCCTTAGGGCTGCCAAGTAGTAACCCACGAGTAGGTTCCACGCCACGTGGATCAACCAACGCCCCGTAGGGGGGCAGCGTGGGTAAAGCCTTGTGGAATCTTTCTAAGGCAGTAGCCATGGCCAGGACCCACGCCTCGTGGATGGGTCCACACCACCTGGCTTGTCTCCATAGGTCAAGGCCCCAAATGTAAAGTCCCAGAAAGGAACCACGGATGACTAGCACAGGCCGTGGTCCCACCCATGGTCCATGGGTCCCTAAGTGTGGATCACCCCTGAAACTGCCTTTTGGCAGTTGAGTCTAGGGGTTCTTTGGTAATTTCCTTATTAATTAAAGGTTATGTGGCGTCATTTTAAGCTTCTTTTAAAGGACTATATAAGTATTTTTCCACCTAAATTAACCCATCTAAAGTCATATTCATAAATTCCCAAAACCAAATCAAAACCTCTCCAATATTTATCTCTCAAAAACCTCCATTGAAGAAGAAGGAGAAGTCAAGGTCTAGGGCTCAAGAACTCATCTTTTCTACCCAAATTTGTGAGGAATCATCAATTAAGGTATGGTAGTTTTGATTCATGGTTAACTTTTCATCCATGAAGCCATTAAATTCTCAACTTCAAAGAAGGTGAATTCTCTAAAACTTAGGGGTTCTATTCCAAGCCATGGATTCTTTCTCAAAATGTTTTCATTGATTTAGTTATTATATATTATGAATAAATTGTTGATTATAATCATTTTATGAGAAAATCCCCCAAGAATCCATGTATTCCCCCTAACCCTAGTTTGTGACTTCTGAATGGGTGAATTGTAGTAATCTTGAAGTTGTCCTTATAGTAGTTTAGTTAATTTAATCATGTCACCATCTATATATAATGTATTAATCCTAGATTGATTGGTTGAATATGATTTATAGCCTTGAAGGGCAAAACATGAGAATTGACTATATGTACAAGACTTGTATGTATACAATTGGATTGCTTTGAGAGTAAAGTAACTACATTATAATCTAATTGTGGTGCTGATTGGATGATTATACTCATGTACACACTAGGGTATGAATAGAGTACAATGTGAAAGGTTTGTCACATTCAATGATTCATAGGTTTGAAGACTAGTCTCACTTATTTAATCTAGGAGCTTTAGAATGAGTTTGTTGGATTGAGTGTCAAGGCATTTTTCCTTAATTATCAATCTAAGTCAAGACTTAATATAAACTCAATGGGAATGAGTGCTTAGCACAGAAGGGATATGATTATGAGATGGAAGCTTCTACACTAGTTGAGTCCGGCTTTCCAAATGGGTTCCTTTTACACTAGTTGAGTCCAGGTTCCCAAAGTAGTTGTCTCATGAGATGGAAACTTCTGCCATAGTTGAGTCCGGGTTTCTAGAAGGAATCTGCTAATCCATAAACTATGTGCCCACATAGGTCTTTAGCTAGTGGATCCACTTAAGCTAAGAATTTTAGTTCTACCTTAGGCAAGTAGGACAACCCCTTTTAGGTGTGGGGTAGACATCGGATTCCATGATTTGGCTATCATGGTTTATGTTGGTTAAAGCTAATCCCACTATGATAGAATGAACTAGATATGGAGTTATGGACTATAATCACTTAATGAGTTTTTCTTAGTGTGGGTAGGAGTATGGGATCTTACTCATGCATTGCACAGGGATGCTTTAATGGTTCTTATGGTTTGTTTCCATTATGATGAGATCATTTATATGTTGAATATTCTTATATCTTATGCTTTTACACTTACTTACATGATAGTTCCTAAACTTGGTCATATGCATAGTTTTCAACTAAAATGTCCCTTTTTAGCACACTTAATTATTTTCATGCATAGCTACCATACTTAGTGCAATTTTGTACTAACAAATATTTCTTCTATATTTTTTACAAAGTGTAGGTTCCGGCGTTTGAGGCGATTTCTTCTAGTTCAAGCTTGGATAGACTATTCTCTAAAGCTTGTGGTATGTCCTCATGGATCCGAGGACAAGTGCTATATTGTTGTTTCATTTCTATCGTTGTACTAGACATTTTGATAGTCTCTACTGTAAGGGTTGTGACCCTATTATTTTGAGACTTCGATTGTAGTAGATGGATTAATAAGACTATGTCTAGACTTCCACTTTATTTCTATGAAACGTCTCTTAAAGACTTGAAATTGTGTTTCATTCTTTATTATTCTATACGTATGTGATGATGATATGCTAAGTGGCTTACTTGGGCCCATTCGAGGTTCCATGTGCCATGTTACGTCTAGGGGGTACCCTTGGGTCATGACATCTGTATGTAACTCATACTCAACTACACATAAACATGTAGAAATCAAGCAAGTTGACTCATTTTCTCAAAACATAAACTTTTTATGAACATTAATAAATAAGGAAATCATGGGAATATCTAAGACGCATGATACCAAAAGAGTAAACCATGTGGATCTCAATACCTTAAGCTAGAATTGGAGTAGAAGGAAAGAGATGAGGATAGTGGGACATCATATCGGCCTCGATCTCCGAAGTAGCACCCTTAACTAACTGATTCCTCCACAACACTTTCACGGAAGAAACTTCCTTGTTTCTTAACTTCTTGACTTGCTGATCTGAAAGCTAAACCGAAACTTCCTCATAAGAAAGATTCTCATTAACTCCCAAACCTTCTAAGGGAACTATAGATGTTAGATCTCCAACACATTTCTTCAATATAGAGACATGGAAAACCAGATGCACCGATGCCAATTCGATAGGCAATTCTAGTTCATAAGCAACCCTACCAACACGCCTCAAAATCTAATATGGGCCTACCTAATGGGGACTAAGCTTCCCTTTCTTACCAAACCTCACTACACCCTTCATGGGTGATATTTTCCAGTAAATCCAATCATGAACATCAAACTCAAGATCTCTTCTTCTAACATCGACATATGACTTTTTTTTACTTTGAGCCATTTTCAACCTTTCTCTAATAAGTCAAACTTTTTCCATAGCCTCATGTACCAATTTAGGACCTATTAGCGCAACTTCACTAACTTCAAACCAGCCTATTACAGATCTACACCTTCTACCATACAACACCTCAAATGGAGCCATACCAATACTTGAGTGATAACTATTATTATAGGGAAACTCAATCAAAGGCAAATGATCATCCCAATTATGCTTGAAATCAAACACACAAGCTCTCAATAGATCTTCGAAAGTTTGGATAGTACGCTTCGATTGCCTATCGATTTGGAGATGAAGGGTTGTACTAAGCTTAACATGAGTACCAAGACCTTTTTGGAAATATTTCCAAAACTTATAAGTGAATTGAGTACCACGATCGAAGATAATAGACAAAGGCACTCCATGAAACTTTACCATTTACCTCAAGTACACTTTATCATAGTCCTCCTCCGAATAAGAAGCCTTGACAGGGATGAAATGAGACGATTTAGTCATTCGATCTACTATAACCTAAATCGAATCATGTTGTTGCCGGGGTGCGAGGTAATCCAACAATGAAGTCCATCTACAATTCTTCCCACTTCCAAGTAGGAATGCTAATGTCTTGGGACAAAACTCTCAGTTTCTGATGCTAAACTTTTACTTGTTGGCAATTAGGACATATAGTACAAACTTTGCAATATCCTTCTTCATCCCATTCAACCAATATATCTCCCGCAAAGCACAGTTCATATTTGTGGCTCCCGAGTGAATGGAATCCCGAGAACTATGGGCTTCTGACAAGATCTGTTCCCTCAAGTCATCAATATTAGGATCACAAAAACGACCTTGATATCTAAGTACTCCATCTCCCCCTTGGGAGAAAGCCTCAACAGACTTCTTAAGCACTACTTCCTTCAATTCAACAAAAGTTTGATCAAGACCTTGCTTGGCTTTCACATCCGCCACAAAAGACGATTATGAACCATTGTGAACCATAACACCACCCTTGGTAGAGTCTACAAACTAAACACCCAATTAGGCCAATCTTTGAAAATCTCTAAGCAACTCTTTTCTATCATCCTCAATATGAGCAATATAACCCATAGCTAACCGACTAAGAGCATCCGACAGCACATTCTCCTTACCGGGGTTATAGAGAACACTTATATCATAATCCTTCGATAACTCAAGCCACCTTCTTTAGTGAAGATTTAGATCCTTTTGGTTAAACTTGTGTTGCAAACATTTGTGGTCAGTAAAAACATCCACATGAACATCATATAAATAGTGCCTCAAAATCTTTTAGGCAAAATTAACTGCCCCTAATTCAAGGTCATGGGTGGGGTAATTATTTTCATGAATCTTAAGTTGCTTTGAAGTGTAGGCAATATCTTTCCCATTTTTTATAAGCACACACCCTACCCCTATTCTCGAGGCATCACAACATAGCACAAATCCATCAGTGCCTTTGGAGTTTTGAAGTGTTACATTATGTCCCCCTTGGGGAATTCATCTTCGTA
Source organism: Solanum pinnatisectum (assembly GCA_035578085.1). NCBI lineage: Eukaryota > Viridiplantae > Streptophyta > Magnoliopsida > Solanales > Solanaceae > Solanum > Solanum pinnatisectum. The sequence continues at coordinate 28,889,258 of CM069084.1, read as the reverse complement.
TGGGATTCTAGACATCACATGAAGGAGAAGAACTCAAATATGGTATCCCATCATGCATGCAATCACATAAGTGCACATATCCGATGAGGAAACATCAACTCCAAGCTAAAGCATGCTCAAATTATCATATCATGAAGTCTATATGCAACTCATACTCAAATGCACATAAACATGTAGAAATTAAACAAGTTGACTCATTTTCTCAAAACTTAAGCTCTTTCAAGAACATGCGTGAATGAGGAAATTATGGGAATATCTAAGACATATGACACCAAAAGAGTAAATCACGAGGAACTCAATACCTTAAGCTACAGTAGGAGTAGAAGGAAAAAGATGAGGATGTCGGGACATCATATTGGTCTTGGCCTCCCAAGTAGCACCCTCAACTAACTGATTCCTCCTCAACACTTTCACAGAAGCAACTTCTATATTTCTCAACTCTTAACTTGTCGGTCTAAAATTTCAATCGAAACTTCTTCATATGAAAGATTCTCCTTAACTCCCAAACCTTCTAAGGGAACTATAGATGTCGGATCACCAACACATTTCTTCAACATAGAGATATAGAAAATCGGATGCACCATTTCCAATTCATTAAGTAATTCTAGTTCATAAGCAACCTTACCTACACATCTCAAAATCAGATATGGGCCTACATAATGGGGACTAAGCTTTCTTTCTTACCAAACCTCATTACACCCTTCATAGGTGAAATTTTCAAGTAAATCCAATCATATCCATCAAACTCAAGATCTCTTCTTCTAACATCGGCATATAACTTTTGTCAACTTTGAGTCGTTTTCAACATTTCTCTAATCAGTCAAACTTTCTCCATAGCATCATGCACCAACTCGAGACCTATTAGGGCAACTTTACCCACCTCAAATCAGCCTATAAGAGACCTATACTTCCTACCGTACAATGCCTCAAATAGAGTCATATTAATACTTGAGTGATAACTATTGTTATATGCAAACTCTATCAAAGGCAAATGATCATCCCAATTACCCTTGAAATATATCACACAAGCTCTCAACATATCTTCCAAAGTTTGGATAGTATACTACGCTTGTTCATCAATTTGTGGATGAAAGGTCGTACTAAGCTTAAGATGACTACCAAGATCCCTTTAGAAGGATTTACAAAACTGTGATGTGAATTGAGTACCACGATTGAAGATAATAGATAAAGGCACTCCATGCAACTTTACCATTTCCCTCAATTACAACTTAGCATAATCTTTCGTAGTATAAGAAACTTTACAAGAATTAAATGAGTCAATTTCGTCATTCGATCTACAATAACCCAAATCGAGTCATGTTGTCGCCGGGTGCGAACCAAACCAACAATGAAGTCCATATTCAAGTCTTCCCACTTCCAAGTAGGAATGCTAATGTCTTGGGATAAACCTCCTGGTTTCCGATGATCAACTTTCAGTTGTTGACAATTAGGACATTTATCCACAAACTCCACAATATACTTCTTCATCCCATTCCAACAATGATCTCCCACAAATCACGATACATCTTGGTGTCTCCCGAGTGAATGGAATACCGAGAACTATGGGCTTCTAACAAGATATGTTCCCTCAAGTCATCAACATTAGGAACACACAAGTGACCTTGATATCTTTGTACACTATCTCTCTCACCCTTTGGGAGAAAGCCTCAACGAACTTCTTAAGCATTGCTTCCTTTAATTCCACCAAAGTTGGATCAAGAATTTGTTTGGCTTTCACATCCACCACAAAAGATGATTCTGAACCATAGTGAACCATAACACCACCTTGGTAGATTCTACCAATTGAACACCTAACCAGGCCAACCTATTAACATCCGAACCAACTCTTTTTTGTCATCTTCAAATAAGCAAGACTACCCATAGATAACCGACTAAGAGCTTCCTCCACCACATTCTCTTTATCGAGGTGATAGAGAACACTCATATCATAATCATTCAATAACTCAAGCCACTTTGTTTGGCATAAATTTAGATCCTTCTGATTAAACACATGCTCCAAACTCTTGTGGTCGGTAAAAATATCCACATGAATACCATATAAATAGTGCCTCCAAATCTTTAAGGCAAAAAAAAATAAATAAAAACACTGCTTATTCAAGGTCATGGGTAGGATAATTATTTTCATTAATCATAAGTTGCCTTGAAGCATAGGAAATAACCTTCCCATTTTGCAAACGCACACACCCTAGCCCTATTTACGAGGCATCACAATAAACCACAAAACCATTAGTTCCTTTCGATAGAATCAACAACGGAGCAGAAGTAATTCTATACTTCAATTCCTGAAAGCTCTTTTCACATGCTTCGAACCATATGAACTTAGTCTTCTTTTGAGTCAATGTTGTCAATGGAGAGGCAATAGAAGAAAACCCCTCAACAAACCTTCTGTAATAACCAACTAAAGCGAAGAAACTTCTTATACCCAAAGGGGATAGAGGTCTAGGTCAAATCTTTACCACATCTGTCTTCTTAGGATCTACCTCAATACCCTTATTTGAAACATACATGGATGTAAAATCTCCCTATCTAAGGTTTAAAGGTATTCTCACCTAAAATGAATTAAATATTTAAGGAGCTATTCTAATGAAACCTATCTTGAATTGGTTATTGAATGATACCTTTGCATGGATGTCATATGACTTAGGTTGGATTGACAAGATGACGTGCCTTTCCATGGATAATAAGAACAAGTTAAGAAAATCACTACTCCGTGGAATTTACACTTAGAACTGAGAGGATATTGAGATGGAGATCCGCTGTAAGTAGAGGCAAGGTTCCTACAAAAAATCTCTTTATACCATACCTATGTGACCTCATAGGATGATTGTCTTAGATAAACATTAGCTAGTGGATCCACATAAGCTAAAAGTTCATAGTCTTACCTTGACAAGTAGAAAACCCCTTTTCGGTGTGGGGTAGACACTAGATTCTGTGTTGATAGCTCACATGGTCTTATATATAGGTTAAAGGTAAATCTCCCATAGTAATGAACCAGGGTTACTTTTACAAGTATCTCATGAACGTTTTAAAGCTGCTAGCTTGCATTGACCATGTTTTATAACTTATGTCTGCTAATCCTTTTTATTTCATGTTTTAGCTTGGTTATTGCATGTCATGAAAATTTCCCTTTTTAGCTTGTTTTAAATGTTTTATGCATAGCTATCATACTTGGCACATGTTTTATAGGGAAAAGACATAAATTCCCCGTTAACTTGTTACGAAAAGTCAGTTACATGCTTATACTATTGTGACGACCTATTACACACCTAAATTACTTAAAAATGAATTTATTTCAACCCTGATACACATACGACCAGTCACATGATGAGAAATTATTTTACACTCGCTCCACATCATTACCATGTCACTGCCACATCAATAATTACGTCAGATTTTTTTAAAAAAAGTCCATGTCACCCAATTTCTTCTTTTTCTTCTTCCCTATACATCATCAAATCCCCCATTAAATCACTATCATTGTTGCTATTATCATCAAATTCACTTCTCCACCACCATAGATTTCACCACCCATAATCAAATTCACCATCAAAATCTTTCCACAACCATTGTCATTATAAAAAATCAATAATAAACACCATTAATTTAACTAAATTCACCATCGGAACCATATCACTATCATTGAAATTCATCACAACCATAACCATAAATTGACCATCCACATCAAAATCACGAGTGTCATTATCATTATCGAAATTAAAGGTCATACCACCACTAATTTTTAACCCACCACAAAAAATTATCACAATATACTAATTTCATTCAAGTTCAAAGAAGAGAATTGTGAAAACTTGCAATATTTATTTACAATGATTTTAGTCAGACAATTGAAAAACTAGTGCTCGATTTACTATTACTGATTTTGAAGAAAATCTAGAGAGGATTTTTCTGAGAGAGAAGAAAGATCTATGAACATACATTAAAATATTAAATTTTGTCCAAAAACCCAGAAACTTTTTACACAAAAAAGCAAGATCTGAAAATCTTCTTATTTCAAATGCTCACAATCAACAAAAAAAACACAAAATAAATTGAATACTCCATTCTTGACTTGACAAATTTGATGCGAGAATAGTAAGTATTGACCAATTTTAGATGTCTCACTGGAATTTTTTTGGAACAGTGAACCTAATTAATTGAACAACTTCGCAATCTTTGAGATGAATATCTATCCCGCATTGTTGTTTTATATTTTTCTCTTGGAAATTTATCATGAAAAAAAATTATTTCACATTAGCCATAACAAAAAGAGTGTTTGTGATAATAAAAAAGGAGGAAGAAAAAGAGTAGGGTAACGTGAAGGAGAAGGGTGGGGGTGAGAAAAACTTTGCCTCTTTTTTACTCAAACGCGTCTTTTTTATTTTTTATTTAATCTTATTTCCATGTCAGCTTTGAGGGTGATATTAAATTAACTTTTGAGTAGTATAAGTGTGTAATAGGTTGCCTCAATAGTTTAAATATGTAACTGACTTTTCGGTACAACTTCAGGTGTAAATTTATGCCTTTTCTCTATTTTGTACTAACACATACTCTTGCCTACATTTTCCCAAATGTAGGGCTCGATAGTCAGGGTTTCCAATTTCATAGTTAGAGTTCATTGAGGAGATTTTTGAGCTTTGGGGAGTCCTCATACATCAAGGATGGTTTTTTATTGTTTTCAATTTTTTTCTTTATAGTTAGTTTTGGAACATGATGTACGGGCTACGCCTAGATTCATTCGTATGTACTAGATGACTTTGAGAAAAGTGTTTAGACTTTCTCTTTACCTTCATAAAAATTTTAGACTTGAAATGTTTATTTTTATCTCTTTGATGTGTTATTTCTTGTAGGATAAATGCTAAGTAGCTTGTATGTGGCCTCTCGAGGTCCTATACGCCATGTTACGCCTAGGGGCAACCTCGGGTCGTGACAATCTAACAGACAAAAATGTTTAGAAAGGTCCTAGGAAGTCTCATAAGCTATGTCGAGTAGAGTCTTGCTCATGAGTGTGAAGCATGCCATACTTATGAATGAGAGGCTACAAGATGTTTAGGAAACTCCACTTCTTTCACTACTCTAAAGTTGTGTGATAGAGTTTATCTCTATAAGGTATCTCTCTTAATCCTTATCCGATGTTATGCTAGAAGGAATGTGAGAAAGAATGTGGAATAAGAAACTCCTCTAGATCCAATCGACCCTTTGGCTGAGCAAGTGACTAATGTGTAGTTTAGGGCTGCTTTTCAAGTATTGGCCCAAGCCATGATGAATCAAGCCAATAGGGAGGTTGTGGTTCCCATGAACCCAAATATTGGTACGGCGGCATCTATAGTGAGGAACTTCACTAAGATGAATCCTCCAGAGTTTTATGGTTCTAAGGTTGAGAAAAATTCTCAAGAGTTCATCGATGAGGTATACAAGGTGTTAATGATCAAGGGAGTGATGCTAGTGGAAAAGGAGGAACATGCCGCTTATCAAATGAAGGGTGTTGCTCAAATATAGTTCAACCAATGGAAGATGGGAAGGGCAACTGATGTAGGTCATCTTGATTGGGAAAAGTTTAAGATTGGTTTCCTTGATAGGTTCTTTCCCCTTGAGATGAGGGAGGAATTTGTGCTCCAGTTTATTAACCTTTATCAAGTAAGTATGAGTTTGAAGGAATATAGTTTGAAGTTAACACAATAGTCTCGATATGCTCCCACTATGATTGCTGATCATAGGGCAAGGATGAGTAAGTTTGTTTTGGGTGTGTCTAAGATGGTAGTTATGGAATGTTGTACCACCATGCTGATCAATGATATTATAATATCTCCTTAAATCTTTGATTTATTGAGGTAGATTGGAAGAAGATGGATGCGGTTAAGTACTGGCCTAGACCTCTATTTTCTTAGGATATTAGTGGTTTCTTGGGTTTGGCTAGTTACTACAAAAGGTTTGTTGAGGGGTTTTCTACGATTGCCTCTCCATTGAAAGCATTGAATCAAAAGAAGGCTAAGTTCATATGGTCCGAAACATGTGAATAGAGTTTTTAATAACTGAAGAATAGATTTACTTCTGCTCCGGTGTTGATTTTATCGAAACGGACATATGGTTTTGTTATTTATTGTGATGCCTCGAGAATTGGTCCAGGATGTGTTCTTATGAAAAATGAGAAAGTCATTGCCTATGCTTCAAGGCAACTTAAGATTCATGAGAAGAATTATCCTACCCATGACCTAGCGGCGGTTGTTTTTGTTAAAGATTTGGAGGCATTATTTGTATAGTGTTCATATCGATATTTTTTCCGACCACAAGAGTTTGAAATATGTGTTTAATCAGAAGGATCTAAATCTTTGCCAAAAAAGGTTGCTTGAGTTATTGAAAAATTATGATATGAGTGTTCTCTATCACCCAGGTAAGGCGAATGTGGTGGAAGATCCTCTTAGTTGGTTATCTATGGGTAATGTTGCTCACATCAAAGATGATAAAAAGGAGTTGGTTCGAGATGTTCATAGATTAGCCTGGTTGGGTGTTCAGTTAGTGGACTATACTAAAGGTGGTGTTATGGTTCAAAATTGTCTTTTGTGGTGGATGCGAAGGCCAAGCAAGGTCTTGATCCAACTTTAATTGAATTAAAAGAACCGGTGCTTAAGAAGTCCATTGAGGCTTTCTCGCAAGGGGGAGATTGTGTACTTAGATATCAAGATCGTTTGTGTGTTCCTAATGATAGTGAATTGAGGGAACAGATCTTGTCAGAAGCCCATAGTTTTTGATATTCTATTCACCCGAGAGCTACCAAAATGTACCGCGACTTGCAGGAGATCTATTGGTGGAATGGAATGAAGAAGGATATTGCAGTATTTGTGGCTAAGTGTCCTTATTGTCAACAAGTGAAAGTTGATCATCAGAAACTGGAGGTTTTTCCCAAGACATTAGCATCCCTACTTGGAAGTGGGAAGATCTGAATATAGACTTCATTGTTGGTTTTCCTCGTACCCGGTGGCAACATGACTCGATTGGGATTATAGTGGATCAGATGACAAAATTAACTCATTTCATTCCCATCAAGGTTTTTTATTCGATAGAGGACTATGCTAAGTTGTACTCGAGAGAAATGATAAAGTTGCATGGAATGCTTTTATCCATTATCGATGATCATGGTACCCAATTCATTTCTCAGTTTTGAGATCTTTTCAAAAGGGTCTTGGTTCTCCTATTAAGCTTAGTACGGCCTTTCATCCACAAACTGATGGGAAAGCAGAGCGTACAAGCCAAACTTTGGAAGATATGTTGAGAGTTTGTGTGATCAATATCAAGGGTAATTGGGATGATCACTTGCCTTTGATTGAGTTTGCCTACAACAATAGTTATCACTCAAGTACTGGTATGGCTCCATTTGAGGCATTATATGGTAGGAGATGTAGATCTCCTATAGGTTGGTTTGAGGTGTGTAAAGTTTCCCGAGTTGGTACATGAGGCTATAGGGAAAGTTTGACTAATTAGACAAAGGTTGAAAATGGCCTAAAGTCGGCAAAAGTTCTATACCAATGTTAGAAGAAAAGATCTTGAGTTTGAAGTGAACGATTGGGTTTACTTGAAAATTTCACCCATGAAGGGTGTAGTGAGGTTTGGTAAGAAGGGAAAGCTTAGTCCTCTATATGTAGGCCTATATCAGATCTTGAGGCGTATTGGTAAAGTTGTGTATGAACTTGAATTGCCTAATGAATTTGCAACGGTGCATCCTATTTTCCATGTCTCTTTGTTGAATAAATGTGTTGGTGATTCGACATCTATAGTTCCCTTAGAAGGTTTGGGAGATAAGGAGAATCATTTTTATGAGGAAGTTCCGATTGATATTTTAGATCGGAAAGTCAAGAAGTTGAAAAATAAAGAAGTTTCTTTCGTGAAAGGTTTATGGAGGAATTAGTTAGTTGAGGGTGATACTTGAGAGGCCGAGGCCGATATGATGTCCCATTATCCTCATCTATGTCCTTCTACCCCTACTCTAGCTTGAGGTATTGAGTTCCTCATGGTTTACTCTTTTGGTGTCATGTGTCTTAGATATTCCCATAATTTCCTTATTTATGCATGTCTATGAATAAGCTTGAGTTTTGAGAAAATGAGTCAACGTGATTGATTTCTACATGTTTATGTGAATTTGACTATGAGTTGCATATAGACTTCATGATATGATGTTTTGAACATGCTTTAGCTTAGAGTTGATGTTTCCTCCCCAAATATGTGCATTTGTGTGATTTCATTCATGTTAGGTTGTTAGGTTTAAGTTCCTACCCTCCTTATGTTGTCTTGAATCTCATTCGAGGATGAATGATTCCAAAGGGGAGATAATGTAACACCTTTGATTCAAAAAAGGGAGAAATTTAGTTTTTCACAAATGTAGTGTCAGCACTGATGACACCGCCGACGGTTTATGGGTGGGACGACAGACCGTAGGTAATGGTCGTGGTTTGGGAGTTGGTTTTTCCAAAATAATAAGTTCTCTATATTTTCAATGGTTCACCAAGATGGTCCATTGTCCAATGCACGAGTCATATATAGGTCTCGTTGATGAGTCCTATACTTAGAGAGATTTTAAGGGTTGAAAGTTAAGGACCACGATTCGAACCCACTGCCCGTCATTTGGACCATGGCCGTGGATGGGTCTCGTCATTTAAGGTCCAATAATTTGGATCTCTGAACCAATCGACAGAGGGACAGGACGGTCTGTAGGTTGACCCACGGATCGTAGGTCCCCACCGTCGATGGGTTCGGCAATTATTTTCTCAGGGGCTTTTGCGTCTTCTCCTAATTATTCTAGCCTAATACTATGTAATTTTTCCCTTCACTAAAACCCCTTATATAAGTGTATTTAACCCCGAAATTTCCCAATGGAAATCATTCTCTCAAATTCACAAAAGAAGAACAAGTCCTCGTCTCCAAAAATATTTCTCTCTATAGAAAGTTTGAAGAAAAAAGGTTTAACCTAGGGTTTCAAAGTCAAGTCTCCTAATCCTCCATTGAAGTTAAGCAATTGGTATTGAGGAATGATAGTTTTCATTTGTGGATCCTTTCCATTTATGGAGTTCCCAACTTCTCTAATTTTCAAAGTTAGAAATCCCTAATTGAGTTAGGGATTTTCTTCTATGTTACGGGTTCTCTTGATTATTAATTTAATTATTGTATTTATGATCTTTTTTGAATAAATTGAGTTAATCTCATGTTTTTATGATCATCCCCCATGAATCTATGCAATTCCCATGTTTTTCTAAGTTATGAGTATATGATGTGGGTTTTGAGTTATGAAACAAGAGTTTATGAAATTAAGCATCTTTTCATGAAATTGATGCAAATGTTTTAAGGATACTTTGAGAGTACAATATCAATGTTGTTGTTAATGTTGTTGCTGTAGTTAATTATTGTGAAATGGTTTCTCACATAACTACTTCATGCATGAATGTGAAATGTTTTCTCACATAAAGGATTCTAAGGTTGAAAGGTCTTCTCACCTAAAATGGATCAAAGATATAAGGAGCTATTCTAATGAAACCTTCCTTGGATTGGTTATTGAATGATACCGTTCCATGGATGACATATGACTTAGCTTGGATTGGCAAGATGATGTGCCTTTCCACAGATAATAAGAACAGGTTAAGAAAATGACTACTCTATGGGATTTACACTTAGCACCAAGATATATTGAAATGGGAGCTCCCCAGTTAGTAGAGGTAAGGTTCTAGAAGCAATATCTTTATCACATACCTATGTGCCCTTATAGGATGATTGTCTTAGATAGACATTAGCTAGTGGATCCACATAAGCAAGAAATTTGTGGTCTTACCTTGGAAAGTAGGAGACCTCTTTTCGGTGTGAGGTAGACATCGGATTCCGTGTTGATAGCTCATATGGTCTTATATGTTGGTTAAAGGTAAATCTCCCACAATAATGAACTAAGGTTAACTTTACAAGTATCTCATGAACGTTTTAAAGATGTTAGCTTGCACTGACCATGTTTTATGACTTATGTCCTCTAACCCTTTTTATATCGTGTTTTAGCTTGGTTATTGCATTTCATGGAAATGTTCCTTTTTAGCATGTTTTAAATGTTGTATGCATAGCTATCATACTTGGTACATGTTTTCAACTAACGCATACTCTTGCCTACATTTCCCCAAATGTAGGGCCCAACAGTCAGGGTTCCAGTTTCGTGGCTTGAGTTCGTTAAGGAGATTTTTGAGCTTTGGTGAGTCCTCATGCTTCGAGAATGGATTTTCATTGTTTTCAATTTTCTTTCTTTACAATCAATTTTGGATCATGATGTATGGGCTACGCCCAGATTCATTCATATGTACTAGATGGATTTGAGACAAATATTTAGACTTTCGCTTTACTTTCATAAAACTTTTAGACTTGAAATGTTTCTCTTTATCTCTTTGATATTCTATTTCTTGTATAATGAATACTAACTAGCTTGTATAGGACCTCTCAGGGTCCTATACACCCTTTACACCTAGGGGTTACCTTGGGTCATGAAAAATGTGATAGATGTTACATAAATTACAAGAAACTAATGGTCATATGATTTAAAAGAAACTAATGACCATGAGTGCTACAAGAACTAATGGTCATATAATTATGTTACAAGAACTAATAGTTATTTTACCATAATTTATACCCACTAACATATGCACTTAATATTTTATTTTAATAATAAAATGCATATACACCAACACTTTATCTAATTAATAACTAATAATATAATTATAATATAATTTATCATAAAAGAATTTTTACAAAAACAAGTAGATTAACTAATCCACATCATTCAAGGTTATGGAAATTCCATAAAGTAATTAATTCTTTATAAAAATGATATGACTGTGCAAATTGTTTTGAACTTTCAAACACAATTGTGTTGTTCTTGTTCTTTACAATGGTATTATATTGCGCAACCAAAGGTGATTTAGAAAACACCACAGTTAGAAATAGTTTAGAGTGAAAGCTACGACTAGAAATATTTTTCGTCAATGTGTTGGTACATCGTAGATTAAACAAGCATCATTTAAAAATTGTTTAAGATAAACCAATTGTGAATATATGCTGACATTTATTTAAGCGAGCTTGAAGACAAAGGGTTGTAAGGCCAAATATGCACAATATTAAAAAAATTATTTAATTAAGACTTGTGGCAATAGGTCTAGCCCCTCACACCATACATGAGGCTCCTACACTCATTGGTGCACAGAAGACAACTAGCTAGATATTCATTTTTATTTCACCAAGTTATAATTTTTTCCAAACCTATTCCTTATATTTAATTGTGTAGGTGCTACTCATTTTTGAGCAAAGGAACTAGGACGGCAACCTTATCCACCAAGCTTTTGAAGAAGACACGTATAAAGGTGAATGATGAATTTGTGGGTGAGAAATCTAAGAGTGCATATGTAAGTGACTTCAAGCATTGAAAAGTTTTCTTATATTCGTGTTAAGGTTGTTGCTTAAATCATTCTCATGTTTACCCTTAACATTAAGTACATATATGGTTATAATATTACTAGCCCTAGGAATGTGAGTTAATTGATATAAGTAAATATATCATAGTGGAGCGTACATAAATTCATCGCTAACTTCAAAGATAAGGACTTTTGTATGTAAGTTTGACATAAGAATATAACTCTTCACAAAATATAGCATGAAAATCTTGTGTTAGATGTTGGAGGTTTGATATTTTTAATGCTTCATGAAAAATAAACTTTTTATTTTATCAGAGGAATTAATATATTTTAATTACTAAACGTAAGTTTTAATAATCAAAAAAGAAATTGGCTATAAAAAAGATACGTATAAAGAAAAATATTACAAAATGTCTAGGTGGTGTAATATCAAATTTATAGAAAATAATTACAAGTTTAAACGGAAAAGAAAGAAAAGTAAATAAAGACATGACATCCATAATAAAAGACATCACATTAAAATATATAGACAAAAATATTGTCATATTGATTGAATCACATTTTGTTAGAAGTCGACTTGCTATAGACAAAATGTTTCATATGAATAAAAAACTAAAATCATAAAAAAATAAAAAATAAAAATAAAAGGAAGCATGACTATGTTAAAAATATAGATACACTATATTTCTTGAACTATATATTAAAATTAAATATGATTTCTAGTACAATAAAATTCAATGTAACATTTAGTCATCTTTTTATGTTACATTATTTTTTATTTTACTTTTACTTATGCACTAATTTTTGTACGTCTATATATGTATTAGTTAAGTACATGAATTTTCTAAACATTTGGATTACATATAAAAAGGAAAAAGTACAAGCATGTTTTAAAAAGATCAATGATTATCAAATACCGAAGAAGACATAACTATAAATGTTTATCAAAGACATACTCTTTTATGGGTCTAGTTGTGACACTATTCTACGGAATTTAACATGCTTACTCTCAAAATAATTAATTATAAATATAAATTAGGATTAGCTTTATTATATTTATATCCTAAAGATAGAAGAAATGAAGAATATAAAAATATAGTAATCAATTACGAAGTTACATTTAAAAATTCCAAAAGATGAAGATATGAAAAATAAAAATTCACTTACAACTTCATATTGCAGAATATTCATCTTGTAACTATGATAATTTACATATTTCTCAACAAAAAGAAGATGAATATGCATGAAATGTTAAAGAATACAAATAAATGAATCAATAAGAATTCTTACAATTACAAATTGGTAATGAAAATTTTACAAATAATGTAGACTAATCTAATTTAGAATGCAAGATGATCATAAATTTGGATGAAAGAAAGGAATATAAATAATGTTGTGTGAGTGTCTTTTGTAGACTCTTCATTACCCCAACTTATCTTATAAATTAGACTCTTCATTACCCACATTTATAGTACATGAATATATGATTGCATTAAGATCTTGTTTGATGCATGAATTTAAATATAATTATTACTTAATATTTAATTGATTAAATATATATTAATATTTAATTTATTTTAGAGGTAAGATAAGGGCAAAATTGTAATCCAACTTTGAGGTTAGGAGCTTCCCACTTATATATATACTAGATTCACTGCATGTGCATTGCACATGTAGGTTAAGTCTTGAGATCCCTAGACACGAGATATTTTATCTTTTATGTATATTTTAGGCTTTCAACATATCAATATTTATTTAATATTGCACTACGTCATACTAAGTGAATGGCCAATCTATTTGCCTTCTTTCTTGTTGGGCATGTAGTGACGAACGTCGTATTCTTAAATTGTTATTAGGCAATTTGTTAGTAAGTAATTGTGCACGAACTAACAGTTTATCCTCTTAGTTATGTCGTGTCATGAACTGTATGTTCCCTTTTAATATTTGAAATTCAGTGTACCTTATATTTGAATAACTTTATATACACAAAAGTAATGTCTTCTGTGGTAGTTGTCTGAAGTTTTTCATATCGTCTCCTCTTCCACAAAACCTAAGAATTAGTCCAATATAATTTTCATTAGCTACATGTGTGGTGTATGTTTTTTCCTATTTGATTTCTTACAATTTTGGTATTAATCAAATCTCACGTAATACTTTCTTGTAGATAGTATTTCTTGTGTATGTCCTGGTGCATCAATTTGGTTGTTCAATCATGACCTGCACTTTTTTTGTTGGCATAGATATTCCTCTATATAGTGCAACGTATAGTTTACCATGCGAGAAAGCATGTTGTAGTAGGTATACTCGTACATTAGATATCGTTTGACCTTTAGCTTTATTTATCATTATTGCAAACACATAGACGTATTGGAAATTGTTTCGAAATAAATTTGAAGTTGTATTGTTGGAGTAAACACCTGGTTTGTGGCATATTAACATCTTGCTTTTTCTACATGTATGACATTCTCGTCAAAGCCTCTACAAATCAACCATGTCCCTTTGCATAAGCCATTTGAGGGGTCCAGTTTTCTCAGCAGCATGATGGGCTCATTTTCTTTCAAAACTAACCTAATGTATAAAATTAAAAGAATCATCAATTTTTATGTATATGTAATCGTGTAATTCTTTTCTTCTCTTTTGTGCTATGAAGTATCACAATAAGATAACTGTAAAAGTTAGGATGGATTAGACAAAGTACCTATGCGGTGGAGTCCATTGGGCGTTAAGGTGTTTAGGTATAAATACAGATCATATAATTACTGAGGTCAATTCTATGTAGTCTTTCATGCTGCAGCCTAATAAATATTTAGTCGCTTCAAATTGTATATCTCAGACACGTTGTTCTCCACCACACAATTCAATTCGTAAGCAATATTTGTTTAAGCAGGGGAAGGGGGTGGTTATAGTTGTATTGTTGGAGTAAACATCTAGTTTGTAGAATATTGACCTGTTGTTTTTGCTGCATGTATGACATTCTCATCAAAGCCTCTACAAATCAATTATGTCCCATTTCATAAGCCATTTGAAGGGTCCAGTTATCTTAGCAGCATGATGGGCTCATTTTCTTTCAAAACTAGCCTAATGTGTAAAATTAAAAGAATCATCAAATGTTATGTATATGTAATCGTGTAATTCTTTTCTTCACTTCTGTGCTATGAAGTGTCACAATAAGATAACTGTAAAATATAGGATGGATTAGACAACGTACCTATGCGGTGGATTCCATTGGGCGTTAAGGTCTTTAGGTATAAATACAGTTCATATCTTTACTGAAGTTGATTCTATGTAGTCTTGTACACTGAAGCCTAGTAAATATTTAGTTGCTTCAAATAGTATAACTCGGGCACATTGTTCTCCACCACATACTTCAAGTCGTAAGCAGTATCTGTTTAAAAAGAGCAGTCATTTAAAAGTTAAAGCTGATTTGTTTTCTAATTAGTAAATGTAGAATCGAGTTTTTGTTAGAGTCTAACCTGATTTCACATTCTACATTCTCACTGTTGCAATTGTTACAAGATACAATATGTTCTATAACTTTCACTTTTTTGCTGCATTTTTTGCAAGACGAATACCATGGCTCATCTTTATTCAGTATGTCTATAGTTGTTGCTTTGAACTTGTACAAACAATCCTACATATCACCAATATACAATATTTGTGATTATATTTTGGATATTAAAATGGTTATTATTTTTAGAGAGTACAAGTATAGGATAGTATGTACTTGTGAATCAGCTAACAATCCATCCATAATATATACCAATGTAACATCTATGGGTCTTCTCATTTCCTTATTTGGTGTTACCATAGAATCTTTATTTTCGGCCTTTACCATTTCACGTCTGTATTTTCGATGAGATTAGTTAACTGTATCACCCATTTTGAGTGAGATGTGCTCGGTGCAAAGGTTTTAGGAACTTAGGAATTTTAGTATGTAATTACCCAACAATGATAATAGAACAACTCTCTCATGTTATAGAAACTTTAAAAGTAACTTGCCTACAATGCTAAAGTATAGTATGTACATTAGTTGTGACAATCGGGTTTAAATAACATTGCAAAACATATGTGTGATTAATGTAATGTAACAAGTTCGTGGATTTTTGAAAATGTAGATTGATCAAGACGCTACTCATGGATATAATAGATATTTCAAAAGTGCCTAGTGTGACAAGAGCTTGTTTCGAATTTGAAACAATAACTATACTCAATTTATTATAAAAATATACAATAGTCAGTCCAATACTTTTATAGATTAGGATTCTAACGTCACATAAGCCAAGTACAAGTTTATCATCTTTCATCTTTTCTAGAAAAGTACCGTCATTTTTTGCAAAATGTTCTCATAGAGTAACAATTGTATGCTCCATGTTGGGTTATTAGTTAGAAGTGAAATGTCAGTACTTCACCATATCTCTATATTGATGGTAGTTTAGGCATCTTCAAAACATACTGCTCATTCGTAACAATTATCCCCCGTCTTTTGCTATATTCTTTTTCAATGAGGGGATTCATTGAAACAAAAACGAAAATCAAATCTTAGAATAGGTAATGTAAATTAGTGATAGCGATCACATAACGGAGCATTAAATTAAATAACAAATTATTTGGGTGGACAGTTACCTAGAATAGCACCATTAGGTAATTTATTGATATGATCCAATGATACAAAGCCAATAAAGAATCTGTGTGTTGAAACCTGAATGTCAGTCGCCTTTATGATTGTGTTATCTGTAAATGCCAATTCAACTTCTTTATGTACGCAATAGTAGTTGGGATTAACACGATCTAAGCATCCTTTAGCAATGTAGTTACTCTTTTTTGGTTTCAAGGAGTCCTTCCATGTTTCGATATGTTTATTAATTAGTGTTGCTTGAATTTTTGTACCTAGTATTGTGAAAAGGGGTGGGGGTATAAGTACAATATACATGAACGATAAAATAATAAGGTAAGTAAAAGTGTCAATGTTATTACCTTTTCGTTAACTAATATTATTGCTCTGAAAGTTCCTTCATGCCTTGAATTCTTGTAAGGTATTATTGAAACCCTTCAAATCACTAAGACTCTCATCACCGAATTAACAGACTGTTTTTGTATCTTTTTTATCGATACATTCCATTTTGCTAGTTCAGTTTCAGTCGTCATGTGGGCTGGAGCTTGATGACTACCATTGGGAGATGAGAGTGATAATGTTAATTCTAGGCATTATTGTGTATTAGTACCATTGATGAAGGCAACAAATGGTCGAAATCTGCATGATTAGGCAGGAATTCGATGCATAAAAGAGGGTAT
This sequence comes from Solanum pinnatisectum, assembly GCA_035578085.1. Lineage (NCBI taxonomy): Eukaryota > Viridiplantae > Streptophyta > Magnoliopsida > Solanales > Solanaceae > Solanum > Solanum pinnatisectum. Next base: position 28,872,522 of record CM069084.1, on the reverse strand, counting down.
CATTAAGATGTAAAGTGCAACTAAAATAAGGTTATAAGTAACATATATATGTAAAGTATGTGTATACCATTTCTAGGGGACTGTATGTGAGCAGGTGAACCAATAATAGGTTATATAAGTATCACTTCACGGGGAAGAAACAAAGTTGATTAGTGGTGTAAAGTATGTGTTTACATTTGCCAGGGGACTTTATGAAAGCAGGTGAACTAATAAATATATATTTGCATTAATAAACATATTTATCTCATAAAATTAGCTATTAAATAAATAATAAAAATTAAACTAATACAAACTTCAACTAGCGTTATTACAAGTCATGTGAACTTTTCTTCGTCTAAATTACAGAAATATTAAGAAATAGTAAATAAGTAAAACAAAAGGGCAATGATTATATAGTAATAACTATTTTGAAGCAAACTTCCTGAGAGTCTAAATCACATAAATAACATTGATAAATAAAGTCATTCTTTTGTCTTGAGCATCAAAAAGAAATCATCACAATTCTCTAAAAATTGGAAAAAGATATTCAAAAGCATATATCTACATCACAAGAGAAATTGTTAACAAAATCAAATGAATTTAGACTACATCATGTTAACTTCATATATTGGAACATTACATACTAATGTATGTGTTCAGCAAAAAAATAATTATTATATCATAAAAATTATATTATTTTCCTCAAGTACTAGAGGTTATGGAATAAACTCTTAGGATAGAACGACTTACTTCATCAGAATAGTGGTACCTCATATTTTGCTAAACTTTGAACTCACACATAGACAATAAATAACACAAAAAAAATTTAAAATGCAAGAAGAAGAAGAAGAAGAGTAGAATATTTGAAAAAAATGTGATTGAAAAATGAGAGGAAGTCTCTTTATTTATAGTAAAAAAAGGGTAGCATGAACACATGAACAAATGTTTTTTCTGTCTTATCTGAAAAATCACGACCTTTTCGAGAAGTCACAACAATTTGAAAAAGTCACAACTCTTTGGAAAAGAAGAAGAAGAAGTCTCTTTATTTATAGTCAAAAAAGGGTAGCATGAACAAATGTTTTTTCTATCTTATCTGAAAAATCATGACATTTTCGAGAAGTCACAACAATTTGAAAAAGTCACAACTTTTTCAAAAAGTCACAACTCTTTGGAAAAGTCTCAACTTATTGAAAAAGTTACAACTTATCAAAAAATCACAACCCTTTGAAAAAAGTCACAACTTATATGATACATGCTAGAACTCATCCTCATTGTTTGAAAAATGAGCATGCTTGGTCCAAAGCTAAGTGAACATTATAAAATGGACTTTGGTTATTTGTTATAGTTCTCCACTAGTATTAGTTTACTGATCTATCGAAACGATACAATTGTACAAATCTTACATACATAACATTAGGGTAGAGATATAATTTATCTATTAGTAGTTTCAATCTGCCTTTAATAACAATCGACAAAAGCACTGTCTGCGACCTGCTTTTTCGTCAAAGCTTTAGATATGGTTTGTTTCTATTCTAAATGATGTAACTACATTTCTCTTCTGATTATCTAGGGATCTTTACGGTCTAGAGATCAACACAACATTGCTAGACTCACATGAAGATGAGGAAAGGATTGCAATTTGAGTTTTTTTCCTTAGTTGATATAGTTCCCAATGGTTTGATCTCAGGACGGTTTGATGCTTGTGCATTCTTATATTCTTGGAGACTTGAAGTTGTAATATGTAGTAGCTACCAACCTAGGAATTTAAGGAGTGACCCAAAGTATACCCTAGGTGTAACATGGCGTATAGGACCCCGAGAGGCCCTACACAAGCCACTTAGCATACATTACGCAAGATAATAGAATTTAAAGAATTCAAAAGAAAGCATTTCATATTTCAAAAGACTTTGTCAAAATGGAAGTCTAAACGTAAGTCTCAAAAGTCATCTAATACATCATAAGAAAAGTGATTGGGACGTAACCCATACATCACATACAAAGTCTGAAAATGAAGGTAAAGAAAGCCATAATAGTGTCATAATCCTTAAAACATGTGGACTCACCAACTCTTGAACTTTGAATCATCAATGGGATCACCTAACCACGGGTATGGAGGTAGGAGTGTCGGACCCTACATTCATGGGATAATGTAGAAACAAGTATGCATTAGTACATGGAATATACTAAATATGGGCCAGTATGCATAAAGTAGGCATGCTCGAATGAATGACTTAAACATGTAAGGCATGACCAATATTTGAACATTTAAAAGCTTTAAGAAGAAATGAAAAGTAAATCATGAAATATGGTCAAGGACATTAACATAACGGACATGAGAAATGCTTTGGAGAAAACATAGTCATTTGCGGGATATTAGCTTAACCAACAATATGACCATGAGAGCTATATCATGGATATCCTATATATCCATCATACTGAAAGAAGGGAAACCTACTTGCCAAGGTAGACTCCGTACATATCATCTTTTGCTAAAGTGGATTCACTAGCTAGGTCATTTAAGACAATCCTATGGGGGCACGTAGTTAGGGACTAGAGGTTACTACTAGAGACTACCCTATTTGAGCCTCAACCTGAAAGCCCCCTCGATGCTAAGTCTAAATCCCAACAGAGTAGATCGAAAGTCAAATATCAATTTAGCATAGGAAAGGCAATGATCAATACCAATCCACATATTTCAAAATCAAAACATAGAATTGTTCATTAAACATATTCAACATAGACGAGAAAACCTATCATCAATGTGAATCCATATGTGAGAAATATCTTTCACAATCATGATCATAATAAGATGTGAGAAAACCTTTCACAATAACGTTAATAATTTCCTTTCAAAGCATCCTCAAATTTTTTATAATAACTTCATGAAAACATGCATATCTTCATAAATTCAAAATCCCTAGGTTCATGAGTTCATCAAAGATGTATAGTTGAAAATTATAATTTAGGCATGGGTCCATATAATTTCAACTAAATATCATATATTACCATTGAATTATGCTTTAGAAAACCTAATTAACAACAATCAATCACAATTGAGTGAAATCCATAAGATTGGATTGAAACCCTAACCTAAACAATTGAAATTTAGTTGAGAGATTTGGAAACCTTGGGGACCCCATGGAGGAAAGGACTCCATAGGAGAATACCCACATACCTTGATACCAAAAGACCAAGATGGATGGTGAATTGAAGACTTAGATTTGAATCCTAGCTTCTTCTTGTTCTTACTTTAGCTTCTTCTTGTTCTTACTTAGGTTGAGAGGAATTTAGGGAGTGAATTTAGTTAGGTTTAGGAAAATTTAGGAGAATGGGGTTGCAGTGGGTAGTTTTAGGACCCAAAGGCCTTATATAGGTTTTGGGATGAAGATCAAAACAACACAGTTTGATATAAAACAATTAGAAAAAGGCCCAAAAGCCCCTTAATATAACTGTTGAAGCTCATCTACGGTTTGGACCTACGGTTTGTAGAACTTCCTATGGATCGTACTGGTCAACTATAGAAAATTTTAGAAACTATTATTTTTGGACTAACTTTGATGGACCCTGTCTATGACTCGTAGGTTATCCTACGGACCGTAGACACCAACCGTAGAAACAAATTTAACTTCAAAATTTCACTAAGTCTAGGACTACCCACGAGACCTATGTACGACTCGTACATAGAGTGACGAACCATCCCGGTGAGCCATAAAAGAAGTACTCGGACTTGTTTTGGAAAAAAAATATTTCCTTATTCCTATGATTGCAACTCTACGGCCGGTAGAAGATTCTATAGTCTGTAGATGAGACCCATAGACACAATATGCAATTCAAAAGCTTCTTTTCTTTCTTTTCCAAATTCTGAGGTGTTACACATTCATTCACAAAAAAGTCATACAAGATAAGCTATGTTATTAGATGTAATTAAAATACATTTACTCTGAAACTTAGTAGTATCTTTCATCTACTTTGTTCGGACTCTTTACAAACATCGATATGTGTGGAGAATCTAACACAGGTACAAAAATAATTTTGAAGAGTCCAAGCAAGATAACCTTTCATAGTTTAGCCGATCAGGGGAAGAATCTAGTTGGCCATATTTTGTCTATTTTTTAATATATATATATATATATATATATATATATATCTTAACAAAATGGCTAATTTATTCTCAATTTTAAATTTGAGTTTAAAGGTTCAAAGCTGAAACTTCAAAGCACTACGATGAATTTGGTTTTGTTAGAATGACAACAACAAAGACTCAAGTAAGTATTACTTGTATTTCCTACACTTGGATGATACTGGATATTACAAAAGTTTACCACTTAATCATTGTTTTGATACAAATTGCGATAACAAAAGATCACACCTTAAGATTTTAAAGTAATTTATTGCCATGGACTATTAAAATATATATATATAATGCTTGTAAAGTAGTTATTTTATGGCATCTAGCTCTTTGTTTGCTTTAATAAGGGTTCATGACTAGAATTTCACTGTTTTTCGATGGTAAAATTCCTCGGAATGTAGTCGGAAAATGGGGTTTTCGATGACCTTCCGACTACTTCTTAGTAGTCAGCATAATAAATGTCGGAAAATCTTTACCGACTATAGCAGTCTGACTTTGCCGATTACCATAGTCGGAAAATATAAAACAAGACCCGACCATTGAAACACCTAATGGTTGACTACTGTAGTTGGAAAACTATTAAAATAATAATTAATTAATTTAAACAGTGTCGACTACAGTAGTCGTAACAGTTAATTAATTAATAATTAATTAATATATATTCTGACTACTGTGGTCGGCATATGTAATTTATTTATAAATCATTTAAGTACTCTTTCGACTACTATAGTTGGTATAAATAATTAATATATTCACTGTTTAGGCTATCTTACGATTACTATAGTCGGTATTTTTGATTTTCTAAAGAAGAATTATATGATATATTATTATTTCATATATTGTAATAGAAAAAAACTACATTTTACTACTCAGAAATATTATTTATTTGGTACACCACCTGCTAAATTATACTATCATCCATCCATAAAAAATCAACAATAAAATCAAACATCAAATACATTCCTAAACATTCAAATTGCATTCAATTCGATTGAGTCTAAACGCTCAACCATAATCAAAATCAAGTCTAATAAGTATTAAGTTGTGATTCAAAACGGAATTAAATAGTTCAAAAGACATCTTAATCTCTTAGAAAATGTCTAAACAACCAATACACGAACTACTCTTCATCAGAGTCGCTCTCTTCTTCGGTATGTTCAAATTCAGCCATATGTTTTCCATTAACTTTTGCACTTTAGCAAAGTTAGCTTCCGATGTTTGAAGTTGTTCTGTCAGCTCTGAATTTTTTTTACGCATTGCTTTCATTTCTTCCAATGATTGAGAAGTAGAAGCACCAGACAACAATGGTGATGAATGACACAATGAAGGTAGTGCTCCAAGCCCGTAAACTCTACCTTTATTCACACCTCCTGCCACATTTGTCCATATTAATGTAATATCAGTTGATGATATAGAACTTGTCTCTGAAGTAGGTTGTGTCTATTGCCATTCGTCCAAGCCTCTGTGAAATCCAATCTAAAATAAATGTATAAATAAATCAATAATTTTATTTCTTTCCGACATAATACACAATTAAGTAAAACAAACGACCATCACAAAGGAAGAAAAGATAAAAAAAAAAAAAACTCATGTTTCCTTTCAATGGAGCAAAAAAAAAAAGTAAAAGTTCCATAGGCATTTCTCTACTGACGACTCTTGCAGCCTCTGAACAAATCATTTCAGCAATTGGCTGCGTACTAGTAAAAATTCAGATCATATTAATAGATTGCATGATACTATTACACTTCCTCAAACAATACTTTGTAAGTATACTAAACAATGCATATCCAATAAACACAAGAAACAACCTAGAACAAGTGAATGTTGCAATTGGAATGTGATCTCTCTAGTCATATGATTGCCTTGGAACTAGATGATGAGACTATTTGTAGTAGAATTAAGAATGCAAGTTCTCTTTTCAATCTCTAGTATCTTAAGAAACTAAATTTGGCTTAAAACAGGTTCAATGTTGGCATACCAGTTGGTATAGGCAACCTTAGGAACTTGAAGTACCTGAATTTATTGAATGATGATTTTGTGTGGAAAATCCCTACGATGTTATCAAGATTAACAAGGCTAGTTTGGTATTGATACTAACATTAATTGCAGTAGCTTTTTGATCGTAGGAATGAAATTGTTAGGGAAAATTGACATCAGATACAGGAACAACTCATTCAGGAACTTCAAAATATGGCTTAGGTACGTTCTAAAAAGAATGCCTCCCTTAGTAATATGGGAAATCTGGAGATCCTGGTGCAACTCCAAATTTGACACAGAAAAACCTTTCATCATCAGTCTAAGTCACTGATCACCTTCAACATATATTATCTGATCAAAACTAAGTTCAAGATAATTCGTACTTTCAAGAAGTGCGGACAAGCTGGCCTCCCTCAGCCACTCCTTGGAGTTCATACATATATATACCCACATTATAATAGAATCCCAAGAGCTGTCAAAGGACACATAAATATGGTCAGATGGTGTGTACCATCCTTTAGAGTCAAGAGATGTAAACCTAATAACTTAATATAAAGTAGTAGTTAGTAAAAAAATGCTAGTTTACTCTTAATCTCTCTACTCTTTTCCCTGGCTATTAGCAACAACTAAAACTTGAGAATCCCAACTTGAGACGTTTCATTGAGAACTCATCAACATATCTCTTAGAGAGTTTTACATTAGCTACTTTCAAGATACAATTACTTCTACTAAAATCATCACAAACTTCAATTACAATAGATACTTTCAGCAGGTTGTTTCTTTAATGTTGTCTTAATAGCAAAACTAAATTCTAAAGAAAATAATGATCATGAGATTGACAAAAATTCAAAGTATTCAGAACTTGCGCTTTATCTAACTGTAATTGCCAAATGTTATTCGATTAGTAACAGATCAGTTGTCCCTGCCCCTCATCCTATCTCAAGTTTCAAGAGATGAGGCAAATTGTCACTATTCTCTTCTGATTTACTTTCATTGAGATCTAAGATTCTAAGCTTATGTTAAATGAAATAATATTGAAGTGTTATAACTTATAAATGTATCCTCTGCATGTGGTTCTATCCATTCTCCCCTTGTACCATCCTTATTTCTTTTTTATGCCTCTCCTCAAATATCTCAACAATAGACACCTCTTCGCCTTTTAACTTTGTCTGCAAAATTAATAAATAAAAGTTATACCAAGTTCAATCGCATTTAGTTTAAATTAAGGAAAATCAGTAAAAACTATTACCATTTTTTGTCGATGGGCTGTGAAACTCATAGAACCTCCGGTGTGTAAAGAGCCACCTATTACAGAAGCCCGAGCTGCTTTTGCACGCTCACACTTTTTCTTAAATCCAAGAGTGTTCTATTTCTCCAAAAAATTAACCTATATTTCATTTTATAATCAACTAGGCTGCTTATTATTTTTTCAAACTTCAAACAACATATCTGAAATTCATATACAAGCTTTCTTCTCAAAAAAGACTTTTATTTTGTTCTCATAACATGGTTGACATGCACACTTCATCTGCATGTTAAATAATATCATTAGATTAAAAGTTCTATATTTAGTAGCTAATATAAAAATAAATTTTATTTGTACCCTAAACTGATTCCATATTTGTTCTCTGATATTGTATGGAAACTCTTTACATCTACTCCAAGCACCATTGAAGAATGGTAGAATAGATTTTGAAACCATATGTGAGCCAGCATATGATGGAGCGAATCAGCATTAAACTTAACTTATGTAAGAAATAAATTCATCAAAATAAAAACAACATAAAGATAACTTATTCATGCTCATCAAGGGTGATAATCAGCGTATGAAAAGCATCATATTCTCTAGTATCTCCAACATATTTAGTCTTTGAACAATCTGGTCCGATAGTACTACTGATAGATGGTGATGCTGGTATAGGAACTCCAATATTTGACCTAGATATTCTAGGTGTCAAAGATGTTTCAGATACATCATGAGTTGATGATAGAAGTAGAGATGAAAAGATACCATTTTTACTTATATGACAACTCAAAGAAGAATTTATACGAGGTGTAGGCACAATGTTATCGTGAAGACTTGTATTCTTGCCATGAGAATATGTGGAAGTATTTTGTATAGGCCCAGATTGTGCTTTACTAATACTAAAAAAGGAAGGTGGTAATGAAGTTGACAGAGGAGGAAAGTCAGGGGGTAATGAAGTCGAGGGAGGAGGAATAGTAGGTGGTAGTGAAATTTGATGAGGAGAATGGCAAATGGCAGTGAAGTCACATGAGGAGGAAAAGTGTGTTGGGTTATAAAGGTGTGAACATGAAATGAAGGGTTGTGACTCTCCTGAAGGGTTGTGACTATGCCAAAGGGTTGTGACCTTTATGAAAGGTTGTATCCTTTCTAAAGGGTTGTGACCCTTTGAAAGTCCGTACCTTTCCCAAAGTGTTGTGACCTTTCTGAAAGGTTTTATTCTTTCGAAAGAGTTGTGATCTTTACCCTTTGTTGGCTATAAATAGAGTTTCTCTCAGTTTCCTGCAGTGAATTCTTCCCTTCTTCTACATACATTTCTTACAAAACAAAATCAATCGATTAGGTCTGTGTGTGTGATTCGTTGCTGTCATTTTGAGTACGTTGAAATTATCAAAGTTTGAGGTACCGCTACTTCTTTAATGGTTTATCCATTTTATCTTGGGAGAAATTAATCTGCAACCTCGGGTACTTGAGGGGATTAAATTAAATTTCTTAAGGATACACAGTGGGTTCTGTGGACTCGGATAGTTCTTTATTTTTTCTTTTCATCTTTTATTATTTCTGGTTTGTTAATCTGAATAAATGAGAAAAAAGCTTAAGAAATTTAATATTGATGGTATTTTCTGTGGTAATGAAATTACTTTTATTTTCTGTGTTCTTTTTGTTAGAAAAAAAGAAGAAAAAGAGACTTATTTTATCATATGATAAAAGAGATTTGGGATGAATTAGTACTACTTTAATATGTTCGAGTATATTTTCTGTAGTATGTTTTCCTTGGATGGGTAAAATTATTTTTATTTTCTTCCAAGTGCATTGAAGAATTGCACCCCTTCAGTTTTCTTTTAATAAAAAAAAAAAGCTATTTTGTGCATTAAGGTTAAGATATGCACTTTAATTTTTTTGCTATATTCTTGGTTTTATATAAATATGAGAAGAAGTAAATGAACAAATGTTGTCTCCTAACTATATTTGAACAGGAGTTTAGTTTCTCGTTGAAATTCAATGTCTTCTGCAGAAAATTGGAATATGATGGAAACTAGGAAAGAAAGGAAATATTAGCAAGAAAAGTGACTTGCATGGAATCATTGTGACAGATAGAATTTGATTCAATGGGAGTAAAAATCATGTTCTATCTTTATTTTCCTTGTTTATTTTTTTCTATCCTTTATAAGTTATGAGATTTACTTCATAAATATTAGGATAAATGGTCATTATGTGATGATCACAGAATATATCTTTATTATTATTAATATGTATTTTGTTGAGAGGAAAAAAAACTTTTGTAGTTTTCTACTCCATGTGAAATTTAATTGTGATTGATTTTTGGAGACAAAAATCTTCTGATTTTAACTCCTTTTTGTTGAAGAATATAAGAACTTCACGAACAAATCAGATTGTGCATTCGTTTGAAGAATATAGAAACTTCACCAATTTGTTAAATACTCTGTTTGAATGAATATTCTGACTTGAAGAGTACAAAATCTTCATCAAGAATATTAAGGCTAAATGATTTGAAAGAGATAAAAATTTCACCACTAGCTAGAAACAGTGTTGTATTTGAGGTTTTAGGAGATTAAAATCTTTTTGGTTTACTACTCTATCTGAATGTAAAACTGATTCGAAGAATATAAAAACTTCATTAGAATTCAAGGTTCATTCGGTCAACAATTAGAAGAATATAAAACCTTCATCGTTAAACTAAAAATAAGTTGTATAAAGATCGAATCTTTATTGTTAGTATTCTAAATACTAAGTGGACTGTCTGATTGTGACTGAAAGGGGAAAAACACTAGTGACATAAAATTAGTGATTTTTGTGCCTACAATGGGCGTTTCTATGAATTAAATCTCCAGAAGAAGGATTTGTGTTGCCAATGTGTATTTTGATGGTATATTATTTGAAAGCATGGGAAAAAGTATGAGGAAAATAATTTCAAATAATTGAAAAATATTTTTGAGAACATATTTAAAATATGGGGGGTTCTTTACTTGTGATAAAGACAAAATTAGACTGACTATCTAATTTAAATTTGAAAGTACAAGATATGAAACTTAATGACATTCTTGCATTATGTTAGACCCACAAAATTCTTGAAGTATATTTGATATTGTGGTCGTTCAGTCTATCTTTACTAGTATATAATATGACTAGTATAAAACCATAAAATTATATTACTCGTTCAAAAGAGTTGTATTCTTTGATGAAAAAGTCACTTAAAATATTGTGATTTTTCATGAAAAGATATGTCTAATAAAATAAATTTATTTGTATAGACACGAACATTGGTGAAAAGTGACATGTTATCTTTATGTTGTAAAACAAACATTTGAGTCATATTGCCTTTATTGGACCGAAGAGAGTATGGTCATGGGTATTTCTATAACAAATTGAATGTTATGGAAAGGTCCTTCTGCAAAGGACATCTGGCAAGGTGCTAACTCTAAAACAATGTTTCTATTTGACAAAGTTATAAAAAGTAAAGAACAAAATATTTGTAGGAAAAAGTTAACTCACGAAAGATCTTTTCAAACCCATTATTTATGTTTGTTCTTACTTTCTTAAATAAATTGTTTGTGACATGAATGCTTAGGACATGTTGTCACGATCCAGGGGTACCCCCTATACGTAACATGGCGTACTTGACCCCGAAGGGGGTCGCATACAAGCCCTTAGCATAATCATACATATAAAGTCATAGAAATGATGTGAAAAATTTAAAAATTTTACAATCGAAGTCAACTTCTTTTACATAAACAAAAATAAGAGCCTAGACCTTGTCTCAATCACCATCTAGTACAATAGAGAGTACAAAATAGGCTCAAAGCCCTTTACATCAATAAAGTCTCAAAAAGAGAAAGTACAATAGAAACTAGAAATGAATAATGTTTTGTCCTTGAACCATGAGGACTCTCCAAGCTTAGGGAATAGTCAACCCAAGCTTCACTTGAAAGAAGTAGTACGTCTCAACGATCGGAACCTACACTCATAGTAAATGTAGAAGAAATGGGTTAACACAGAAAGTACTAAGTATGGAAACATGCATAAAAATCCTTGAAATATGATAAAAAGGACAATTTAGTTGAAAAGCATGCATTTGTCAAGTTTGAGAATCATGTATGCATTCTAATGTAGAATACAAGTCATAGCATCTTCATCACATAAATCCTCATAACATAGTAGAACCATTACCTTAGCAACCCTAAGGTATACTTGTGCAATGTATGCTTGGCATCCCATAATACCAACCATGCTAAGTACTCCTTTGAAACCACCTTAGTCACACATATCATCTTTCGAAATTATCATAGTCCATAGCTATAGATAAGGAAATAGTCAAGTACATTACTTGAACATAAGGAAAGTCATTCATTTGTATTGCATACATTCATGTCTTATCATAGCAAAAGAAACCATCCCATAATCCGTTTCAAAGTCTATTTATGCAATGTAAAAGTGAAGTCCCATACCCCCACTCCTACTAAGTAAAGCTCATCAAGAAGTCATAAGTATAGTTCATATCATATTCATTATCTTGTCATGTAGGGAAAATAGCCTTAATCGATATAGATCATGTGAGCTACATCGAATCCGGTGTCGTGTAACCCCACACCGAAAGAAGATGTCCTACTTGCCTAAGGTAGAACTAACTGTATAGATTTTAGGTGGATCCACTAGCTAAAGACCTATGTGGGCACATAGTTATGGGATAGGGAGACTGCTTCAAGAAACCCGACTTATTGTATTGATGGGGGAGTTTCCATCTCATAAGATCATTTGTAGAAGACCTAGCCTATTGTTTTGAAGGGAAGGCCTCTACCTCATTTTCCATATCCACTCGGTACTAAGCATTATTTCCCAAATTATACATAGTTAGTCTTGAATTGCATTTACATGTGTGAAGGAATATATTGCCCTTCATTCAATACAACTCAGAAAATAGCTCATACATTCAATAATTGAGAACTAGCTTCCAACCTTAGAATCATCATGAACATGTGAGTAAACCTTTCACATTACGTTCATAGTATTTCATAAGAATAGCCTTTCAATGAACGCAACACCATTATCACCATCCTAGACAACTCATACATAGTCATGTGTAAGGGTAAGGGGAGAAAGATCTTTCAACAATACCACAATTTACACAATAGTCATAGGATCTTCACTTTCTAAGTGAATCATAAGTTCCTACACAACTTTCATCTACATGCATAAACCTTCATAAAATTACCCCTCAAGGGTCATGAATCATGTATCACAATCACACCTAGAAACACTACATTAAGCATGAATAAAACAAGATTCAATAACTATAATACCATAGAAACAATTCATAGTATTCATTATGCATCAATACACCCATCACAATTCATGAAATTGGGGTCACGGGGGAGATCATGGATTCATGGGGGATTCTACTATAAAAATAACCATTCAACAACAAATCAACCATAATATTAGACAATTGACCCATTGAAATTGTTTTTAGGAAGAACCCATGGCTTGATTGAAAACCCTAGTTTTTAAGAAAACCTACTAATTGAAATATAGAGTTTAAGGGCTTCATGGAAGGAAGTTTTCCATGAATCAAGTCTCACATACCTTGATTGGAAATCCTTCACAAAATTGAAGAGAAGAATCTACCCCCTTGAACCCTAAGCTTGAACTTGTTCTTGTTCTTCAATGGAGTCTTAGAGAGAGAATTTTTGTTGGAGAGGAGAGTTTGTTATGTTTTGAGTCTTGTGAGTTATGAGGTGTTAAAAGAGTTGGTTAATAGTTAATAACTACTTTTATAGTCTAAATAACTATTATAAACCGTCCCTACCCTTTAATAATTAATATAGAACTTACCTAATTTAATTCACCCTTGGCCGAGATTTTGAGCTGTTTCACAAACCCCATCCACGACCCTCCACCCACGGGCCATGGATGGACCCACGGACCGTATTCGTCACTCGTGGGTTGGGTTTGGGGCTGGCCATCTTGGCCATGTTTCAGGCCTCACTTGTGAGACCCCACCCACAGGGTGTGAGTAGGTCTATGGCCCATACTACATGGGCGTGGAAAGTGACTGAGACTTTGGTCATTTAGGGAAGGCCAAGTCTTGAGTCACGACCCCCACCTACGGGGCGTGGGTTTCCTATTCGTGGACCATGCTGGTTTTCGGTAGCTTTTAGGTCAGTCCATTGGTCCTCCTCAAGGACCCTTGGGGAGTCCTTGGGTGGGCCATGCCTTGACGTTTAAGCACTAGGACCTTAGTTCTAGGTTAGGGAAGTTATTTTAGGATTCTAATCTTTACGTTTAACTCCATTTAGGCTACTAGACTAAGTGTTAGGCTCTAGCTTAGGTCATTAGATTTATGGGGTGTTACAATATCACCCCGCCGGGAACATTCGTCCTCGAATAATGATTCAAACACCAAACTAAGTTAGAAACTCTAGACTAGCAGCCCATTATGCATGAAACATCAAAATGTGCAATACTTACAAATGCACTATTCACCTCATGCAATATTCAGAAGGAGGAAACTTCAACTCCATATCAAGACATGGTTAATGCGACACAGGGAAGTAGGAACTACATCTACCAACCCAATATGCACAAAACTCATCAATTCAAATAAACATGGGAGGAACTACCTTCTCCAAGTCAAAGCAAGTTCAACACCATCATATTGAACCAACATGTCACTTCATCAAAAACACAACTAAGCATGTTCACAAATTCACCTCATGAAGTCAAATATGCAATCATCATACAAAGATGCAAATCAACATAAGGAATATATAAGTCATGAAAACTCAATTTATGCTAAACATGAATTCTCACAAGAACATGCATAACATAAGGAAATCATGGAAAACTCATACAATACACATGACTCCCAAAACATTAAAAACTCAAGAGAAACTACTTACCTCGAGTTTGACTAGGAATAGAAGGAAAAAGATGAGGATAGTGGGACTTTATGTCGGCCTCGGCCTCCCATGTAGAACTCTCAACTAAGTGATTTCTCCATAAAACCTTAACGAAAGCTAGTTCTTTATTTCTCAACCTCTTAACTTGCAGGTCTAGAATTTCTACTGAAATCTCTTCATAGGAAAGGCTCTCATCAACTCCCAAACCCTCTAAAGGAATGATGGTTACCGGATCACCAATGCATTTCTTGAGCATAGAAACATGAAATACCAGGTGAACCAGAGCCAATTGATTTGGCAAGTCTAATTCAAAGGCTACTTTCCCAATACGCTTCAAAACTTGATAGGGACCGACAAACCGGGGACTAAGTTTCCCCTTTTTGCCTAACCTCATCACACCCTTCATGGGTGAGATTTTTAAATTGACCCAATCACCAACTTTAAATTTTAGATCCCTTTTTCTATCATTGGCACAAGACTTTTGCAGACTTTGGGCATTCTTCAACCTCTCCCTAATGAGTCAAACTTTCTCAATGACCTCATAAACTAGTTCGGGACCAATTAGAGCAAATTCACCTACTTCAAACCAACCCACCGGAGATCTACACCTCCTACCATAAAGTGCTTCAAACGGAACCATGGCAATACTTGAGTGGTAACTCTTGTTGTAGGCAAACTCTATCAATGGTAGATGGTTGTCCCAATTACCCTTGAAATCAATCACACACGCCCTCAACATGTCCTCTAAGGTTTAATTGGTGTGTTCCACTTGACCATCCGTTTGAGGGTGGAAAGAGGTACTAAGCTTAACATTGGTACCAAGACCTTTTTGAAATGCCTTCCAAAAGTGTGAAGTAAATTGACTACCTCGATCCAAAATAATAGACAAAGGAACCCCATGCAACCTCACTATTTCCTTGATGTACAAAGTGGCATAGTCTTCTGCTGAATAAGAAACCTTGACGGAAATAAAGTGGGCTAATTTTGTCATCTTATCAACAATGACCCAAATAGAATCATGTTGCCTTCGAGTACGAAGCAAACCCACAACAAAGTCCATATTTACATCCTCCCACTTCCAAGTAGGAATATTTATATCTTGGGATAAACCTCCCAATTTTTGGTGTTCGGCCTTAACCTGTTGGCAATTTGGACATTTGGCCACAAAACCCGCTATATCATTCTTCATGCCATTCCACCAATAGACTTTCCGTAGATCACAGTACATCTTGGTGGCTCCCGAATGAATAGAATACTGTGAACCATGAGCCTCCCTCAAGCCATCAACATTCGAAACATATAACCTACCTTGGTACATAAGCACCCTATCTCTCCCTTAGGAGAAAGCCTCAACAGATTTACCAAGTACCGATTCTTTCAAATCCATCAAAATAGGATCAAGGTGTTGTTTAGAATTTACATCTACAACAAAAGATGATTTGTAACTATAATGGACCATGACACCACCCTTGGTGGAGTCCATTAGTTGGACAGCTAACCGGGACAACTTATGCATATCACAAACTAACTCCTTCTTGTCATCTTCTACATGGGCCACACTACCCATGGACATTCAACTTAGGGCATCCGCAACTACATTGGCTTTGCCGAGGTGGTAAGGGACACTCATATCATAATCTGTTAAAAATTCTAACCACCTTCTTTGTCAAAGATTCAAGTCTTTTTGGCTAAACACGTATTGAAGACTCTTGTGGTCAGTGAAAACGTCTACATAGACCCCATATAGGCAGTGCCTCCAAATTTTCAAGGCAAACACCACCACCGCTAATTCGAGATCATGAGTTGGAAAATTCTTTTCATGTATCTTGAGTTTCCTTGAAGCATAGGCAATCACCTTGCCATGTTGCATAAGGACATATCCCAAATCCACTCGAGAAGCATCACAATATACCACAAACCCATTGGTACCCTCTGGTAAGGTCAACACCAGAGCGGATGTAAGTCTATCTTTCAATTCTTGGAAGCTTTTCTCACATAGAAACTTAGCTTTCTTTTGAGTCAAAGCCGTCAATGGAGAAGCAATAGAGGAGAAACCCTTAACAAACCAGCTATAGTAGCCGGCTAAACCCAAAAAGCTTCTAATATCGATAGTAGTTAAAGGTCTAGGCCAACCCTTGACCGTATCTATCTTCTTAGGATCTACCTCAATACCCATGCCCGACATAATATGACCAAGGTAGGCGACCAACCTTAGCCAAAACTCGCACTTATTATACTTAGCATATAATTGGTAGTCTTTAAGGACTTGAAATACGATCCTCAAATGATCCATATGTTCACCCTCACTCCTTGAATAGATAAAAATATCATCAATAAAAACGATCACAAATGAATCAAGATATTGCCTAAATACCCTATTCATTAGGTCCATGAATGTCATCAGGGCATTGGTCAACCCAAATGACATAACCACAAATTCAAAGTGACCGTACCAGGTCCTAAAGGTCGTCTTGAGAATTTCTGACATAAATGCTACTAAGCGTATGCTAGAAAGTAACTTCGATATGAAAGACATTGAAGTTACTCATGTGATTGAAAAGGTACTTGACAAGTTCAAGTATTTGGATTTCAATATTGTCAAGACTCCAATAAACGTGAGCTTTGTACTTCAAAAGAATAAAGACAACAGTGACTCACAATTGGATTATTCTAGAGTATTGAGAAGCATGATATATATCATGAAGAGTTTGTGATCAGATATAGCATATTGCTATTAGTAAACTGAGTGGGTTCACAAGTAATCTCAATCAAACTCATTGGATGACAATGAAAAGTGTTTTGGAGTATTAAAAACATACTTAAAAACTATTGTTTTGCATTATAACTAATATTCAACAGTATTGGAAGAATATAGTGATGCAAATTGAATAACCAGGTCAAATGAAGTAAAATCCATGAGTGGATATGTATTAACTCTTTGTGGAGGAGCAGTCTCTTGGAAACCTTTCAAACAGAAATGTAAACCTCGCTCTACTATGAAAAGCTTACCTTTAGCCTCAAGAATGGTGAAAAATGAGTAGGAGTCACCTGGGGTTCTTTTCTTAGCTCTAAAAATTGAAAAGTGCCAAATAAGGTCATTTAGGGGTTTATTTACGACTTTAAGTCGCGTTTGGCCCTCCAAAACGGCACCACCCCACTACAGCATCCTCTCTAAAGCGACCAAAACCCCCGCCAAGGCGGGGTGCACAAAATAGAGAGCTATTTAAAGAATTCCAAAATTCCCATTTCACAACACACCTCTAACCCATGATGTTCAGAAAATACCCTTCATGCTATGATCGATTTCGAGAGTTCTACTCACCCGAATTCAATTCCGTAAAGTCGTACGGATTTCTTAACAATTTATCTAACCACTCATGCAATCAAAATCATAAATAATTTAACCGATTGTTAACAGATTTTCCTGCACCTTAAAGACTCCGATTTAGTCCAAATCTGGACTAGTTTGGAAAATCCAAATACTACAAAAAAGTTTTTCGGCCCCAAATTTTCCTCCGTTAGCTTCTCTATGGGAACAGGTCGGTACAATAGATACCAATTTACCCATCACTCGTCCCCGAGTGAAAAAACTTAGGAAATATACGCTAAGAAGAGGATGAAGTAGTACTTAAATCGATGAACAATTGGGGATACTTGTCTTGCATGTCCATTTCATTTTCCCAAGTAGCTTTCATAATTAGACTATGCTTCCATTGAACTTTCACGGACTTAATCTTCTTGGTCCTCAACTTACGCACATTACGATCAAGAATTGCAATCAGTTCCTCCTCATATTGGAGGTCCTTCTCTAACACAGTTGAATCCCACTTTATGATATAATCCCCATCACCATGATATCTCTTCAACATGGACACATGAAATACAAGATGAACTCCCGATAAATTAGGAGGTAAAGCCAATCTATACGCTACCAGTCTCACACATTCAAGAATCTCAAATGGACCAATGTATTGTTGACTTAGCTTACCTTTCTTACCAAATCTCATCACCCCTTTCATGGGTGATACCTTAAGAAGAACATTCTCACTGGTTTGAAACGTTATGTCTCTTACCTTATGATTCGCATACTTCTTTTGTCTACTCTGGGCTTCTAAAAGCTTAGCTTGAATGCTTCTCACCTTATCTTGAGCATCTTTCACTAAATCTACCCCCAAAGGTTTCACATCTCTAGCCTCAAACCATCCTATGGGTGATCTACATCCCCTCCCATAGAGTGCCTCAAATGGTGCCATATCAATGCTGGAGTGATAACTATTATTATAGGAGAACTCACACAAATTTATCCCAATGCCCTCCAAAATCAAGCACACATTCCCTCAACATGTCTTCTAATACTTGAATAGTCCTCTCCGACTGCCCGTCTGTCTGTGGATGGTAGGATGTACTAAAAGTGAGTTATGTGGCCAATTCATCATGTAATTTTCTCAAAAACTTGGATGTAAATTGGGTACCACAGTCTGAAATGATAGAGAGGGGCACCCCATGCAACCTCACTATCTCTTTCACATAAATATTAGCTAATTGCTCAGCATTATAATCTATTCTTACTAGAATAAAATGGGCTGACTTTGTCAATCTATAAACCACTTCCCAAATAGAATCAAACTTCCCCAAAGTCATGGGAAGACCAACCACAAAATCCATGGCTATTATTTTCCAATTCCATTTCGGAATTGACATGCTCTAAAGAAAACCTACAGGCCTTTGTTCGTACTTCACTTGTTGACAATTTTGATACTTCGCCACAAACTCTACTATATCCTTCTTCATGCCCAACCACCAATAAATTCACTTCAAATTCGATACATCTTAGTCACACCCTGATAAGTAGAATATCGCAAACCATGAGACTCTGCCAATAATTTCTCCATCAAGTCATCTTCTCTAGGAACACAGATTCTTCCTTTAAAATTGAGCACACCATCCGCATCAAGAGTGGTCTGTTGTTCCTTACCATTCGTAGTCTTCTTTCTAAGCTCTTCCAAATTCTCATCCTCAAATTGTTTGGCCTTGATCTCCTCAATGAATGTGGCCCTTACTTCAATGCTAGCTAACACCCCACCTCTTTCTGAGATGCCCAACTGCATGAACTTATATTCTAAGGTCTGAATTTCCTTAGCCAAAAGTCACTTGGTTTCACTTAAGCAAGCTAAACTACCCATACTCACCGCTTTTCGACTCAAAGCGTCTGCCACTACATTATCCTTACCCGTATGGTATTGAATGGTGACATCATAATTTTTAAGTAACTCCATCCACCTTCGTTGTCTTAAATTCAGATCCTTTTAAGTGAACACATGTTGTAAACTACGATGCATAGTAAATACCTCACACTTAACACCATAAAGGTAATGCCGCCAAATCTTAAGAGCAAACACTATCGCTGCCAACTCCAAATCATGCGCTTGATAATTCCTCTCATGCACCTTCAATTGACGCGAGGCATAAACTATAACATTCTTAACATGCATCAACACAGCACCCAAACCATAATGTGAAGCATCACATTAAATAATAAAATCCTTAGCTTCAACCGGTAATGCTAGGATGTGGACGGTGGTCAAAAGAGTCTTGAGCTTTTGGAATCTCTCCTCACACTTTTCAATCCATTCAAATGGTATCTCCTTTTTTGTCAAATTAGCCAAGTGAGTGGCAATAGAAACAAAGTTCTTCACAAATCAATGATAGTAGCTAGCGAATCCCACAAAACTCCTAACTTCCGTCACAAAGCTAAGCCTAACCCAATTCTTAACCGCCTCAATCTTTGGAGGATCTACCATTATGACTTCTTTTGAAACTACATGTCCCAAAAATGCTACCGAAGTCAACCAAAATTCATATTTCAAAAACTTAGCATACAACCTTTGTTTCCCAAGAACCCCCAAAATAATATGAAGATGGTTGGCATGATCTTCCTCACTTTTCGAATAGATCAAAATATCATCAATAAAGACTATAACGAAAGAATAAAGAAATGGCTGGAACACCCCATTCATTAAGCTCATAAAAGCTGCAGGCGCATTGGTTAGACCAAAAGAAATAACCAAAAACTCATAGTGCCCATAGCGAGTTGTAAACATTGTCTTATGCTCATCCTCAGGCCTAATTTTCAACTGATGGTAGCCAGACCTTAGATCAATTTTGGAGAAACCTGATGCACCTTGCAATTGGTCAAAAAGTTCATCGATTCGAGGCAAAGGATAATTGTTTCGAATGGTGACCCTATTCAATTGTCAGTAATCTATACACATTCTCATACTACCATCCTTTTTCTTAACAAACAAAATTGGAGCACCCCATGGGAAAGCACTAGGACGAATAAATCTCTTGTCAAGAAGATCTTGGATTTGAGCCTTAAGCTCTCTTAGTTCTGCCGGAGACATGCGATATGGAGGGATTGAAATGGGATGAGTACCATGTTCTAAATCAATGAACAAATCTATATCTCTATCCGGAGGCATACCAGTCAAGTTACTAGTAAACACTTTTCTAAATTCTGACACCACATAAATAGATCCAATGGATGGAGCCTTAATCTCAACATCCTTAATATGGGCCAAATAAGCCAAACAACCCTGCTCTACCAATTTTCTAGCCCGAATGAAGGATATGATCTTAGCTTGTTTAGGCTTGTACACCCCTTCCAACTCTAACTTTTCCCTTCCCGAAATTTCTAGAGTTACAGACTTAGTATTACAATTAAGCACAACATAATAGGGGGACAACGAAGTCATACCTAAGATTATGTCAAAGTCTGTCATATCCAAAATCATCAAATCAGCCCAAATCTAAAAACCCATAAATAAAATAGGACAAGCACGATAGACATGGGTAACTATGACTGACTATCCAACTGGGGTAGAAACATGGATAGGGTCATCAAGTATATCACAGATCATATCAAACTTTGAGGCAAATTGCACAGATTCATAAGAATAAGTAAAACCCGGATCAAATAATATATTCACCATCCGATCACAAGCAAGAATAGTACCTTTGATCACCATGTCAGACACCTCTGCCTCATTCTTGACCGGAAAGGTATAACACTGAGCCCTATCATCTTGAAGAACCACTTCCCTTCCTGGTTGCACATGACCTCTGCCTTCATTACCATTTTCTCTACCTCTACGGCCTCGCTGATTACCTCCTCGCCCACCTTGTGGATGCCCTCGACCATTATATCATTTCACGTGGGTACCACCGCTTTAGTCTGCTGCTGGATGGACTCAAACACATGTGGGTGGGGACAATCCCTCCTCATATGCCCAGGTTCTCCTCAGTTGTAACAAGTATGATCAAAAGATGGTCTGCCACCCATCGAAGGCCTGACTCCCTGGCTATCCTGAAAATTAAGAGATGGAGTTTTCAAGTAACTACCTGTAAAGGCGAGCATAGAAGACTGAATGGGCTTGGCTGCAAGCGCTAGCCTTCTGGACCCCTTGGAATAAGAACATTGGAAGTTACTCGAGTTCTTAGCCCTTTTTGCCCATGTCTTAGCTTGACCGTCTCGCCTTACCCCCTCCACTTTCTTAACATAGTTTGTTACCTCATTGAAGCTTCTCCCTACATAAGTCATATGAATAGATAATACTTGCAACTCAGAATTTAGTCCCCTAATAAATAACTGGACTCTCTCTTTCTCAATCGTCACCAATTGAGTAGCATATCTAGATAAAGCATGGAAATTGGCCTCATAAGCAGCCACAGTCACACCACCTTACTCTAAAGCCATGAAATCATCCTTCTTGCGATCTTTCAAAGTCCTAGGTACATACTTTTCTAGAAATAAAGCATGAAATTGGGTCCAAGTAAGTGGAGGTAAAGTAGAAGATCTGCATTCCATATAAGCTCACCACCATTGCTTAGCGTCACCTTGAAGTTGAAAGGACACAAACTCAACCCCATGCTGATGGACAATTCCCAACTTATGAAGCCCCTCATAGCAATCTAAGATAAACTCAAAAGCATCCTCATTCTCAGAATCAAGAAACACAAGAGGCTTTAGCTTCAAAAACTTAGTCGACATTTCATGCTCATTACCAGTCATAGTAGAACCCAACAAAGGATGGAAGAAAGCATCATTACCTCCAGTCCTATCCACCTTGGGTGCAGTGCTAGCAACATGAGGGTTAGTAGGAGCTTGAGCTTCTTGAGCAGAAGGAAGCACTCCAGGACCAACCGACCCCTTCAAGAATAACATGATCTGTCAAGCTAACACTGGGTCTTTGTGGGGAACATCGGTAGTGTCAGCCTGCACCTTCTCCTCTTGTCCCACATCCTCAACATTTTCAATATCAGCATTCTCCTCTTCAATCTCTTCATGATGCGCCTGAGGGTTCTCATTCATAGGAGCATTCTCAACAAGAGCTCCGTTTTTAGTGGGCGCTACTCTTCCACAGCCTCTACCCCTAGCTCTTCCTGTACCCCTGCCTCAACCGGAGCTATGGGCCTAACGTCGTTGAATCTAGTATTAATCATCTACGAACAGAAGAGTGAAGGAGGTTAGATACTAATTTGAATCGCCAGATACCAATTAGAATCAAGACATAGTGCGAAAGGAGAGAAGAGAAAATAGAGAGATTTCCTAAAGTCCTATAGCCTCTCGAAGAAAAGTAAAGGCATCCTCGTATCGTTCCGCGAGACTCTACTAGACTCATTTCGGTACATCGAGATCAATCAGCCTAGACTCTGATACCAACTTTGTTATGACCCAGACCGTTTTGATTGGCACCACACTAACCCTCCAATGGGAGAACCACTACTACAACCCAAACCAAGCAACTAAACCAAACCTAAGACATTTAAGTTATAGAAGCAAGTTAAATACTAAGGAAATAAATAGAGAGTTCCCATAAACTCTAACAAAAGTCGAACAACGAACTAAACAATGTGGAAGAAATAACCTAGAACCTGAAAGTCAATGTACCAAAATATCTATCAATGAACCAAGTCTAAACAAGAAGGGATACAACCCCCAACTAATGTATTGATAACTAATATAACATAATCTAAGTCCGAAAATAGTGGACACAGATGAAAAAGGACCCATGGCAACCCGAAAGAATTAGATCACACTTGAATTTAAACGATCACTGATTTCCTAAGCGAGGTCTGTCAGTAACCGCTTAAAGATGCCATGTACTAAAAAAACATAAGAGCAAGTGCAGTATCAGTACACAATCACAGTGTACTGGTAGGATCACGCGGCTATCCCACTAAGTGCAACATACATAAGTCATTACAACAATATAATCAAATGCATATATCGAACATATACAATATTATCAAGATTTACTAACAACGAATAACTTTACATTTCTCAAG
This sequence comes from Solanum pinnatisectum, assembly GCA_035578085.1. NCBI lineage: Eukaryota > Viridiplantae > Streptophyta > Magnoliopsida > Solanales > Solanaceae > Solanum > Solanum pinnatisectum. The sequence goes on along the minus strand of CM069084.1, from coordinate 28,848,929 downwards.
ATACACAATTATATCAAATCATTGGTCCTCTCATGGAACTAGAACCCAAATAGTTAGCATAACGGAATGTGGTACCCGATCCAATAATTATGCTGGAATGTGGCAACCGATCCCATAGTTATGCCAGAATGTCGGAACCGATCCAAGTTAGTTATGTCGAAACGTGGCAACCGATCCATTCAACACACCATAATCACAAGCACAAGCACAAGTACATCCTCAAGATCATACATTTAAGTCATGATTTCATGGCAATCATCATTCATCTATCTCATTTACATCAAGTGTGATCAATACTGCAACATTCAAATACATGCAAGTATCATAATGAAGCAAGAACAAACATACATCACACAATCATAGAATCACAACCACCACCTACCTCGAAACAAGCTTTAAACCCTAAGAAACTTGATCCTTCCCTCACCGGATTCGTTCCTCTTCTTCTTGGTCTTCAAACAATCAATATAATATAGGAATCAATAAACAATTACTAATTATCCGAATTACTAATAATTCTATGAACCCTAGATCAAACCCATGATTCCAATTATCCAAATTAGCATTGTTTCCATCATAGAATCCATAACAAAACATTTCCCCATCAATATTCACCCATTCTATTACGTTCGATGGATCAAAAAATGGATTTGGGGAGTGAAAAGCTTACCTTTAGCCTCAAGAATGATGAAAAACAAGTAGGAGTTGCCCGGGTTTCGTTCCTTAGCTCTAAAAATCAAAAAGTGCCAAATAAGGTCGTTTAGGGGTTTATTTATGACTTTAAGTCGCGTCTAGCCCGCCATAGTGGCCACCACCCCTACAGTGGCCCTTCCAAAGTGACCAACATCCCCGCCAAGGTAGATTGCACAAAACAGAGAGCTATTTAAAGAAATCCAAAATCACCATTTCACAACACACCTCTAACCCACGACGTTCAGAAAATACCCTTCACGCTATGATAGATTCCGAGAGTTCTACTCGCCCAAATTCAATTCTGTAAAGTTGTACAGGTTCCTTAACAAGTTATCTAAGGACACATGTAATCAAAATCATAAATAATTCACCCGATTATTACCAAATTTACCTGCACCTTAAAGACTCCAATTTCATCCAAATTGGGACTAGGTTTGGAAAATCCAAATACTACGAAAAAGTTTTCCGGTCCCAAATTTTCCCTTGTTAGCTTTTTTATAATGACGGGAACAGGTCATTACAATAATATATAATATAAATATAATATAAGAGTAGTATTTGTATTAAGACTTACCTATCACATTATACAAATATAAATGGATGAAGAATTAGTTGTCCTTCTATCCGTCGCATTGCATGTTCCCCTGCACGCATTCAGATGATTTCGTCTATGTTTCATCTTTTAAGAATATGTTAATGGTACTTAGCCACAATGCCAAAGCTATCCATTTGTAGGGTATTATGATATATGGTCTTCTATGTCTAATTACATTTCATGGGCTATGCATTGATTAATTTAACGGGTCATCGACATGATTTGAAGATTATTATTATGATAGAACTCTATATAGCTAATAAGTTGTGATTCATTTTGTCATACATTGGCATCGCGACATGCTTCTATGGTTGATGGATGTCAAGGCAAAATTTATGATTGAGGTCATTCATGTTATAACTTTAGCTACCATGTATCACTTTTTGGAATTGAGTTACAAGTATACGTATCTACTAGTAGGCTTAACCACATATATACCTTTGCAAACTTATTCACATTGCGTATGACATTGAAGGAAAAGACACATTGAATTGATAGTGTTTTATTTAAATTAAAATAGGGTTCGTCACTTAAACTAATTTTCAAAAGATTAAAACAGTAAAAATCAATTGAATATAGTAAATCAATAGTGTTTTAGGAAGGATTTGAAAGCACCAAAAACATCCGCTAACTTGCGATTTTCCTGTAATTAAAATATTTGGCTAATTATTTGAAAATCGACATGCTTGATTAGTTTATAAATAAACAAACTTAAGACTTGAAATTGTTTTTTAAGAGAAAGGGAAATAGTATAATGGATTACATAAGTAAAATATTTCAAAGTAATTTATGTAGAAAAATAAATATGATTATTTAATCTTTAGAAAAATACAAGTAATTATTTCAAAATGGTTATCTTTTGAGGAACTGATTTAGGACAAAAACCTAAAAATTAAATAAACAAATAAAAACACATAATCTATCTATATATAATAGGAGAAGTAAAAAGTGACATGTGTCGGCACCACAAAAATCTATCTATATATAATAGGAGAAGTAAAAAGTGACATGTGTCGGCACCACAAAAATCTATCTATATATAATAGGAGAAGTAAAAAGTGTCATGTGTCAGCACCACAAAAATTAGAAAAAATTTTACATTAAAAAGATTGACATTAAAGAAAAAGAATAAAAAAAATGTTTTATATCAAAAAGGAAAGACAGAAATTAAATAAAAAGGACAAATGAAGATTGAGTGGCAGTTTTAAAAAAAAAACAATCAGTGAAACTAACTAAAGCATCACGTTTCATCATTTTAATTATATTTTTTAAAGAAAATTATATATATAAAAAATTTAAAAGCAGTTTTTATAATTTTATATATATATATATATATATATATATATATATATATAATTTAAAAGCAATTTTTATAATTACACAAAAAATAATTTTAAAATTATTCTAAAAGAATTGGATAATGTAACTGCGAACCTATATATAAGTGCTATACAAAATTTTAAGTTGGATAATATTATATTATTATCCATAAATTAAAAAAAAAAATTGTTATTTCAAATTTAAACGCAATAGAGGTCAAAGAGAAGGAAGCTAAAGGAATGCATATGAGGTACTAAAGAACTAAAATGAAGTAGTACAACTAACTAAACATTATTGGACACCCATAACTAAACATCATGAATCTGTGACCATAAGGGATGTCAAAGGACCCCATGTCAAATCATCACCATAGGACACTCGTGGAAGGACATCTACTCCTAGGTAATCTGTACAACAATTGAAGCTTGAATGAACTCCAGTCCCAAGTCGCAAAGCGAAGCCTGTATCTCAACCGTAAACCACGAGTAGAAGAGGGGAAATGGATAGAAGGTCATCTGGTCAGAGTCAACACATAATATAAGACTCATTCTATTAGACCCAAATCTGCTACACCAGTCTACATGAAGCTAAGCCATCTAAAAATGACATCTAAGTAAAACTAAGGCCATGTTGCTCCAAATAACGTAAGTCTATGGCAATCACCTGTCTAAGCCTAGACAATGAAAGAAATGCTCAAATCAATCAATAATAATAATAGCAACCAAGGAATACCACAAGATAAGGATAATCATGAATTACAACCGTCATGTTTTCAAATCCCAAAAAAAAAAAAGGCAAAAACCCATAACATGAATACTAGGTAATTTAAAAAGATCAACTAAGTAACAACCCCAAATTCATAAAAATCAATATGCCTTTACATAATGAAGCTTTATCTAAGGAATAGAAAGTTGTAGCCTACCTTTAGGATGACCGTGTGTGCTCTACATCACATTCTATAGCTTTTCCCTTCCGAACAACTTCTAGATACTGTCACACTATCAAAAATAGAATCACAATGTTAATACAGTTGTTTAGACACCAATTCACAAAAAACATAGACATACCAAAATTTGAGTCAAAACAAAAAATATGAGACCCGCACCAAAAATTCTAGAATTGACTCCATCAAAAGGTCCTACTTAGCTCTCCAAACTTGTGTCCCAAAATTGAATACTATTTGAGACTTAATATAGCCAACAATTAGAACATGAAAAATAGTCACCATTAAAGACACAATTCAAGAGAGAGGCCAGCCCCTCGGAGTATTAGGAGAAATAGTTCATGTATTATGTATGGTATTATTTAGTGCTATGTTTGGTAGAAAGTTGAGTCTATCTATAACTAATCAATGAATTTGTTATACACCCTACATGATATTATAAGATGTATAATTACTACCTTTAATTTGGTGATATTAGTAATACATAGGATTTAATACCATGAGATTAATCTATGTAAAGACAAAAATACCCCTCAAATCTTTTTAATCATTTTTTTTATTTTCTTGATTTTATGTTTTCTAGTTGTGCTAGTAAATTTATTTAAATAAATTAGTTTGCACATTTTATTATATATAGAGAGTTGTTTGTTGCTACATAAATCTATTAAAAATGAATACAACATTAAAATGTGAGTTGTTTAATATTTACTAATTGAAAAAAAGAAAATATATCACCAAATGATGTTTGCGATCTTAATTGAATGTATTATATATATGTGTGTATGTGTGTGCGCGCGTGCGTGTGCGTATGCGTGCGTGCGTGCGTGCATGTGTGTGTGTGTGTGAGAAAGAGAGAGAGAGAGAGAGAGATTTTCTAATTATTTATATTTTGAACAATTTATAAAATTGTATACATATTAAAACTACAACTTGCAATTTTTAAGTGTAACTATTGATGGTTTATTTTATTTTATTATTGTTTACCGTCTTTTCGATTTTAAAAGTAGATGGTCTTTTTTTTTTTTTTAATTGAAGATTGAAGTTTTGTGAGTGATAAATTTATTATGATGACAATGATTTACCCTCAAATAATTCAAGTGAGAAACTAACAAACATGGAAACCTCTTAGCTAGTTCGAAAGCCATAAAAAATATTAATGTCAAGCAATTATCTACCTTGACCCAATTACATGAAATATAAAATTCCATAACTATTCAAGGGTATAATTGGAAATAAGTTTTTTGTAGAGTTTTAATCCAAACACACAATGAGGACGGAAGCAATGAAACAAACACTTGATAAAAATATAAATCCTACATTACGAATCCCTGCACTACTAATCCTTGAATTATCAATCTCTGTGTTAGTAATCCCTGCATTATTGATGTTCGCGTAATCAAGACACAACTTCCAATTTGAAAGTCTACGATCGTACAATAGTAAAGTAACCCAACCAAGGGTTGGGGTCAAGTCCCAAAGGAGTGGTTTTTAGAAATAATAGAAAAATAAAATTTAGTTCTAATTAGTCATAGATATAGACATTATCGAATATAAACATACTAAATCTAAAGGGGGTGACGCAAGCGTCAATTATCAAGGGGGGCTTTTGTATTAGTTAACAACTACAAATAGCGAAAATATAAGAAAACTAGATAGAGAGACGAGTTTCTTAGGATGTGATAGGAATATGGGATAAACAAAACTATCAAATTCATGCTTTTGATAGTAAATTGTTGAGTATTTGTGACTAGGCTAGACTATAGTGGGTGTAAATTCTCTCTCGAGCAACTTACCCCGAATCGACTCGAATTCTCTCAAACACCGAGTTGCCGCTTTAAGCACAACCTCCACCTTAGCCCATTCACTCTCTCGAGCTGAATATGTGGGAGAAGGACTAGGATTCACTCTCTCGAGTTAAATGCGTGGGAGAAGGACTAGGATTCACTCTCTCAAGCTGAACTCATTTCGACCTAATACCGCCGGCTATCAATTTAGTAGTCTAAGTCTTATGACCTCTCTCTCGAGCAAGCCAAAAACACTAAGATGAAATCGTATTTGCAACTACAGTCCCATTAAGTTCATACACAACTACTAAACAAAATCACATTTAAACAACAAATAAACCATCAACAAGGAAGACCCAATAGATAATTTAACCCATATTCACAAAATCACACCCCAAGAATTGAGGTTTTAGCTAGACATGTAAAAGAGATAAAAATTTATACCAATATCAGTTTCCAACAACTGGGTATGAAGAATTAAGTCTTAAAATATGTCAAGACTGAAGAATCTTCAAGACCCACGTCCAATTTCTTGGAGTTGAAACCCTTTGAATCTTCAAGGTCTGAGAACAAAGTCTCCAAAACCCTCTAAAACTTAAACTCTCTAAAAATTGTAAAAAGTTAGAATAATAGAAGTGATATCCTCTTAGAAATTTAAACAAGTATTTATAGTGTTTCAAAATTTATGCTGCGGAGGACCTTCGACGCAGTTAGTCGGGATCGCCAATATGCTCGGCGATCTACCTTTTGGTCGATTTCATCACCTTCTTGCTTTAGCCTTCAGCCTTTTCGCATTTTGAGTCATTGGGAAATATGGTACTGCTCCATTTCATCACCAACTTGACCTTTTCCTTCTGGGCTCAGCACACTGGTACAAAAGGAGATCTCCAGGCCCATCGGCGACTCACCAACTAGGCTCGGCAATCTTCAGGCCTTCATTTCTTCATTCTTTTCAGCTGTCTTGTTCCTTCTTGCCAAGTAGTGTCCATGCTTCGCCTCAAACTCTAAATACCTGAAACTTAAGGATTTTCATCACATATTGAGAAAAAATATGCATTTGAGGATACTAATTCTATCAAAATATAGCCTTAAATGAGTCCAAATTATGGACTCATCAACACCACTAACATAAACATTTGCTTGTCCTCAAGTAAAAGTCAAGTTCGGTAGTCCAAAAAGGATATGTCAAACAGTGCTACACAAGACTCAACCATGAATGTACACAACAAGACTCAACTTACTCATGCAAGAATCAATTGTATACTCAAAGACTCAAGTTGTGACAGACCATTATCAAAGATTCTCAAGCTCACTATTCTTTCTTCAAATGTAAGTTCGAGCTCAACAAAGGTATTCGAATGCCCTCATACAAAGAATGATTCCATATTCACTCACAATGGTTTAATCATTTAAAATTCTGGAATCAAATGCAATGCTCACTCTCAGAAAGAAAAAACGCAATGCATGCTTTCACCCATAGGTTTGCTTATATTTTCCAATCAACAACTGTTTCAGATCACTCAAGATCAAAAAGTTCTTTTCAAGGCTTGTAATGGAGCTGAGTGCAAAGGTATGGTCATTTAGGCTCAATGACTTTCATCCTCGTGAAATGAGGTGCTTTCAACACTCTATTTCCTCTTCATTAATCATTTTCTTTAGTGCTCATAAGTCATCCCATTATTCCCTTCCATGGAATGTTCGGAACCCTATTTCTTTTGACATTTCTCATAACTTTATGTCACAACTTTTTCTTTTTCTTTTCTCTTGTCTTTTGTTTTTTTATGGAGGGGTTCCATTTTTCTCAACACCATGGGTTCAAAGGAATATTTCTTGCACTTCTTGACTTGCCTTTTCTTTTCACCACACCCCCAACTTAGGCTTTTGGCCTAAGTTGGCTATTCAATCAACCACAAATCACGAGGATTATGGGTAGTGGATTTAATAAAAGTCATGTTTTCATCAAGTTTCTTCCAAAGAAAGGTAAGGCTCAAGGGTATTCAAAAGAGGTTCTCACACTCATAAGGTAGGCCACAAAAGAGGTATATGTCAAATTGTCTCACACTCTTCGAAGTTGCCTATGATCATATCAAAAGACAACCTTACTTAGTCTACCAGAACAACGGGGCAAATTCTAGGTGTTATCATGCATGGTTCACAGTAAGCTCATCACACAAGGCATCGACACCAAAGTCAAACAAGACTCCACACTTTCGCTAGTGTGTAACATTCATCACAAGAGAATAAATTCGATAATGGGCGAGTCACAACGAGATGCAAAGAGTTCACATATTGACTATGCAACTTCAATTGGTCTTATCGTAGCCACACATTCATGTTCGTTCGATTATGAGCACTATTTGAGTCATCAATATTGTTCAAAACTGAGACTCAAATTTGCTAAAGAACAACCACATTCCACACGTACAAGAGGTGGCAAAATTTTAAAATATTTTGGAAGGGTCAAATCATTTACAATTTAAAATAAAAGGAGCCACAAGCTCAAACATCCATAAGAAGCAGTGTAAAACACAACATTATGATTCACAACCCAATAAGAATATAGAACACAAAGGTGGGCCACACCCCACCACAATTAAAAATAGTTGTCCTCAAATGCAACTAACATAATATCCAGAATTTAAATTAAATAAAGAAAGGCATAGAGGGAGGTAAAGAGGGGATCCTTTCTAAGCAGTCGCTCCATTTATCTGTGTATCAGTGCCTGAGGTATCAGTTTGGCCTCAGACCTCAATACTCTGGGTCACACTAGAAGGACCAGCTCTACTAGAGACAGTAAAATGTGTGTTTGCCATGGAAGCCTGTACAGCCGCATCTATTATAATTGCTTCAGTCTCTGTCAGGTCCTAATCTACAGCATCCATTATTTCCTCGAGTATTTCCTCATCTGTCTCTGCCTCCGACTCGGGCTCAGTTGTCTACTCAACTCTATCTTCACTTCTTGTGATGACCGAAGATATTTCTGGAACATCTGGGATCTCCACTGTTCCTAAGACCATGGACATATCAATGCCCTTCAACTGATCCACATTAGTCCTCAAAGCAGTAATAGCAGCCTTTAATACTGCCACCTCATCTGTTGCCCCTTGTTCACGCTCACACACCGCTATTCTAGCCACAAGGACATCAATGGTAGCTCTCATCGGTGTCACAACATTAGTCAGGGCTGTCTGAATCATGCCTGGAATGGAGGTTTCTAGGTTGGCAGCCCGACGATCAGTAGACTGGGAAAGCTGTCCCATCCGAATCAATGATGCCTGAGTAATTGGCGCACGGGATGCAATGATAGTAGTAGGTCTGGACGGTAATGCGGCAACAAAAGAACCTAGAGTGTCAGCAAGAGTGGCAGTGGAATTAGATTTACCTGAAGGCCCAAGGGCCGGAGTAGGCAAAAATGCCTCTACAGGTATGGATTCAGTGTCCGTGGCTTCCATCTGCTTCTTCTCCACCTGATCCATTAGATATTCAGTTTCGATCCTCCAGATATCAGTAGAGGATGTGGGCATCACTTCCACAACCTTTTTGGCATTTTGAGCTACCTGATCTCATTTGCACAGTTCTATGATCAATACTTGGAATGGAAGTGAAGTGTAGTGCTACCTTTCACGCATGAGTATCTTTCAAGCAATGATCGTACCCAAGTTTATCCGAGTTTCCTCTATGAAGCAACCCAGGCAGGCTACCTTAGCAAGGCAAAGAAGCAACTTATTTTGGGATGGCATAATTATGATGCTAATAAAACCGAACTAGAATCTTGGAGCAATATTCAGATCTTTCTTTTCAATCGGAGCTGCTTCCTTCAACCACTTCAGAGAATCATCTGAAATTAGTAGGGCTAACCAATCTTTCATCTTATCTAGCTTTATTGTTCTGATCAAGGACATGCCTAAGACTGTGTTGATCACCATACTATCACACTTCACCTTCCGGCCTCTAACAACCACGTAGTTAACATTTTTGAAAGTTGCTGCTAGCTGTTTTTTCTGGGGCATTAGTACATTGTATGCACTGTAGAATTCTGTGACCCAGCTTGGAATATACGGGCCATAGGGCTTTGTGAAAATTTGGAAGTTATGAGATTTCAGACATCTCATAATTTTGGGGTATCTATCAATCACTCCATCCATGGAGAGACGCTTCTCATCAAGAATTATCCTTAATGCCTCTGTCTTTAATTTGTTCAGTGACTTTGGAGGAGGGCCCTGTATTGGGGCTGCAAGCACTATCACTTGCTCTAGGACTGAGGGAGTAGGAGTAGGAGTGGTAGGTGGAGAATTCCTGATCTAAGATGGACCATTCAGCTTTTTAGATCACAATTCAGTCCTCTGTGCTATTATAAGCTCATCATCACCAGAGGTTACACTTTGGTTTTCCTGTTGTTCACCCTCATTTTCTGAAGCAGTGAGGTAAGTGTCATATATTCCTTCACTGTCGGAGCTGACTTCTAAAGAAGCAGGTGCCTTTCCTTTTCTTTTTCCCTCCCCACCAGTTGTGGAAAGTTTTGTAGCCTGTCCTTTTGATACAACTGCACCCTCGTTGATTTTAATCCCTTTTGCCTTATCACAGGGTGGCAGTTTTCTACCTGTGACTTTGGGTCTAGCCATGTCTATAATACATCAGGAACAAGTTAGAAACAATTCAATTAGAAGTGTAGACAATTAGTAGCAGATAGTGTCGCCGAACTAGTCGGCAAATCACCGAATCTCTTTGGCCAACTGGATCGGGCTCGTCAAAGGGATTGGCTCAAAAGTTTTTGCAAGTCAGCTATCAAAGTGCAACAAGGGTTTAGGGATACAAATAATAGGGCGATCTAAACTACCATCGACAAGTCGTCAAGTGCTTTAGGCAACCTCAAGTTTCCCGCCGAAAGTTATAGACTTCAACTTCTCATTTAGCATAAAATTAAAGGCAAGATGGGGGTATTAGGCGAATCACTAAGTGGTTTGGCGAGCTCGACCCAGCTCGCTAAATAACCCAACGTGCCTACCTTCAACCCACGTTCTTGAATTCAACCCCGCAACCCTTTAAAACTAAATTAAATATTGCACTGGTGAAATTAAACTAAGACCCACGACAATCTTCATCCCGGGATACTTAGATTTCTCCTGATTCCACCAAACTAAACAACATGCAATAACAACCACACAGAATTTAAATCACTTCACCGTACAAGCCTATGGGATTTCAAATTAAAATAGGCATTTGAACGATCATATCTTAATAGAGAGGCACAACACATGACAATACGATCAAATTATTTGCATACGAGAAATAATAAAAATAGGTTTGGCATTCATAAGACTAACCTTATTTGCCGATTAAAATGATATTCGAAGTGCTAGGTGGCAATGTAATTCAACTCTAAGCAAAAATTGACGACCAAATACTTAGAATGCAAAAGTATTAAAAGTACTTACTAGAGCGAATTTACGAAGTTTGACATTGGGGAAAAGTGAAGACTTCAAAACTTTAAAACCTTTGGCTATTAATACCCATCCAGTTTCGTCCATTCGGTGACGTTAGTCACAACTGCCGGCAACGCACCAAGTTATTACTTACTTCGCCAAGTTTTACAGGACCTTCAGTCAAAGTGAGGGGCCAAATGGCAGTCTCCATTGGGATCGTCGACCTAATCGGCGATGCGTCGAATGGAACATTTTCTTGCCAACCTGCACCTATCAACAGTTTCCACACTCAAACCTACAACATTATCACACCATTATTTCTAAACAAAATTAAAGCATTTAAGAGTTTTGGGTTGCCTCCCAAACAACGTCTTATTTAACGTCGTAACACGATGTAGGTTAACACCTAAACATCACTTTTAGGGTTAGCCAAAACATCACTTGGCAACCCCATGCTTTGTGTCGGATGGAGATGAGGCATCACATGACCCGTAAAGTTCTTGAGCAGCTAAATGGATCTGGAATGAGAACCAATCATCTGTTTCATCAATTTGATGTTCTCCTTCACTTCTTCCAACACCCTATCATGATCACTTACCTTGTTAAGAATGATTGAGGGCATTCCCTCAACACGTTTACCCTCATTGTCCTTGGGCTTTCTTTACTAGTGAGGGGGAAAGTATCTGTCCTTCCTTTTGCATTGGACTCTCCACTATCTTTTTGGAAAACTCATCCATCTGAGTCATTAGTGCGGCCAGCATGAAGTCCTTCTCTACTTCTTGGTTTGCTTCAACCATGTGATCTAGCAAATGGGCAGCTATCACATAGGGCTAATGTGTAATACCACCTGGAATGAGTCGGTCAGCTAATGCTTTGTTTTCGGGACCAAGACTTCTGTAAAAGCAGTCCAGGAGGACTATACCGAGAATTTCATGAGTAGGGCATCGAATTAGAAGTGACTTAAACCTTGCCCATGAGTTATGAATCCGTTCACCTTCCAATTGTTTGAAAGTTAGAATACGATCCTTGAATATCATTACTTCTAATGGAGGAAACTCCATTTGCTCACGAATACTGCTTGACATACTCACCTCCTCTGTTTCAAAGCTCAAACAGGCAAAATACAAAACTAAACATTCGGTAAGTAAAACTACAACTAACAAGAATTAAAATTCTACTTACAAATTCTCTAAAACACCACTCCCCGGTAACGGCGCCATTTTGATGTTCGACGTAATCCACTGACACTATTTTGGTTCAAATGCCAAACGACTGCGTGTTCTGATATAACCCAACCAATGTTTGGGATCGTTTCCACATGAAATAGTTTTAAGAATTAGTAGAAAAATAAAATCGAGTTCTAATTAGTCATAGCTATAAATATTAACGAATAAAAACATTCTAAATCTAAGGAGTGATGCAAGCGTCAATTATCAATGGGGGTTTGTATTAATTAACAACTACAAATAGCAAAAAATATAAGTAGACGATCTATGGAGACGGGATTCTTGGGATGTGATAGGAATACGGGTTAAACTAGACTATCGTGTACATGTTTTTTTATAGTAAATTGTTGAAAATTTGTGATTAGGCTAGACTATAGTGGGGGTAAATTTTCTCTAGAGCAACTTACCCCAAATCAACTCAATTTCTCTCGAAAACCGAGTTGCCGCATTAAGCACAGCCTCCACCTTAGCCCATTCACTCTCTCAAGCTGAATGTATAAGAGAAGGACTAGAATTCACTCTCTCGAGCTGAACCCATATCAACCTAATACCACCCGCTATCAATTTAGTAGTCTTAGTTTTATGACCTCTCTCTCGAGCAAGCAAAAAAACTAAGATGAAATCGTATTTGCAATTACAATCCCATTAAGTTCATACACAACTGCTAAACGAAATAACATTTAAGTAAGAAATAAACCATCAACAAGCAAGACCCAATAGATAATTTAACCCATATTCACAAAATCACACACCAAGAATTGGGGTTTTTGGTAGACATGTAAAAGAGATAAAAATTTATACCAATATCAGTTTCCATCAACTGGGTATGCATAATTAAGTCTTAAAACACCTCAAGAGTGAATAATCTTCGAGACCCACGTCCAATTTCTTCGATTTGAAGCCCTTTGAATCTTTAAGGTCTGAGAAAAAAGTCTTCAAAACCCTCTAAAACTTAAACTCTCTAAAAACTGTAAAAAGTTTGAATAATAGAAGTGATATCCTCTTAGAAATTTAAGCAAGTATTTATAGTGTTTGAAAATTTGTGCTGCGAAGGACCATTTGGCGCAGTTAGTTAGGATCGCCGATACGCTCGGCGATCCACCTTTTGGTCAATTTCATCTCCTTCCTGCTTTAGCCTTCAGCCTCTTCGCATTTTAAGTCATAGGGTGATATGGTACTGCTATACGAAACTGATCGGAGATGCGCTGACTGCTCTATTTCATCGCCAACTTGACCTTTTCCTTCAGGGCTCAGCATACTGGAACAAAAGGTGATCTCTAGGCCCATTGGAGACTCGCCAACTGGGCTCGGCAATCTTCAGGCCTTCATTTGTTCGTTCTTTTCAGCCGGCTTGTTCGTTCTATCCAAGTAGTGTCCATGCTTTGCCTCAAACTCTAAATACCCGAAACTTAAGGATTTTCATTAGATATTAAGACAAAATATGCATTTGAGGACACTAATTCTATCCAAATATATCTCTAAATGAGTCCAAATTGTGGACTCATCACCCATCCATATTACCGATTCTATGGAATTCGAACCTAAACTTTATCTTCTATTTCAATTATGATTCATTATTTGTATCTAATGCCTCTTCTTCTTATTTATTTTTTTATTTAAAAGGTTTTTAAAAGGTTAAAAGGTCCGTTGAGCGCCTCAAGGCATATCATAATAGATCTGAACACTTGCCTCGGATCGACTTTCAGATCATAATTGCTCTAGTAAATAACTATACATCTGACTACATTTTCCAACTGAAATGGAATATTACTACTAAAATTGAATTGTACATCCATAATAGTCCTAAGAAGACATGATGAAGAGAAACAAACTAATTATAAAAATATCTCTCTATCTCTAAGGTTCACTAATTATTTGACTATTGGCGGTTATGGTCTAGACGTCGTAGAGAATTGGGAATTCAAAGTGTTTTTAATTATTTGAATTGGAATGTTGTCGATAGAAATTCAGTATTTTACAACAAAGCCAATGTAAAAAACTAGAGTCAATTTTTGGGTGAACGGAAACCATTTTATAAAGATAAAAATGAATAAATTAAATTTAAGTTCTTTCTTTGGTTTATTGATATGGGCCTTTTCCACATAAAAGGGGAATCTTGTGTTCCAATAAAAGTAGAAGTGATGTGGATTATTCAAGAATCGAAGTCGATTTGCTTTATAAAAAGAAGATATCAATGAACTTCTATGAAAGTGTTTAACGGGATTCAGCCAATTGTCTTGATCGTGGAATATAATTGAGATATAGTGTAATGACATGTTCCCTTCATTATGGAAAAGCCAATGAGGAAAAATTTTAGACCGAAAAACTTTTTTGTAGTAAGTTGAAATTTCCTATCCTAGTCCAAATTTTGACGAAATCAGAGTCAGTGAGGTTTATGGAAATCTAGTAATAATTGGGAGATCTAGTTATGTATTCTATCACATGAGTAGATATTTAAGATGTTAAGAAACATGTACAACTTTACGGAACTAAATTCGGGCGAGTAAAGCTTCTGAAATCAATCTTAATGTGAGAGGGTAGTTTTTGAGTGTCATAGGATGAAGGTGTGTTGTGAAATGGGAGTTTGAAACTCTTAAATCGACTCACTGGTACTATGCAAGACACTGTGGCGGGATTAATTTTGCCGGGGCGGGGCCACTATTGTGGGATAGGGGGCCTGCCCTAGCGGGCCAATCAAGAATTAAGTTGGAAATAAACCCAAAATCATTTTATTCTGCACTTTTCAACTTGGGGAGCTAAAGAATGACTCCATATATTTTCTTGACATTTTTTCACCATTCTTGACTTTAAAGGTAAGGTTTTCACTCCCCGAATCCATTTTTCAATCCGTAGAACATAGTTTCTTGGGTGATAATTGTTGGGGAAGGGTTTTGGAGCTGTTTTGATGGTAGGAAAAAGCCCTAATTTGGATAACGAGATCATGGGTTTGATCTAGGGTTGATAGTGTTGACTTTAATCCGAGTAATTAAACATCGTTTATTAATTTCCATTTTATTTTGATTATTTGTAGATCAATAACAAGCGGAAAGAATCCAAAAAGGGAAGAATCAAGTTTCTTAGGGGATTCAAGCTTTGTTCGAGGTAGATTATGGTTGTGATTTCATGTTCTGTGATATATGTTTGTTCTTGCTTCATTTTGATACATGGATGTATGCGAATGATACATTATTGATCACACTAATCATAAATGAGGATTGACGGATAATTGAATGCCATGAATCATGAATTTATTGTATGATTGTGAGAATATACATGTGATTGTGATTGTGGCTTGTTGAATGGATCATCTGTTGCGTTTCGATAAACTAATTGTCATCAGTTTTCACGTACCGGCATAAACATTGGAACGGGTGTCATGATCTGACACACTAACTTGGAGCGGGTACTACGTACCATTACACTAACAGTTTGGGTGTGGGTTCCATGAGAGGACCATTGACTTGACATAACTGTATATCTTGAGAATTGTGAAATTGTACGTTGTTTGTAAATGATGTTTATATTGTATATATTCGGTGTATGCATGTTATTATTATGTTGTAATGGCTTATGTATGTTGCACTTAGTGGGATAGCCACGTGATCCTACCAGTATGTTATGGTTGCGTACTGATACTACATTTTCTCTTTCTTTGTTGAGTAAAGGGCATCTTCAAGCGACTATTGACAAACATCGGTTAGAAGATCAGTGATCGTCATCAAATTCAAGGGTGAGCCAGTTCTTCCGAGCTGCCTTGAGTTCTCATTTGTTTAGTCTAATTCTTCGAACTTAAACTAATTCTTTAGATAATTCTCTTGTTTAGTTTAGGTTGTAGCCATTTCCTTAGACTTATGGTAACTTGTTAGAGTTTTAGTACATTGACTTTCAGGTTCTAGGTATTTAATTCTGCAATACGTTGTTAGACTTTTGGAGTTTATGGGAACTCTACTTTATTTTTGCATTTAAACCTGCTTCCATATCTTTAAATTCTCAGTTTTATGGTTAGTTGGGTTATCCCACTGGAGGGTTAGTGTGGGTGCCAATCATGACAGTATGGGTCGTGACAAAGTTGGTATTAGAGCCCTAGGTTCATTGATCTCGATGTACCAAAATGAGTCTAGTAGAGTCTTACAGAACAGTACAAAGATGTCTATACTTTTCTTCGAGAGGCTATACAACTTTAGGAAATCTCTCTATTTTCTCTTGTCTCCTTTTGTGCTATAACTTGATTCCAATTGGTATCTGGCGATTCGAATTGGTAGCTAATCTCCTTCACTCTTCTATCCGTAGATAGTTAACACTAGGTTCAACAGCATCAGGCCCGTAGCTCCCGTCAATACACTAGCTGAGGAATATGTATCCAGAGGTCGCGATTGAGGCAGGGGTATAAGAAGAGCAAGGGGCAGAGGCCGAGGAAGGGTAGCACCTACTAGAGATGGAGCTCTAGTTGGAGATGCTCCCAGAAATGAGAATCCTTCTACGCATCATGAAGAGGTAGAGGAGAATGTTGAGGTTGAGGATAAGGAGAATGTTGAACAAGATAAAGAAGTGCAGGCTGAGACTACAAGTATTCCTCCCTTAGATCCACTGTTAGCTTAACAGATTATGTCATTCCTAAAAGGATTGGTTGGTCCTGGAGTGCTTCCCTCTGTTCAAGCAAATCAAAGTCCCACTAATCCCTCTATTGCTATTACTATCCCTAAGGTGGATATAACTATAGGTAATGATGCTTTCTTCCGTCCTTTGTTGGGTCCTGTTATGATTGGTAATGAGCATGAGATGTTGACTAAGTTCTTGAAATTGAAACCACTTGTGTTGCATGGTTCTAAAAGTGAGGACGCCTATGAGTTCATCCTACATTGTTAAGAGAGGCTTCATAGGTTGGGAATTGTCCATCAACATGGAGTAGATTTTGTGAATTTTCAACTCTAGGGCAAGGCTATGCGGTGGTGGAGAGCTAAAGTGGAGTGAAGATCTTCAACTTTAACCCCACTTATTTGTACCCAATTTCATGCTCTATTTTTGGAGAAATATGTGCCCTAGACCTTGAGGGATCGTAAGAAGGATGAGTTCATGGCTTTGGATCAAGGTGGTATGTTTGTGGCTGCTTGTGAGGCTAAGTTCCATGCTTTGTCTAGATATGCTACGCAATTGGTGACTTCTAAGGAAGAGAGGATCCCCCTATTTTTTAAGAGACTAAATTTTGAATTGCAGGTATTGTCTGTCCATATGACCTCTGCAGGAACAAGCTTCAATGAGGTAACAGATTCTCTGAAGAAAGTGGAGGGGGTGAGGTGAGACGGTCAGGCTAAGGCATTGGCTTAGCAAGCCAAAAATTCAGGAAACTTTTAAGGCTCTTACTCTAGATGATCAGGGAGGCCGACACTTGCAGCCGGCCAATTCAGTCCACTATGCTCGCTTCTACAGGTAATTACTCGAGAACTCTACCTCTAAATTTGATCAGGATAGCCAGGGAGCGGTATTTTTGGTGGGCAGCAGGCCATCTTTTGATTGTACTTGCTATAACTATGGAGAACCTAGGCATATGAGTATAGATTATCCCAACCCACATATGTTGGATTCCATGCAGCAGTGGGCAAGGAGGAAATTAGCAAGGACGTGGAGGTCGGGGAAATGGTAACGAAGGTAGAGGTATAGTGCAGCCGGGAAAGAAAGTTGCCTATCAAGATGACAAGGTTCAGTGTTATGCCTTTCCGGGCAAGACTGAGGCGGAGGCATCTGACGCAATGATCACATGTACTATTCTTGTTTGTGACCAGATGGCTAACGTGTTATTTGATCTGGGTTCTACTTATTCTTATGTGTCCGTGTGATTTGCCTTAGAATTTTCTATGATTTGTGACATACTTGATGCCCTCATCGGTGTTTCTACCCTAATTGGAGAGACTGTCATAGTCACCCATGTCTATCGTGCTTATCCTATTTTGTTTATGGGTCTTCAGACTTGGGCTGATTTGGTGATTTTGGATATTACTGACTTTGATATAATCTTAGGTAGGACTTGGTTGTCCCCCTATTATGTTGTGCTTAATTGTAATACTAAGTTTGTGACTCTAGAAATTCCAGGAAGGGAAAAATTAGATTGGGAAGGGGTGTACAAGCTTAAGCTAGCTAAGATCATATCCTCCATTCAGGCCAGGAAACTGGTAGGGTAGGGTCATTTGGATTATTTAGCTCATATTCGGGATGTTGAGGTTGAATCTCTCTCTGTTGAGTCTATTCTTATGGTGTCAGAATTTAGAGAAGTGTTTCATACTGATTTTCCTGGTATTCTTCTGGATAAAGATATAGATTTCTGCATTGATTTAGAACCTGGTACCTGCCCCAGTTCTATCCCCCTATATCGTATGGCTCCGACAAAATTAAGAGAGCTTAAGGCTTAAATCCACGAACTTCTTGTTAAAGGATTCATTCGTCCTAGTGCTTCCCCCTGGGGTGCTCCTGTATTGTTTGTTAAGAAAAAGGATGGTAGTATGAGAATGTGTATTGATTACCAGTAATTGAATATGATCATCATTCAAAACAAGTACCCATTGCCTAGGATAAATGATCTTTTTTACCAGTTGCAAGGTGCATCAGTTTTCTCTAAGATTGACTTAAGATTTGGCTACCATCAGTTAAAGATTAGGCCTGAGGATATGCCTAAGACGGCATTTAGGATCCGATATGGGCACTATGAGTTTCTAGTTATGTCATTTGGGTTGACAAATGCGCCTGCAGCTTTCATGAGTTTGATGAACGGTGTGTTCAAACTATTTCTTGACTCATTTGTTATAGTATTTATTGCTGATATTTTGGTGTATTCGAAAAGTGAGGAAGAACATGCCGACCATCTTCGTATTGTTCTTGGTGTTCTTGGGAAACAAAGGTTGTATGTGAAATTTTCAAAGTGTGAATTTTTGTTAACTTCCGTTGCCTGTTTGGGGCATGTAGTTTAAAAATAAGAGGTAATGGTAGATCTCCAAAAGATTGAATGGTTAATAATTGGGTTCGGCCTAGCTCTGTGATCGAAGTTAGGAGTTTTATGGGGCTTGCTAGAAACTATCATCGATTTGTGAAGAACTTCGCTTCTATTGCCACACATCTGACAAATTTGACCAAAAAGGAGGTACCTTTTGAATGGACTGAAAAATGTGAAAAGAGCTTCCAAAAGCTCAAGACTCTCTTAACAACAACACATGTTCTAGTACTACTGGTGGAAGGTAAAGATTTTATAGTTTATTGTGATGCTTCACATTCGAGTTTGGGTGTTATGTTAATACAGGATAAGAATGTAATAGCTTATGCATCATGACAATTGAAGGTGCATGAGATGAATTACCTAACACATGATTTAGAGTTGCCAACGAAAGTGTTTGCTCTTATGATATGGTGCCATTATTTCTATGGATTTAAGTGTGAGGTGTTTATCGATAATCGTAGCTTGCAACATGTATTTACTCAAAAGGATCTGAATTTTATACAACGAAGATGGATGGAGTTACTCAAGCATTATGACGTGACCATCCAATATCATTCGGGTAATGCTAATATAGTGGCGGATGCACTAAGTCGAAAGGCGGTGAGTATGGGTAGTTTAGGTTGCTTGAGTGCATCCAAGCGACCTATGGCTAAAGAGATCCAATATTTGTAATCTAAGTTCATGCAGTTGGGCATCTTAGAAAAAGGTGTGGTGTTAGCTAGCATTGAAGTAAGGGCCACGTTCATTGAGGAGATTAGGGCCAAATAGTTTGAGGATGAAAATTGGAATGAGCTTAGAGAGAAGACCGTGATTGGTAAGGCACCAGAGACCACTCTTGATGCGGAAGGTGTGCTCAATTTTAATGGAAGGATTTTTGTTCCTAGAGTGGGTGACTTGATTCAGGAATTATTGACAGAATCCCATGGTTCGTGATATTCCATTCATCCGGGTGTGACTAAGATGTATCAAGATTTGAAGCAAATTTATTAGTGGCCTGGCATGAAGAAAGATATAACGGAGTTTATGGCTAAGTGTCGAAATTGCCAACAAGAAAAGTATGAACATCAAAGGCCTGAAGGTTTGCTTCAGAGAACGCCAACTCCGAAATGGAAGTGTGAAATGATAGCTATGGACTTTGTGGTTGCTCTTCCCAAGGCATTGGGGAAGTTTGATTCTATCTAGGTAGTGGTTGATAGATTGACTAAGTCAGCCCATTTTATTCCAGTCAGAATAGATTATAATGCTCAACAATTGGCTAAGGATTATGTGAAAGAGATAGTGAGGTTGCGTGGGGTTCTCCTTTCTATCATCACAGACTGTGGTACTCAATTCACCCTCATATTTTGGAGGAATTACATGAGAAATTGGGCACACAACTCACTTTTATTATAGATTTCCACCCGCAGACGGACGAACAATCAGAAAGGACTATTCAAGTGTTAGAGGACATGTTGAGGGCATGTGTGATTGATTTTGGAAGGCATTAGGATAAGTTCCTACCTTTGTGTGAGTTCTCCTATAATAATAGTTATCACTCCAGTATCGATATGGCACCATTTGAGGCACTTTATGGGATGGAATGTAGATCACCCATAGGATGGTTTGAGCCTGGAGATGTGAAACATTTTAGGGTTGAGTTATTGAAGGATGCTCAAGATAAAGTGAGGACTATTCAAGCTAAGCTTTTAGCAGCCCAATGTAGATAGAAAAAGTATGCAGATCATATGGTAAGAGACATGGAATTTCATACTGGTGAGACCGTTCTTCTTAAGGTGTCACCCATGAAAGGGGTGATAAGATTTGGCAAGAAGGGCAAGCATAATCCCTGATACATTGGGCCATTTGAGGTTCTTGACCATGTAGGACTAGTGCCGTATAGGTTGGCTTTACCTCCGAACCTACCAGGAGTTCATCCGGTATTTCATGTGTCCATGCTAAAGAGATATCATGGAGATGGGGATTACATCATAAAATCGGACTCAGTTGTGTTAGACAAGGACCTTTAGTATGAGGAGAAACCGATTGCAATCGTGATGTTCGAAAGCTGAGAAACAAAGAAATTAAGTCCGTGAAAGTGCAATGGAAGCATCCTCTAGTTGAGGAAGCTACTTGGGGGATTGAAAAGGACGCGTAAGACAAGTAGCCCCAGTTGTTCGTCGATTTAGGTACTACTCTACTCTAACTTTAGCCATTTTTCCTAGTTTGTCACTCGGGATAAGTGATGGGTAAATTGGTATCTATTGTAACGACCGGTTCCAGTCGTTATAGAAAAGTCAACGGGGAAAAAATTTGGACCGAAACACTTTTTGGTAGTAACTTGAAATTTCCCAACCTAGTCTAGATTTGGACGAAAATGGAGTCAGTGAGGTCTAGTGAAATCTAGTAAAAATTGGGAGATCTAGTTATGAAAGCGATCACATGAGTAGATAGCTAAGACGTTAAGGAACCCGTACGACTTTACGGAATTGAATATGGGCGAGTAGAACTTTCGAAATCGATCTTAGCGTGACAAGGTAGTTTATGAGTTTCATGGGATGAAGGTGTGTTGTGAAATGGGAGTTTGGAACTCTTAAATTGACTCACTGGTTCCGTGCAAGCTGCTGTGGCAGGTTTATTTCTGTCAGGGCGGGGTCGCTGTGGCAGGATGAGGGCCGCCCTAGCTGGCCAGTCACAAATTAAGTCGGTAATAAACCCCAAAAATGTTTTATTCTACACTTTTCAACTTGGAGAGCTAAAGAATGACAGGTGTTTTCTTGACAGTTTTCCACCATTCTTGAGGCTAAAGGTAAGGTTTTCACTCCCTGAATCTATTTTTCAATTCGTAGAACGTAGTTTCTTGAGTGATAATTATTGGGGAAGGGTTTTAGAACTGTTTGAATGGTGGGAAAAGCCCTAATTTGGATAATGGGATCATGGGTTTGATCTAGGGTTGATAGTGTTGACTTTAATCTGGGTAATTAGACATCGTTTATTGATTCCCGTGTTATTTTGATTGTTTGTAGACCAAGAACAAGCAGAAAGAATCTGAAAAGGGAAGAATCAAGTTTCTTGGGGGATTCAAGCTTTGTTCGAGGTATATGATGGTTGTGATTTCATGTTGTGTGATATATGTTTTTTCTTGCTTCATTATGATACATGAATGTATACAAATCTTACTTTATTAATCACACTAATCATAAATGAGGATAGACGGATAATTGAATGTCATTAATAATGACTTGATTGTATGATTATGAGATAATACATGTGATTGTGGCTTGTTTGAATGGATCGGGTGTTGCATTGCAACACACTAACTAGGATCGGTTGCCACATACCGGCATAAACATTGGAATGGGTGTTTCGATCCGACACACTAACTTGGAACAGGTACCATTTACTGGTACATTAATAGTTTGGATGTGGGTTCCATGAGAGGACCATTGACTTCAGATAACTGTATATCTTGAGAATTATGAAATTGTATGTTATTCGTAAATGATGTTGATATTGTATATGTTTGGTGTATGCATGCTATTATGATGTTGTAATGGCTTTTATATGTTGCACATAGTGGGATAGCAGGTGATCCTACCAATACACTGTGGTTGTGTACTGATACTACACTTGCTCTTTCTTTGTTGACTATAGGGTATCTTCAAGCGGCTATTGACAAACTTCAGTTAAAAGATCAGTGATCGACATCGAATTCAAGGGTTAGCCAGTTCTTTCAGGCTGCCTTGAGTTCTCCTTTGTTTAGTCCATTTCTTCGGACTTAAACTAGTTCTTTAGATGATTCTCTTATTTAGTTTTGGTTGTACCGGTTTTATTAGACATATGGTTCCTTGTTAGAGTTTTGGTACATTAACTTCTAGGCATTTAATTCCGCAATTCGTTGTTAGCCTTTTGGAGTTTATTGGAAATCTACTTTATTTCTGAATTTAAACCTGCTTCCGTATCTTTAAATGCGTAGTTTTTATGGTTAGTTGGGTAGTAGTAATGGTTCTCCCACCGGAGGGTTAGTGTGGGTGCCAATCACGACGGTCTGGGTCATGACAAATAGGAAGGCGAGGGTAATCTTCTTGGAGGCAAATCAATATCATGGGTTAAAATTGATGGTAGTGTACAAATAAGCATAGGAGAGGGTAGTCCTCTTGGAGGAAAATCAATTACTCAAAATTTTTAGCTAGAAAAAGTTTATTAGTTGAACTGCATTAGTCTTATACCAAAAGGAAACTATACAAGGAAAATATTCAAACTTCATACAAAGCAAAGTCAAGATTAATCTTATTTAACGAGTAAGAATATTTCACTATCAAGCATAAAAGGCATTGAGCATAAAACATTGCCACCTTCCTAACTATAAAATTCAACTAAAGCAAATACAAAATTAATACCATATCCAAAAATGGAATTTATAAATAAGTAAAAGTGCAAAACAAAAAGGCATTGAGTACAAAATACAAACATACTTCTAATTAAAAATCCAACTAAGAAAATGGATTAGTAATGCAAATTTTGTTTAAAAAAAAACTCA
The DNA here is from genome assembly GCA_035578085.1 of Solanum pinnatisectum. Lineage (NCBI taxonomy): Eukaryota > Viridiplantae > Streptophyta > Magnoliopsida > Solanales > Solanaceae > Solanum > Solanum pinnatisectum. The sequence goes on along the minus strand of CM069084.1, from coordinate 28,825,447 downwards.
AAATTTTGGTTTAGAAGAAGAAAAAGAGTACAAATATTCACTAACCTAGCCAAGGGTTACAAGGGTGTAGATTAGCATCCTCGTAGTTCACAACTAACAACCTTATTTTCATGAAATGAGTTCACAAGATGCACATCAAATAGATGAAGGAAGAGAAATAATCAGGATGTAAGGTATGTGAAGAAAGACGGTGAACTTGTTTGTTCAAATTTGAAAATGTTATGTAATAGCTCTTTATGTATTTATTACTTCTTATTACAATCTGCTCAGAATAGAGAGAAAAATAGATGGGAGGGTGAACTCTTATATAAAGAGATAAAGATAAAAATTCTAGGAGAATTACATCAACTAACATTCATACGATTGACGAAATGAATAAACATGTGTTATTTAAAGTTTAGAAAAACAATCGAATAAACGGTAGCACTAAAAACTCATTCATTTGTTTCTAGTTTGTCTAATATCAAAATACTCCATCTTGATGGCAAGTTCTATGTTAGTGCTACTTAAATTAGTTGTACATGTCTTAACAATTTTTTTGCTACTATTAATTAAGTTTTGTATCTTTCCTTCAAAATCAAAACTACCAATTTAGGGGTTCCAACTTTAAAAAAATATTATTTTTATAATTAATTTGATTAAATTGTGTTTTATAATCATCTTAATATGAAACATACTTCCATACAAAATAAATCTCAATGTTGTTTCAACAATCATCTCAAATTTCTTAATAAGCTGCATATTTGAACTGATTCACACAATTGAAACTTCAATTTTCTATAATACCTCATGCTTGACTTTACTATAAGGAAATTAGAATACATATTTGGGGGCAAATAGAGTTAGAGAGGCACACAGAAAATAGAATTTATGTTGGGGTTTTCTTAATTTTAGAAAGGTGGAGGTGTTAGGGGGTAATGTAACGACCCGTTACATTGTTCTGAGCACTAAAGCTATTTTGACTCTTTCTGGAAATTTTAAATGGAAATTTTGGACTATTCGATAATTACGATTATTTAGTTGACGAATGTTTATTAAATAATTAACTTAATTGGTAATTAATGGGACAAATCTAAAATTTATATAATACCCTATACCACTTGGCCATGAGTTGAAATAAGTTATTGGGGTTAATATTTTTATATTACAACAAATTGGGGAAAAGAACATAAGGGAAAAACCAAAAAAAAACGCTGCAACAGTGAAGACGGAGACAACAAGTACTTCAAACTCTTTCATGGTCTTTCCATTTTTCTTCTTATCAATTAATGATGGCAGAAATATGCTTAAGAAATAATTGGTTAGCAACTATTAGGGTGATAACTATAACAAGGAGAATAAGTATTAATGGCTTAAGTTTAAGGGGTGGGAGCCTACTGTATCGATGTATTAGTGGATAGAAAGAAAAATTGATATTTAACTTGGATCTATTTGTGGTTTGTTTGACTTAGGGGACAAAGGTGAGTGTTAAATCATGAAAAATGATAAGATAATGATAAAATGATCATTATAAAGTGATATATTGAAGGAATTTGTGGCGGATTAATGTCTAGGGTATTGTTTTTTGGTAGATTGAATAGTATTGAACTACTGGTTATATGTAACTAATTTGGGCGAACGAGAATTGATATTTTAGAATACAAATTGAATTGTTTGCCGCATGATGTTGATCTTTTGTAAATTTCATAGTTCTAGACTTTGGTATGGTATTAAATGATTTGTATTCTTACAAGTATAATAATTTTGATAGATTGGGAACGTTTTGAAACTTTAAGAAAGAGAAAAGGAAAATCATGAGTATTGGTGATATGTTATTCAGAGATTGAGGTATGTTAAGAATTTTAGACTTCATTGAAGAAAGATTTTCTAATTAATGATTAAAAATGAAATAGACAATGGGTAAGGACGAAATATGGGGTTCTCATACCAATGATGTTATGGGCATTGGTACGAGTACCGATGTTATAAAGGGAAAGTTTATTACAATAGAAAGACAAATTGTAATCCAAGAATGGCAAAGCATATGGGCATTACATGATGTATTATTGACTTGGTTTCTTTTGTGTTATTGTGTTCCTTTATTGAACCTATATATTTGTAATAGTTGAGGCGATTATATGTTATATTAATATTTGATTGATTGAGATGCATCATCAACCCTTTTATTGATATCATATTAGGCACATGCATTGGCATGGGAGTGAGTATAAGCTAGGTATGTGAGATTGTCTGTCCTGGAGATTATTTTATTTTATGATTATAAGTTAGACCACATGGAGACCGTCTGTGCTGAGGATTGTTAGATATTATGATAGTGTGTTGAAATCGTCTGTACAGACATGTGGAGATCAATTGTGTCGGTATATGGACCTCGCGAGTCCCCCATGGGTCATAAACGCGTGATGTGTTTTCGAGAAGTATATATATATATGTGTGTGTGTGTGTGCGTGTGTGTGGTTGAGAGAGTACTTGGAACTTAAGGCATATCATTTCATCGCATTGCATTGCATTGCATCTCATTACATCCTTCATTCATATTTCTTTATGTGCTTCATTGGTGTTTGGATAGTACATGCTATTTGAATTTCCCTATTTGATGAAACTTGACTGATAAGTATAATGTAGACTTGTACAATTAAATAATTATTTTCTTATTTACTCTTGTCACTACTTTTTTATTGTTTTTCTATGGGATAAACTTTGAGCGTGTGGTTTTGTATTCATACTATACTTTTTGCACTCTTTTGTGGAGCAGATTGGATTTTATATTCGAGCAAATTTTATGGAGCGTTCAGGGTTGAGCTTGAGTTATCTTGGAGTTGTGGTGAGTTTCTTGGCTATTTTGTAGCCCACACCTCCTTCTATGTCGAATTTATTATTTTATTAGTATTCCGACAAGATATTCCTGACGTTTATGTTTGCGTTAAGTTTTAGACTTGCATCCTAGTTTAGAATTCTTGTACTTATGACACTAAATCTTGGGTGGTATTTAAGTTTTCCTATTTTTAAAATTTTGAAAGACTTGGTGTTCAGTATATTTTGTTTGTCACCTACTTTTCCACTTTAATTATTATTTTGAATTAGTAAACTTATTGGGTTGGCTTACCTATTGATTGGGAACATAGGTGTTATCACGACTTATATTTTTGGGTCATGACAATTTCATAACAAAGCCCTAGGTTTATCGGTCTCACGAGTACAAGCGCAATATCTAGTAGAGTCTTGCAGATCAATATGAAGATGTCCATACTTATCTTCGAGAGGCTATAGGACAATTAGGAAACTTTTATTCTTTCATTCTTTTTCTTGTGCACTTGACTTGGTTGAAATTCTATGCTTGCTGTCTCATTCTCTCACACATGATGAGGACTCGTGCATTTGTGATCAAAGATCAAGATATGGTACCCACAACCATACCTACTGCTAGGTTTATTGAATAGGGTATATGCAGGGGTGAGGTCAAGTCAGAGGTTGTGTTGCAGTACATTTGGCTAATAAGCCTATCATTATCATTGATGAGTAAAAAAATATCTGAAAATTTCAAGATGATGAATCTTCTGTCCTTTACTGGTAACTTCATTGAGAATATGTATGAATCTATAGATCATTGTCATGAGAGGTTGCATAATCTTGGATTTGTGGAGTCCTACAGAGTTTACTACACCGTGTTTCAGATGATTGGCCATGTCAAGCACTGGTAAAGAGATTACATTAATAATAGGCCAGCTGGAGCATTTCCACTCTCATGGACTTAGTTTACACATGTGTTTCTAGAAAATTTTGTTCCATATAGTAAAAGGGAGAGCAAGAGGGTGAGGGTATATTAGTCATTGAATATGAGGTTAAATTCTATGGTTTTTCTATGCACGCTTCAATGATACTTCCCATTCAGAGGAGAGAGTGAGAATGTGTGTAAAAAGAGTTAATTATTCTGATTCGTATGAGAGTTTCTCAGGTTGCCACTTATGGTTCTCCATTGTAGAAAGTTGTAGATGTTTCCAAAGAGTTAGAGATGATTTTGATGTGAGGGATTTGAGCAATGTAAGGGAAAGAGAGTATGTCATTCGAGTTGGATATGGTATGGGAATCGCTTGAATTGCATATACACATTTAAATTATTGTTAGATGTTTCATAATGGTAGATCAAATATATTGTTCATGTGTAATTATTTTGATGTGATATGATATTTAACTGGGTTTAAGGTCTTATATATGATAGATTTTGATGTTATTCTTCAGATGATTGGTTATCTCCTTAACACATCAGTTTGAATTGTAGTGCTAAGACAGTTACATTAATTATGCCTAGAATTCCTATAGTAGAGTGAAGAGACTCTCTTAGTCACAGTCTGAAAGGGTGATGTCATATCTAAAGGCTCGACATTTGGTGCAGAGAGGATGTTTGCCTTATTTTGCACCTATTCAAGATACTAGTGTTGTGACTCCTATGCTTAAGTCTATTCTAGTGGTGAGTGAGTTTTTGGAGGTCTTTCTAACAAACCTACCTTATCTTCCATCTGATCGTGAAATTGATTTTTCTATTGACTTGAATAAGGCATTTAGTCCATTTTCATTCCTCCTTATTGTATGACACTGACCAAATTAAAGGAGTTGAAAGAGCAGTTGCATGATTTGTTGAGCAAGGGAGTTCCTTAGGCTGAGTGTTGATGAGTCCATGATTTGGACTCATTTAGGGCTTTATTTGGATAGATTTAGTGCCCTCAAATGCTTATTTTGTGCCAATAACTTATGTACAATCTTTGTTTTCTAGGTATTTTGATTGAGGAACAAAGCAAGGACACTAACGAGCAAAAAGGAACAAGGCAGCTGAAAGAATGAAGAAAAGAAGGCATGTTGATCGCCTAATCCATTGGACAAATTGCCAAGTGGCTATTACCTCGCCTAAAGTTCCAGTGTGCCAAGCCCTGAAGGAGACAATCAAGTCAGTGAGAGAAAGGAGCAGTCGGCGAGTCAGCGAACGATTTCGCAATGCAGTGTTGGATCGCCCAAAGATACAGAACTTGAGGATGTTGAAGGCCAAAGCAAAAAGGTGATGGAACAGACCAAATGGTACATCGTCAAGTTGATCGGCGATCTCGACTTACTATGCCGAATAGCCCTTTGTAGCATATATTTTGGCGACTATAAATACATTTTCAAACATTATGTTTACTATAAAATTTTATTCTGAACATTCATTAGAGTAATTTTTGAGTTTGAACTAAGAGTATTGAGACAGTATTTTCCTTAGCATTGAAGAATTGAAGTTTTCCATTTTTGAGAAATTGGAAGTGGGTCTTTGAGATTCTTCAACCTTGACCTTTGTAATGACGAAATTAATCTTACCCAGTTGATAGAAACACAATTTGGTAACGATTTTTATCTTTTTATGTTTTCTAGTTAAAACTCCAATTTTTGGGGTGTGATTATGTGATTATGGGTTGATTTAGCTCGTGGGTATTGTTAATTGTTAATGTAATTGCTCTTTAAAAGTGATTTTAATCAATCATTGTGGTTCAATTAAAAGGGTTGTAGTTGCAAATGCAACTCTACCTTCGTGTTTTAGTCTTGCTTGAGAGAGAGGTTTTAAAACCAAGATTACTGATTTGATGGTCTATAGGTATTGGGTTGTCATGAGTTCAGCTCGAGAGAGTGAATCTTAAACCCTTTTACATACATTCAGCTCGAGAGAGTGAATGTACTAAAGAGTAGGTTGTTCTTCATTGCTGCTTGTTGGTGTTCGAGAGAAACCAACTTGATTCGGGGTAAATTGTTCGAGAGAAAGTTTATCCCTACTAAAGGCTAGTTTATTCACTAATTTATGGCTATTTACTAATAGTTACAATCACACATATATCTATATTTAGCCTATAATTCAATCACATCCCAAGAACTCGTCTCATTACTTGTTAATTCTTGTTATTTGCTATTGCTGTAGCTAATAATTACAATCAAAACCCCCTGTTATTTGACACTTATGTCACTCTTAAATTTGAATTATGTTTTTATTCTTAAATATATATTCATATGATTGACTTGAACATATTTGAACTTTTGCTCTTGATTCTCAAACACTTACCACTCCCTGTGGGATTCGACCCCAACTCATTTAGTTGGGTTATATGCTGACTAACGATCGTTGACTCTTAGAACTGGATTAAGTGTTTAGCATTATTCAATCAAAATGGTGCCGCTGCCAGGGTGGGGAGCGGTGTTCGTTGAAAATTTTTAGTTAAGTTGAATTTTGTTCTTGTTAGTTATAGTTGAACTTACTTACTTTCAATTTTGGTTTTCGTGTTACTTGTTGAGCAAAGAAATTGAGCTTATCTAGTAGCAACATAGGCCAAATGGTTCACCATCCCTTCAGATAGATGAGACTCAGGGATGACATTCTAACCTTCAATCAATTGGAGGGTGAGACCATGTATGAGTTGTGGCAAAGATTTAAGGGCTTATTACAATAGTGCCCAACTCATGAAATTCCAGATATGATGCTTCTGGAATGCTTCTATAGGGGTCTTGGCCCTGAAAATAGAATAGTGGCTGACCAACTTTCTTTGGGTTGTTTGATTGGACAATCTTATGAAACAGCAGCCCAACTCATTGATTGTGTGGCCAAGACAAACAAGGAGGCAGAAAAGGACCAACGCTTGGCCACAATATTGGGGCAGCTGGATATCTTAGCCAAAAAGGTCAAGGAATTGGAAGAAGTGTCCAAGAAGAAGGACAGGTACATCCCACTTCACGAGCGTCTAAAGACAAAGAAGCAAGAGGGTGGATAAATTGAAGAGGTCCTCTCACTCATCCTCCACAAAGTCAAAGAACATGACAGAGTGTTGGAATAGATAAAGAGAAAATGTCTTGATGCTAAATTAGATGGCAAACTCTCATTCCATGTTCATTCAGCTACTGGAGTCTCAAATGGACCAAGTGTTGTCTTGTCTCTACCCAGAGCCAGAAGAAAGTATTCCTTATAAAATCAGGGAAACCCCACTAATGGAACTTAAGTTGGGACTTGCGTTGTGCCATGACGTTAACTAAGGCGCTTCTTGGGAGTCAACCCAAGAGTTTATTGCTTTATTTTTGTTTTATAAATATTTGTGCATTGATTGTGCAGGTTGAAGTGTGGAAAGTGTTTGAAAAGTGCAGGTTGGCGAGCTAAAAGTCCAGTCGGCGCATCGCCGAAGAGGTCGGCGAGCCTGATTTGAACCATTGTTTGACTCAAGACATTTTTAAATTGGAGTATGTAAAACTTGATGAGCCCAGGAGCATATTGCTGAATTGACGACTGAGTTAGTGATTACGACTTTGACCACTGTTTGGACCCCTAAAATAACTGAAGGTCCTGTAAAACTTAGTGAGGTAAGTGCCCACTCGGCGTGTCACCGAGTGGGTTGGCGAGCAATACTAATGTCATCGAATGGGCGAGAACTAGACGATTTTTAAAGGCCAAATGTTTAAACTTTCAAACTCTTTCACTTTCCCTCACTTTCGAACTTCCCAAACTCACACCCGCACAATAGTTTCTATATTTTCATATTTTTTACTGTATTTGAGTCATTAATTGTTTGCTCAGAGTTGGAATCTTTGCTGCCTAGCTTTTCAAATCTTGATTATTCTGCATCTAAGGTTGGTTTTCCAAACCCCAAATTTATTTTTAGTGATTTTTACTCTTATGCAATGTTTTTTGTCTTAGTGATGGGTGTTGGGCCTTTCTGATCATAATTGCATTTATGCATGCCAAGTTTAACTTTAATATTGTGCCTTAAATGCCTATAATGTTGAATTCCTGAGTTTTTTGTGCTCTAAAATTCATTAAAATTGTGGGGGTTGTTCTTGCGTGTTGTTGGGTCTAGTCGATTGAACTCTAAGTAACCCGCATTTGTGCCAAATGACGTATTTTTCCCAATGATAGAGTAGCTGACGTCATTCTTAAGGGCAAACGTCATCAAATGGTCAAATTTTGCAAAACCAAGAGAAGTATGAGTATCTCGGGGGCATGAGTGTAATGGATTTTAGTTGAATTAGAGGAGTGCATGTTTTGATTTTGTTTTCGGGGGCTGCGGGGTTGAATTTGGGAAGTTGGGTTGAAAGTAGGCAGGTTGGGTCGTTTGGCGAGCTGGGTTGAGCTCCTCGAACCACTCGGTGGTTCGCCGAAGTTCCACTTATCGCCTTTAATTTCATGCTAAACTTGAAAAAGGTTCTGTAACTTTCAGCGAGAAGCCTGAGTTCACCGAGTGCACTCGGCAACTCACCAAAGGTTCTCTTTGATCACCCATTGTCTACACCCCTGACCCTTAATTGCACTATAACTTTCGGCGGGCTAAGCCAAGCTCGCCAAATGTTATCGGCGATTCGCCAAAAGGCCTTTCCCATCGCTGACAAGCCAGTTGTTTGAGAACTTTTGGAGCCAATCCTTTCGGTGTTCGGCGACTCACCGACTGGTTCAGCGAGTCTATCTGCAACTTCTTTTCAGTGCTTTTGCTTGAAATGTTTCTAACTCGTTTTGATGATTTTGGAGACATGGCAAGGATAAACATCAATATACCGCCACAAAAAAGAGCACTGGGTATCCTAATCAATGAAGGGGGTTCAAATCCTCCTAAAAAGGGAAAAAATAGAGCCCCCAACGGGAGGTCAGAGCAAAGACAAGAGGCCTATCCATTACAATCTCGGAGGATAAGATCTGTGCTAGATCTCACCCTGACTCAGCTAGAGTTCCTTCAGCTTCCACACCAGTAGGTTTAGTGCCAGCTCTGGCACCTTTTGTGGCTCCAATGCCACCAGTAGAACCTCCTCTCAGGCTTCTCAACAGGTTGACAGGTGATGGATTGCAAACTATCCTCGAGGAGAAGTTGTTATCTACAGAGGGTCTTGAGGGCAAATACTCTGGGGTGAGGGACACCCTCCACTTCCACCAGTTTGAGCAGTTCACCAGGCCCCGAAGGCCCTATATTCCTTCATGGGTCCAAGAGTTCTATACAGTGTATGGTGACTTGGTCCCGAAGAGCAAGTAGAAGGCTAGCAAGTTCAGACCGGTTAAGTCGGTCATGGTCTAGGGTAAGGAAGTTGGATGCAATGGAGAGTACATCAATATTGTAATTAGCAGGGCTCTTGGAGCTACAGTGGCATATAAGGGTTTGATGGCTACTCAGTCCTTGGATGACTTGAAGGGCTAGCTGGCTCCATTGATTTTTGATACCACCCCGAGGTGGATCGAGGCAGGAGTCCCCATAGAGAAGAGGCATCTGATTATTGTTGCTCGATTTTGCTTTGGCTTCATTAGCATCACCATCATGCAATCCAAGAACAAGTCCATCCTTCACCACCCCAAGGCGGCTTGCCTTGGGTTGATCATATCCTGGAGGAGCATCAACCTGGGACTCCTTATTGAGTAGGAGATGGCCATGAGGGAAAAGCAGAGGCAGACTTCCCTACTATTCCTAGTCTTGATCACAAAGTTATGCTGGCGTGCTAGAGTGCCCCGGGATGATACGAGAGATATAAAGGTTACCCCTTCTTCCTCTACTAACATCTGGCCTATTGAAGCCAAGTACACATGAGAGGAGGCCGATAGGAGGAGAGCAGCTCCGGTGGATACATCCCCGGAGGTGGGCATTGATTCGATACCTGTAGAGGCATCTTTGGCTACTTTGGCCTACGGGCATTCAGGAACATCTACTCCTACCTCTTCTTCATAGGCTTTAGGTGCTTCCATCTCCTCCCATCCCGCCAAGATTACTCAGGCCATGATCCTGAAGATAGGGCACTTAGACCATTCAATTGATGTGAGGTCTAGTAGATTGGAGGCAACTATGCCATGGATGATCGAGGCTTCTATTTTAGCTGCACTTATCGCCCCCCTCCAAGATTTTGTTGATGATTTGACTGTGAGAGTCACAACTTGTGAGAGTAGACAGGGTGAGTCTTCTAAGGTGACGACTTTGAAAGCCGATGTTGCGGACCTGAAGAAGGACGTGGACAATCTAAAGTCTACTGACTTCACTTCACTATTAGAAGTCATTGATGATGTTGATGCCCCAAAGACTTTTTAAATTCCTTCGGTTACCACCAGAGATATACATAGGGATGGCACAACAGTTGATGACTTAGAGGCAGAGACTGTCAAGGAGCAGATTTAGATGAGCCAGGAGAGCATTTATGGAGACCTGCCAAATATGGAAGAGACTATTGTATAGTCAGTGATCCATACATCGCTGATCGAGACATCCATGGCAACTCCTAGTGGAGTTGGTACCACTGTTGATGTGACTTTGGGCATTAATACCCAAGTTAAGAGCACTACATCGGGCACTAATGCCTTGACAGATGGAGCAACTGTTTGGACAGGATTCCTCTTTACCTCCCTCTCTGTCTTGTTTATTTGACTTTTGGATATTTAATTGTTTGTATTTGAGGACAAATAGCTTTTGTTTGTGGTAGAGGTGAGGCCCACCTTGTGTGATTATTGTTCTATTTATATATTTAGGTTTTTAAGCTATAAATTGTGTTTAGCACTGTATTTTGTGGATGATTGAGCTTGTGGCTCCTTGTTTTAATTGGAAATGATTTTTGACCCTTCCGAAAAAATTTTATGCCACCTCTTCTTTGTGTTTTAATGATGTTGTTCTCTTGCAAATTTGAGTACCATTCTTGATCAATACTGATGACTTGAATAGTGTTCATAATCGAACAAAAATGAATGTGCGGCTACGATGAGGCCAAATGAAGTTGCATAGGCAATATGTGAACTTTTGGTATCTCATTGTGACTAGCCAATTTTCAAATTGAGTCTCTTCTATTGAGCATTGCACACTAGCAAAAGTGTGGAGTCTTGTGTGACATTGATGTCAATGCCTTGTGTGATGAGCTTACCATGAACCATGTGTGATGACACCTAGAATTTTCCCCGTTGGTCCGATTGACTAAGTGATGCAATCTCTTGAAATGATCTTAGGCAACTTTGAAGAGTGTGAAACCATTTGACATTATACCTTTGTGGCCTACCTTGTGAGTGTGTGATCTTCGCTTGAACACCTTTTGAGCCTTACCCTTTTCTTGGAAGATACTTGATGAAATTGTGATCTTTCTTGATCCATTACCCTTAATCCTCATGACTTGTGGTTTGTGTGAATAGCCAACTCAGGCCAAAAGCCTAAGTTGGGGTGTGGTGAAAAGAGAAGGTAAATCAAGAAAGGCAAAGAAGTCCCCTAGACCCATTGTTTTGAGAAAGATGGAACTCCTCCATATAAAAAAAAGAATGAAAAAGTTATGGAATAAAGTTGTGAAAATGCAAAAAGAATTGGGGTGTCCAACAGTCCATGGAAAGTGAATAATAGGGTGACTTTCAAGCATGACTAAGAATGAAAAATAGAAGGGAAGAAAGTGTTGTTCACACCACATTTCATGAGCATTACAACCATTGAGCCTAAATTACCATACCTTTACACTCAGCCCCGTTACAAGCCTTGAAAAGACCTTTTTGATCTTGAGTGAACTGAAACAGTTGTTGGATTGAAAATAAGGGCAAACATAGAGGTGAAATCATGCATTATGTTCATTTTTGTGAGTCTGAGTGTTGATTCTGGAGCTATAACTTGTTGAACCATTGTGTGTGAATATGGAATCATTCTTTGTGTAGGGTATTTGAGTACCTTTGTTAAGCTTGAACTTGCATTGGAAGAAAGTACTGTGAACTTGAGATTCTTTGATAATAGTGTGTCACAACTTGAATCTTTGAGTGCACGATTGATCCTTGCATGAGTAGGTTGAGTCTTTTTGTGTGCATTCATGATTGAATCTTATGTAGCACAGTTTGAGACATCCTTTTTGAACTGTTGAACTTGAGTTTTACTAGAGGACAAGCAAAAGTTTAAGTTGGGGGTGTTGATGAGTCCATCATTTGGACTCATTTAGGGCTTTATTTGGATAGATTTAGTGTCCTCAAATGCTTATTTTGTGCCAATAACTTATGTAAAATCCTTGTTTTCCAGGTATTTGGATTGAGAAACAAAGCATGGACACTAATGAGCAAAAAGGAACAAGGCAGTTGAAAGAACGAAGAAAAGAAGGCATGTTGATCGCCTAATCCATTGGGCGAATCGCTGAGTGGCTATTACCTCGCCTAAAGTTCTAGTGTGCCAAGCCCTAAAGGAGAAAGGAGCAGTCGGCGAGTCGGCGAATGATTCCGCGATGCACTGCTGGATCGCCTAAAGTTACAGAACTTGAGGATGCTGAAGGCCAAAGCAAAAAGGCAATAGAACTGACCAAAGGGCGGATCACTAAGTTGATCGGCGATCCCGACTTATTATGCTGAATGACCCTTCACAGTATATTTTTGGCAACTATAAATACATTTTCAAACATTATGTTTAGTATCAAATTTTATTCTGAACGTTCTTTAGAGAAATTTTTGAGTCTGGACTGAGAGTATTGAGACAATATTTTCTTTAGCTTTGAAGAATTGAAGTTTTCTAAGTGGTTCTTTGAGATTCTTCAACCTTGACCTTTGTAAAGATGAAATTAATCTTACCCAGTTGATGTAAACACAATTTGGTAATAATTTTTATCTTTTTATGATGTATAGTTAAAATCCCAATTCTTGGGGGTGTGATTATGTGATTATGGATTGATTTAGCTTGTGGGTATTGTTAATTGTTAGTGTAATTGCTGTTTAAAAGTGATTTCAATCAATAATTCTGGTTCAATTCAAGGGTTGTAATTGAAAATACAACTCTACCTTCATGTTTTTGGCTTGCGAGAAAGAGAGAGATTTTAAAACCCAGATTACTGATTTGATGGTCTGTGGGTATTAGGTTGTCATAGGTTCAGCTCGAGAGAGTGAATCCTAAACCCTTTTCCACACATTCAATTCGAGAGAGTGAATAGACTAAAGTGTGGGTTGTTCTTAATTGCTGCTTGTTGGTGTTCGAGAGAAACCAACTTGATTCGGGTTAAATTGTACGAGAGAAAGTTTAACCCCACTATAGTCTAGCTTATTCACTAATTTACAGCTATTTACTAATAGTTACAATCACCCACATATCTATATTAGCCTATAATCCAATCACATCCGAAGAACTCATCTCATTACTTGTTAATTCATGTTATTTGCTATTGTTGTAGCTGATAATTACAATCAAAACCCCTTGTTATTTGACACTTGTTTCACTCTTAAATTTGAATTATGTTTTTATTCGTAAATATATATTGCTATGATTGACTTGAACATATTCGAACTTTGCTCTTAATTCTCAAACACGTACTACTCCTTGTGGGATTCGACCCCAACTCATTTAGTTGGGTTAAATGTTGACTAACGATTGTTGACTCTTAGAACTAGATTAAGTGTCTTTGATAGCATTATTCAATCAAGTGTATCTCTCTGGGTGATCCAGTGTTATTATGAAGAGCAAGGATGATTCTATGTGTATGTGTATTTACTATCAAAAGTTGAACAAGTTTACCATCAGATATAAGTATTTAATTCCTCATATTGATGATTTATTTTATCAACTTTAGGGTGCTTCATTTTTCTCCAAGATTGACTTTAGATTTTGTTAATATCAACTGAAGCTGAGGGTAGAGGTCCCTAAGACAAGTTTTCAAACACGTTATGGCCATTATGAGTTTCTAGTGATGTCTTTTAGGCTGACTAATGCCCCCAAAAACTTTTATACACTCTATGAATGAGGTGTTCATACCATACTTGAATCATTTGTTATTGTCTTCGTAGATGATATACTAATATACTCTCGTAATAAGGAGGAGCATGAGCATCATTTAAGGATTATGTTTGAAATTATGAAAGAGAAGAAACATTGTATAAAGTTTTCAATGTGTAAGTTTTGGCCTAGTTTGGTAGCATTCTTGGGATATGTAGTGTCAAAAGAGGGTATTATGGTGGATTCTAAGAAGATTAAGGCAGTTCAAGATTGGGTCACACTCATTTTAATTATTGAGATTCAAAGTTCCATAGGCATTCCAGGTTATTATCATGTAGAGGGGTTCTCATCCATTGCATCCTATTAACTAGATTGACCTAGAAGAAAGTGGTTTTCTAGTGGTATGATGAGTGTGAGATGAGTTTTCAAAAGCTTAAGACTTTATTGACTATTGCTTTAATTTTGACTTTACCTGTGGAGGAAGAGGGTTTTATTGTATATTCTGATTCTTCTCGGATTGGTCTAGGTTATGCATTGATGTTGAAAGTGAAGGTGTTAGCTTATGCATCGAGGTAGTTGAAGATTCAGGAGAAGAACTATCCTACTTATAACTTGGACTTGGAAATTGTAGTGTTTGCATTAAGGTTTTTAAGACATTATCTTCATAGTTTGCATTGTGAGGTGCTTCAATATATATTCAATAAGAGGAATCTAAATTTGAGACAAGGTAGATGGTTGGAGTTGTTAAAGAACTATGGAATGGCTATCATTTATCATTTGGACAAGGCAAATGTGACAGTAGATGATTTAGGTTAAAGGACGATGATTATGGGTAGTCTACCTTTATTACATGTGGGAGAGCATCCTCTGGCTATATCCACTACTTAGCCAATATCTTTGTGAGACTTGATATTTTAGAATCTAGTAGAGTTTGGGCTTACATGGAGGTGAGGTAGTCCTTATTGGAGCAGATTCTGGTTCGACAGATGGGTGATGGAAAGGTTGTGATGGAAATTTGTGTAAGATTCGAGACAAGGTGTTATAAGGAGAAAGTAAAAGGATCGTATTCATGTTCATAAGATATATGAGTTGACTAGACTAATCATGGAGAAGGCTCATAATTGAGATTTTTTATCCATTTAGAGGTTATTGAGGGATATTTTGACTAGAAGAAATATTATCGATAGTATCGTATGTAGAGGGGCATTGTTATATTTGTATCTCATGTTTGAATTATTGTCAAGTGAAGTATAAACACCAAAAGCACGTAGGTGTGACTCCAAGGATGCCTATACCTAAGTGGAAGGATGAGTGTATTTATATGGAATTTGCGGTAGGGTTGCCACGTACATGGGTAAGTTTGATGCTATATAGGTCACCATGGACTGATTGACTAAGTTTGTGCACTTTGTACCAATTCAGACTACCTATAATTTAGAGAAGTTAGCGAAGATCTACATTTGAGAGATAGTTTGCTTGTATAGGGTGCCTATTTCAATCATTTTAGATCGTGGCACATAGTTTAAATCTCATTTATAGAGGTCTATGTAGAAGGAGTTGGGCACTCGGGTGGATCTTAGTACAACCTTCCACCCTTAGACTGATGGTCACTCTGAACAGATTATTCAGGTTCTTGAGGACATATTGCGGGCATATGTGATCGACTTTGGTGGTCATTGAGATCAGCTCTTTTTGGCCTTTAGCAGAATTTACTTACAATAATATTTACCATTAGAGCATTGAGATGACATCATTTGAGGCTTTGTATGGTAAGATATGTCAATATGCGATTGATTGGTTTGATGTATTTAAGGTTAGACCCTGGGTTTAGATTTGTTGAGGGATTGTAAAAGAGTTATGCAGATCTCAGGTTTGTGATCTGGAGTTCATGATTGGAGAGCGTATTCTTTTAAAGGTTTCACCCATGAAGAGTGTGATGAAATTTGGAAAAAAGGGAAAGTTCAGACTGAGGTATATTGGTCCTTTCGAAATTGTTGAGCATATTGGTGATCCGGATTGTGAATGGGCTTTGCCACCTGGTTTGTTTGGTGTTCACCCTGTATTTCATATTTTGATGTTGAATAAGTATAATCAGGATTTTGCTCATGTGATTCAATGGGACTCGATGTTATTTGATCAGAATTTGACTTCTGTCAAGGAGCCAATAACCATCTTAAACAGAAAAATTTAAAAGTTGAGATCGAAAGAGATTGCTTTAGTAAATATTCAATTGAAGCATCATCTGGTGGAGGAGGCTATATTGGAGACCGAGTCAGATATGAAGAGGAGCTGGTAACCATATTGGATAGACAAATTCAAAAGTTGAGATCAAAAGATATTACTTTAGTAAAGGTTCAATGGAAGCATCTCCTGGTGGAGAAGGTACATGGGAGACTGAGTCAAACATGAGGATTAGATATCCTCAGCTTTTTGAGCGTTCATATACTTCCTATTCTTTTACAGTTCGAGGAAGAACATTTGTATAAGTGGTAGATGATGTAAGACCCTTTACATTATTTTGAGAACTAGAGCTATTTTGACTCTTACCATAAAATTCTCAATGGAAGTTTTGAACTATCTGGTAACTACGATTATTTAGTTAACGAATATGTATTAAATAATTAACATAATTGGTAATTAATGGGACAAGTCTGAAATTTATTTAACATGCTATCCCGCTTGGACCATGAGTTTAAATAAGTTATTGGGGTGTAATGATTTTAGATTACAACAAATTGGGGGAAAGAACATAAGGGAAAAAAACCAAAATAAAAGGTAACCAAAGAGAAGACGGAGACAACATGTACTACAAACTCTTTCATGGCCTTTCCATTTTCCTTCTTATTATTTAATGATCGTAGAAATATTCTTATGAAATAATTGGCTAGAAACTATGAGGGTGATAATGATAGCAAGAAGAATAAATATTAATGGCTTAAGTTGTAAGGGTTGGAGCCTATTGTATCGATGTATTAGTGGATAGAAAGGAAAATTGCTATTTTATTTGGATCTATTTTTGGTTTGTTTGAATTAGGGGACAATGGTGAGTGGTAAATCATCACAAATGATAATATAATGATGAAGAATTCATTAGAAAGTGATATATTTATGGAATTTGTGGTGGGTTAATGTCTAAGGTATATTTATTTAGTATATTGAATAGTATTGAACTACTGGTTATATGTAACTAATTTGGGTGAACGGGAATTAACATTTTAGATTACAAATTGAAATGATGGCACCATGATGTCTATGCTTTTGTTAAATTTTGGATTTCTAGACTTTGGTATGGGTATTAATAGATTTGTATTCTTACGAGTATCATAATTTTAATAGATTGGACTACTGATTATATGTAACTAATTTGGGTGAACGAGAATTGATATTTTAGATTACAAATTGAAATGATGGTAGCATGATGTCTATGTTTTTTGTCAAATTTCGGATTTCTAGACTTTGGTATGGGTATTAATAGATTTGTATTCTTACGAGTATTATAATTTTGATAGATTGGAAATATTCTGAAGCATTTCAAAAGGGAAAAGGAAAATCATGAGGATTGGTGATACGTTATTCAGATATTGAGGTATGTTAAGACTTTCAGACTTCGTTAAAGGACATTTTCTAATTAAATATTAAAAATGAAATCGATAAAGGGTAAAGGAAAAGGGTAGAGGTCTCGTACCAATGGTGTGCCGAACATTGGTACGAGTACCGGTGTTATAAAGGGAAAGTTTATTACTATAGAAAGACGGATTGTAATCTGAGAAAGCCAAAGCATATGGGCATTAGTTGATGTATTATTGACTTGGTTTCTTTTGTGTTATTGTATTCCTTTATTGAACCCGTATAGTTGTGATAGTTGAGACGATTATATGTCATACTGATATTTGATTGATTGAGATGCATCATCATTCCTTTTTATCTGTATCATATTATACACATGCATTAGCATAGGAGTGAGTATAAGTTGTGCACGTGGAGATTGTCTGTGCAAGGAATTTTTTTATTTTATGATTATAAGTTAGGCACGTGTAGACTGTCCATACTGAGCTTTTTTAATTGTATAATAGTGCGTTGAGATCGTTCACAACGACACGTGGAGATTATCCTTGTTAGTATATAGACCTCAGGAGTCCCCCATGGGTAATGAACTCTCCATGTATTTCCAAAAACTATCATGTATATATGGTTGAGAGAGTACTTGGCACTTGAGGCATATCATTTCATCATGTTGCATTGTATTGCATCTCATCACATCTTTCATTCATGTTTGTTTATGTGCTTCATTGGTTTTTGGACAGTATATGCTATTTGATTTTTCCTATTTGATGAAAGTTAATTGATAAGTATAATGTAGAGTTGTAAAATTAAATAATGATTTTCTTATATACTCCTAACAGTACTTCGTTGTAGTCAGTTTATGAGATATACTGGGTACATGTGGTTTTGTACTCATACTACATGTGTTGCACTCTTTTGTGGTGAAGATTGGATTTTAAATTCGAGCAAATTTCGTGGAACTTTTAGAGTTGACCTTGAGTTATCTTGGAGTTGTCGTGAGCTTCTTGGTTGTTCTATGTCCCAGACCTCCTTCTATGTCTTAGTTATTATTTAATTAGTATTCGGAAATGATATTTCGTATGTCTAGGTTTGTCATTTAGTTCTAGACATACATCCTAGTTTAGAAGTTCTTGTACCTATGACTCTAAATCTTGGGTGATATTTCCGCTTTCCGTATTTTAAAATTTTGAAAGACTTAGTGTTTAGAATATTTTTCTTATCACTTACCTTTCCACTTTAATTATTAAGTTGAGTTGGGGGTGTTGATGAGTCCTGTATTTAGACTCATTTAGGGCTTTGTTTTTATGGATTTAGTGTCCCAATTGCTTAATTTGTGCTATAAACTTATGTTAAAGCCTTGATTTTCAGGTATATGGATTGAGGAGCAAAGCAAAGACACTAACAGGGAAAAAGGAACAAAACAAGCTGAAGAAATGAAGAAAGACAAGCCTGGTAATCGCCAATGGCATTTGGCAAATCGTCGAGTGGCTATCAGACTGCCTAAAGTTCCAGTGTGTCAAGCCTTGAAGGAAAGAACCAAGTCAGTGACGAAAAGGAGCAGTCGGCGGATCGCCGAGTTGTTCCATGAAGCCAAGATAGATGATCCAAAGTTACAGACCTTGAGGATGCTGAATGTCAAGGCAAAAGGGCAATGGAAGAGATCAAAGGGCGGCTCACCGAGTGGTTCGGCATGCCCGACTTACTTCGCCAAAGAGCCCTTCGTGGCTTATTGTTAGCAACTATAAATAAGATTTTGAACATTTAGTTTAGCATCTTGGAATTGAATTTTTATCTGCTAACATCAATGTTACAATACAATTTTTAGTCTAAAACAGTTTTCTTCATAGACATGAAGGTTTTGAGACTCAACTTGGAGATTTCACAAGTGGGTTTCTAGTTTTCTTCGAATTGGAGCATTGAAAAGCTTGAATTCCTCTTACCTAATTGATGGCTAATCGATTTGGTAATGGTTTTTATCTTTTTATGGTGTTTAGCCAAAACCCCAATTCTTGGGGTATGATCATGTGATGTGTGGGTATTATTAATTACTAGTCTAAATGCTATTTTGAAGTGGGTTTAATCATTAATTATAGTTTAATTTATAAATTGTAGTTACAAATGCAATTCTATGTTAGTGTTCTTGGCTTGCTCGAGAGAGAAGTTTTAGGACAAAAATTATTGAATAATGATTTGTATGTATTGGGTTGATATGGGTTCAGCCGACAGAGAAGATGCATTAAGGTTTTGGGTTATTCTTAATTGCTTTGCTTGTTGATGTTCGAGAGAAATCACTTGAAGCGGAATAGTTGTTCGAGAGAAAACTATTTCAATTATAGTCTACCCTACCCACTGATATTTAGTTGTGTACTAGTATTTTCAATTACTCGTATATCGAACTTCACCTATAATTGATCACATCCCAAGAATTTCTCTCCTTATTGTTATTTCATTGCTATTTGACTGATTGTAGCTGATAATTTGAAAACTAAAACCCCCATTTGACATTTGTGTCACCCCTTTTATTTGATATGTCTTTTTCTAATAATATCTATTCCTATGGCTAGTTAGATAACATTCATACTTATTAATTGAATCTAAACACGTACCGCTCCCTGTGGGATTTGACCCCAACTCAATTGTTGGGTTTTATACTATTTAACAATCGTTTGCACCTAGCATTGGATGAGGTGTGCTTGAAAAGTTAATCAGTAAACTTATTATGTTGGCTTACCTATCAGTTAGGAACATAGTTTCCATCACGACCCGTATTTTTTGGATCGTGATAGGTAAGGGGGGAAGCAAGGGGTGGGAGGAGCCATGATTCAGCCCTCCCTGAAGAAACTTCACGAGCAGAATGTAGGAGACTAAAGAAAGCTAAGAGAGAATCCAAGAGATTTGCCAAAGAGAATGAAGAATTGGACCAGCAGCAGCGTGATGCATTGAAGTCTGGAGTTTTCGGTAGTGGCCCTTCTGCCGCTGATGAGTCCAAGATCTGGACTCATTTAGGGCTTTATTTATATAGATTTAGTGTCCTCAAATGCTTATTTTGTGCCAATAACTGATGTAAAACCCTTGATTTCTAGGTGTATGGATTGAGGAACAAAGCAAGGACACTAATTTGCAAAAAGGAACGAAGAGAACTGAAAGAATGAAGAAAAGTAAGCCTGGTGATCGCCAAGTCCACTTGGAAAGTTGATGAATGGTTGCTTGACTACCTAAAGGTCCAGTGTGCCAAGCCCTGAAGAAAAGAACCAAGTTGGCGAGAGAAAGGAGCAATCAGCGGATCGCCGAGTGAATTGGTGAGCCCGAATTACTTCACCGAGTGACTCTTCTCAACACATTTTTGGCTACTAAAAATACATATCTGAACATTTATTTTAGGATAAAATCAAATAATCAAATTACTCTTTAGAACAGATTTGGAATTAAGTTTTGAACTGTGATACAAGTTTTCTCCAATTTTCCTTAGTTTTGAAGAATTTAAATTTTTCACTTTTGAGAAATTGGAAGTGGGTCTTTGAGATTCTTCAACTTAGACCAATGTAAAGATGAAATGAATCTAACCTAGTTGATGGAAACTCAATTTGGTAACGATTTTTTTCTTTTTATGGTGTCTAGCTAAAACTCCAATTCTTGGGATGTGATTACGTGATTATGGGCTAATTTAGTTTATGGGTACTGCTAATTGTTAGTTTAAATGCTATTTAGAAGTTAGTTAAATCATTATTTGTGGTTTAATTTAAGAATTGTAGTTGCAAATGCAGTTCTACCCTTGTGTTTTTGGCTTGCTCGAGAGAGGTTTTAAAACTAAGATTATTGATTGATGGTCTGTGGGTATTGGGTTGTCATGAGTTCAGCTCGAGTGAGTGAATCCTAAACCCTCTTCCACACATTCAGCTCGAGAGAGTGAATGGACTAAGGTGTGGGCTGGTCTTATTTTGCATGCTTGTCAATGTTCGAGAGAAATCAACTTGATACGGGGTAAATTGTTCGAGAGAAAGTTTACCTCCTCTATAGTCTAGCTTACTCACTAATATCTAGTTACTTTCTAATAGTTGCAATTACCAATTTATCTATATTTACCTATAATCGAACCACATCCTAAGAACTCGTCTCATTAGTTATTTCGTATTGTTTGATGTTGTTGTAGTTGATAATTTCAAACCAAACCCCCCCCCCCCCATTTGACATTGGTGTCACCCCCTGATTTGAATAATGTTTTTATTTGATAATTTATATTCCTATGACTGATTTGACCATGTTCACACTTTCCTATTGAATCTCAAACATGTACCGCTCCCTGTGGGATTCGACCCCAACTCATTTAGTTGGGTTATATACTGATTAACTATAATTCATGCTTAGAATTAGATGAAGTGTATTTGGAACGTTATTAATCATAATGGTGCCGCTGCCAGGGAGTGGTGTTGGTTGAGATTCTTTTGGTGAAGTTGAATTTTATTCTTGTTATTCATAGTTGAATCTATTTACTTCCAATTTTGGTTTGTATGTTGCTTGTTTATAACAGAAGAAAGGAGCATGTCTTGTAGCAACAGTAACCAAATGAGCTACCCTTCTTCGAAAATGATTATTCTTAGGGATAATATCCTAAGTTTCTGACAATTGGAGGGTGAGTCAGTTCATGAGTTGTGGCTGAGATTTAAGACACTATTGTTGCAATGCCCAACTCATGGAATCCCATATAAGATGCTACTGGATTGCTTCTATAGAGGTCTTGGTCCTAAGAACAGAGAAGTGGCTGACCAAATTTCTCCAGGTGGTCTCACACGACTACCCTATGCAATAGCAGCCCAACTCCTTGATCACATGGCCAAGACCAACAATGAGACAGGGAAGGACCAGGTCTTGGCCACACTGTTGACTCAGCTAGATGTTTTGACCAGAAAGGTCAGGGAATTGGAAGTACCTTACCAAAAGAAAGATAGGTACATTCCCCCTCATGAGCGTAGAAAGTCCAAGGAGTATGAGGGTGGACAAGTAGAAGAGATAGTCAAAGAACATCACAAAGTGTTGAAAGAGATAAAAGAGAATGTCTCATTGCTGAATCATATGACTGCTTCCCATTCCATATCTATTCAGAAACTGGAGACCCAAATGGGTCATGTGTTGTCTCATCTCCACCCTAGGAGTGAAGTTTGAGTGGGGACTTGCATCGAGCAACGACGTTAACTAAGGTGCTTCTTGGGAGGCAAGTTCATTGCTTTCATTTTGTTTTTGGAATAATCCTATGTTGATTATGCAGGTTGAAATGTAGAATGTGTTTGAATAGTGTAGGTTGGCGAGCAAAATGTCTAGTCGGCGACTCACCAAATAAGTCGGCGACTCACCAAAGATGTCGATGAGCCCGACTTGGACCACCATTGGACTCAAGAAACTATGAAGTTAGAGTATGTAAAACTCAGCGAGACCATGGACTAGTCGACGAAATGCCGAACAGGTCGGTGATCCCGACTTAGTCCGCCGTTTGGACCCCAAGTTAACTAGAAGTCCTGTAAAACTTGGCAAGGTAAGTACCCACTCGGCGTGTCGCCAAATGGTTCGGCAAAGAAAATTAATGTCGCCCAAAGGGCGAGAACTGGACGATTTTTAAAAGGCCAAAGGTTTAAAATTTGAATCTGTTTCACATTGCCTTATTTTTTAACTTCACAAAAGCACACTCGCACTATATTTCCTTTATTTTTACATATTACCACATCCTATTCTTAGATCTTATGTTTGGAGTTGGAAATCTTTGCCGCCTAGCATTTCAAATCGTATATACAGTATCTAAGGTTGGTTTTCTGAACCCCAAAACTTGTATTTAGTGGTTATACTCATTTGCAATAGTGTTTTTCTTAATGATGTGTGTTGGGCCTCTTTGAAATCGTGTTTGTGTGCTAGTTTTCCTATTTTAATTTCGATTATCATGCCTTGAATGCCTCAGTTGTTGGTTTCCTAAAATTTCATGCTTTAAAATTCATCTAAATTGTTGGGCTGTGCTTAATTATTCTTGGGTCTAGTTGGGTGAAGTCTAAGTAACCCATACTTGGGCTAAATGATGTGCTTTGTCCAATGATGGAGCATTTAACATTATTCTTAAGGGCTAAAGTCATCAAATGGCCAATTTTGGCCAAATCGGGGAAAGTCTGAGTACCCCAGTGGCATGGATCTTATGGGTCTTATGGGTCTAAGTCAAATTGAATAACGAATGGTTTGATTTTGTTTTTGGGGGCAGTGGAGTTGATTTTGGAAGTCGAGTAGAAAGTAGGCACATTGGGCAGTTTGATGAGCTAGGTCGAGCTCGTTGAACCACTCGGTGGTTCATCGAACCCCCCTTGATCGCCTTTAATTTCATGGTTTTTGATGCTTTTGATTCTGTAACTTTCGACGAGAAGCCTGATTTCACCGAGTGCACTCGGTGACTCACGAAAAGTCTTCTTTGATCACCCTTTCTATGTCCCTACCCCTAAAATGCACTATAACTTTCGGCAGGCTAGCTGTGCTCTCCAAATGAGGTCGGTGATTCACCAAAAGGCCTTTCCCATCGCCAATAGGCGATTTTTCTGGAAAATATTTTATTCAATCCTTTTGGTGAGCCCGATGTAGCTCACCAAAGTGATTTGACTACTCGCCAATCGGTTCGGCGAGTCTGTCTGCAATATAATTTTTGTGATTTTTCTTGAGATGTTTCTAACTTTCTACTATATTTTTGTAGATATGGCCAGACCAAAAGTGGCAGGTAGAGACATGCCGCCACGCAAGAGGCCTAAGGGAATCAAAATTAATGAGGATGCTGTTGCATCCAGGGCAAAGGCTACCAAACTTCCTACCACACGTGGGAAGGAAAAAGGGTAAGGCAAGGCACCTGCTCCTGCATCACCAGAGGATAGCTCCGACAGTGACGGAATCTATGCCACTCACCTCACCACTTCTAAGAGTGAAGGTGAGCACTAGGATCCTTGGGCTACCACTTCCAAGCCTGAGGATAATGAGTTATTGATCGCCCGGAGTGCTAAACTGCGCTTCAAGAGAATGCATGATCCATCTAGGATCAGGGTGCCAGAGACTCATACTTCTCCTCCCGCTCCAGACCAGGTTGTGGTTCATGCACCACCAGCACAGGGTCCTCTTCCCCGATCTATGAACATACTGAAGACTGAGGGATTAAGGACCATTATCGAGGAAAAGAGATTGTCTACTGATGGGATAATAGATAGACACCCGAAGATTATGAGTTGTTTGAGGTCCCATAAGCTCCAAATATTCACTAGACCCCGTCTCCCTTACATTCCAAATTGGGTCTTGGAATTCTACATTGCCTGCAGAGCGCTAGTGCCACAAAGGAAGAAGCAGGCCGCTACATCCAAGCTGGTTGATTACGTAGTTGTCAAGGGAAAGAGGGTGTTGTCTGATAGTACTAACATAAATGTTGTCTTGGAATGCACCGACAACATTGCAAATGACTACCACTACAGGATCAAGACTAAGTCCTTGGAAAATATGAAAATCTGGTTAGCTCTTTTCATAGATGATAGTACTCCTAGGTGGTTGGAGGCAAGAGCCCCGATAGAGAAGAAGGGTCTCAATGTAGCAGTAAGGTACTAGTTTGGCTTTATCAGCAGCACTATCATGCCACCCCAGAATGAGTCCATCCTCCGACATACAAAGGCGGCTTGTCTTGGATTGATCATTACACGAAAGTGCACAAATTTGGGTATGATCATTAAACAGGAGGTAGCCATGAGGGCCAAGTAGCACCAGACCTCTCGTCCTTTTCCGATGTTGATCACTGAGTTGTACAGACAAGCTCAGGTGCCTCGAGATGAGAATAAGGATATGGAAGTGATTCCTACATCCTCTACTGGTATCAGGCGGATTGAGGCTGAATATTTGAAGGATGAGGTGGAGAAGAAGAAGGCAGCCCCGGTGGATACATCCCTGGTCGTGGATACTAATGCATTACCTGTAGAGGAACCTTAGCCTACTCTGGCCCCTAGGCCTTCAGGTATATCTAGCACTACCCCTTCCATGATGCCTAGTTCCTCTACAGCTCCCTTGCCTCACCCAAGCTGCATTACTAAGGATGTGGCAGGTAGCTCATTCTGCGGATAGGCGTGCCTCTAGGCTTGAAGCCACCATCCCTGGGATGACTAAGAGGGCCATCACTTCTGTTGTGACACCTCTTATTGTCTCCATTGATGCCCTTGTGGCAAGGATAACAGTGTGTGAGCAAGGCCAAGGGGCCATCGAGGAGGTGACAGCTCTAAAGGCTGCCATTGCTGAGCTGAGGAAGGATGTGGACCAGTTGAAGTCCACAGACATGTCTATGAATTTTGGGACTATGGAGATCCCCGACATGCCAGTTGATACAGATATGCCTCAGGCGACCACCGAAGATGAGGTCCGAGTTTAGAAGGTGGCTGCTGCTGAGTCCGAGGCTGAGACTGACGAGGAGCATCTTAGTGTTGATGAGGAGGCTTCTTATGAGGCCCTTACAGAGATTGAGGAGGCCAGGTAGATTCAGTTGTGCAGATCTCATTAGCAGACACACCCATGGTTGACTCGACTAGATCTATTGTTGCTGATACCCCGGGTACTGATGCCCAAGATCAAAGTGTTGCACTAGGCACTGATGTCCCGACAGATGGAGCGACTGCATAAACAGGACCCATCTACACCTCCCTCTCAGTCACTTTTATTGATTTTCAGTATTTTGTTGCATTTGAGGACAAATTGCTTTTTATTTATGGTGGGGTGAGGTATTTCCATACCTACCTCTTGTGATAATCATTTTTGTATATATATATTGGGTTTGTGTTTGAATTGTGTTTTTGACATTGTTTTGTGGATATTTGAGCTTGTGGCTGCTTGTTTTAAATGCAAATGGTTTTTGACCCTTTTGAAACATTTTGCCATCTCTTGTTGTGTTTGAATGTGGTTGTTCTTGTGCAAATTTGAGTGTCGATCATGATCAATACCGATGATTTGAATAGTGCTCTTAATCGAACAAAAATGAATGTGCAGCTACGATGAGGCCAAAAGAAGTTGCATAGACAATATGTGAACTTTTTGCATCTCATTGTGACTAGCTGGCTACCGAATGAGTCTCTTGTGATGAACATTGCACATTAGCGAAGGTGTGGAGTCTTGTTTGATATTGGTGCCAATGCCTTGTGTGATGAGCTTACCGTGAACCTTGTGTAATGACACCTAGAATTTGCCCCGTTGGTCCGGTAGACTAAGTGATGCAAGCTCTTGAATTGATATTAGGCAACAATTTTGAATAGTGAAACAATTTGACATTATACCTCTTTTGTGGCCTACCTTATGAGTGTGTGAACTTTGCTTGAACACCTTTTGAGCCTTATCCTTTTCTTGGAAGAAACTTGAAGAAATTGTAACCCCTCTCTATCCATTCAAGCATAATCTTCATGAAGTGTGGTTTTTTAGAATAGCTAACTTGGGCCAAAATCCTAAGTTCGGGGTGTGGTGAAAAGAGAAGGTAAATCAAGAAGTGCAAAGAAGTCCCCCTTGATCCATGGTTTTGAGAAAAATGGAACCCCTCCATACAAAAATAAAAGAAAAAAAGAAAAGAAGAATGAAAAAGAAAAAGAACGAAAAATTTGTGAAATAAAGTTGTGAAAGTTGCAAAAGAAATGGGGTGTCTGGTATTGATGTTTGTGTAATCAACGACACAACTTCCAATGCAAATGTCTACGATCGTGCAATAGTATGATAACCCAACCAAGGGTTGAGGTCGAGTCCCAAGGGAGTGGTTTTGAGAATTAATAGAAAAATAAAATTAGTTCTAACTAGTCGTAGCTAAAGACATTAACAATTAAAATATTGTAAATTAAAGGGGGACACAAAAGTGCTAATTAACAATGGGGTTTTGTCACTAGTGAGTAAAACTAGCAAAATAAACAAAGTAATCTAAGTAATGAGAAGAGATTCTTAGGATATGACCGGAATACGGGTTCATTTAATTTATTGGGTACATGCTTTCGATAGAAAATTTATAGTGTAATAGTGACTAGGCTAAGCTATACATGGGAATAAATTTTCTCTCAAGCAACTTACCCCGTTTCAAATGGGTTCCTCTTGGACACCCACTTGCCGCATGAAGACCAACCCATGCCTTACCCCACTCACTCTCTCGAGCTAAGTGTTAGGATATAGGAGTAGGGTTCACTCTCTCAAGTTTAACTTCATGTCAACCCACTCCTTAGGCCATCAATCTAGTAGTCTTGGTTTCGCGACTTTTCTCTCGAGCAAGCCAAAAACACATAAATAAACATGTATTTGCAACTAAAAATTTGTTAAATTCATCCACAACTACTAGACGAAATCACCATTAAACTACATCTAATCTATCAGCAAACAAGACCCAACAACAATCTGAACCCATATTCTCTAAATCACACCCCAAGAATTGGGGTTTTTAGCCACACAACAAGAGATAGAAATTTACAACTAAATGATCTTGCATTCAAATGGATATGAAGATTTAAGTCTTGTTATAGGCCAAGAATGAAGAATCCAAGAGACCCAAGTCCAAATCCTTGGAGATGAAACCCTCTTCGTCTTCAAGTTTCAAATTATTTTCACACTAAAAATCTGATACTAAGCTAAAACTCTCAACGAGTATTTATAGTTTTCAAAGCTGTGCAGCAGCGGATCATTCAGCGACATTAGTCAAAATCGTCAATCAACTTGGCGATTCGCCCTTTGATGTAGTTTATCTCCATCTTGCACCATCCTTCAGCATTGTCGTGCTCTGGGTCATTGGGTGACATAATACTACCTCGCGGAACATCTCGGCGATACGCCAACTACTCCATTTTTCCACCGACTTGATCCTTTCCTTCAAGGCTTAGCACACTGGAATAAAAGGCGAAGTGAGACCCTTTGGCGACTCGCCAAGTGGACTAAGCAATCCTCAGGCCTTCATTTTCTTCGTTCTTTTCAGCGTTTTCATTCCTTTTGCGAAGTAGTGTCCATGTTTTCCTTCAAACTTCAAATACCTGAAACTTATGTGTTTTTATCAAATATTGAGATAAAATAATCATTTGAGGACACAATTTCTATTAAAATAAAGTCCTAAATGAGTCCAATTTGTGGACTCATCAACACCCCCAACTTAAACTTTTGTTTGTCCTCCAGCAAACTTAAGGACAGCTGTTCAAAAAGGGTGTGTCGAATAGTGCTACACAAGACTCAATCATGAATGCACACAACAAGATTCAATTTAATTATGCAAAGATCAAATGTGCACTCAAAGATTCAAGTTGTGACTCACCAATATCAAAGAATCTCATTCTCACAATACTTGATTCAAATGCAAGTTCAAGCTCAACTATAGTGTTCAAATGCCCTCACAGAAAGGATGATTCCATATTCACACAATGGTTCACATTTTAAAGCTTAAGAATTAGATGTAACGCTCACTCTCACAAGGAAGAACACAATGCATGCTTTCACCCATAGGTTTGCCTGTATTTTCCAATCAACATTTGTTTCAGCTCACTCAAGATCAAAAAGGTCTTTTCAAGGCTTGTAATAGGGTTGAGTCCAAAGGTATGGTCATTTAGGATCAGTGACTTTCATCCTCATGAAATGTGGTGCTCACAACACTTCCTTTCCTTTTCCTTCATCATTCTCTTTAGTGCTCATAAGTCATCCTATTATTCACTTTTCATGGATTGTTTGGGAACCCCATTTCCTTTGTACTTTTATTCCACAACTTTCTTTTTCATTCTCTTTTTTGTTTTTTATGAAGGGGTTCCATTTTTCTTAAAACCATGGGTAAGAGGAGACTTTCCTTACACTTCTTGACTTCCCCTTTTCTTTTTACCACACCCCCAACTTAGGCTTTTGGCCTAAGTTGGCTATTCAACAAACCACAATTTAAGAGGATTATAGGTAATGGACAAAGAAAAGTTATGGTTTCATCAAGTTTCTTCAAAAGAAAGGTAAGGCTCAAGGGGTGTTTAGTAGAGGTTCACACACTCACAAGGTAGGTCACAAAAGAGGTATATGTCAAATTGGCTCACACTCTTAGAAGTTGCCTAAGATCATATCAAGAGATAGCATCACTTAGTTGACCGGACCAACGGAGCAAATTCTAGGATCTATCATGCATGGTTCAAAGTAAGCTCATCACACAAGGCATTGATACTACAGTTAAACAAGATTCCACACTTTCGCTAGTGTTCAATGATCGTCATAAGAGACTCAATTTGATAAATGGCTAATCATAATGAGATGCAAAGAGTTCACATATCATCTATGCAAGTTCATTTGGCCTCATCGTAGCCGCACATTCATGTTCGTTCGATTGAGAGCACTATTCAATTCATCGATATTGATCGGAATTGAGACTTAAATTTTGAAAAAGAACAACCACATTCACACACAAGAGGTGGCAAAAAATTTTCGGATGGATCAAAATCAAAATCATTTTTGTAATTTAAAAAAAAAAAAAGAGCCATAAGCTCAAACATCCACATAAAGCAGTGTAAACACAATTTATAAACACACAGCCCAAATATATACACAACACGAATCACAAATAGCACACAAAAGGTGAGCCTCACCCCACCACAAATAAAAGCAATTTTTCCTCAAATGCAATTAACAAAATATCCAGAATGTAAATTAAAGGAATACAGAGAGGGAAGTAAACAAAAGTCATGTCTACGCAGTCTCTCCATCTATTTGGGCATTAGTGCACAGAGTGTTGTTAGTCTGCTTCAGGTTCTCATTTTCTTTTCTCTTTGCTTCAGCTTCTGTAGCGATGTTTGCCTCAACCATGTTATCTAAATCATGCGTTGCTTTTAAGGCATGTATCGCATTGACAAACCCTTGAACCCACAAAGGGACAGCAGGGTCAATGGGAATCCTCCTACAGGGTCAATGATTGTGTAATCAACAACACAACTTCTGATGCAAGTGTCTACAATCGTGCAATAGTATAATAACCTAACCAAGAGTTAGGGTCGAGTCTCAAGGGAGTGGTTTTGAGAATTAAAAGAAAAATAATAGTAGTTCTAACTAGTCGTTGCTAAAGACATTAACGATTAAAAATATTGTAAATTAAAGGGGGACACAAAAGTGTCAATTAACAATGGTGGTTTTGTCACTAGTGAGTAAAAATAGCAAAATAAACAAAGTAATCTAAGTAATGAGAAGGAATTCTTGGGATGTAACTGGAATACGAGTTAATTTAAATTATTGGATACATGCTTTCGATAGAAAATTTATGTAGTAATAGTGGCTAGGCTAAGCTATACATGGGAATAAATTCTCTCTCGAGCAACTTACCCCGTTTCAAATGGGTTCCTCTCGAACACCCACTTGCCGCATGAAGACCAGCCTACACCTTACCCCACTCACTCTCTCGAGCCGACTGTTAGGTTATGGGACTAGGGTTCACTCTCTCGAGCTAAACCTCATATTGACCCACTCCTTAGGCCATCAATTTAGTAGTTTGGTTTCACGACTTCTCTCTCAAGCAAGCTGAAAACACATAAATAAACTTGTATTTGCAGCTACAAGTTTGTTAAATTCATCCACAACTACTAGATGAAATCACCATTAAACTCATTTAATCTATCAGCAGGAAAGACCCAACAACAATCTTAACCCATATTCGCTAAATCACAGCCCTAGAATTGGGGTTTTTAGCCACACATCAAGAGATAGAAATTATACCTAAATGATCTTGCATTCAAATGGGTATGAAGATTTAAGTCTTGTTACAGGCCAAGAATGAAGAATCCAAGAGACCCAAGTCCAAATCCTTGGAGATGAAACCCTCTTCTTCTTCAAGTTTCAAATTGTTTTCACACTAAAAATTATATTAATTGTTTTCACACTAAAAATCTGATACTAAGCTAAAACTCTCAATGAGAATTTATAGTTTTCAAAGATCTGTGAGGCAGCGGATCATTCGGCGATATTAGTCGGAATCGTTTATCAACTCAACAATTCACCCTTTGATGTAGTTCATCGCCGTCTTGCACCATTCTTCGGCATTGTCATGCTCTGGGTCATTGGATGACATAGTACTGCCTCACAAAACACTCAGCGATGTGCCGACTGCTCCCTTTTTCCGCCGACTTGATCCTTTCCTTCAGGGCTCAACATACTGGAACAAAAGGAGAAGTGAGACCCTTTGGTGACTCGCCAAGTGGACTAGGCAATCCTCAAGCCTTCATTTTCTTCATTCTTTTCAGCCTTTTCGTTCCTTTTTGCGAAGTAGTGTCCATGCTTTCCTCCAAACTTCAAATACCTGAAACTTATGTGTTTTCATCAGATATTGAGATAAAATAAGCATTTGAGGACACAATTTCTACTAAATAAAGCCCTAAATGAGTCCAATTTATGGATTCATCAGGTATTCCATGAGAAGTGAATAATAGGGTGAATTTTGAGCATGAATGATAATGTTGAAGAAAAGGAAAGAAAGTGATGTTCAAACTACATTTCATGAGGATAGCAGCCACTAAGCCTAAATGACCATACATTTACACTCAGCCCCGTTACAAACCTTGAAATGACCTTTTTGATCTTGAGTGAGTTGAAGCGGTTGTCGATTGGAAAATAAGGGCAAACCTATGGGTTAAGTCATGCATGTGTTCATCTATGTGAGTGTGAGAGTTGTATGTGATTTTGGAGCTATAAAATTATTAAACAATTGGGTGTGAATATGGAATCATCTTTGTGTGAGGGTATTTGAGTACCTTTGTTGAGTTTGAACTTGCATTTGAAGCAAGTATTGTGAAATTGAGAATCTATGATAATGGGGAGGCACAACTTGAATCTTTGAGTGCACAATTGATCCTTGCATGAGTAAGTTGAGTCTTTTTGTGTGCATTCATGATTGAGTCTTTTGTAGCACTATTTGATACATCCATTTTGAACTGTTGAACTTGAGTTTTACTTGAGGACAAGAAAAGTTTAAGTTGGGGGTGTTTATGAGTCCGAGATTAGGACTCATTTAGGGCTTTATTTATATAGATTTAGTGTCCTCAAATGCTTATTTTATGCCAATAACTGATGTAAAACCCTTGATTTCCAGGTATATGGATTGAGGAACAAAGCAAGGACATTATTTTGCAATAAGGAACAAAGCGAGCTGAAAGATTGAAGAAAAGCAAGCCTGGTGATCCCCAACTCTACTTGGCGAGTTGCCAAATGGCTGCTTGACCGCCTAAAGTTCCAGTGTGCCAAGCCCTTAAGGAAAGAACCAAGGTTGTGAGAGAAAGGAGCAGCCGCCGGATCACCGAGTGGTTCCGCGATGTAGTGTTGGATAACTCAAAGTTACAGACCTTGAGGATGCTGAAGGCCAAGGCAGAAAGGTGATGGAATTGACCAAAGGGCGGATCGCCGAGTGAATAGGAGAGCCCGACTTACTTCACTGAGTGACTCTTCACAGCACATTTTTGGCGACTATAAATATATTTTTGAACATTTAGTTTAGGATGAAATCAAAGAATCAAATTACTCTTTAAAACAGATTTAGAATTAAGTTGGAAACTATGAGACAAGTTTTCTCTAGTTTTCCTTAGTTTTGAAGAATTGAAGTTTTTCACTTTTGAGAAATTGGAAGTGGGTCTTTGAGATTCTTCAACTTGGACCATTGTAAAGATGAAATGAATCTTACCTAGTTGATGGAAACTCAATTTGGTAACGATTTTTATCTTTTTATGGTGTCTAGCTAAAACTCCAATTCTTAGGATGTGATTATGTGATTATGGGCTAATTTAGTTTATGGGTACTGCTAATTGTTAGTTTAAATGCTATTTAGAAGTTAGTTAAATCATTATTTGTGGTTTAATTTAAGAACTGTAGTTGCAAATGCAGTTTTACCCTTGTGTTTTTGGCTTGCTTGAGAGAGGTTTTAAAACTAAGATTATTGATTGATGGTATGTGGGTATTGGGTTGACATGGGTTTAGCGAGAGAGAGTGAATCCTAAACCCTCTTCCACACGTTCAGCTCGAGAGAGTTAATGGACTAAGGTATGTACTGGTCTTATTTTGCATGCTTGTCGATGTTTGAGAGAAATTAACTTGATTCAGGGTAAATTGTTTGAGAGAAAGTTTACCTCCTCAATAGTCTAGCTTACTCACTAATATCTAGCTACTTTCTAATAGTTGCAATTACCCATTTATCTATATTAGCCTATAATTGAATCACAACACAAGAACCCGTCTCATTATTGTTATTTCGTATTGTTTGATGTTGTTGTAATTGATAATTCCAACCCAAACCCCCCCTCCCCATTTGACATTCATGTCACCCCTAATTTGAATGTTGTTTTTATTCAATAATTTCTATTCCTATGACTGATTTGACCATGTTCACACTTTCCTATTAAATCTCAAACACGTACTGCTCCTTGTGCGATTTGACCCCAACTCATTTAGTTGGGTTAGATACTAATTAATAATTGTTGATGCTTAGAATTGGATGAAGTGTCTTTGAAACGTTATTAATTAGCCCCGCAGTCAGTGAGGCACTTGTTCTGAATATTAGCCAACCCGATACAATATCTGCACCAAAAAGAGCACTTGTTGGTAAGGGTGCACCATCACTCCGACTACCAATGCCTAGAGCATTGATGAGTTATAGAATTGCACATATTTATGGTCTATTTGTCTAAATAATTAGTGTCCTCAATGCCTAACTTTGTCCTATTCTAATACAATATTGATGATTTTAGCTATGAAGGCAATTGGACAAGTCAAGGACTGAAATGTAAAAGAATGACCGAAAATATAAAAATAAGTTCAAAGTAAACATTATTGATCACCTACCATGAAAGGTGGATTGCCAACTAAGCATGACCTCACCCAAGTTGATAGTTCATGGAACTTGTTCCAATCATAGAAGGTCGGTGGACTCTAGTAAAGTCGGTGATGCGTCGAATGACAATGGCAATCTTGATGCACATCTCCCAAAGTGACAGTGTGCAGTACAAAGATTTAATGCTCAAAAGGGGAACCAAGGTTGTATTTAGTAATTTGATGAACGTGATAGGTTGACTCAATCAATTTTGCCAATTGAGGTTCAAACAACTAAAGCTTAGAGTATCACAAGGCGAGCTAGGAAGGAAAGGGTGATTTATCGAGCGAGTTTAGCGAGCCAAACTAATGTCTCCCAGTTGGTTACAAAGTGGATTTTTGGCCAAATTTTTGGAAAGTATAAATAGGTTAAACGATATAACTTTTAACAAGTTGATTTGGGATGTTAATTTACAAGAAAAAAATCAAAAAGTGAATTTGAGAGAGTTTTGAAGAATACTTTACTTTTAAGAACACTTTTCTAGCTTTTGGGGTTTTTACATTTTGGAATTTGAAATTGATAAATTGAACTTGAATCCAACATGCGTTTACTCTTAATTGCTTGATCTCAAGTTAGCCATGGATGCTTTTATAAAAGGTATACTTTCTTTACTTTTTGTGATGGGTGGCAAAAACCCCAAGATCTTGAGGTGTTGTATTGGGGTTGGGTGTTGATTTAATGTAGTGGGTATTGTGCTATGCTCTGTTTTTTGTTGTTTATGCATGAATTTGATCTAATTACCATGAGGTTAACTTAAGGGTTAAGGTTGCAAACTTAATTCCTACTTTCGATCTCCATTTGATGCTCGAAAGATATTAATTGCAGTGCAGTGGTTTGTTAGTTCAATACTACCAATTTAGGTGTGATGCTTGTAGCTTGGTTGAGAGATAGGTTATGGGTCGAATCTATTTGCCCTATTCTTGAAAGAGAGGATAGAGTAAGATTTTGGGCTTTTTAGGATTGGCATTTAGATGAGATCGAAAGGAGATTCTAGGCATAGATGCTTTGAGATCGTAAGATGATTAGCGTCATGAAGATTACTTAGCCTATTCATGAATTTTTGTCACTATAGAGCAACACAATCACCCCTATGTGACATTGATATCCAATCATCCCTATGTGACTGGAAATTGTTGAATAAACACTAAAAAGTGTAAGCATGTGCAATGAGTGAGTGTAAGTGTTTGTGTGAAGTCCAACTCTGTAAGTATAAGCTAGAACTTACCCAAGTAGTCTTGCTAAGATTGTTAAATAACTGGATAGGAAAAGATCATAGGTCGTTTTTGTATATAGTCCACTTAGCCAAAAACAACTACCAAATGAAATCATGAACCCTTGAACCCTATTTGAGCTTTGAAGTTGATTTTTGTTGTCATCCTATTGATATCATATCTTTTAGTTCTCCGAAGGCACAATGCCACAACTTAGGCCAAAAGCCTAAGTTGAGGGTGGTCATGACCTAAATGAAAAATGAAATAGCTTAACAAGTATCGTATCTTTGGTTATTCCGAAGGCACAAAACCACGATGTAATCTTTTGAAAGGTTCAAGTAAGTGGTGGTTACAAAAAAAAAAAAAAAGAGACAGAGTTAAAATTCAAGTACACAAAACGACTATACTAACGAGTACTCAGACTTCCCCTATGTAATATACAAAGTGGTGATTTCCCTTAAGAATATCGTCACTCAATCCATCATTGGGAAAGGCCACACAATAAACAAAGAATGAAATAATAAAAGAATTTTTTTGGTTTCTGATTTTTTTATACGTAAGGTTATACGGTCCGTGAAAGGTACCACAAACCCTTAGTTCGGGGGCCTTCGTCAACATGTTATGAAGCTCCAGTCTTCGGTCGGTCACCATTACTTGGGGTCCATCTCATATGAAAACTTTTCATCTTCCATTAGCATAGTTAAATTTGAATAGGATGAATCAGCCATGAGCCCTCGTGAAAGAATGTTGTAGTGACCAACACCTAAGTATGGTTCACGAGGGTTTCACAACCCCTAAAGAAGTACACGGTCTGTGAAGCCTCTCGTGGACTTACACTTTGGTGCATTTTAGGCTTTGTCTTCCAAACTAACCCACATCTTTCGATAATATCACATAAGAACACAAAATTAACTCTCCCTACTCGCCCCATGGACATGATTTCACATTGTAAACAACCTATCAACTAATTAATTTATTTTCAAGCCCCAATCAAGCAATTAGTTAAGTTCTAAACTAACCCACCAACATATGAACCCAAATACTTTCGAAATCCACAAGCACACAATCAACTCATCAACAATTAACAATTCCCTAATCTTGATTTCACAATTTTAAGATTGAATAAGCAAAAAATCAGGGGCCTTACTTCCAATTTACTCCAAAATGCACAAAGAGATGAAGATGAATGCTTGATTTGAAGATTGAGAATACTTAGAATATAGAACTATTGTTTAAATTTCATTGATTCCTTGTTATAAATGAAGGATGATGACTATTTAGTTTCCAAAGAGACGTTATGAATTCAAAGAATAGGGGAAGAACCAGTCTCTTGGCACTTTAAGTTCTTTTATTTGAAAAATTAGGGCTTGGGTCGGGTCGGGTTCATTTAAATCAACTAGCCTTGTACGGGCCATGAAATGGCTTGTGAAGAGCATCACGGACCATTTAAAGCCTGTGTACTCGTACTTAGAGAAAAAATCGTAACACTTACCTCAATGTTAAAGGGAGTCTAAATGGTCCATCAAAGGTTGAACAGACCATAAAACCTTCCGTGAACATTTCCCCCACTTGACCTGTGAATGCACGGCTACTTCCCACACTCTTCACGGATTGTGTAGGTCAATACAACGCATCTACTAGCTTGTGGTTAAAATTTATACTCCCAAGTCCTTCCTACATACATTCAACGCACAGTGAATCTATAAAACTTAAAAACAATGCAAGAATTTAATTACTTATTACAATTACATCTTGGGTTACTTGATTACTCAGACTTCATCAAGTTGGAATTCCTAAACTATCTTAACTTCTACTAGGATCCCCATGTACGACCTGACTCGATGTCCATTTTCCTTTAACCTTTCACCTTTTTCATTTTTAAGTTCAATGGCTCCCAACTGAAATACTTCAGTCACTTTAAATGGACCCGACCATTTGGACCTCAACTTGCACAAAAACAGTCTAAGCCTTGAGTTAAACAGCAACACCAAGTCTCCTAGACTGGAAGTCCTTTTTTCAATATGTTTGTCATGATACAACTTCATCTTTTCTTTGTACAATGCAAATCTCTCATAGGCCCTTAGTCGAAACTCATCCATCTCATTTATCTACTCTAATCTCATATTCGTTGCTTCACTTCAACTCAAGTTTAGCTTCTTTAGAACCCACAATGCTTTGTGTTCTAACTCCACAGACAAATTACATGCCTTTCCAAACACTAACGTGTATGGTGACAAACCAATGGGTGTTTTGAAAGTTGTCCAGTATGCCCATAATGCATCATGTAACTTTTTTGCCCAGTTAGTCATGTTGGCATTCACTGTCTTCACCAATATGTACTTTATCTCTTGATTAGAAACTTTCACTTGTTTACTCATTTGTGGATAATATGGCGCTGCTATTTTATGTTGTTTCACCCCATATTTAGCAAGTATAGTTCTAAACACTTTATTGCATAAGTGTGAACCCCCGTACTAATAATCATCCTAGGTGTGCCAAACCTAGAGAAAATATTTCTCCTTAAGAATCCCGCAACACTCTTGCCATCATTCTCAGCCAATGCAACAACTTCTACCCACATAGAGACATAGTCAACTACCAGAAATATGTATATTTGCCATATGAACTCACAAATGGTCCCATGCAGTCGATGCCCCATACATCAAATAATTTGACCTCCAATATGGGGGTCATAGGCAACTCATGACGAAGAGATATAGCTCCTTGCCTTTGACGCATGTCACAACCTTTTACCAGATCGAATGTATCTTGATGAATTATGGGCCAGTAGTAACCACTTTGAAATACTTTGTAGGCAATATGAGTTCTTCCATGGTGTCCACCAACTAGAGAGTAATGACAAGCTTCAAGAATACTCATTTCAGCTACAGGTACATACCGCCAAATTATATTGTCAGCATAAAACTTGTACAAGTAAGGTTCATACCAAAGTATTTGCCCACATCATGAAAGAACTTCTTCCTTTGTTGAAAAGTCAAGTCTTAGGCATCAAATCACTGACAAGATAGTTGGAAGGTCAAAAACCAAGGAATAAGATCAAGAGTAGCGGCTAATACATGCTCATCCGAGAATGAGCCATCAATGTCAAGCTCAACTTCCATTTTCTTCTCTGCTTCCAATCTAGAAAAGTGGTCCTCTACTTGGTTCTCATAACCTCTTCTGTCTTTGACATAAAAGTCAAATTCTTGTAGCAACAGCAACCATCTTATCAATCTCAAATTAGCATCCTTTTTTGCCATAAGATACCACAATGTTGCATGGTCAGTGTGAATTATCACTTTTATGCCTAGCAAATACGCTCTAAATTTCTTAAATGCATACATAACAATGAGCAATTCTTTCTCAGTGACAGTGTATTTCTTTTGAGCTCTATTCAATGCCCTACTTGCATAGTAATCGGGTGAAAGATCTTGTTGCGCTTCTGCCCTAGCATAACCCCCAAGGCAACACCACTTGTGTCACACATTACCACAAATGGCTCTGGCCAATCTAGATGTAACACCTCATAAAAAAAAAAAAAACTAGTAAGACCTAGCCAAAGCTTAACGGAAACTAGTAGGTGAAACTAGAGCCTTACGTGTGAGCTTTGAGTTTGATGCTTGGTTTTAGGTTGTAGATTGACTTCCCCAGCATAGGTTGAGGTGTCTAGGAGTTAAACATCAAGGTATGACCACCCAAAGACCAACCAAGGGTCCTTGAGGGGGACCCTAAAGTCTAAACCCCCAAGGCTACCTAGAACCAAAAAGCTATCAAGAAAATGGTGAACCATGGATGGGACCTACAACCCGTAGGTCCATCCACACCTCGTGGATGGCCTCCACAGATCAAGGTCCCAAGAATGATGTTGCAGAATCAAACCACAACCCCACAATACGGGGCGTGACCACATCCACGGTCCGTGGATGGGGTTTCGTGGAACACACCTATATGCTTTCCAAATATCTCGACCAAGGTAAGTGAATTCCAACTAATTCCTTTTTAATCAGTTTACATTAGGGTCATTTAATATGGTAATTATACATGTATTTAAATTATTTTAAGTCCTTAAATACCTCATTAAGTCATTATAGCCCAAGACCCCAAATCAAAACCCAACTACCTCCTTCTCCAAGAATCTTCTCCCTAGAACCTCCATTCAAGAACAAAGAAAGAGATCAAGGAAAGCTTAAAGGAAGGAGATTTTCAACACAAATTTGGTAGAATTCTACACCTAAGGTAAGGGAGTTTTCAGCCTTGAGAAGCTATCACCCAAGGAGCCCTTTCAAAAGCTTTTATCTCAATTCTAGAAAACTCAATTAGCTAGGGTTTCAACTCATTTCCGTGG
Organism: Solanum pinnatisectum; assembly: GCA_035578085.1. Taxonomy (NCBI): domain Eukaryota; kingdom Viridiplantae; phylum Streptophyta; class Magnoliopsida; order Solanales; family Solanaceae; genus Solanum; species Solanum pinnatisectum. The sequence continues at coordinate 28,785,814 of CM069084.1, read as the reverse complement.
ATTTCTTTTAAAGTTTCTTTTAAAGGTTGAATTATGTTTGTTTATGAATGTATGATTGATTTTATACGATTTTAACTAAACTTCATCAAGAATCAAAGAGACCCTCAATCCTAGCTATGGTTCTTCTTTACATTATGTGATGGTTTTGCAAGTTGGTCCAATTGATTGGATGTGAGTTGATTTTGCTGTAATTGCATGATCTAAGTATGATTCTACTTGTATATTTGATTAACCTAAGATTCTAAGGTGAATTGATAAGGCTTAGGGCTATGTCATGAAAGAGGCAAAGTGTGGGTTTAGATGTGACCTTCTAAGAATGATGAACTTCTTGACGAATTGCCTTAGATTAGATAACCTAGACATGAATTGCTTATAAGTAAAGCTTAAAGATATGAATTGAATTGAATAGGGCTTATATGATGGATCATGGTTGTGTAGTATTGAGATTGAGTGTACATGTGTCCTATATGATTATAATTGATCAACAATGAGGCATGTGGTTAGGTTACCTTAAGAATTAGGTATACATGGTGATCATGTGAGGCATTGCTTGAGGGTAAGGTTTGTAGTGTGAATATAACTCCTAAGGCTTAAAGGGTAAAAGCTAACATGAACAAGCTAAGAATATTAAGGCTTATAGAAGGAAGCCATTAAGTAGGTTAAATTATATATGCCATTGTTATAAAGAGACTTCATCTACATGACCTCTAATATGAGTATATGAGCCTATGCATCGAATGAATGTGGTAATTGAGTTATGACTATATCTATGTTTCATGTATTGAATGCTGGATGTGTTGACTCAATATGACCCTTGAATGCAAGATATAATGTATATGCATGATTATGATATTATATGCATGTTTATGAATACTTTGAGGATAAAGTGTCTATTATGATAATGATTGTTGTTGTGTCATTGGAAGGACAATCACACACACATTCATGGATATGATTATGATGTGACCAAGGTGTTGCTTATGATTCACTTATAAAATGAAGATCCTATGAATATTGTGTAATTATGGTAATTGTTGAAAGGTCATTCTCCCCTTACCCTTACACATGTGTATGTATGAATTGTCTAGGACTTTGATTATGTTGTTGTTTTGATTGAAAGGCTATTCTCATGAAAACACTATGATTATGATGTGAAAGGCTTACTCATGTGTTGATGATTCAAAGGTTGAAAGGTCATTCTTATCTAATGAATTTATGAGCTCTTATGTTGGTTGGGTGCCTAGCGCATTCTCTTATGAACATGAATTTAAGTAAAGACTTAATATGACTTTTAAAGGGAAATATGCTTAGAATCGAGTGGATATGAACAATGAGAGGGAGGTTTTTATGTTTAGCAAGTTCGGCTTCCCAATGTATCTTATCTCATGAGATGGAAACCTTTTACGCTAGTAGTTTGGGTTTCTAGTAGCAATCTCCTTATCCCATAACTATGTGCCCACATAGGTATATAGCTAGTGGATCCACCTAAAAGATATTATGTACTTTCTACCTTACGCAAGTAGGACACCTATTTTCGGTGTGGCGGTAGAACACCGGATTCCATGTACCTCACCTGGCTATGTCCGTTACGGCTAATTCTCCCTAAATAATAAGAATATGAATTACGATAAAATCATGAGCATGTTCTATGGTTCCTTAAGAGGTTCTACTTAGTATGAGTGGGGGTATTGGACTTCATTCATGCATTGCACAAGTAGGCTTTGAGAGTGGGCATGATATATCTCTTTTATGATATGATGATTATGAGTTGAATGTATGTTTTATATGCATTATGAATATGAACTATACTTATGACTTCTTAATGAGCTTTACTTTGTGTGAGTGGGGGTATGGGACTTCACTTACACATTGCACAAGTAGACTCATAAAGGGATTATGGCGATGTTCCCTTATGTTATGAAGAGTTATAGATTATGTATGAAAGGTATGCATGAATGTTAAGGTTGACTTCACTTGTTATAAGTTATGAACATGAATAACTCCTTACTTATGTATGTTGGTTATGAATAAAGCAAAGTAAGATATGTATGTTGGTGGTGGCCTAAAAGTGATACTTAGTGTAGATAGGATTATGGGATCCTATATATGCATTGCACAAGTATAGCTTAGGGTTGCTTATGTGGTAATTCTATTATGATGAGATGATCTTGGTATTTGACTATGTGTATGAACTATGTGTTGTGAAGATTGGGATATGTATTATGTTTATGTTGGAGACTATGATTGCTATTATGATGATATACTTTATGCTATGGAGAATTGTATGTAGTTGCTTTATGAGTTGCATACTCCAACTATTTCAAAGATGATGTTCAAAAGTGGAATATGGCATGGTTTCAAAAAAAAAATTCCCTGTTATGCATGTTTTTATGATTTTCTTGCATGGCTTCCATACTTAGTACATTTTGTTCTAACCCCATCTTTCTATATTTTCTATAAGTGTAGGCTTTGGAGATATTGGATTCCATCCTCGTGGCTAGGACCTTAGTAGATCAAGAAGAAGAAGATTGGTGAGTCCTCATTGTCTTCGATGGATTGATCATATGTCATGTATGTCTTTCTTTTATGATGTAGACCTTTTGTAAGGGTCGTGTCCCTAAGATTGTATTCAAGAGTTTTCTATTCAAATGTTATAGATGGTTTAAGACATAGTATATAGACTCTATCACTTTTGTAAAAGACTTTGATTGTAAAAAAAAGTTTTAAATTATGCACTATTTTCCTATGATCTTGTGACTATGATTATGCTAAGGGCTTGTATGAGAACCCTTAGGGGTCGAGTACACAGTGTTACGTCTAGGGGTACTCCCGGGTTGTGACAAACTTGGTTTCAGAGCATAAGATTTTGGGATAATTTTAGGATGTCTAAAACCACATCTAGTAGAGTCTTATTCATAAATGTGAAGCGCGCCACATTTTATGAATAGGAGGCAATTGCATGTTTAGGAAACTTCACTTCTTCATTCTCTAAGTCATTCCATAGATCTATAAGCTCTCTCTTATCCCTTATCCGATGGTCTTTAGGATTTGACTACTAGATGGGTTTATGCTATAAGGAGTAAGGGAGAAAGGTTGGTTGAGATGCCAATTATGTCTTTGTGACTTGATAGATTTGAGATCATAGATTGTGATGTTGTCCTTTGTATGAATGATTCTTCATTGTTGCCTCTATGTTACGAAAGATGTTTAGAAGAATTTGTGTAGGCTTACTCCAAAAAGGGGGAGATAGTGTGCCTACCTAGCAAGGTGATTGAGAGGTTATGTTTAGTTGTTGATAGATAGGTGGAATAGTGGTGCTTGAGTGGTGCCTATAGATGTTGAGTGAGTACACTCCTCTAAGAGGATAGAAGTGTAATTCTCCGTGGTTTAGAACCATCTTGTGTGATGAGTGTGAAGGTTTAGTTATGATTTTCTCCGACCTTGGAATTGAAAGCAGTGATGTTGTAAAGAGGTTGTATAGGCTTACTCCTAAGTTGGGGAGAATTTGCATAGATGTAAGGGTCAATGAGTGTCCTTGATGTTCATGGGTTAGGCCGGCTTGAAATTCTCACCCTAAATGGGTGTAGTGAGTTTGAGGAGTTTAGTCCTGGTTTGGTAGGCTCATATGAGACCTTGAGTAGGGTTGATAGGATGGCTTTTGAGCAAGAGTGCTTAAATGAGAACCTCTCTAATTTAGAAGTACCAATTGGGATCTTAGAACGGCAAGTTAAGAAATAGAAAAGTAAGAAAGTGCTTCCATAAAAACGTTGAGGACTAGTATTTTAGTAAGGGTTTTAGTTTAAGTTGCTTATTCAGGAGGCCAAGGGCCAATAAGATGCTCGAATATCCTTATGTTCCCTTCTATTCCTCCTCTAGCTCTAGATAATAAGTCCTCCTTGACTCATTTCATGATTTTGGAATCCTAGATGTTGTATGTGTCCTATGATTCCCTTGTCCTTTAGATTTACTCTTGATAACCTTGATAGGGTTTGGATGTATGGTTATTAGACCCTTATTAGTTTTAGAGCCCGGTAAGGTTATAATGAGCCTTGGTAATGCTTGAGTTTGTTAGAAAGGAGTAGTATTTGAGGTTTTAGTAAAAAGGGGGGCTTACTCCCAAGGGGGAGGTCATGTGCTTAGATAGCAATATTGATTGAGAGTCCCGATATCCTCATCCTTTTTTTCTATTCCTATTCAAGCTTAGGACTAAGAGTTCCTTTTTGGGCTTGGTTTATGTTTTGGAGTCATGTGTATTTTAGAAAATTTCTATGATCCTCTTATGTTATGCATGTTTTTTTTTTTGAAAGATTCTTATTTTGTAGAAAAATAGTTTTTCATGATTTACATGTTCCACATGTTGTCGTGCATCTTAGTATGGTGATGGCATAGTTGACTTCGTCAGATGATTTGACGAACATGCTTTGTTAAGCTTTTGACGAAATAGCACATTGGCTCTATAATGTTATGTTGAGTGTGCTTTTAGTGGAAAAATGTAATTCCTCCCATGATTATGTGATTGACGAAGTTTAGAAGTGTTGGTATAGGCTCACTCCTAAGGGGGAGATGGGGTAGCTAACATTGTTAATATGTGCTTATATGTTGCCATGACTTTTTTATATGATGCATATTCATGAAAACTTCTGTTTTGAAATAAAATGAGTTATGTGCATTGTTTCCATCATGTGGTAGTGCTTTGAGTGAGAGTTTCCTATGGTACTGCATGAGAAGGTAATATAAGCATGTCTTAGTTAGGAGTTGAGAATTCCTCCTTAGATAAAATGCTATTTCTGAAAAGTGATTGCATATGAGCTCCATGAGAGTATGTTGATCATGTTATCACTAGGATAAGGTAGTTCCTGCTATGACCATGAGATATGTTGCATTTCATGCATATTAGGTTGGTAGATATAGTTCCTAATTACTTATAATGTATTAATCATGTCTTGAGATAGAGTGATATTTCCTCCTTGTTTATGTGCATTTTGATGTTTCATGTATGATGGGCTGCTAGTTTTGAGTCTTGAATTCCAGAAAAATGTTTAAAGTGTCATTCGAGGACAAATGTTCCCAAGTGGGGGATAATGTAACACCCCGTAAAAAAAAAACTAGTAAGACCTTGCTAAAGCTTAGCGGAAACTAGTAGGTGAAACTAGAGCCTTACTTGTGAGCTTTTGAGTTTGATGATTGGTTTTACACTGTAGATTGACTTCCCAAGCTTAGGTTGAGATGTCTAGGGGTTAAAAGTCAAGGTACGACCCCCCAAAGACCAACCAAGGGTCCTTGAGGGGGACCCTAAAGTCTAAACCCCCAAGGTTGCCTAGAATCAAAAAGTTGTTATGAAAATGGTGAACCACAAATGGGACCTACCCCCCGTAGGTCCATCCACACCCTGTAGATGGCCTCTTTGGGTCAAGGTCCCAAGAGTGATGTTATAGATTCAAACCACGACCCCACAGTACGGGGCGTGACCCCATCCACGGTTCGTGGATGGGGGTTTCTTGGAACACACTTGTATGCTGTCCAAATATCTCGGCCAAGGTAAGTGATTTTCAACTAATTCCTTTTTAATCAATTTTCATTAGGGGTCATTTAATATGGTAATTATACATGTATATAAAGTATTATATCTCTTCACCTCATTAATTCATTAAAACCCAAGACCCCAAATAGAAACCCAACTACGTCCCTCTCCAAGAATCGTCTCTCTATAACCTAAATTGAAGAACAAAGAAAGGGATCAAGGAAATCTTTGAGGAAGCAGCATTTCAACACTAATTTGGTAGGATTCTACACTAAGGTATGGGTGTTTTCATCCTTGGGAAGCTATCACCCAAGGAGCCCTTTCGAAAGCTTTTATCTCAATTCTAGAAAACTCAATTAGCTAGCGTTTCAACTCAACTCCATGGATTCCTTTTAAAGTTGATTTTAAAGGTTGAATTATCTTTGTTTATGAATGTATGATTGATTTTATACGATTTTAACTCAAATCCTTCAAGAATTCATGACACCCTCAATCCTAGTTATGGTTCTTCTTTACATTATGTGATGGTTTTGCAAGTTGGTCCAATTTATTAGATGTGAGTTGATTATGATGTGATTGCATGATCTAAGAATGATTCCACTTGTATATTTGATTAACCTAATATTCTAAGGTGAATTGTTGAAGCCTAGGGCTATGTCATGAATGAGGCAAAGTGTGGGTTTAGATGTGACCTTCTAAGAATGATGAACTTCTTGACGAATTGCCTTAGATTTGATCACCTAGACATGAGTTGCTTATAAGTAAGGCTTGAAGATATGAATTGAATTGATTATGGCTTATATGATGGATCGTGGTTGTGTAGTATTGAGATTGAGTTTATATGTTTCCTATATGATTATAATTGATCAACAATGAGGCATGTGGTTAGGTTACCTTAAGAATTAGGTATACATGTTGATCATGTGAGGCATTGCTTGAGAGTAAGTTTTGTAGTATGAAGATAACTCCTAAGGCTTAAAGGGTAAAAGCTAATATGAACAAGTTAAGAATGTTAAGGCTTATAGAAGGAAGCCATTAAGTAGGTTAAATTGTATATGCCATTGTTGTGAAGAGACTTCATCTACATGACCTCTAATATGAGTATATGAGCATATGCATGGAATGAATGTGGTACTTAAGTTATGACTATATCTATGTTTCATGTATTGGATGCTAGATGTGTTGACTCAATATGACCCTTGAATGCAAGATATGATGTATATGCATGATTATGATATTATATACATGTATATGAATCCTTTGAGGATAAAGTGTCTAGTATGATAATGATTGTTGTTGAGTCATTGGAAGGACAATCACACACATGCATGTATATGATTATGATGTGACCAAGTGTTGCTTATGATTCACTTATAAAATGATGATCCTATGACTATTGTGTAATTATGGTAATTGTTGAATGGTCATTCTCCCTTTACCCTTACACACGTGTATGTATGAATTGTCTAGGACTATGATTATGTTGTTGTGTTAATTGAAATGTTATTCTCATGAAAACACTATGATTATGATGTGAAAGGCTTACTCACATATTGATGGTTCTAAGGTTGAAAGGTCATTCTCAATTAATGAATCTATGAGTTGTTATGTTGGTTGGGTGCCTAGTGCATTTTCTTATAAACATGAACTTAAGTAAAGACTTAATATGACTTTTAAAGGGAATTATGCTTAGCACCGAGCGGATATGAACAATGAGAGGGAGGCTTTTACGTTTAGCAAGTCCGGCTTCCCAATGTATGTTATCTCATGAGATGGATACCTTTTATGCTAGTAGTTCGGGTTTCTAGTTATAGCTAAGGGATCCACCTAAATGCTATTATGTACGTTCTACCTTAGGCAAGTAGGACACCTCTTTTTGGTGTGGGGGTAGAACACCGGATTCCATGTAGCTCACATGGTCTATGTCAATTAAGACTAAATCTCCCTAAATGATAAGAATATGAATTATGATAAAAACATGAGCATGTTCTATGGTTCCTAAAGAGGTTCTACTTAGTATGAATGGGGGTATGGGACTTCACTCATGCATTGCACAAGTAGGCTTTAAGAGTGGGCATGATATGTCTCTTTTATGATATGATGATTATGAGTTGAATGTATGATTTATATGAATTATGAATAAGAACTACACTTATGACTCCTTAATGAGCTTTACTTAGTGTGAGTGGGGGTATGGGACTTCACTTATACATTGCACAAGTAGATTTATAAAGGGGTTATGGTGATGTTCTCTTATGTTATGAAGAGTTATGGATTATGTATGAAAGGTATGTATGAATGTTAAGGTTGACTTCACTTGTTATAAGTTATGAACATGAATGACTCCTTACTTATGTATGTTGGCTATGAATAAAGCAAAGTAAGATATGTATGTTGGTGGTGGCTTAAAAGTGACACTTAGTGTAGATAGGATTATGGGATCCTGTCTATGCATTGCAAAAGTATAGCTTAGGGTTGCTTATGTGGTAGTTGTATTGTGATGAGATGATCTTGGTATTTGACTATGTGTATGAACTATGTTTTGTGAAGATTGGGATATGTATTATGTTTATGTTGGAGACTATCATTGCTATTATGATGATATGCTTTATGCTATGATGAATTGTATGTGAGTTGCTTTATGAGTTGCATTCTCCAACTATTTCAAAGTTGATGTTCAAAAGTGGCATATGGCATGGTTTCGAAGAAAATGTCCCTTTTATGCATGTTTTTATGATTTTCTTGCATGGCTTCCATACTTAGACCATTTTGTGCTAACCCCATCTTTCTACATTTTCTATAAGTGTAGGCTTTGGAGATATTGGATTCCATTCTCGTGGCTAGGACCTTAGTAGATCTAGAAGGAGAAGATTGGTGGGTCATCATTGTATTCAAGGGCTTGACCATATGTCCTTTATGTCTTTCTTTTATGTTGTAGACCTTTTATAAGAGTCGTGTCCCTAAGATTGTATTCAAAGAGTTTTCTATTCATTTTTATTGACTCTATCATTTTTATAAAAGACTTCGATAGTAAAGAAAAGTTTAAATTCCGCACTATTTTCCTATGATCTTATGATTATGATTATGTTAAGGGCTTGTATTAGACTCCTTCGGGGTCGAGTACGCCGTGTTACGTCCAGTGGGTACTCCCAATTCGTGACACTGGAGTAATAATCATCGGAGCTAAAATTAACATTTCCTTGATATATTGAAATGCTTTGGTGAATGCCTCATCAAAAGTGAACTTTATCTCCTTCTCTAAAAACTTACACAAGGGATGTGCAATTTTTGAGAAGTCCTTAATGAATCTCCGATAGAACCTGCATGGCCCAAGAAACTACGGATTCCCTTTACAGAAATAGGTGGAGGCAGCTTTTCAATAACTTGAATCTTCGTTCTATCATCCTCCAAACCTTTTTCAGACACTTTATGGCCCATATTATGCCTTCATTGACCATGAAATTACACTTTTTCCAGTTCAGAACTAGGTTCTCCTTTTCACATCTATGTAGTGCCCCGTTATGATTTAACAAACAATCATCAAAATTGTCACCTACCACAAAGAAGTCATCCATGAATACCTCCAAAGTTTCTTCAACCATGTCCCGAAAAATGGACATCATATATCATTGGTAAGTGGTTGGAGCATTTCATAATCCAAATGGAATGCGCTTGAATGCAAAGGTACCATAAGGACATATGAAAGTAGTTTTCTCCTAATCATTAGGTGCAATTGAGAACTGGTTGCAACTACAGTACCCACCGAATAAACCATACCAGTCTTATCCTACCAGCATATCCAATATTTGGTCCATGAAAGACATTGGTAAATGGTCTTTCAAGGTCTATTTGTTTAATTTCCCATAGTCCATACACACTCGTCAACCTGTAACTGGCCTTAGCAAGATCAAATCATTCTTAGCATTCGCCACTACCATCATTCCGCCCTTTTTGGGTACACACTGCACTGGGCTCACCCAATGACTATCAGAAATGGGGCACACCACTCCTACATCTAACCATTTAATAATCTTTTTCTTCACAACCTCTTGCAACGGTGGGTTCAATCCTCTTTGGTGCTCTATACATTGGCTACAATATTCCTCCAGTTGGATTTTGTGAGTGCAAATCTCGGGAGGTATCCCAATTATGTCAGCAATGGTCCAACCAATTGCTTTCTTGAACCTTTTCAACATTTTCACCAATGTTTGCACTTGTTCAACATTAATATTTACAGCCACAATAACTGCAAAGTGTTATTTTCACCTAAAAAGACATACCTTAGATGACCAGGTAACTGCCTCAATTCAAGCACAGATGGCTCTTTGAGAGATGGATTTGATGGAGGGCTTGGCCTGTTCTTCCAAGTCTAACTTTTTAGAAGAATATTAATATGATCCCATGCCTTGTAATGCATTTAGGGTCTCTACATAATCAACTTGAAAAGCCTCATCAAATTTCAAAATCACTACAACTAGTGTCTCTACAGTAAACCTTTCCTCCATATATGTATCAATTACCCCTTCCTTAGTTGTATCAATTGCGAACACCACACTCAAATTTTGTGGTTGCTTCATCGACTTACACACTTTGAATTTAATCTCTTCATTATTCAGCCTAAACTTTAGCTCCCCACTCTCCATATCAACCAATGCTCTACTAGTGGCCAAAAAATACTTTCCCAAAATTATGGGAACTTCCAAATCCACCTCACAATCTAGAATCACAAAGTCATCCAGAAAGATGAAACTTTTCACCTTGACTAGTACATCACAAAGAATGTCGATGGGCCCCTTAACTGAAATATCCACTATCATCAGTCTCATAGAAGTAGGCTTTGAAGCTTCTAACCCTAGTTGTTTGTATATCGCTAAAGGCATGTGGTTGATTCTAGCTCTCAAGTCACAAAGAGATTTAGCAAACTCAAATGCACCAATTATGCACAGTATGGTAAATGCACATGGGTCCTTTTTTTTTGTACCAAGGACCTAATAACAATAGCACTTCAATGGTCAACATTATCTACAGGTTCAAAACTTGCCGCCCTCTTCTTTGTCACTAAATCTTTCATGAACATAGCGTAACCTGGCATCAGCTCCAAGGCTTCTATCAATGGTATGTTGATTGACAGCAAAAGAAGAATGGATATAAATTTCAAGACCTTTCCATCCTCAACTCTCTTCTTGAGCCTTTAAGGGAATGGAGAAGGAGGTCAGGGAATATTCTATAAAGGTTATGATACATCTACTGTAGACTCTTTAGTTTTGCTTACCCTTTCATCAGCTCTTGGCGATCTCTCTACCCTTGTAGTTACCTTTCGATATTCTAAAATTTCTCCATTTATCTCATTTTTAGCATCACTATCCACACTTTCTTCCTGCTCAATGCTTTCAAGTGTAGGCTCTGGTAGTGATTTACCCCTCCTCGTGGTGATAGCCATGTAGTGCTCATCCTTCTTTGGGTTTTGGATGGTATCACTAGGCAGTGTCCCATTTTTTCTTTGGTTGAATGAGGTAGAGAGTTGCTCCAACTATTGTTCTAACTGCTGAATAGAAGTAGTGTGTGACTCCACAAGTTGACTCATGTTGGAGAAATCATTCTTTAACTCTTTGGCTCCCACATCTATAGATCCAACTCTCTGTAACATCTTTGCTAGCATATCTTCCATCCTCGACTCGCTAGACACACTACATATTCTCTCTCTATTACCTAGAGGCACATACACACCACTTTGCTCCGTTTTGAACCCCTTTTTGCTTTGTCAATTCCATTGATCTCTGTTTTTGGATCTGTCATATTGACTATCTCGCTGATAGTTCCTACCTTGATTCCTAAAATTATAGCCTTGGCTGCCCAAGTTATAATTCCAGAAACCCCTTGGTTGTTCAAATATTTGGCCTCTTCATCAAAGTCAATATCTTGGTCTTCATACATGCTTGCAACATCCACTACATTTACCTTTTTTGGATTAGTTAGAAGATGCTTCGTGAGGATGTCCATCTGGGTTTTTGATGAGTCTTGGATTTGGACTCATTTAGGGCTTTATTTTTGTAGATTTAGTGTCCTGAAATGCTTAATTTGTGCTATAAATTGATGTTAAAGACTTAATTTTTAGGTATATGGATTGAGGAGCAAAGCAAGGACACTAACAGGCAAAAAGGAACAAAAGAAGCTGAAGAAATGAAGAAAGGCAAGTCTGGTGATCGCCAAGTGCCTATTAGATCACCTAAAGTTCCAGTGTGCCCAGCCCTGAAGAAAAGAACCAAGTTGGCGACAAAAATAAGTAATCGGTGGATCGTCAAGTAGTTTTGCAAAGCCAAGATAGATCGCCCAAAGTTACAGACCTTGAGGATTTTGAATGTCAAGGCAAAAAGAAGATGGAAGAGATCAAAGGGCGGCTCACCGAGTGGTTCGGCGAGCCCGACTTACTTCGCCGAAGTACCCTTCGTGGCTTATTTTTGGCAACTATAAATAAGATTTTGAACATTTAGTTAAGCATCTTGGAATCAAATTTTTATCTAGTAACATCGAAGTTACAATACATTTTTAGTCTAGAACAGTTTTCTTAGTAGACTTGAAGGTTTTGACACTTAACTTGGAGATTTCACAAGTGGGTTTCTAATTTTCTTCGAATTGGAGCATTATAAAGCTTGAATTCCTTTTACCCAGTTGATAGCTAATCGATTCGATAATGGTTTTTATCTTTTTTTGATGTTCGGCTAAAACGCCAATTCTTGGGGTGTGATCATGTGATTATGGGTTGAATTAGTGTGTGGATATTGTTAATTACTAGTATAAATGCTATTTTGAAGTGGGTTTAATCATTAATTGTGGTTTAATTTATAAATTATAGTTGCAAATACAGTTCTATGTTAGTGTTCTTGGCTTGCGAGAAAGAGAGGTTTTGGGACTAAAAGTTTTTATTAATGATTTGTATGTATAGGGTTGATATGAGTTCAACTCAAGAGAATGAATCCTAAACCCAGTCCTACCAATCTTGCTCGAGAGAGAAGATGCATTAAGGTTTTGGGTTGTTCTTAATTCCTATGCTTGTTGATGTTCGAGATAAATCACTTGAAGTGGAATAGTTGTTCGAGAGAAAGCTATTTCAATTATATTCTAGCCTACCCACTGAGATTTAGTTGTGTACTAGTATTTTCAATTACCCATATATCAAACTTCACCTATAATCGATCATATCCCAAGAATTTCTCTCTTTATTGTTATTTCATTGCTATTTGACTGATTTTAGCTGATAATTTGAAAACCAAAAACCCCCATTTGACATTTGTGTCACCCCTTTTATCTGATATGTCTTTTTTCGATAATAACTATTCCTATAGCTAGTTAGATGACATTCATACTTCTTAATTGAATCTAAACACGTACCACTCCCTCTGGGATTCGACCCCAACTCAATTGTTGAGTTTTATACTGTTTAATGATCGCTTGCACCTACAATTGGATGAGGTGTTCTGGAAATGTTAATCAAAATGGCGCCGCTATCGGGGAGTGGTGTTGTTTAAAATTTTTTTGGTGAAGTTGAATTGTGAACTTTGTAGTTATCGTTGAATCTACTTATTTTTGTTTTTGGTTTTTGTGTTGCTTGTGTTAAAACAGATGAGGAAATGAGCATCAATGGGAGTAATGGTAGCCATGTGGGCCACAAAGATAACACCGGGAATCTCAATGATGTCAATTACCCGAATGTCAATGACCCAAACCAAATGGGTGGTGTTGGTGCCATTCATATACCTCCAGCTGAAGGAAACGTTGTGTTTCACATCACAAGCACCATGTTGCAGCTCCTACAACTGAAGGGTTTGTTTGGTGGACTGGCTCATGAAGATCCCCATGAGCATATCAAGAATTTTGTTGATGTCTATGGACCATTCTCCTTTAAGAACATATCTCAAGAATCTATCACGACCCAAGGCTATCCCCTAGATCGACACAGCGTACTCGACCCCGAAGGGGTCTTATGCAAGCCTCATAGCTCAATCATTGCATAGACAATAGAAATAGTATGGAATTAAAAAACTTATTTAAATCTAAACTATCAAAGAGTACTCATTTATAAAGCAGCAGAATACTAAAGTCTCACATGGCCATCTTAGACAAACGTTTAACAAGATAGGGTCATGGCCCTTTACAATCAAAAGAACTAGAATTATCTATCACATGAAAAGGAAATAAACTTCAAAAGACACTTGTCCTTGACCTATGAGGACATACCACTCTAGCCTTGGAGGAATAGCAATCCAAGCACTTCAATCTAGCTAGAAGCAATCAGTTGCCGGAACCTACACCTGTAGTAAAATAAGAGAAATATGAGTTAGCACACAAAATGCAATAAGTATGATGACCATGCAAAAACATGCTTTAAACGGGACATTTTGGTTGGAAACCATGCATTATGCCACTTTTTAGAAATATCATGTACAATAGCATAAGAGACATACAACACAAGTATAATCATCATACAAGTCATAATATCACATTTGAACAATATCAACATGTAACCATTACCTTTTTCCTTAGACTTTCACTTCAATTAACCCTCATGATATACCTTGTGTAATGCATGGATAGCATCTCATACCACCATCCACACCAACGCACCACATTAAGGTCATCAAAAGTGAACTTACCATTCCTTCCTTTTCACCTTTACACAATATCCATACATAAGAGACATAACATTTCATAAGGCATGACAAGGGAAAATAAGTCATAATATAACCCAAGTATAGCATGCATCATCACATTAAGAATTTAAGAGTGAACATTCTCCAATAACTCCATTTAAGGACTTTTATACATTAGTCATTAGGACTTAGAGAACTCACTATGACCCTATCAAAGCCTACTCGTGCAATGTATAGATGGAATCCCATACTACCACCTACACTTCATAAGACCACTCAAGAAACCATAGTGCACATCTCACATGATGGGAATAAGCATTTAACCGACATAGACCATGCAATCTAGACATGGAATCCGGTGTCATATAGCCCCACACTGTAAAGAGGTGTTCCACTTGCCAAAGGTAGAACGGTAATATTAGCTCAGATGGAATCCGCTAGCTAATATCCTATGTGGGCACATAGTTATGGGATAGAAGATGTTTCTTGGAACTCTAACCTAGCATTGGTAGAGTTTCCATCTACCCATATTCACTCGATGCTAAGCCTACATTCCCATTGATTTCATTCACATTACATTAGTGTACTAAGGAAGAATCACATTGGCTTATCAACCCAAGTTACATCATTACACAAGAAAGAAATGTTATAATCTAATCGATCCATGGTACATTAAGGATAGCACTAGAGTCCTCATGAAAAGAATGTCATAAGCTTATCGATTCATGGTACATTGACTCATTAAGAAAGGAATGCCACTAGCCTATCGATTCTAGAGTCTTCATTACATTAAATCATTTATGAAAAGAATGCCTTAAGCCTATCAATTCATATCCATCAAGTCAAGATACATTCATTATACAAGAAGGATGCCTAAGCCTACCAATTCAAGATATACTATATATAGAAGACAACACTTCACATTACATCATCATCATACATGAGTGTCAAATTGAGAATTAGCCTTTCAATAATAACACAAATACCTTCAAGACATGATCACCTTAACTTCATTGAATTCACATTCATATACTTAGTAAGTAAAGACCTCTGTCTTTCAAGTGGATCAACAGGTCAAACACATTCTACTACAACATGAACATTAAGTCATGACTTGCCTTCAAGGCCATAAATCTCAAAACATCAACACACCAACAATTTACCATAATTAAGGCTTATATAATGATACAATTCAATAACCCAGAGCAATTTAGACATATTCTAATCATAAGCTTTCATAATCAACAAACCCACTTCATAAAAGCACAATTTAGGAATTGAGAGAAATCATGGGTTCATAGAGTAAAATCATCAATTAAACTTCAATATAATCATAATATGACTTTAGTAAACCTTTCAAATTGTTTGATGAAAGAACCCATGAGATTGAGGTTTTTCATGAACTTGAAAACTTTAAAAACTTCTTTGAAATTGACTCTAGGGTGAAAGCTAACCCTAGATGAAGGATCACCATACCTTTACTAAGATTCCACAAGAAATTTGATGAAGAAAGCCTTGAATACAAACCCTAGCTCTCACTTCTTCTTCTTCTTCCTTGAGTTAGAGAGAGAAATATTGAGAGAGGAAGAACTTTGGGGTTTTAATTTGAGTGTTTTAAATAAAGGAGTAAATAAAGTGTTAAAAGACTTAAAACTATATATATTTATGATATAAACCATTTAAAACCAACCCCACTTAAAAATTAATAAAAAGGAAATTACTTAAAACTCCTAAATTTAGGCAGCCCCGTCAGGGACCACACCCAACTTCACTGATCGTGAAGGGGGACCACAGTCCGTGGTGGAGCATGTAGTCCCTAAGCAGTGTTCCCTCTTTTGCCTTACTAAGCCCAAGATGCTAAGGCATCTTCACGGCCACTTCTACGGGTTGTGGTCAAGACCACTGATCGTGGAGTGGTCCGTGAAGTTTCGTCAATAGCTTGGCCAAAGTGCCTTGCCTCCCATGCCACCAAGTGACCTTCACAGCCACTTCTATAGACCGTGGTTAAGACCACTAGCCGTGAAGTGGTCCGTGGACTTGATGCAGTGCTTGGCCAAGGTTGGGCAGCCTTGGCCTTTGGCTTAGGCCTTGCCCCCTTGGCTTGGCACTTGCCTTGAAACCCTCAACCTACTTTAAAAAGGTCCTTCAACTATGGAGTCTAACACATATCTTGATGTTGACCCTCACGATTAGGCTCTAGTTCATCCTATCATTTTTAGGGTTGTTATAGAATCGGTCAGGCTGAGGTTGTTCCCATTTTCTCTTATGGGTGAGGCAAGCAAGTGGTTGACTAATTTTCCAAGAGATTCTATCACTTTGTGGAATGAGCTTATTACCACATTCCAAGTGCGATTCTTTCCCCTTTCGAAGATGATGACTCTTCGGGACAACATCCAGAGCTTCAAGCGTTCGGAGGGTGAGCCAATCCATAAAACTTGGCTGAGGTTTAAAAATATGGTGTTGCAATGCCCAACTCATGGATTGACTGATAATGTACTGTTGCAATTCTTCTACTGAAGTCTCAATTCGGTGAACAAGGGAGTGATTGATCAACTTTCTCCGAGAGGTTTAATGCAACTGCCTTATGCAATAGTAGCCCAACTCCTTGATGGCATGACCAAGATTAATCGGGCATGGTACACCCGCGAAGAGCAAGTCTCTCCTCTTACCTATAAACAGACAAAGGAGAAGATCAAAAAATATCAAGAGAGATACCAAAATATGGCAAAGATGATGACCCAACTGGACATCTTAGCCAAGAATGTCATGGGTGCTGGTAAAAGGAGTGTTACTTCTGTCGGTGTTAGTGGTGTAAACCTCGAGGAGGCCAAATTTAAAGAGGAAGTGAACTTCCTAGCCAACCAAGGAGGAGGTTATTATGCAAACTACCCAAGGACGAGTGGTAATCAAGGTTGAAATAGATATGAGGGCTAGAGAGATCGTGATAGAGAGTGGCATGATCGTAACGCCTCTTGAAAGGAAAGAGAAGGGGAGAAGGATAGGTATGTGCCTCCCATGAGCGTCAAAAGCCCAAAGATTATGAGGCTGGCTGTACAAAAGACATGATCTCACACATTCTTAACAAGATTGAAGGGTCCGATAAAGTGATGAAGGAAATGAAGGAGGATGTATCGACTCCCAACCAAATGGTGACCTCTCATTCCGTCTCTATCAAGCAGCTGGAGACCCAAATGGGTCAAACTTCGTCTCATCTAAACCCAAGACAACAAGGGGGGTTGCCTAGTGATACTATGGCAAACCCCAAGAATGAAGCTTGAAGGGGTGTTTGTGTCGTGCCACAACGTTAACTAAGGCGATTCTTGGGAGGCAACCCAAGTTTTTAATGTTTTAAGTTTGATTTTCAATAATGGGTGTTGATTGTACAGGTTTAAAAGTGGAGTGTGTTTGAGAATGTGCAGGTTGGCAAGCCAAGAGTCCAGACAGCGACTAACTAAAGAGGTTGACGAACCCGAGTTGGACCGTCGTTGGACCCACAAAATCAAAGGTGGAAGTCTGTAAAACTCAGTGGGCCAATGGATGAATTGGCGACTTGCCGAACAGGTCGGTGAGCCTAATTTTATCCATCGTTTGGACCCCCAATGGAGGTCCTATTAAACTCGGCGAGGTAAGTCACCACTCGGCACATCACTCAGTCATTCGGTGTGGTCGACTAACACCGCCGAAAGGGCCATGAACTGAAAGGTTTTAAACAGCCAAACAGTTTAAAAATTCAAAATCTTTCATATTCCTTCATTTCAAACCCCGTACTCTCTCACTTGCACCTTAGATTTTTTATATTTTCTTATTTTTATTGCTTTTTATGTTGGATCTCGTGTTTGGATTTGGATTACATTGCCGCCTAGCATTTCAAATTCTTCATTCGGCTTAAAGGTTGGTTTTCCAAACCCCGAACTCAAGTTTAGAAGTTGAACTTAAATGCTTTTGGTAATTTTGTGATGATGTGTGTTGGACCTATGTTTGAATCTTATTCAATGTGTTGGTTTGAGTGTTTTAGTTTCAAAATTGTGCCTATTTGCTTATAATGATGATTCCCCGAGTTTTATGCTTTAAAATTGATCATAAATTATTGGGTTGTGGTTAATTTATGTTAAGTCTAATTAGGTGAAGTATGAGTAACCCCCAATTGTTCTAAATGGCGTACTTTGCCCAATGATGGAGCGTTTGACGTCATTCTTAAGGGCAAAAGTAGTCAAATGGATAATTTTGGCCAAATTGGGGAAAGTCTGAGTACCCTAGAGGCATGGGTCTTGCGTGAATTGCATAATGTGTGTGTTTGATTTTGTTTCTGGGGGATGCGGGCCTGATTTTGGGAAATGGGGTTGAAATTTGGCACGTTAGGTAGTTCGACGAGCTATGTCGAGCTCGCTGAATCGTTCGGCCATTCGCCAACGTCCCCCTTGATCGCCTTTAATTTTGTATTTTGGCTAGCTTAGAGTCTATAAATTTCGATGGGAAGCCTGAGCTCATTGAGTTCACTCGGTGACTCGCCGAAAGGTTCCTTTGATCGCTATTTCTGCACCCCTAATCCATAAAATGCCCTGTTAATTTCGGCGGGCTAGTCTGAGCTCGCCAAGTGATGTCGATGATTCACCGAAGGGCCTTAATATCGCTGACTTGACTAATTTCTGGAATTTTTTTAGGTTGATCCTTTCGGCGAGCCCGATCTGGCTAGCCAAAGTGACTCAACAACTCGCCGATTGGTTCGGTGAGTTTATCTACAACCTTAATTCAGCACATTTTTCTTAAAGTTTTTCTAACTCTTTCTGTTGTGTTTTGCAGATATGGCCAAACCCAAAGTATCAGGACGAGACATGCCACCCCGCAAATGGGCAAAAGGGATAGTAATAAATGAGGATGCAATAGTATCCAAAGCAAAAGCAACTAAACTTCCTATAAAATGTGGGGAAGGCAAAGGAAAAGGCAAGGCACTCGCGGTTAAGTTAATAGAGGTCAGCTCCGACAGTGAGGTAGTCTACGCGACTTACCTTACTACATCAGAAAGCAAAGGCCAGAACTCTCAGGCAACCATTTCTAAGCCTGAGGACGAACAACTTCTACTTTCCCAGAGAGCTGAGCTGTGCTCTAAGAGGATTCATGATCCATCTAGGATTCGGGTGCCCCAGACTCCTCCTTCTCCCCCAGCTTCAGTGCAGACTATGGTCCTGCATCACCTGTACAGGTTCCTTCTCCCTGGTCTCTCAACAGACTAAAGGTTGAGGGATTGCAGACTCTCATCATGGAGAAGAGATTTTCTACAGATGGGGTGATGGAAAGGTATCCGGATATTTGGCACACCCTCACATCTTACAAATTTGAGATCTTCAATAAACCTAGGGATGCCTACATTCCTAAATGAGTCCAAGAATTCTACTCAGCTTATGGAGCTTCGGTGCCACAAGGCAAGAGGAAATCCAGTACTTTTAAGCCAATGGACCACGTCGTTGTCTAGGCAAAGAAGGTAAAGTGTGACAATGAAAGTATAAACGACATCTTGGGTTGCACTTACAATTTTACAGATAACTACCAAAGCATGATTAAGACTACTGCATTGGAGACAATGAAAAGTTGACTCGCTCCAAAGTGGATTAAGCACAGAGTGCCAATAGAGAAAAAGATCTCAATGTAGTAGCAAGGTATTAGTTCATGTTTATTAGTAGTATAATCATGTCATCCCAGAATGAGTCCATCCTCCAACACACAAAGGCAGCCTGTCTTGGACTAATGATTAAAGGGACGAAACTGAATTTTAGTGCCATCATTGAGCAGGAGATATCCATAAGGGCCAAGCAACGAAAAACTTCTCTCCTATTTCCAGTGTTGATCACCGAGTTGTGCAGAAGGGCACGTGTGCCACGGGATGAGAAGAAGGATGTGGAAGTAATTCCCACCTCCTTTACGAATATTCGACGTATTGAGGCTAAGTACTTGAAGAATGAGGCTGAGAGGAAGAGGGCAGCCTCGGTGGATATTTTCCTGACTGTTAATATTGAGATGCTACCTTCAGAGGCAGCATTGCCTACTCCGGCCACTAGGCCTTCAGGTATTCCTAGCCCTGCCCCCTCTATGACTCCAAGTTCCTCTACTGTTGCCCTGTCTCCTAGGTTTGTTGCTACTGCTGCATCCCAACCTCCGCTTACCCAGGCTATGCTGCTACGGATAGGGCATCTAGCCCATAATGCTGATGTGCACGCCTCCAAGCTAGAGGCCACAATTTTTGGGTTGATTTAGAGTGCTCTCACTACTGCCTTGACACCCATCAGAGCTGTTATTAATGCCCTCAAAGCAAGGATCATGGTGTGTGAAGAAGAACAGGGAGCTACTCAGGAGGTGACGGCCTTAAAGGCCGCAATTGTAGAGTTGAGAAAAGATATGGACCAGCTGAAGTCCACAGATATGTTAATGATTTTTGGGACAATGAAGATCCCTGATGACCTAGTGCCTCCAGCTTCCACTTGAGATAAGGTGAGAGCTGATATGGCTGCAAAGTTTGAGGCTGAGACTGGTGAGGAGCAGCTCAGTGTTCAGGAGGAGACCATATATGAGGGCATGACAGAGGTTGAGAAGGCTATGGTACATTCAATCGTTCAGACTTCCTTGAGGGATACTTCCATAATAGGCTCTAGTGGAGCCAGTGTTGATGCTATCCCGGGCACTGATGCTCAAGACCAGAGTGTGACCTCGGGCATTGATGCCCTGACAGACAGAGCGACTATGTAGACAGGATCATTTTTTACCTCCCTCTCTGTTGTTTTTATGATTTTTGTTATTTTAGTTGCATTTGAGGACAACTACTTTTATTTTGTGGGTGGGGTGAGGTATTTCCATACCTACCTCTTATGTTTTGATTTTGTATGTGAATATTGGTCAAATTGGGTTTTGTGATCTATATATGTGTTTTGATTTCAAATTTTGTGGATGTTTGAGCTTGTGGCTCCTTGTTTTGAATGGAAATGGTTTTGACCTAATTTTAAAAATTTTGTGCCACCATTTTTATGTATAAATGTGGCTGTTCTTGTACAAATTTGAGTATCGGTTATGATCAATACCGATGACTTAAATAGTGCCCTTAATTGAACGAAATGAATGTGCAGCTCCGATGAGGCCAAATAAAGTTGCATAGACAATGTGTGAACTTTTTGCATCTCGTTGTAACTGGTCGATTATCGAATGAGTCTCTTGTGATGAACATTGCACACTAGCGAAAGTGTGGAGTCTTGTTTGATATTGGTGCCAACGCCTTGTGTGATGAACTTACTTTGAACCATTGTGTGATGACACCTAGAATTTGGCATGTTGGTCCAGTTGACTAAGTGATGCAAGCACTTGAAATGATCTTAGGCAACAAATTTGAAGAGTGACACAATTTGACAATATAACTCTTTTATGGCCAACCTTGTGAGATGTGCGAACCTTGCTTGAACCCTATTGAGCCTTATCCTTTTCTTGGAAGAAACTTGAACAATTGTGATCCCTCTTTATCCATCTACCCATAACCTTCGTGAATTGTGGTTTGTGTGAATAGCCAACTTAGGTCAAAAACCTAAGTTGGGGGTATGGTGAAAAGAGAAGGAAAATCAAGAAGTGTGGAAAATTCCTCCCTTTAAGAATGGTTTTGAAAAAGATGGAACCCCTCCATGTAAAAAGAAAAGAGAAAAGAAGCAAAGAAAAAGAATGAAAAAGTTGTGGAATAAAGTGATGAAAATTGCAAAAGAAATGGGGTGTCTGGTAATTCATATAAAGTTGAATAATGGGGTGGATTATGAGCATGTTGAATTGTTAAAGAAAAGGTAGAATGTGATGTTCAAGCCACACTTCATGAGAGTAGCAGCCACTGATCCTAAATTATCATACCTTTACACTCAGCCCCGTTACAAGTCTTGAACTGACCTTTGTGATCTTGAGTGAGCTAAAATGAGTGTTCATTGGAAAATAAGGGCAAACTTATGGGTGAAGTCATGCATGTGTTCATCTTTGTGAGTGTGAGAGTCGTATGTGATTCCGAAACTATAAATTGTTCTAGAATTGTGTGTGAATATGGAATCATCTTTGTTGTGAGGGCATTTGAGTACCTTTGTTGAGCTTGAACTTGCATTTGAAGCAAGTATTGTGAACTTGAGCATCTTTGATAATGGTCAGTCACAATTTGAATCTTTGAGTGAACAATTTATCATTGCATAAGTTGAGTCTTGTTGTGTGCATTCATGTTGAGTCTTATTTAGCACTGTTTGAGACATCCTTTTTGAACCGCTGAACTTGAGTTTTACTTGAGGACAAGCAAAAGTTTAAGTTGGGGGGTTGATAAGTCCTGGATTTGGACTCATTTAGGGCTCTATTTATATAGATTTGGTGTCCTCAATTGCTTAATTTGTGCTATAAACTGATGTTAAAGCCTTGATTTTCAGCTATATTGATTGAGGAGCAAAGCAAGGACACTAACAGGCAAAAAAGAACAAAACAAGCTGAAGAAATGAAGAAAGGCAAGCTTGGTGATCACCAAGGGCATTTGGTGAATTGCCGAGTGGCTATCAAACCACCTAAAGTTCCAGTGTGCCAAGCCCTGAAGGAAAGAACTAAGTAGGTTACGAAAAGGAGCAGTCGGTGGATCGTTGAGTAGTTCCGTGAAACCAAGATAGACCGCCCAAAGTTACAGACCTTGAGGATGCTGAATGTTAAGGCAAAAAGGTGATGGAAGATATCAAAGGGCGGCTCGCCGAGTGGTTCGCCGAAGAGCCCTTCGTAGCTTATTTTTGGCAACTATAAATAAGATTTTGAACATTTAGTTTAGCATATTGGAATCAAATCTTTATCTGGTAACCTCGAAGTTACAATACATTTTTAGTCTAGAGTAGTTTTCTTAGTAGACTTGAAGGTTTTGAGACTCAACTTGGAGATTTCACAAGTGGGTTTCTAATTTTCTTCGAATTGGAGCATTGTAAAGCTTGAATTCCTCTTACCTAGTTGATGGCTAATCGATTCGGTAATGGTTTTTATCTTTTTCTGATGTTCGACTAAAACGCAAATTTTTGGGGTGTGATCATGTGATTATGGGTTGAATTAGTGTGTGGGTATTGTTAATTACTAGTCTAAATGCTATTTTGAAGTGGGTTTAATCATTAATTGTGGTTTAATTTATGAATTGTAGTTGCAAATGCAGTTCTATGTTAGTGTTCTTGGCTTGCTCAAGAGAGAGGTTTTAGGACTAAAATTAATGATTAATGATTTGTATGTATTGGGTTGATATAGGTTCAGCTCGAGAGAGTGAATCCTAAACCCAGTCCTACTTATCTTGCTCAAGAGAAAAGATGCATTAAGGTTTTGGGTTGTTCTTAATTCCTATGCTTGTTGATGTTCGAGAGAAATCACTTAAAGCGGAATAGTTGTTCGAAAGAAAGATATTTCAATTATATTCTAGCCCACTGATATTTAGTTGTGTACTAGTATTTTCAATTACCCATATATCAAACTTCACCTATAATCGATCACATCCCGAGAATTTCTCTCCTTATTGTGATTTCATTGCTCTTTGACTGATTTTAGCAGATAATTTGAAAACTAAAAACCCCTATTTGACATTTGTGTGACCCCTTTTATTTGATATGTCTTTTTCCGATAATATCTATTCCTATAGCTAGTTAGATCACATTCATACTTCTTAATTGAATCTGAACACGTACCGCTCCCTATGGGATTCGACCCCAACTCAATTGTTGAGTTTTATATTGCTTAACGATCATTTCCACCTAGAATTGGATGAGGTGTGCTTGAAACATTAATCAGTTTTCATGTAAGCCATGTCTTGGTCCCATTCTTTCTTTTTTTCTATGTTCAGCTGATAGATCAAATGTGAATCCAAGGTCTCTGATCTATGCATCTCATGTGTGCCAAGCTCTGTTGTTCTTTGATACCTCATCCATGACAACCATGATTTTTGGGAATGGTTTCCACATAAAGGATCGACCGCACACTGCATCCACCAATGGTTTGGTCACAAAATTCAATGACCTATACAATGCATGTTTTAAGTGCATTTTAGTGAGGCCATAATCTGGGCACTTCTATAGCTTTTGGATGTATCTCCACCATGTATTATGCAGTGCTTCACCTGGAAGTTCCTTGAGAGAGTCTATCTCATCTTTCATTTGCAGCTATTTCGCTTTTGGGAAAACCTTCTCCATGAAAGCTTCCCTCAATTCTGCCCAAGTTCTGCTCAAGTCATGTGGTAACTTATTCAACCAATTTGTTGTCTCCCTACTCAGAGACAATGGAAATAACCTCAGTCTCATCGCAGTTTGACTTACTCCTGAAATCTCAGCCGATTTACAAGTAGCAGCAAAGTTCATCAAGTGCTGATGCGCGTCCTCGCTAGTTGTACCTCTAAACAACCCCTTCAGGTTCAACAGTTGAATCACGGCACTAATGATGGTGAATTTGACTCTTGGTGGCAGTACTGGGAGTACTATAGCTCCAATAGCTCCAGCTCCATCTAACTCTAAATCATCATCTTCGAATGCCAGACGCGCCGGTTGTTGGCCTCTGATGAGTCCACAATTTAGGCTCATTTAGGGCTTTATTTTAATAGATTGAGTGTCCTCAAATGCATATTTTTTGCCAATAACTGATGTAAATCCTTGAATTTCAGGTATTTGGACTGAGGAATAAAGCATGGACACTAATACGCAAAAAGGAACAAGGCAGCTGAAAAGATTAAGAAAAGAAGGCCTGAGGATCGCCTAATCCATTGGGCGAATCGCTGAAAGGCCTTGGCCTCGCCTAATTTTCCAGTGTGCCAAGCCCCGAAGGAGAAAAGAAAATAGGCGATCAAAAGGAGCAGTCGGCAACTCACCGAACGATTCCGCGGTGTAGTACCATATCGCCAAAGTTACAGAACTTGAAGATGCTGAAAGCCAAAGCAAAAAGGCGATGAAATTGACCAAAAGGCGGATCAGCGATCCCGACGTACTGTGCAGAATGGTCCTTCGCAGCACATTTCTGACAATAATAAATAAGTTTAAATTCTTAGTTTACCATGTAGTTTTAGAATCTAACATTCAGTTTTCAAGTTGAGAGCTTAGAACTGAGTTTTTGGAGACAATATTTCCTTTGCTATGAAGATTTGAAGATTTCCATTTCTGAGAAATTGGAAGTGGGTGTTGAAGATTCTTCATCTTAGACCTTTATAAAGACTATATCAATCCTACCCAGTTGATGGAAACACAACTTGGTAACGATTGTTACCTTTGTACTATGTCTAGCTAAAACCCCAATTCTTAGGGTGTGATTATGTGATTATGGGTGATTTAATTGCTGGGTATTGTTAATTGATAGTTTATTTGCTGTTTAAAAGTGATTTTGTTCAGTAATTGTGGTTGAATTTAATGGGTTGTAGTTGCTAATACAATCTTAACTTCATGTTTTTGGCTTGCGAGAGAGAGGTTTTAAAACCAAAATTACTGAATGATGGTCTGTGGGTATTGGGTTGTCGTGGGTTCAGCTCGAGAGAGTGAATCCTAAACCCTTTTCCACACATTCAGCTCGAGAGAGTGAATAGACTAAAGCGAAGGTTGTGCTTCATTGCTGCTTATTGGTGCTCGAAAGAAACCAATTTGATTCAGGGTAAACTGATCGAGAGAAAGTTTACCCCCACTAAATTCTAGCTTATTCACCGATTTGTAGTTGTTTACTATTAATTGCATTTACCTGGTTGTTCACGTTAGCCCATAATCCAATCACATCCCAAGAATCCCGTCTCCATATTCATATTTTCATGATATTTGTTGTTTTATTTGATAATACAAACCCTCTTGATATTCGACACTTGTGTCACCTATAATTTAAACCATGCTTTTATTCATAAATGTTTTTAGCTATGATTGACTAGAGCATATTCTTACTTGCCTATTGATTCTCAATTACAAACCACTCCCTTTGGACTCGACCCCAACTCACTTTGTTGGTTTATATTACTACTCACGATCTTTGGCACTTAGCATTGGATGAAGTTTCCTGATACATGAAATCAAAATGGCGCCGCTGCCGGGGAGTGGTGTTAGTTGAGAATTTTTAGTTAAGTTGAATTTTGTTCTTGTTAGTCATAGTGATACGTACTTAATTTTACTTTTGTTTTGCTTATTTGTGTGTTAAAACAGGAAGTATGAGTGTGAACGACAGCAATGACAACCAAGTAGGCCATCAAGATGACATCGTAAACCTTAACGATGTTAACGAACCTCATGCTAATGACCACCATCTCACGGGCTGTATTGGTGCCATTCGCTTGCCTCGAGTCGAAGGGAATGCAGTGTTCCAAATCACGAGTACTATGTTGCAACTCTTGCAACTAAAAGGGATTTTCAGCGGTTTAGCTCATAAGGATCCTTATGAGCATATTAGAAATTTTCTGGATATATGCGGACCATTCTCCTTCAAGAATATCTCCCAAGAATCAGTCTGGTTGAGGTTTTTCCCGTTTTCTTTGATGGGAGAAGCGTGCAAGTGGTTGGCTGAATTGTCACGTGAATCAATCACTTCATGGGAGGAGTTGGTTACCACATTTCAAGTGCAATTTTTCCCTCCCTCGAAGATGATGACTCTTCAGGACGGCATTCAGGTCTTCAAGCATCTAGAAGGTGAGCCAATTTATGAAACTTGGCTGCGATTCAAAAAGTTGGTGCTTCAATTCCCAACCCATGGCTTGCCTGATAACGTGTTGCTACAGTATTTTTATCGGAGTTTTGACTCGGTAAATAAGGGTGTTGCTGACCAACTTTCTCTGGGAGGTTTGATGCAACAACCTTATATGATAGCGGCTCAGCTCTTGGATGGCATGACTACCATAAACAGGGCGTGGTATATTCGTGAAGACCAGGTCTCCCCTCTCATGTTTAAACAAACCAAAGAGCAGATGGAGAAAGACCAAAAGAGGGACCAGAACATGGCCATGATCATGACACAACTTGACATTTTGTCTAAAAATGTCATCGGATCTAGTGGTCAAAGTGTCAATGACATGGGTGTCGTGTGCTAATCTGGATGAGTCCAAGTTTGAGGTCTTGTATAATGTAGATGTGAATTTCCTAACCTACCAAGGCGGTGGTTATCGTTCAAACTACCCGAGGCAGGGTGGTAACCAAGGTTGGAATAAGGATGAAGGTTGGAAAGATCGAGATCGTGAATGGAGGGACCGTAATCCAAATTGGAAGGATGGGGAGAAAGATAGGTATGTGCTTTCCCACGAGCGCCAAAAGCCAAAGGATTTGGAAGGTGGTCGGTTTGAGGATATGCTTTCTCGTACCTCAACAAAGTTGAGAGGTCGGACAAGATCTTAAAGGAAATGAAAGAAGATGTGTCAACCCTTAGTCAGACCATCACCTCCCATTCAGTGTCGATCAAGCAGTTGGAGACCCAAATGGGTCATATCTCATCTCATCTAAACCCAAGATAGCAAGGGGATTACCTAGTAACACTATGGTCAACCCCAAGAATGAGGTTTGAAGGTGGACTTACGTCGTGCCATGAAGTTAACTAAGGCACTTCTTGGGAAGCAACCCAAGTTTTATTTTCTTTCTTTTTAAGTTTGGAATAATGGTGTGTTGATTGTGCAGGTCAAAGTGTGGAAAGTGTTTGAAAAGTCCAAGTCGGCGCATCGCCGAAGAGGTCAGCGATCCTGACTCAGACCGTCGTTGGACTAAAGATAACTTTACATTGGAGTCTATAAAACTCGATGAGCCTAGGAAATTATTGGCGAATCGCCGACCAGGTCGGCGATCCCGATCTAATCCACCGTTGGAACCCCCACATCAACTGAAGGTCCTGTAAAACTTGACGAGGTAAGTCACCACTCAGCGTGTCGCCGAGTGGGTCGGCGAGCACGACTAATGTCGCCAAATGTGCAGGAACTAGACGGTTTTTATAAGGCCAAAGGTTTAAATTTTTGAACTCTTCACTTTCCCTCACTTTAAATCTTCACAAACTCACACCTACACCTTAGTTTATATATTTTTGCATTTCTAGAAGTATTTTAGTCATTGATTTGTGCTCAGATTGGGATTACATTGCCGTCTAGCATTTCAATCTTATCTTAATCGGCGTTAAAGGTTGGTTTTCAGAACCCCGAGTTTATTTTTATTGAAGTTGTACTCATTTTCAACAATATTATGTTATTGAAGTGTGTTGGGCCTCTCTAATAGGATTAGAATGTTCAAATGCCTAATTTGATTTGATAATTTTGTCTGTAATGTTTTGAGTGTTGAAATCTCGTATTTTTGTGCTTTAAAATGAATTAAATTTTGTGGGGTTATGCTTACATGTTGTTTTGTTTAGTTGAGTGAAGTCTGAGCAGCCCGTATTAGTGCCAAACAATGTAATTTGCCCAATGATAGAATGGGTGATGTCATTCTTAAGAGCAAAAGTCGTCAATTGGCCAAGGTTGCGGGGTTGAATTCAAGAAGTTGGGTTGAAAGTAGACATATTGGGTCATTTGGCGAGTTGGGTCGAGATCGCTAAACCACTTGACAGTTCACCGAAGTTCCCCATCTCACCATTAATTTCATCCTAAATGAGTAGTTTTGTTCTGTAACTTTTGGCGAGAAGCCTGAGGTCACCAAAGACACTCAGCGACTCGCCGAAAGTCTTCTTGTTCGCTTTTTGTCTGCACCTCTGTAGTCTTTTTGCATTGTAACTTTCGGCGGGTTAGCCCTTGCTCGCCGAAAGCTATCAGCGATTCGCCGAAAGGCCCTTCCCATCACTGACTTGTGAAGAGTTTAGAGTGAATCCTTTCAGCGAGCCCGATCTTGCTTGCCAAAGTGATTCAACGACTCGCGACTGGATCGGCAAAGTCTGTCTACAACTGTTTTTCTGTGAATTTGATTACGTTGTTTCTAACTTTTTCCTGATGTTTTGCAAATATGGTACGAACAAATATAGACATGCCACCAAAAAAAATAGTATGGGGTATCACTATAATTAGGGGGATCAAATCCTCCAAAGAAGGGCAGACAAAAGCCTCCTCCAAGTGACAAAGGCAAGGGCAAGAGGCCTATACCTAACAGGGTGACTATTGGTTCCTGAGCTGCTTTATCTGAGCCTGAGGATGACCAGCCTTTGCAGTCCCCGCGAAATGAAATCCGGGTTAGATTTCAACTTGACTCAGTCAGATTCCCTCCTGCTTCCACACCATAGACTCAGTGCCAGCTCTTGCACCTCCCGTGGCTCCTGTGCCACCAGTTATCCCTCCACCTAGGCTTCTCAACAAATTGAAAAGTGATGGTTTGCAAACCATCCTCGAGGAGAAGATGTTATCCACAGAGGGCCTGGAGGGAAAATACTCAGATGTGAGGGACACCCTCCACTACTATATGTTTGATCAGTTTACCAGGCCCCAAGGCCCTTACATTCCTTCATGGGTCCGGGACTTCTATGCAGCCTACAGTGAGTTGGTCCCAAAGAGTAAGAAGAAGGCAAGCGAGTTCAGACTGCTGAAGTCTGTCATGGTACGGGGAAAGGAAGTTGGGTGCAATAGTGAGTACATAAACATTGTATTGGGTAGAGCTCTGCATTCTACGCACCCTTATGTTGGATTGCCTGTTGCTCTATCCTTAGATGATTTGAAGGACTGACTGGCACCTCTGATTTCCGATACCACCCCGAGGTGGATTGAGGCGGGAGCCCCTATTGAGAAGAGGGACTTGAGTGTTGCTGCCCGGTTCTGGTTTGGCTTTATCAGCAGCACGATCATGCCATCCCAGAACGAGTCTATCCTCCGCCATCCTAAGGCGGCATGCCTTGGGTCTATCATATCCCAGAGGAGCATCGACATGGGACTCCTTATTGAGCAGGAGATGGCCATGAGGGTTAAGAAGAGGCATACTTCCTTGCCATTTCCGGTCCTGATCACTAAGTTATGCCGACGTGCTGGAGTACCCCGGGATGACATGAGAGACATTGAGGTGACGCCTTCCTCCTCCACTGACATCCGACGTATTGAGGTCGAGTACACTCGTGAGAAGGCTAATAGGATGAGAGCAGCTTCGACAGATACTTCTCCAGAGGTTGATGTTGATTCCATACCTGTAGAGGCCTCTGTGCCTACTCTGGCCTTCGAGCCTTCAGGTACTTCTGCCCCTCCTTCCTCTTCTTCACAGGCTCCAAGTACCTCTACTTCCTCCCAGCAAACCAAGATTAGTCAGGCGATGATCTTGAAGATGGGGCATCTGGCTCATTCAGCTAATATGAGGGCGACCCGATTAGAGAGATTTGTCCCCTTGATGATTGAGGCTGCTATCTTAGCTGCACTGACTTCCCTCCAGGCTTCTATTGATGATCTGGCTATTAGAGTCATAGCTTGTGAGGTAGCTGATTTAAGGAAGGACGTAGACTATCTAAAGTCTACTGACTTCACTTCATTACTAGAGGCTACAAATGATTTAGACACTCATGAGACTTCAAAGATTCCTCTGGCCACCACCGAAAATGTGCACAGGGATGAGGCGTAGTTTATGAGTCGAATGTTGAGACCGACAAGGACCAGATTAAGATACGAAATGAGAGCATATATGGGGACTTGCTGGATCTTGAGGAGACGATTATGCAGTTGGTGGTCCAAACATCGCTGACCGAGATGTCCATGGCAGTTCCTAGTGGATTTGGTACTGTTGTTCTTTTTTAGGTGACTCAGGGTACTAAGGCTCGCGTCCAGACTGATGCCCAGACAGATGGAGCGACTATGTAGACAGGATCCCCTCTTTACCTCCCTCTCTGTCTTTCTTTATTTTGACTTGTGGATAATTTATTTTGCTTGCATTTGAGGACAAATGATTTTATTTGTGGTGGGGTGAGGCCCACCTTTTGTGTGACCTTTTGTGAATATTGGTTTTGTTTATATATTTTGGGTTTTGAGCTGAAATTGTGTTGTACACTACTTTTTGTGGAATGTTTGAGCTTGTGGCTCCGTGTTTTTAATTGTAAATGCTTTTTGACCCTTCCAAAAAGATTTGTCGCCTCTTGTTTGTGTTGAATGTGGCTATTCTTTTGCAAATTTGAGTAATAGTTTTGATTAATATCGGTGACTTGAATAGTATTCATAATCGAACAAAAATGAATGTGCGGCTACGATGAGGCCAAATGAAGTTCCATAGACAATATGTGAACTTTTTGCATCTCATTGTGACTAGCCAAGTATCGAATTGAGTCTCTTGTGATGAGTATTGCACACTAGCGAAAGTGTGGAGTCTTATTTGACATTGGTGTCTATGCCTTGTGTGATGATCTTACCGTGAACCATGTGTGATAACACCTAGAATTTGCCCAGTTGGTCCAGTTGACTAAGTGATGTGAACTCTTGAGATGATCATAAGCAACTTTAAAGATTGTGGACCAATTTGACATTATACCTCTTTTTGTGGCCTCCCATGTGAGTGTGTGAACCCCGCTAGAGCACCCTTTGAGCCTTAACCTTTTCTTGGAAGAAACTTGATGACATTGTAACCTTTTATTAACTCATTGCTCATAATCCTCATGATTTGTGTTTTGTGTGAATAGCCAACTTAGGCCAAAAGCCTAAGTTGAGGGTGTGGTGAAAAGAGAAGGTAAGTCAAGAAGTGCAAGAAAGTCCCCTTTGACCATGGTTTTGAGAAAAATAGAACCCCTCCATAAAAAAAAAAAGATGAGAAAAAGAAGAAAAGAATGAAAAAGAAAAAGAATGAAGAAGTTGTGGAATAAAGTTGTGAAAATGCAAAGAAAATGGGGTTTCCAACAATCCATGGAAAGTGAATAATGGGATGACTTTTGAGCACGAATGAGAATGATGAAGAAAAGGAAAGGAAATGTTATTCACACCACATTTCATGAGGATAGAAGTCACTAAGCCTAAATGACCATACCTTTGCACTCAGCTCCATTACAAGCCCTTAAAAAACCTTCTTGATCTTGAGTGAGCTGAAGCAAATGTTAATTGGAAAATACGGGCAAATCTATGGGTGAAATCATGCATTGTGCTCATCTTTATGAGGGTGAGTGTTGCATTTGATTTCGGAGCTTTAAATTATGAACCATTGTGTGTGAATATGGAATCACTCTTTATGTGAGGGCATTTGAGTACCTTTGTTGAGCTTGAACTTGCATTTGAAGCAAGTAATGTGAGCTTGAGATTCTTTGATAATGGTGAGTTACAACTTGAGTCTTTGAGTGCACAATTGATCTTTGCATGAGTAAGTTGAGTCTTTTTGTGTGCATTCATGATTGAGTCTTGTGTAGCACTATTTGAGACATCCTTTTTGAACTGCTAAACTTGAGTTTTACTTGAGGACAAGCAAAAGTTTAAGTTGGGGGTGTTAATGAGTCCACGATTTAGGCTCATTTAGGGCTTTATTTTAATAGAGTTAGTGTCCTCAAATGCATTTTT
The DNA here is from genome assembly GCA_035578085.1 of Solanum pinnatisectum. Taxonomy (NCBI): domain Eukaryota; kingdom Viridiplantae; phylum Streptophyta; class Magnoliopsida; order Solanales; family Solanaceae; genus Solanum; species Solanum pinnatisectum. The sequence continues at coordinate 28,753,227 of CM069084.1, read as the reverse complement.
TGTGCTAATAACTGATGCAAATCCTTGAATTTCAGGTATTTGGACTAAGGAACAAAGCATGGACACTAATAAGCAAAAAGGAACAAGGCAGCTGAAAAGATGAAGAAAAGAAGGCCTGAGGATAGCCTAATCCATTGGGCGAATTGCCGAAAGGCCTTAACCTAGCCTAATGTTCCAGTATGCCAATCCCTAAAGGAGAAAATCAAGTAGGCGATCGAAAGGAGCAGTTGGCAAGTCACCGAATGGCTCCGCAATACAGTACCATATCGCCTAAAGTTACAGAATTTGAAGAAGCTGAAGGCCAAAGAAAAAAGGCGATGAAATTGACTAAAGGGCGGATCGCCAAGTGGATCGACAATACCGACTTATTGCTTCGAATGGTCCTTTGCAGCAAATTTTTGACAGCTATAAATATGTTTTTAAATTCTTAGTTTACCCTGCAGTTTTAGAATCTAAAATTCAGTTTTCAAGTTGAGAGCTTAGAACTGAGTTATTGGAGACAATATTTCCTTAGCTATGAAGATTTGAAGATTTCCATTTCTGAGAAATTGGAAGTGGGTGTTGAAGATTCTTCATCTTAGACCTTTGTAAAGACTATATCAATCCTACCCAATTGATGGAAACACAACTTGGTTACAATTTTTACCTTTCTACTATGTCTAGCTAAAACCCCAAATTTTAGGGTGTGATTATGTGATTATGAGTTGATATAATTGTTGGGTATTGTTAATTGATAGTTTATTTGCTGTTTAAAAGTGATTTCGTTCAATAATTATGGTTGGATTTAATGGGTTGTAGTTGCAAATACAATCTTAACTTTGTATTTTTGGCTTGCTCGAGAGAGAGGTTTTAAAACCAAAATTACTGAATCGATGGTCTGTGGGTATTGGGTTGTCATGGGTTCAGCTCGAGAGAGTGAATCCTAAACCCTTTTCCACACATTTAGCTCGAGAGAGTGAATCCTAAATCCTTTTCCATACATTTAGCTCGAGAGAGTGAATGAACTAAAGTGAAGGTTGTGCTTCATTGCTGCTTATTGGTGTTCGAGAGAAACCAATTTGATTCGGGGTAAATTGTTCGAGAGAAAGTTTACCCCCACTAAAGTTTAGCTTATTCATCGATTTGCAGCTGTTTACTATTAAATGCAATTACCCAGTTGTTCATGTTAGCCCATAATCTAATCACATCCCAAGAATCCCATCTCCATGTTCGTATTTTCGTGTTATTTGTTGTTTTAGTTGATAATATAAACAAACCCTCTTGATATTTGACACTTGTGTCAACTATAATTTAAACCATGCTTTTATTCGTAAATATTTTTAGCTATGATTGACTATAGCATATTTTTACTTGCCTATTGATTCTCAATTATGAACCACTCCCTTGGGACTCGACCCCAACTCACTTAGTTAGGTTATATTACTACTCACGATCGTTGGCATTTAGTATTGGATGAACTGTCCTGATACATGAAATCAGCCTCGACCTCTTGGAGCTAGTGGTTGTTGTTGAGAAGGGGCAAACTCTTCTTCCTCTTCATCCTCAACATTCATTATGTTTGGGTCGTTGGCATTGTTGGCAGCACCCCTGGCTATGGCGTCAGCACCCTGTCTCAACCTTTGCCTCCAGGCTTCAAGTTCTTCTACATTTACCATTATCCTAATAGTTCATTGCAACTCAGGATCGAAAGGAATCAAAGGTGCTCCCTTACTTCTGGTATTTGGAATGCACTATCTAACTCACATTTAGATGACACAGACAATAAACATAAAGTAAAATTAGGAAATACAACTACAACTAAAGTAATAACTAGTATTGTATTTCTGAACCAAAACTCCCGAGCAACGACGTCAAAATTTGATACGTCCAAACTAACACCTCGATTAAAAAGTATAAACAGTTGAAGTCAATTATAGAACTCAACAAGAGTTGAGGTTGATCCCACAGGGAATTTACAGTACAAATAGACTTACTAGTGCTTTTATTCAGTTGTGGTTAATGTTTCTGAAAAACACAATTGCAAAAAGTAAATATTAGGGTGTTTAGTATTCAACTAACCAATTTTTGTTAAAGTTGAATGTTAATAGTAGCATATGATAGTTCCAAGATTTGATGTTTAATTAAAGTCTGTCCCCCGTGACCTTTAGACTTACAACTTGAATCCTTACACAAATAACGATTTCTTGACAAATTCATCTGATCATAGCAAGCTATGTAAATCTATACACCTTTCAGCCCTATTAGATGAATATCACTCCTCTCCTCTCAGTCTTAGAGTGTTTTGATGTTTACTATTGCATACTTGTTAAGCAGACTATCCTCTCTCAAGCTCAAGTCTGTAGAACAAGCTAGTAGATCTCGTCTCTAGATTTTCCTAACATCACTTTTCTCTCGAACAAGTGATGGATACAGGCATGTTCTAATATGTGCACTCATTAGAAATCATTCATTATGAAAGTAAATGTGACGTATGTGATCATCAATCAGAAGTTATTCGTATTTGATTCTAGCATTGTGTTTTAGTCATGGTTCCCACAACTCTAGTTATGGTATTTAACCACTCATATTCTTAATGAAACAAGTAGTAGACACTAATGAAAGAATAACAAAGTAGACTCACGATAATCGAAAAACCAAAATCTTCTTGATTATAAGCACTAAATCAAGATCACAAAAACTGATCCAATATATTCAACCAAAATGTATCAAAATAGAAACTTTGTTTCTCCACAAAGAACTTGTCTCAGAGTTTCGATAATAATTCAAAAATAAACCCTAGGGATTAAAAATAGTCTTAGAAAAGAGTCATACATGAAGTAGGAAACATAATAGTTGACTCACTTCACGAGCAGGTTAAATAGTCTATGAAGTTTTTCACGGCCCATCAATACCCCTCGTGAACCAAGACTTGAACAAAAACTGTCAACTTCACTTGCAACTGTTTCACGAGCCCTTGTACAGCATGTACAAGACACCACGACCCATTTAGGGTCTCTTGTCACCAGACTTTAACTGAATTTCTTTCATGTTACTTTCACTAACATCTTCACGCCCCGTACACACCACCGGCTCATATAGCCAGTCGTACAGTCTTGCACACTTCAGTTTTGCTTCTTTCCTTCCATCACTTGATTCAAAGTATTTTACCTACACATTAGCAAAAGAACCGTCATATCCACATAAACATGCTCGACTTCTTGCACTAATCTTTTATTTTAGACGTCAAATGTGCTATAAATTCACGGCACATCAGGGGAGTGGGGAAACTATTACTCTATTTTTGGGTTAATTTAGTATCAACCATCGGATAGTTTACCTTTTTAGTGACCGAATGTTATCCTCTTGTTATTGTTGGATAAAAATTGACTTTTAATGATTGAATTTATTTTTAGTCTTTATACATATAATTATTGCCACCATATTCATATCTCTTTGCTAAAATGTGGTCGTTAAAATTTGAATTTGTTTTAGTGATTTTAAGAAAGAATCTTATTTAGAATTCATAATCATATGTTAGAACCACTTATAAAATTATGAAATATGTGTACCTTGATATGGAAGGAAGTGCAGAAGATAATTTCTCTATTCTAGGGCTTGGAGTTGTCAAAAAATGGATGAAAAATTGTTAGGTCATATTTATAATTGCTGGTGAGGGATAATTATAGTGAGCTTGAGCTTCATATACATCTCGTTGATTGGACATAGTGTCTATGAATCAAATATCTTCTTAACTAGTAACATTGAAATTCAAAGGTCTCACTTATAATTCTCAAACATAGCTCGTGGATGAATTTACAATCGTAAATCATTTTGTACTTTGATTTCTTGGTGTCTTACCTAGAGTTCTGGAGTGTCCATAGATTTCACATATGGTCTATATGTAGGTTGCGTGGTAAATCATCAGCCCTCCTTAAACAATAGCTCGATTTTGGAGAGGTCTCAACCTTGGTACAATGTACAATATATCCATTTTACGTCTATACATATCTCCATACTTAGAAAGTCTTAAAACGTACTCCTCTCATAGATTATTATACGGACCCATAAGTCCATTTCACGGTCCGTGAATTGGGCCACCTTGGCCATAACTATTTCGTTTTCTCTGTGATCAATGTATGGGTCATATAGCATATATATGGATCGTACTTCAATTGAATTTCTTAGAATGAAGTTCTTTCAATTATTTGACACTTCCTTACTTATGCAATGATATCATACTTCAAAATAACTTCTTAGTTCATACATGTGATTATATTTTATGGTTTAGATCGTATTACTCATATATAATGATCAGTAAAGTTTTAGCCCGAAGGTATAAGTTATTGCAAAGAAGATATCCAAAATTTATTATTTTATGATATTTGTTGAATATTGTATATATTTTGCAAAGATTTTGCTCCATATATTGTGCATAAAACCCAAAGCCCAACAATTAGGCCAATAAATGCTTCTTTTGGGATAATAATATGATGAAATTGCACGAATACCCTTCAAATGAGGCAACCTTTAATTTTTACTCTTTAAATGGTTTAATATCGGAGCAGTGTGGTGCACTAAGCTTTCAGTATGCGTGGAGTCCAGAGAAGGATTGGGCTATAAGGGTCTATTGTACATACTCTTACCCTACATTTCTGCGAGAGCCTGTCGGCTCAAAAGCTATGACTTCTTGGTCACAAGGCTAATTGTCTCTCTTAGTAGATAAAATCTTCTTTCCTTTTTTGAATTCTTTTTCCCACACAGTAAGCGCCTACTCAGATCAATCAAGTCAATCATAGACTATGTTGTCAAGTGATGATTGGCTGCCATGTACGGTTCGGAGGCCAAGCCCCACCCAAGTAATAAGGGTGCAGCTTAGGTCAACTACAAGGTGACGTTCTAGTCAAATCCTTCTTACACTACAAATATGGAGAATTTTGATCAGATCGTAATAAGAGGAGGTAGAATGAAAGATTCGTCAAGCGTAAAATTTTGCTATATTCTGGAGTAAAGGATTTGTTGGGAAATTTTAAAATTTCGTCCTTTAGCAATTGACATTATGCCTATTGGGCATAAGTTCTTCGAGGGAAAAATTCATGTAAAGCATTGTGGAATATTATAATACAAAAAAATATATTTATTCTTAAAAGAAAAGAAAAAAGACTGATTTTTATGAGAAACAAAAATTAAATATGAAAATAAAAATTAAAATGGGTAAAAAGTGCAAATAACCCTAGGAAATAGAGGGAAATGGGGAAGGTAGTTTATAAAGAGATTGAGAATCAAAGCAAACTCCACAGATGTTTTATTCAATAGTAACCTCAACTTAAATACAATGAGATGTAACTAACTTGACTAATTCTAAGGAACTACATTAACAGCTTAATCCAATCTTATGGAAAAGACTAAGTCAAATGATATCTACTCTAACAATATGATAAGTATTGATAACCAATTAGTGAATATCTCAATACACCCCCTCAAGTTAGGTGTGTTGCAACAACGCCTAACTTGGATAAACACCGAAGGAAAGCAGGTTTGGGCAGCGGCTTTGTGAGAGTATCTGCAATTTGATCCGCGGCAAGAAGATATTTGACTATCACTCTACCGGAGTTGACACTGTTGCGGAGGTAATGAAAGTCTATTGCAATGTGCTTCATCTTAGTGTGGAAGACCGGGTTTTTGCTGAGATATGAGACACCAATGTTATCACAAAAGATGCTTGGCGTTTGCAAGATTGGATATCGTAACTCATTCAACAGGTTGTGGACCCAAGTAATTTTAGAGAGAGCATTGGCTACTGATTTGTATTCTGCTTCAGTAGAAGAGCGAGCAACTGATTGTTGCTTCTTAGAGGACCAACAAATAGGATTTGGTCCTAAGAATAGTATGTAACCAGATGTGGAGATTCTGTCACATGGATCACCTGCCCAATTAGCATCAGCATACATATATAGATTATTATCAGAGTGGCGAGAGATTTGTAGAGATGATATTGATGATGCCTTGAGATATCGAAGAACCCGTTTTACTGCCTTCCAGTGTTCTAAACTTAGTGATTGCATAAATTGTGAGAGTTTGTTAACTGCAAATGCAATATCCGGACGCGTGAATGATAGGTATTGTAACTTACCAAGAGTGCGTCGATACAATGTTGCATCTGCTGGAGGGGAACCATTGCTTGCTTTGGGTGGTGAACTTGAGCACATGGGTGTCATAACTCATTTACAGTCGGCCATATCCACATCTGAGAGAATTTCAAGTATGTATCTGGACTGTGATAAGACAATCCCATTTGGAACATGTTTGACTTCATTTCCCAAAAAAATAGTTGAGTTCACCAAGGTTCTTTAGGGAGAACTTGTAGGACAGAGAGTTGATTATATGTTCGACCAAGGTTGGGTAATTTCCAGTAATGAGTATATCATCAACATACATCAGAATATAATTGTTACAGTGTCAGATGTGAAGATAAACAGAGAAGCATCTGATTTAGACTTGACAAACCCAATTTTATTCAAGGGAGATTTGAGAGCTTCATACCAGGCACGTGGAGCTTGTTTTAGGCCATATATGGCCTTTTTGAGACGGCATACATGATTTGGAAAATCAGAGTTGACATAGCCTTTCGGCTGAGCCGTGAATACTTGTTCCTGTAAGTTACCTTGCAAAAAAGCATTGTTCACATCAAGTTGCTGAACTTTCCAGTTATTTTGAATTACAATGGAAAGAACAATTCGGACAGTGGTTGGTTTGACAACTGGACTGAAAGTTTCATAAAAGTCCAATCCTGGACATTGTGTGAAACCTTTGGCTACTAATCGCGCCTTGTACCTGTCAATAGAACCATTAGCATGTCTTTTAATGCGAAATAACCATTTACAATCAACAACATTATGTATGGGGTCTCTTGGTACTAGTTCCCAAGTGTGGTTTTTCATTAAGGCTTCATATTCCAGATCCATGGCATTCTTCCATTCATTGTGCTTGACGGCTTGCTTAAAGGTAGTTGGAGTAGGAGAAAAGTGAGCCAAAAAACTGAAGTGTTTTCTTGGTGTGAATATATTATTTTTGGACCGTGTGACCACACTGGATGGTAGAGGGGCTGCGGCAGGGGGCATAATGGCTGGAGTAGGTAGTGTTTCTTTGCCGATCGATCTTGATGAGGAGGCGATGTTTGCTACCGATCACGATCTTGATGAGGGAGGCGGTGTTTGCCGTCACGATCTTGATAGAAGTGGAATCGGTGAATGAGGGAGTTATATTGGAGGTGTTATTGTTAAATAGGGAAGGAGTTTGAGAAGTGATAGGAATCATACCTGATGAAGTGGAGACTGCTAGTAGTTGCCTTTCAATTGTGGACTCTGGAGTGTTTGAGCAAGAGGGGACTGTTAAGGGAATTTGAATGGTTGGCGGAAGAAATAGAACAAGAGTGGAGTCCAATTTGTGTTGGTCTTCTGAATGAGTATCCTTACAGATGTGGAAAACTTATTTTTCAAGTGTGAGAACATTTGAGTAAAAGGAAAAATATCTTCACAAAATTGAACATCACGACTGATAAATATTTTTGAGTGCACTGGATCAAAACAGAGATGTGCATGATGAACAATAGAAACTCCTAAGTAGACACAGGGTGTAGATCTAGGCTGAAATTTATTTTGTGTATATGGTTTAAGCCATGGATAACAAAGACAACCAAAAATTTTTAGCGAAGTGTATTTTGGAGGTTAGCCAAATAATTTTGTATAAGGAGAATCATTGTTTAGGCCAGGTGTAGGGAGTCTATTTATGAGATAGACAGCATGTTGACAGGCAAAGGACCATAGTTCTGATGGTAGGGTGGCTTCATTGAGAAGAGTACGAGCTGTTTCGATAATGTGACGATGTCATCGTTCAGCTATGGCAACTCGTTGAGGTATGTAGGGTGGTGAGATTAAATGTTCAATGACATTGCTTCGAAGGTAGTGGTTAAGACTGGTGAATTCACCCCCTCCATCAGTATAAAGTGAGACAATTTTGTGTTTAAAAAAGTTTTCCACTAAAGGATGAAATTGTGCAAAAATTGAAGCGACTTCACTTTTGTTTTTGATTGTATACAACCAAGTATATTTGGTGTAATGATCAACAAAAATGCAGTAATACAACTTTTTATCAATGGATAGAATGGGTGATGGACCCCATAAATCACTAAACAAAGTTTGAAGTGGGGCAGTACTGGTTAAAGTGAGTCGTTGAAACGGCAAACGATGAGTTTTATTTGATGAGCAAGAATTACAAAATTGAAACTTTTCTTTGGTGGAAAAGGGAAGGGAAAATTTATTCAGTACTAAGTCTAGGATTTTCAGATGAGGGTGACCCAAGCGACGATGCCATAGTTGACGAGAAACTTTGGTGGAGGTGAAGTGAGCGGAAGGTGAGATAGGATTCCTCTGGGGCCACTCATAGAGTCCTTGTTTATTCCGGCCTTGTACCAGTAGTCTTCGAGTTTTGAGATCCTTCACAAGAAAAGAATGTGGAAAAAATTCGATTGAGGTTAGATTGTCAGTGCAAAACTTAGCAACAGAGATAAGGTTCTTTTTAATAGCTGGGGCACAAAGAGTGTTATAGAGCATGAAAGAAGAGTCAGAAGCCTTAATTTGAGTGAAACCAGTGTGAGTAATGGGAATAGTTTTACCGTCACCCATGGACACTTCCTCATTGCCAGTGTATTGGTCAAGATTATCTGAATTTGTTGTGACATGATGGGTTGCTCCAGAGTCAAGGATCCAAGGATTTGCATCTGTTGGATGATTTGACACAAAGTTGACCTTGGCTCAAAGTGGTTGTGTGATTTCGAGCGACACACATCAGCTGTGTGACCGATCTTATGGCAGAGTTGGCATTTTACTGCTTGCCTGGGTTGCCTTCCATTTTGTTGATTTCCAAGGACCGCTTGTCGTGGAGTATGTGATTGTGAAGATTGATTGGGGAAGCGATGATTATTTTTCTGCTGTTGAGGCTGAAAGTTGGTCTGTTGTGTAACGGCAGCCGTGATGATGGAGAATGACCTGTCGATATCTTGATGTTTGAGAAAGAGTTCATGGTCTGTGAGTTTCTGGAACAGTTCCTCAAAGCTTAGGGCTGTGTCGCACGCTCTAATAGCAGCAGTGATTTCACGGTATTCATGACCTAGGCCACTCAAGATTTTGACTGCTAGTTCATCATCAGCTATCGGAGAGCCTGCTACTTTGAGAGCATTAGCAATGGATCTGATCTCCTGGAGGTAAGTAGCAACTGTCTTGGAGGATTTTTTTAAGTTTTGCAACTGATCTCGCAAGCTGAATATGCGAGTGTGACTCCTATTTGCATACGTTGTATGAAGGAGGTCCCATGCTATTTTTGCCGAAGGGGCCGTTGCAACAGTGGGAGCAATGGTGGGGTCAACTGATGCCATCATTGCCTGTTGAATTAGTTGGTCTTGGCAAAACCATATCTCATATTCAGGATTTGAGATGGTAGCATTAGTTTCTGTGATAGTGGTTGGTGGAACAGATTTGGCACCGGTGAGATGCCCAAGGAGCTTGTGTCCATTGAGTAGCATCACTAGTTGGGCCTTCCAGGTGGCAAAGTTGAGGTTACCTTGCAGTTTGATAGGTAATTGGGCAGCTGGATTAAACTGTACCACATGAGTGGTAGTCGAAACTGCAGCAACAATGTCAGTGGTAGTAGTAGGAACAACCATGTTGGACGCAAAGAGAGATAAAGAAAGGAAAAAAAAAAGAGAGAAAAAAAATTGGATCAAACTCGTGAGAGTTTTAGAGGGGCTCTAAAATCATAAAGAGATTGAGAATCAAAGCAAACTTCACAGATGTTTTATTCAATAGTAACCTCAACTTAAATACAATGAAATATAACTAACTTGATTAATTCTAAGGAACTAACTTGACTAATTCTAAGGAACTACATTAACAACTTAATCTAATCTTATGGAAAAGACTAAGTCAAATGATATCTACTCTAACAATATGATAAGTATTGATAACCAATTAGTGAATATCTCAATAGTTTATAGGATGACACAAGACTCACTTTGGGCTCCCATAAAAGAGGAAAAAAAGACAAATGGAGGAATGAGGAAATAGAGAAAACGAGTGGAAGAGAATCTCGTTGACGTGGCACGAATCAAGTGGTCAATCAACTACAAAACAAGCAGATATCAAACTTCGAAGCGTACATTTATACTAAATAATTAATAATTAATTAAAGGAAAGTGATTTAAATTGTATATTTTGTGTTGCAGTCATTTTTAATAGTTGCAACAAGCTTTTAAGAGTAATAGAAAGAATTATCAGTGTAGAAAGAAGAAAGAGAAAAAGAATGGAGGAAATAGGGTTTCTGGGAATTGGTATTATGGGAAAAGCAATGGCGGTGAACTTGCTGCGCCATGGTTTCAAGGTTACTGTTTGGAATCGCACTCTTTCCAGGGTATTATTCTTTTCTACTTTGTTAACAATGATGACTAAAATATGCGATCTAATTGAGCTAAGATTGTTTTCTTATTATTGTTGTGAAACCTGAATGGAACAAATGGATCGCTCATCTGTTCTACTCCCTCTGTTTTTCAGTTTTTGTTTACATGCTTGTAGTATGTATGTCTCTAAATTTGTATCACTTCATTTTTTTACCAGAAAGTCCCTTAAAACTCTTTGACATGCGCCTACCTTACCCTCTTTACAACTAGCACCAAAGTCTTTGGCCATTTAACAACACAAAAATTTGTGAATAATGTATTCCAACAACTAAGGTTTTACCCCAATGGTCACTCAACTATTAGTCATTTTTCTTTATTTATTCCAATTTTCTACAACAACAAAAAAAAAAAAAAGTGATTTTATGAGATAATAACTATCAACTTGCTTTTGTTCTTCTTCAATTCTGTTTTCCTAATTTCCTGTGCAAGATAAGGGGCTTTTAATGGACATGGCCAAGTGTTTATTAGTATTATGATTTTTGTGATGAATGCAGTGTGATGAGCTAGTGCAACATGGAGCCTCTGTTGGAGAAACTCCTGCAGCAGTAATCAAGAAATGCAAGTATACAATTGCAATGTTGTCTGATCCAGCTGCAGCTCTTTCAGTTAATACACACACACATGTCAATACAATATATAAACTATTTAAGTTACTACTTCCTTTATCTAATCAGAATTTCTTCCCTAGGTGGTTTTTGACAAACACGGAGCACTTGAGCAGATATGTGCCGGAAAGGGCTATATAGACATGTCAACCGTTGATGCTGATACTTCTTCACAGATTAGCCAGGTCCGGATTTCCTTTCATTTGGGAACTCTAGTTCTTTAATCATTAATTCTAACATATTCTTCATTGCTTGCTATCAGTAACTCAGCTTGTTTCTGAATCTTGATTCCCTAATTTAGGACATACAAGCTCAAATTTGAGATCATTTCATTTCTTCTATTTAGTAACAGTTGAAAACATGTCATTTTGAAATGTATAACCTCATACATTGAAATCACTGTTAAATCGAAATATCTCCATCCAAATGGACCCTCTTTGGTGTTCATGTTTTTCATTACCTCCAGAGTTTAGATCTGAGTTAAAAAACTGAGGGAAGGGATAAGTGGCAGTTTACTAACATTCAATGATTACAGGCCATTACATCAAAGGGTGGTTCTTTCCTCGAAGCTCCAGTTTCAGGGAGCAAAAAGCCAGCTGAAGATGGCCAACTAGTAATCCTAGCAGCTGGTGACAAGGTAAAATTATTTAGCTCTTTAATGGAACCACACTCTTGCATATTTCTCTTTGGTTTTGCATGAATTCCAAGTTTGAACACAACATGTGAAAAACAATACTTTCCTTGATTGTTTGAAGAAAAATGCTCCCAACTTATGATCTCGAATTGTCAAACCCTTAAAAGTTTTGGTGAAACTTAAGATCTCAAACTGTCTAAACCCTACAAGTTTAGATGAAAAATAGCAAAAAAGCACAAAAAAGTTATAACTAATGAGTTGGGTTTTAAGCATTGGTTGTGCATTCCAACCTTTGTCCGTTCAAATTTTGTGCAGCCTAACTAGTTCTATTCAATTATAACAACTATGTTGTGTGCAACTTTGAGGAGACTGAAATATGCATGTGTAAATGTGAAAAATGAACATAGTGAGATTCCCTGTATTATCAATGAAGAATTGTGAACTTCATAGCACACTGCAACTAAACAACCTTCCATAATCAAACTTATGTTGGTCTTTTATCAATTTAATTCTTTTTAGTTGAATCCTTGTAGGATCTGTTCGTTCAAGTAGTACCTGCTTTTGATGTCTTGGGAAAGAAATCTTTTTTCTTGGGACAGATTGGGAATGGAGCAAAAATGAAACTTGTTGTTAATATGATAATGGGCAGGTAATTGGCAGTGGCTCTTTGAATCAACTTTTATGTTCCTTGTGTGTTCTCCCAAGAGTGAATTCTGTCTTACGTTATTATGAATGAATGTGCAGTATGATGAATGCGTTTTCGGAAGGAATTGTATTGGCTGACAAAAGTGGATTGGACCCTCATACCCTTCTTGACGTGTTGGTAAGCATAGGCCATAGCTAGGTTGATGTTTCCCTTTAAAACATATATCCAAGTAAATCTTCATTCTCACAGGATCTTGGAGCCATTGCTAACCCAATGTTCAAAATGAAAGGACCTGCCATGATAAAAAATAGCTACCCACCTGCATTTCCTCTGAAACATCAGCAGAAGGACATGAGGTTGGCTCTTGCACTCGGAGATGAGAATGCAGTGCCAATGCCAGTCGCAGCTGCTGCAAATGAGGTAAGCCGATCTAAACATCATACAATTCTTTCTAGTTGGCTTTTTAAGTTTAATTCTATTGTACTCTTTTTGCCTCCAGGCATTCAAGAAGGCAAGGAGCTTGGGCTTGGGAGACCACGACTTTTCAGCTGTGTTCGAGACTCTCAGCAAATGAGTCAGGCGTACCATTATAGCAATAAAATCTTGGAGATCATTGCTGAGTCCTTGTTGTCTCTCTAAAATAGTAATTAACTAGCATGGAAATCCTTCCTATGAACTTTTTAAGTACCTTGCAAATGTGAAAAGAACTCTTTCAACGTGAGAATTTATAAGCCCTCTTCTGTTGGCTTTGAAAGTAGATTTAAGGTTCAGATAGAAAAGACATAATTCGTTGAGAAATTTTAAATAACCATTTGCCAAGTTAACTTAAACAACATTTGAATCAACTTGCATATTCCTTTTACATGCTAACCAACTAAGAACGAAAATTCATTGTGTAATCAGTATCTCTGAAATTGTGACCAAGTCTGATTTCATCCATTACTGGAAAGGCAAGAAGAAGTATTGTTCTGTTATTTCCCTTCACACACACATCCACTTTTGCCCAGGCCACAGAAGATGATATTAACTTACTGAGTTGGTTACCTGTTGAAATACTAACAGACATTTTCTGTTAAGTGTAATGTTGCTTATACTAAACCTAAAAGAAGAACCCATAACCACGAAATAGGAAATTTTGCGCACCATTACTTATTGGACTTGGATGCTTTGAATATGTGTTCCTTGTAGTATTTGAGTTCTGCTATGCTCTCCTTAATGTCATCCATAGCTCTGTGCTTGTTTTCTTTTTTAGGAGCCTTTTTTCCATCTAATGAAAAAGCAGGAAAATACTATTAAATAGATGGAAAAGATGCAAAATAAAAAATGCAACAGCCAAAAGAAACTGAATATTAGTCTACTTAACAACCCCCACCCGTCAAGGAATACATTAAAGTAGACCTAGTACACTGCAATAACCTGTACTGGTTTTACCTCTTGGATACCAACGAAGACACAATGCCTTGACACTGCTAACATCAACAAGTACATGTGAAAAAAGACTAGCAAGATTCGGCATATATTTCTGCATACATAAATTAGAAAGAGAACAATTTAGAAACAAGCTCTAAATTTGGTAGGCCAATCGAGTAAAACTGCATAGAAACACCCAAATCATGCTAGACTATGCCACGTGGCAAGAAATATATATGATATATATACATATAATGCTAACATAATACATGAAGGTAGAATATTAGCATTGTACCCATTTTTGGAGGTCACCAAAACACCCTATAAACTCGTCCCCCTTTTTCTAATAGCAGGGGTGTTTTGGTCTTTCCAAGAAATAAGTCTATTTATTTCCGTGCAAATTTCTCCTCACATTTTCTTTCTTCCGGCTAACTTTTAAAATTTTCCCTGAAGCCCTTACTATTTCTTGCCACCTAATGAAAATTAGGGACTTGTTTGTCATTTCAACCCAAAATTCCCCAAATCCCTCTTCCAAACCTCACCCAAAAGCTCCTTGCTTCTCTACAGTTATCCCATTTCACTTCAATTTTACTTATTCATGGTTCATTGTACCTCTATCCTTGATTTCTCCGTGTATCTTTCACTTAAATGTCCAAATCTTAATCACCAGATCTCCTTGTTCCTAGATTTTGGATATTACAACCAAATGATGTTGAATAAAGATGGTATCGCCATTGATGGGTTTGCAATTGGGGATTGGGACTAGAAAATTTATTATATGGACATCAAAAGCAACCATATTTGGGAATCTTAAATCCATTAGTTGTATGAGTTTTCAAGCTTGTCAAATTTAAAGGAACAGAGCTGAAATAGTTAAATGGAATTACTTGCTTCCCACTTTTTTCTACTTATGCTGAGAGTTATACTTTTAATAAAAATATGTTTTACACTTGTCACAACTGGCTTTGATCTAAAAGATATAAAGGAACACTTGTTTTCCTATTAGCATTCTCAAAATCAAATTGCAAAGAAGAAAGGGGCTTTTGGGTGATGAGGGGATGAGTGAAATGGATTTGGGAGATTTTGGTTAAAATGACAAAGCACTCCCTAGTTTTTTGTTAGTTGACAAGAAATAGTAATGGGACGATGCTTACCTACTATCTTCCTGTATAGTATATATATTTGCATCTAGGTCAGCTTGCGTGCACCTCGACTAATTTCATGGGTAATTGCTACCTCCCACCAGCACAGTTGTTGGGTAAGTCTATCCATCAAAGTTTGGACAGATGGAAAGAAATCGCCTATAGTCTTTGCCTCTAGCGGGGTAATGCGACATGGCACATATAATTATCACAAATCCATTTATTTGTCGATGAGATACATCAAAATGATATGTCTATAGATTTATACTAAAATAAATATACCTTCAGAAATTGAAAATCCACGTAGACTGAATTTCCTGCTAGTAATGGCGTATATGTGCCAATATTTCTCTTCACAAATTCAATAACCTACATAATGCAAGCAAAAGTATGTTAATGTAAAGACCAGTTTCATGGACCCCATAGCAATAGCCATGCATCCCAATTTTCAATCATGCTCTACCTCAACGATTTGCAGGGAAAACTAGACTGAAATAGTAATTGCCAAATTAGACCAACATGAGGATACAATAGAAAGAAAAGAGGAAAAAATGGAGGGCACGAAAGGTACTGATGCTGGTCACAGCTCTTCAACATGAAGCTATACTTTTTCCCTTTTTGGTGTGGGAAGAAATAAAAACAGTGTTCACCGCAACAACCAATTCCAATGTGAGGATGTGGCCATTCAAAGTATATGCTTATTTTCAACATCTAGGAGGCATTTTCTAAACACAAGCACATGAGAAAATAGGGTTGAGGTTTGGATATCAAAGTAACATACCACATAAAGTTATTGAGCACAACTGTATCCCTAAGAGAAAAATACCTAGACACATTATTTTCTTTGATGAGGTAAATAATTTTGTTAACAAGGGGAATGAAAGCTCACATATACAAGAGGTAAACCAAAAAGTAGAAAATCTACATCAAAACATGATTCTCTACAAAAGACACACAAACATCTATACAACGAGGAATTTTGAGGCTACACCAAAAAGCAATCAAAGAAAAAGGCTATTTCTTAAATGTGCAAAAACTCATTTTCAATCCCCTCAAAAGCTTTCCTACCCACATAAGAGCTAATGGGACAACCCTCCATGCCTTTTGCCTTCTATATATTCCAGCCCAACTTTGCAGGACCTCTCTTACAGTACCCAACATTACCTATTGTACACTAAAATAATTCAAGACCACCCCTCCAGAAGCTCGACGGCACTTTGCAATGCACCAACAGATTATCAACTTCTTCACCTGAACACTTGCACAGAAAATACCAGCTAACATGACTGATATTTCTCTTCCTTAGGTTCTAAGCTGTCAGATTCCCTGCCCTCGCTGCCAACCATGCAAAAAAACACACCTTCATTGGTGCCCTAGGAATCCAAATTGAAAGATGTGGAAAAAGAATCTCCTCTCTCACAAGCAAGCTCTGTTAGAGAGATTTGACAGTAAACAAACCATCGCTCCTCAAGTCCCACCACCAAGAGAATCACAAACGTTGTGCCTGATTTGCTTGAAGAGCAACTCTAATAGCCTTTGGAACTCTTCCATCTCCCAGTCTTGTAGTTTCTCCTAAAAGTAAAGTCCCAAAAAGCTTCCCTTTCATGCTCCTTGCAGGTCTGGTTGACTGTTGACCCCACGTGGTTTGAGATTTTGTGCATGTTAGTGAACGACACCCTCAATGGGCTCTCCCCATATCATTTGTGATTCCAAAACTAATTCTCCTTCCGTCCCCCGCCCTAAAGGTGATGTGACCATTAAGCCTTCATAATGCTCCTCCACATGCTACAACCAAATGAAACAGTAAAATCTCTAGTCCTCCCGCCCCCTCCCCCCACCCCCACCCCCCCGATGTGCCATATTTGTCTACCCTCAATAAGGCGTCCTCCTCCACCACAAATCGCCATAACCACTTCTCCAATAAACTCTGTTAAACACCTTGAGATCTTTTACCCCTAGACCACCCCACTTCGTTGGGAACAGCCTCCCAATTAACTAAGTGAATCTTGCTAGCACCATTTGTCGCATCGATAAAAAGTTTCTTGAAGTCTTTCCAGTTTTTCAGTAACGCTCACTTGTGCTTGCAACAAAGACAAGTAGTAGGTAAGAATGCTCGATAAAGTGCTTATTATGAATACATAGACAAAAAATATATCGATTACACCCCACTTAAAGAGTGATATTCACTCTTCTCACTCGCAAGGACGGCAACACAAGCTTACGAAAACCGTGCACCTGTGTACGCATTTTGGAGGCACCATCTCTTTTAAGAGGACTTACAAGCCCCTCAAAATCTTGATGCACATAATAGTCTGCTCTTTAGGATCTGATTAAGAATTACGAAATTATTAATATGGCAATATCACATTCCTTATATATATTGGAAAGGTTTAAAGTCTTAATTGTATAATTAGAAATAAGAATTACTTTATCTTACCTTTTAAGGATTACTTGTAAACACTATTTAAACCCCAACATGCTTGAGGGAATAATCAAGCAATTCATTCTCAAACATCACATCTTTTTTTTTCTCTCTTTACATGGTATTGCTAGAGACTCAAATAGCTTCCGCTACCGAACAAAGAAAACATTTTGTTGAGAAAGAAGAAGATATTGAGGAATTGTCCAAAGATTAAATCAAAATATGGATAACGGCCTTTGTCACAACTAATAGGAATCTTGTGTTCCAATGGAAGTAAAGTGATGTGGATTATTCAAGAATCGCGGGCAATGCCGATCAATGTGTGCGTCCACCTGGCCAATGATTTCCCCTTTTTCTTCCTTCCAGTGTCTAGAACAACTCTCTACAGCAATTGGTGCTCCACTTTCTATTCAAACATCGTTCATCTCTATGGTGAAAGTTATGGTTCCACTCTGTCTGGTGAACGGCAAAGCTACTTTCTACATGACTAACATACTCCTTTGATCTTGAATTTCTACAAAAGCTAAGGGTGTGCGTCCATACACTAAAAACTCTTTCTCCCTAATCAAAAAATTCTTTTACTAGAGACAAGAATTTGAGTCCCTACTTTGAAAATTCTTTCTCCTCTTCTTCTGGTACGTCCTCTAATTCTTTTCTGCTTTTCAAAAAAATACAAATTCATCTTCCTATTCCAAAAAATAAAATGGTAGTCCAGACCAACGGTACTGGAATCTTACCTTCACTCGATCTAAAAGGGATCGAACACCTCATTCTATTACCCTGAATGGTGTTGATTATGAGGACTAATTTTGGTACCAGAATGCAGAGCAACATCTATCATCCTCATCTACAGTTGTAAGCTGAACCTGGTACACAAGTCACAAATTCTACCTAGTGACACATTACCTAATCTGAAGCCATCCCCTGCTTTGGTCGAGCACTAATCAGAAGAAGTTGTGTATATTTGAGGCAACCTAGGAGTATACAATATATAGGCAACAGAAGGGAGGCTATGGACCCAAGCTGAGCAAACTTCTATCATGAACCTGAAGGCTGAAGCTTCAAGAGCAGTTTGCCTCACTTAAGTTGTGCTTTAGTGTAGACAAGGCATTAAGGTGTGTGCCTCATTGTCCATGATTTCTATCCAGTGTTCTCGAGAGCAAGAAGCGAAAAAAAGTGACAAGGGTCCCTTCTTCGTTAAGTGAGAAATGAAACAAAATTCTAAAAGAATATTGCACAAATAAATAAAAATAAATAAATAAAAACGAACACAACAAAGATAATACTCCTTCGATCCCATTTTATGTGAGAGTTAAATTGTGAGAGTGTTTGACTGAGCACGGAGTTTAAGAGGAAAAAAAAGCTTTGGAAAGTTGTGATCTAAAACAAGCCATTCAATTTCTTGTGGTTAGAAATCATCTCACTAAAGCAAAATGAAAATTTTAAAGTTACAATGTTAAATTATTACTAAATATAGAAATATGTCATATTTTTGGGACTGACTAAAAGAGAAAAGTGTCATAAATTGGGAAAGAGGGAGCACTTCTTACCAAATCTTTCAATTTAAAAAGTAAAAACGTTGATAATAATCATCCACAAGACAAGATAAGATAAATTAACAACAAAATCAGTCCTTCGGTGAATGGATCAAAGATGATTGAGTCCAGTACTTTGGACTACGAGTTGTCATGACGGGCCGTGCCAAGATCTACGAGTCATAGATCATGCCCGTAGAAAGAGTCCGGATGAATTTTGAAGAAGTTGTTTTCTACGAGGGGGGTCTACGAGCTGTCGTTTGACCTACAAGCTGTAGACCCGGAACCGTAGATGGAACTACTGAATCCTAGTTTTTCTATATTTTTTTAGTCTACTTTATTTAGGATTAGACATCTATAAATAGTCGTTTTTATTTATTTTTTAGAGTTAGACAGTTGAAAACTTAGTTTTTACTTTTGGAAATTAATATGTGAAACACTTTTCCATTTTAATTCTTGAAATTGTTGGGTTATATTGCAATCTTTTGTTCTTCAATTCAAGATTCAGGAATTCATTAATTATTCTTGTAAGTTCATGATTTATTTTAACTCAATTAATATGAATTGTGATCAAACAAGCATGAGTAGCTAATTCCACAATTAGGGTTGTGGGAACCATGAGGACTTAACACGTAGACCTATTAATTAGTAAATCTTGAATAGTGTTTATGCATATATTGTACTTCTCTTCGCTTTGATTGCTTTTTAACAGATGCATATGTTAGAACTCGTCTTATTTCTACTTACAGGACCAAGGAGGTAACGAATGGGAAAAGAGAATATACAATAGAGATTTGAGGGCATCAACCATCATCTAATAGCTTGACCTAGCCCCGAGGATAGTTAATCTAGGGTCAAAGGTAAGGGTTAGTGAAGAATACACCCATAGACGGACCAAGTTGTTTGGGCGACCAACAACTTAGAAGATATCTAACTTACCGACTTTGTATGCTAGACACCAAATAAGGTTACCACTATAGGGTTTACTACGTTATGAACTTGTGAGGAACACAAATACCCTAGTTTCATCTTCTATTGATTTTACAAAACAGTCAAATCACGCTTATTGTGTTACATGTTACTCAATCATTCCATAAAGCTTTTGTTTCACAAACCCCCCCAACCTTTTACGAAAATAACTTGACTACAAGTACAACTAACAATCAATTAGGCTAAGTCTAGACCTCATTCCTCGTGGAATTGACTCTAACCTCTATTAGGCTCTTAATTTAAACAATGATCGCTTATACTTCTTTAGGGAGGTGTAATTTGGGCATATCAAATTTTGGTGTCGCAGCCGAGGAATAAGACTTTTAGATCAGACTAATTTTTGTTATTGCACTAGTCAACTATTTTCTGATCTACGTTTTCTTTTGTTTTTGTTTCTTACAGGTTTAGTTCGAAGTGTATGCCAAGTACACATTATCAAGGCAATCCCCTGACCCCTTATAATCTAGAGCTAACCAAAACACTGTGAAGAATGACCAACACAGAACGTGGTCAAAATCTAGGACTGAATGTCGATCCAATCATAGAGGGGACAAGAGGGTAATCATGAAGCCCAACTTTTGAGTGTAGGAGAGGTACAAGGCAACAACCAGAACAACCCACTAATAGTGCAAGATCAACCTCCGCTCGGAAAGAGGCCATCACCCAATGTGCAGGATAATTACACGGTCGATCATAATGCTATCTACGAATTGTAGAACTTTCTACGGATCATACATATGATTAGTACAAGATGTTTGAAAGTCAAAAATATAAGTTGGGGACTATGAATTTAGGCCTCCCTTCCTACGATTGGGTCCTACGGCTTGTAGAACCTTTTATGGTCCATAGGTACCGAATTAGTATTGTTGTATTCTTCAGCATTAGGACTGCTGGCTACCACCAAAAACATGTTACAGGGGAGTGAGATTCAAATCTAAACTTTACTAAGTACCTAGGAAATCAACCAACTCCTATACTTCCTCTATACAGTTCTGTTTACACCAAAAAAATAGGGTTTCCAGGCACTTCCATTTCACATCATGAATGGACCTGATCTTGTCTTCAAAGCACCTTCCATTTCTCTCTTTCCAAATTGTCCACCATATGCATGAGGGTATTATCCTCCATTTTTTCTGACTCTTGCTTCCGCCTCTTCTAATCCAACAGCTCATCAGATCAGCTGTATGCTCTGGCATTGTCCATGTTGTCTTTGTGAGACGGAAAAACAGATTCCACACTTGAGTAGTGAACTTACGGTGTAGGAACAGGTGATTATTTGTCTCTCCTGTTTCATTGCACAAAAAAACACCTAGTCACCACTACTCTCCCCTTCTTTTGTAGTACTTCATGAGTAAGGCATGCCTTTTTAACTACTAGCCAAGTGAAACCTCTCACCTTGGTTGGAGCTATATTCTTCCATATCCTTGGCTCTTCCTCCTGCATAACATTATTCTCCCTCTTGTACAAATTTTTAACAGAGAAACTTCCTTCTGTAGTGTGTCTCCGCCTTAGCTTGTCATGTTCCATTGTGGTTCCAGCAAAAATTTCCACTTCATTTAGCAAACTAGCCACCCTTTCCACTTCCCAATCATTTAGATGTCTTCTGAAATTGAAATTCCAGCCATGGTTAGACCAACATTTGGCAACATTTATCTCTGGATTCCTACATAACCTATTAAGATCTGGGAATCTGTCCTGCAATGGAGCTTCACCTAGCCAATTGTCCTTCCAAAACCTGGTTTTGAGGCCATTGCCCATCCTAATCATAGAGTTCTTCTGCAACTTTGGCCATAGTGCTCTGATTGCCCTCCAAACACCCACCCCATATGTAGAATTTACGTCATTTGAGCACCAGGGGTTGGTTTGCCCATACTTATGGATAATTGCTTACTTCCAAAGAGAGGACTCTTCTTCACAAAATCTCCAAAGCCACTTCATCAAAAGGCTATTATTTTGGGTCTTCAGATTTCTTACTCCTAGCACCCCTTGGCCTTTGCTAGATTGAGTCTCTTCCGATTTTACCAGATTGTAACCCTTTCCTTCTTTACTCTTCTTCCACAAAAAATCCCTTCTTAATCTGTTGAGTTTTTCCACCACATTGTCCAGGATGAGAAACAAAGACATGACATAGGTGGGCAAGGAATCCAAGACTGAATTAATCAGCATGATCCTTCCCCCTAAAGATAAGTACTGTGACTTCCATTTTGCTAGTCTCCTTTCAGACTTCTCTATAATTCTATCCCATATCTCGACCTCTTTGAACTTCCTGCCTAAAGGCATGCCTAAGTACTCACAGGGCAGATTATCCACACCACATCCAAGCACACTTGCAAGAGACTGAATGTTTGTGACCTCTTTGATAGGGAAAATATTGCTTTTTCTCCAGTTCACCTTTAGACCAGAAATGGCTTCAAAAACCACCAGCATGACACTAATATAGCTAACCTGCTCCACTACAGCTTCACAAAAAATGATAGTGTCATCTGCATATAGCAGATGACATATCTCTAGGTCACCCTCTCCAATTTTGAAACCCCTTAACCAGTTGTTATGAATTGCTACTCTAATCATGTTGCTAAATCCTTCCATTGCAAGTATGAACAAGAAAGGAGATAAAGGATCCCTTCTGAAGGAAAAAACCAACAGGTTCTCCATTCACTAAAATAGAGAACCTGATAGTTTTAATACAAAAATTGATCCACTTCAGCTATCTTTCCCCAAATCCCATCTGTTTCAAGACACTCAGTATATAGCCCCAATTCACATGGTCATAGGCCTTTTCAATATCTAATTTGCACATCAAGCCAGCTACCTCACCCCTGATCCTTGTATCTATACATTCATTAGCTATTAAGGCAGCATCCATAATCTGTCTTCCTTTCACAAAAGCCATTTGATGTTTGTTGACCAGTCTATCCACTACATTCTTTAGTCTTTCAGACAGTACTTTTGCAATTATTTTGTACACTCATGAAATCAGACTAATGGGCCTAAAGTTCCTTAGTTCCACCGCTCCTGCTCTTTTAGGGATAAGGGCTAAGTAAGTAGCATTCAAACTTCTTTCGAAAGCTTGGTGCTCATGGAAATAATGCATTGTACCCATGAAGTCACCCTTAACTACGTCCCAGAACGTCTAAAAGAAATTCATATTGAAACCATCTGGGCCAGGTGCCTTATAGATTGCACAAGACTTGATGCTCTCCCATACTTCTTTCTCATCAAAGTTCCTCTGTAGCCACATCTGATCTTCTAATGAAATGATTGTTGCACCCTGTATATTGAAATCAGGTCTCCACTCTTCAGTTTCTTTATACAATTTCTGATAGTAGCTTTGAATGGCACTCTTTATTGCTTCTGGCTCAGTGATGACTTGACCTTCTACCTCTAATGAGTCAATGGAATTGTATCTTTTGTGGGAATTAGCCATCCGATGGAAGAACTTTGTGTTCTTGTCTCCACTTTTCAACCATTGTACTCTTGACCTCTGTCTCCAAGCTATTTCTTCCTTTTTTGCCACGTCGTCGAACTCCATGGCTAAGTGTGTCTTCAGAACTAACTCATCTTCAGTAAGCATTCTTTGTTCCTGTATGGTTTCCAAAACACCCAACTGATGCAGTATTTCTTCTTTCCTCTGCTTCCAAACACCCCTGTTGCTTCTGCTCCATTGTATTAACTCCTTTTTAAGAAGCTTTAACTTATTAGCTAAAATGTATGAGGGTCTGCCATTGTTGGGAAAAGAGCTCCACCAATCTTTCACTTTGTCTTTAAAGCCCTCCACTTCTAGCCACCAGTTTTCAAATTTAAAATAAGATATCTTGAAGTTACAGTTCCCACAATTGAAGAGGATTGGATTGTGATCAGATCCTATCCTTGGGAGTAAAGTCTGCCTGCTTGAAGAAAAACATCCTCCCAGTCTGCTGAATACAAAAACCTGTCAATCCTAGAAGCACTGTTATGACTTTCTCCCCTCCTCCATGTGAAAGATCCTCCAAATAAAGGAAGATCTACCAATTCCAGATTATTTATGCTTTCAGAGAACTCAGCCATTGCCCCGAAGATTCTGCGACAATTTGTTCTCTCTGCCACAAACCTCGTGACATTGAAATCCCCACACACCACCCATGGTCCCTCACAAATGTTTCTACTAACTTCTAAAGCACTCCAAAGTTCTCTTCTATTCACTGTGTTACAGTCAGCATATACTGCACTAAGATACCAAGTTAGATCCTGGTTTATCCTAGTGAATTTACATGTGATCAATTGGCCCGCAACTTCTACCAATTCCCCTTCCCATTCCCTTTATCCCACATAATCAAGATCCCTCCGCTGCTACCCCTTGCCTCCAGATGCTCTTCCCCTACCCATCTATTAGCCCATAATTCTTTAAGCAAATTCTTCACATCTCCCTCCAACTTTGTCTCTATGAGGACATAGATATTTGCTCCCCATTGATGCACAAGCTGCTTCACCAATTTCCTCTTATCTACCCCATTCAAACCTCTTACATTCCATGAGATAATTTTGGTTCTCATTGATCACCAATTGATAGTCTCCTCCCCTTCCTCAGCTCACTTCTAGGTTCCCCATCTTTATATTTGACATCAAAAATTAGATTCCTGACCTCTTTAGGAACCAGCTGGTTGTCTTTGTAACCCACTAAAGTGACCCTCCTCCTTTGGTCAAGCTTTTTAAATAACTCCTCTGCATCCTTTTCCAGTCCATCAAACATGGCCCCAAACTGTTTGCTCAGCTTAATCATGTTTTCTTATGGTACGTCTAAGTTACTAATAGCCCCTACACAAGTATTATGCCGCCAAGAGGTAATCAAAGGTGTGGGGGCAAAGTCATGGCCAAACCTAAATCTCGGCTCACCGACCAACCATCCAATGAGGAGTTGAGTGGGTCAGAATTCAGTGGCTACGTGGGGAATGACTCACCTAGAGAACCTCGGACCACCCGAAACCAAGCCTGGCAAATGGAGATGATCCTGAACCTATCAATATGGTCGCTCCCCCACGAGCAACAACTCCCAATATGAAGAGGAAAATTATTCATCGAGCGAGGAGGGTAGTTCACCAGTGGGGTCTGAATCCAGCTCTCAATCCGAATCGCACTCAAGTTCAAAGGGGTCCCACTCCGACGAATTAGCAAATCGAGTACAGTTTGTTCAAGTCTCGAGACAGATGTACTGCTTTGATGTTGTACCGTTTGTTCAGGTCTCGACACAGCTGTCTGCTTTGATGTTTCGGGGATATTCCAGGCCTTTTAGAAAGTAGCGGACCGAAATGCTAAAGAGCCACGGGTTTTGACCGGTAGTCTACATAAAACACCGAAGATCCATGCTCTGTTCCGGTGTTCCGGTGCCACAGATGCGACTGGATGGGGAGTCCCCGCGCCAATACAGTGAAAACATGATTCGGGAGTTCTATGTCTCTTATGCGGCGACGGTCAAAAATGCAATGCCGAAGAAGGGAAAGGAACTAGCACAACCTCCTCTATTGAGAACCATGGTCCGGGATTTCCTGATTGACATCTTTAAGGGAACCATCTGCCGATTCTTGCATGGCCCCACCTATCAGCAGACTGCATCAATGGCAGAGTTTGATTCTCGGATGCAGATAGTTCAAGATTTGAAGGCAATGAATGATGCCACCTATAAAGAGGATTTGTTGAGATGGGTCGCAAGATATAGCGGAGCAGGGTGTAAATGCAGACTGGGTACATGGTCCGGGCCCGATCAAGAAGGCATCGCTAAACTTCAGGGCCAAATTTGGGTGGTCTATTGACTGCTCTCGACTATCCCTTACTATGGCGAATGACCACTTGACATACGACCGGGTAGTGATGGTGGCATGTTTGATGGCCGAATATAAGATAGACTTTGCTCACATACTAATTGTAGAGATACATGAGCGAGCCTTCCGGATCACCACAACTCTCCCCTTCATTGGGTTGATATTCGAGTTATGTCGGTGTCGATGATAGCCGACCATAACCCTCTATTTGAGCTTGACTAGGACCTTGAATGTTGGGCTTATTAGGGATGAGGCTAACCCGGCTGCACCGTGACGAGGCTCATAGTTCAGCATGCCCGAGATGTCGGCCGCCAAGCAGCCTGAAGATGGAGAGTAACTAGAGCTGGAGACCGCCACTAGTGAGCTCATTGAGGCAACCATACCTCCACCTCCGCACCATCTGCTAGCACACCATGAGGTTCTACTACTGCCGCAGGTCATTATACGATGCCAACAACTAGATTTCAGAGGTTGGAGGCCCAGATGGCCAGTTGCTACAACATCTCTGACCATGGGTCCGCTGAGTCATTAAGGAATCAAAGACTACGATGCAGACTATGATGGCGGGCGAAGTCGAAGTCGTGCCAAGGAGGATCAATGCTTTTGAGTTGAGGATGTTGGCCAGACCCAAGACCACTCAAAGTGCTGACCTAGAGAGTTTTCGGACGGAGTTAGACAAGCTCCACACTGCTGTTGATACACTAGCTTCTGCCCCACCACCACCTCCATCATCTGGTCCCTCACTCCCGGTCGTTGGAGATGAGGTGTTGCTAGCTCTTTTTGGCGAGGAGGACCTTTCTAGTGCAGCTGGGAAGCGCATGCGGTCCAGTGTTGATATTGGAGATGAGGATGACGAGCATGCGAGAAAGCGAGAGCGGTGTGCAGTTGAGACAGCCCGTCGGCAATCCATCCAATCCAAGGAGGGTAGATTGGAGAGAGTCCTCCAGCAGGCGGTTGGAGCTTCGAGCTCAAGGGGCACATCAGATGTGCCCCTGATTGATCCTGACTCTTGAGGTACCTGGGTCCACACCAATGGAGCGACATGTGTCTAGCTAGTTCTTCAACGCTTAGGTGCCCTAGGTTTGTCTTCACCCTCAGTTTTTTACATTTTTAGTGCATTGGGGACATTGCACAATTTTTTATGTGGGGGTGGGATGAACTACTTAAGAGTGTTAGGGTGAAGTTTGAATAGCCCGACCACTCAGATCGTGCCTTGGGGTTTTCTTGCCTATGTTTTTTTCCCAAAGGACTATTTAATTTCTGTTGAACCGACATGTGTAGGATGTAAATTGTGAAAGTAGATGAGAAGTAAAGGCATGATGGCAATGTTGATGAAAAATGATATCCCTCCAAATTTTGTGCTTTGTGCTATATTGGTATTAATGATAAGCCGACTATGTTAGATCTTCATATGACATGATAGGATAACATGACTTAATTGAAGCATGAACCAGATACATTGATAAGTGATAGTGAAATGATGTGCCATATGTGTGTGAGATATTTGTTCATTCATACAGTATGTGCCAATCTAAAACTTGCCCCGTTAGTCTTTTTAGGATAATTGAATTGTTTAGAAAAGGATCATAGGTCGTTGCTGAGATTAAGTCCATTAAGCCTAAAAACAACTAACCAAATGAAAATGCTCCCTTAGATCCAAGTGGTTGAGCCTTGAATAGACCATTCTTTTTGTTTACCCAATTCACCTTCCCCATTCGTGAATGTTAACTTTTGTTTTGGCCCTAGTCCCTCCTTGGACATCGTGCACCTCAATTCAGGCTAAAAGTTTTAGTTGAGGATGGCTACTAGAAAGTAAAACAAGAAAAGAAAGGGTATGAAAATAGAAATAAGGTGGTGTCACAGCTAAAAAGAAAATAAAATGCATGTAAAGCTAAAGAAAATATTGGAACGAAAAAGATGAAAGCCAAAGCCACACCCAAGCTTTAATGAAGAATGAGGAGAAAAGAAAAAAAGGCGAGACAAGTATTGGTTGTAAAAGAGGAAACTAGCCAATGTAATGTCAAGGAGGGCAGAAATGTCACTTTAAATCTAAATATGGTCAAGTGCCTACGTTACAAGCTAAGAAAGTCCTATAGTGATCCTAATTTAACTATGGTGTTGTGCACGTTATTTCGAACAAAGAAACAATGCCAAAAGTGATGAAAATAGTGAGCACGAGGCTTCAACAAAGAGACCTCATCACTCTCTACTTGTCAGCCCTTCGATTCACCGTACTCTCCTTTCTCACCCCTCCCTCTAGCTGATTAGTTCACTTTCCCAGACCCCGATTGATAATACTTGCTTAGGCCTCATTTGTTTGCACTTAATGGAGGTCTGAATCTTAATCATTCAGATTCAGCCCATTAAGTGTGTTTGGTTTTTATGTCAGAATTTGAATGATTCAGATTCAGCCCATTAAGTCCATTTGTTTCGTTTTTCAAAAAGCCTCTTAATGGACCTGAAAAGGTCTGAACAGATCTGCAGGAGAGTCTTAACACCATTCAGACTTATTTAATAAGTTATAAAATAATATTGTATCGCCTCTCTCGGTCTTTGCGTGACTTTTGCTCTCATAACTACAAACTTTCTACCTCTCTTTTCTCAATCAAACACCAAATTTTTTCTCTCTTGAGCTGGTAAGTTTTCATAATCTTTACAAGTATTTTTTTTTTTTTATATTAATAATTTTCTTTGGGTGTATTGATGTTTGTCAAGAACACTTGTTGCAATAATCTTTTTAGTGTATTGATGTTTATCAAGATTTTTGCGTGAAAAAAATATTATTCATAATTAAAAATAATAACTATGTATACATATTTGAGGTCTCTTATTAGAATTTTGTCTTAGGGCAATAATTTTATTGAGCCTCTTTGATCATCAAACCCATTTGTGAGATAAAACTAATATGTTATTGTTGTTGAACTAGTTGGTGACAAAAATAATGGAGCTCTAATAATTCTCCATCCCAATCTGATTTTAATTTGGAAAAAAGTTTTGGGAGAAAAAAAACTTATTCGTCTGAATTGGAAATTGATGAGAACATGAGTACTGCCTGGAGTTATTGATTAAAAGTAGTGCACCTACATTTGAAGAATATATGAAAAAATTAGATGGACTTGGATGGGAAGAGTCATTATACAGTACATGTGTTAGTATATTTTGTGAAAGTGTCCGCTACAAAAAAAGCATGAATGACGTTAGAGGTTCACAAATTAGAGAATTGGATTAAGGTTATTGGAAAAAAGATAAGAATTCTTTAGCTTTTCTAATTAGCCAAAATATATGTTAGGCATTGATAATGTTATACCTTATTTATTATTTTTTGACTAGTATCTATCATATTTATTGAACTTTTTGATATTATATTGTGCCTATAAAATATTTTTTATTCGTGATTTTTTTTATGGTATGTTTGATGACTGATATTTTTTTAATCAAAAAGTAATATTTTTGTTGAAAGAATTTTTTGTAACATATTATTAATATAATGTTTGATTTCATATGCACATTCAGATATTGAAAACAAACAATAATCATTTAGTGTTCAGGTTTGAAGACCACATCTTAATATTCAGATGTGTATTCAGATCTAGACACCTAGCTCTTAATGCAAATCTTAAGATTCAGATGTGTATTCAGATTCAGGGGTTTTAATCTTAATGAAAACAAATGAGGCCTTAGTGCGGTTTGTATTTGCGATTTTTTTCACAATTGGGTTTTCTGGGAATTCCCATAAACACCCTTTCCCTTTTTCTTGATGTTGTGTTTTTTTTTTTCTCTTACAGGTTCTTGATTTTCATGAAATGAGTAATGCCGGTGATCGCCTTGTTTCAGCTCTTTCTTTGGTTTGCTTTTTTTTTCTTTTCCTATTTTGTGTTGCGTTATTTGTTGAGCTGATGAATTTTTCTGAGTAACTAGTTTTGGTTCCAGGAAATATGTAAGAAGGAAAAGTTAACTGCTTAGTTTGTCTTTTGGGGAATCTGGGAGAATAATGTGAATGGAGAAAGACTGGAATTTGGGATCAAAGAAAAGAGGCTCAAAGATAAAACTAGTCATATTTTGCTTTTAAGTGTTTGGTGTGAATGAAATTGTTTTCCGGGGAAAATGATTTCCTAAAAAATGTTATCTTGGACCAAGGAGTTAACGAATGGGAAAAGAGATTATATAACAGAGATTTGAAGGCAACAACCATCATCTAATAGCTTGACCTAGGCTAGGGGATAGTTAATTTGGGGTCAAAGGTAAGGGTTAGTGAAGCATACACCCGTACACAGACCAAGTTGCGTGGTAAAATTCACTTATGTGGGTGACCAGCCAGTTAGGAGATATCTAACTTACCGGCTTTGCATGCTAGACACTAGACAAGGTTACTACTATAGGGTTTACTGCTTTATAAACTTGTGGAGAACATAAATACCCTAGTTTCATCTTCTATTGAATTTTCAAAACAGTCAAATCCTGCTTAGTGTGTTACGTGTTACTACAATCATTCCATAAAGCTTTTACGGAAATAACTTGACTAAAAGTAAAACTAAGAATCAATTAGGCTATGTCTAGACCTCATTCCTTGAGGGTTCGACCCTAACCTCTGTTAGGCTCTTTATTTGAACAACAACCGCTTATATTTCTTTAGGGAAGTGTAATTTGGAGTATCAAATTGTCCAACGTATTACATGGATATAAAAAGCCTTTCATTTGCTTCTTCTTTTTTATGAAAGTTTGACTTTCCATGAATGTATCCTCATTATATGCCGAATTCTTCTACTATATTTTTTTACCAATGATGTAATCAATCATCAAAAGAATAGTTAGGCCTACAACTAAAATACATTTTGGAAAAATTGAACTTCCATCAATGAAAAGCAAATGGAAGACTATTTTACTAGCTCTGGTATTCACAGCCTTTCAAAAGTATGGTGGGATAACTAGAAATGGGTCCAGTCTATATGCAACCAGTTCAAAAACAAACAAGTAGAATCAGATGTGTAAATGATACCCTGAATATTTTTGTAATTAAAGCTGACATATTAGCATTCTCACTCTTATATATTTAAGATAAAATGCTAGATGTACCAGTTTTTCAGCTTCTTCTTCGGTGACTGTACTCTTAAGAACCTTCTCAGTCAAACCTAAATCAAATTAAGTTTATCTTGAACAAAAAATGTATTTGATATCATTGAAAAGGTAATTATATTCAAAAATGGGTGCTTAAACTGTAGAAATGATATTGATAGGGTAAGTTGCTTACCGCTAGCTGCATGATGCTCTTGGCACGATGCTCCCATATTGTCTAGACACAGCTTAGCTTGATGTATAACCAAATCAGGACCCTGTTTTTGGAAATATAAAACACTTTCTAACTTAGAACAAGGAGGATATATGAAGTGATTTACAGATGCAGAAGCCGTGATTTATGAAAGAAGTGTCCAGTGAGAAAAGGTCAACAAAGTTTTCCATATTTCCCAGCAGTAGGATCAGTGTCATCCAAAGAAGAGCACTGAAGAACTAGGAGTTTTTTCAGTCAATTTGGATTATAACATAAGTACCATGTATATCTTGTTTTTATGATGATTGTGTATGGGCCAACTTGCGCGCACCGGGTACTTGCTACCTCCCACAAGCACAAGGTAGCAAGTGGACTCAACACTAAGCTTTCAAATACTAATTGTTCCTGATAGTTTCAAAACACATAGTAAGTTCATAATTGACAAGAAAAAGAAATAACTTGTCCGACCATTAGGTAGTGTTTTCTGGTTCAAGTATACTGGCTAACTCTGCCCAGGCATATGGGAACAAATCACCTATTATTTTTTGCCTCCGCTAGGATTTGACCCTAAGACCTCATGGTTCTGCACCACTTCATTGATCATTAGGCCACCCAAGGTCCCACACCCTTGGGTGCTTATGTAAATATCAATTTAAGTTACTCGAACAAACAATATTGTATTATGTGTCATTTGACCATTACTTCCCTTTTTCCTGATTATCTAAGCTCAAAGAACTGTTGTCTTTGAAAGGGGGAATGTAAAAATTTAAAAAGATAATAGTGTTAAATAACATGAAACAAAAGTTGGAATAGCAATGTAAGAAAAGATAAAAAAAGAATCGCTAGCAATACCTCAATTGATTTTGTCAAATTTCCATTTGTAACTATACAAGCAATCTCCAATATTTTATCAACTTCAATATCCAAACCTACAGTGCAAGCAAAACAAAGTCATGGTATGCTTTTCATCGGAGATGTTGCGATGATGTTTTCCTTGGTGCATTTGGGTAGGCCATGCAAAAGTTTTCCAGAGCAGTATATGCGTCCAGCTTATGATTGGTTACACGGTTCTGTAGCTTTGTTTCATTCCCATGCTTTCAAAGCAATTATTATCAGCCTCTTCGCTTCAAGTAAGCTTGTGATATCCACTGATAGAAAGATAAAAGACAATTTAGTGGTTGAGATGTTTCTTTTTTGAAATGGTTGGAGTATAAGACCCTGTCTAGTCTAGGGAAAAACTATGATTAGTTGGACTGATTTTGGCATTTCTTTCTTTTTTCCATCTATGCTTCTGTTTTTCCCGAAAAGATGAAAATGAACATCTAACAGTGGATACAGTTTTTGTGACACTTTCTCTATAACACCCCCATCTCCACCCACCCCACTCCCGCCCCCAACAAAAAAGAGGAACATATAACAATTGGGTAAGAGAAACAGACTAACACATAGTGCAAATCAAGACTAAGGGATATACTAGCCTCAGCAGTGAGTCAGAATAGGTGGGAAATCAAGTGAGCAGCATAAGTTCCTCTTTTTTTTTTTTCTTTGAGAAAGTGAAAATCAGAAGATTCTTGAAATTAAAACTCAAGTCAGTTTAGCTATTAAATTTTGGGATTGAAGAATAACACCTAAAGAGATGTGAAGCCAATGAACAGATTAAAAGAATCTGATAGGCCCATACAATTATCAATCTAGCAAAATTTCCACTTTCTATCCTTCAAAATAAACACAGAACTTTGGCACCCTCTATCAAGCTAATTATGGACAGACATAGACGATAAGCTACTTATGGTGTTTATCCTTTATGCATAACATTATGCATAAAAGTGAAAGAAGCAAAACTATCTGCTTGTACATATAGTGATTTTGGCTCATTAGCCATCTTAGTTGTGCTTTTGAGGATTGAACCCTTAACCTTTCAGAGACCTTAGGCGCTTTTTACCACTGAACGAAGTGACATTCTTCACTCATAGACATCTTAGTTAAGGAAGGATGACCATAGAGGATTTCTTTGATAGTAAAATTGGATTATAAAGGGAAATTCAACATGCTGAAGGTATATCTAGAAATCAATATTTTAGCACAATCTAGTTCTTCCACCTTCTAAATTTCTTTTGAAAGTCATTTGTACACTAGAATATGAGGATTTAGGACAAACAGAATAGGAAGAAACATAGAGACTTTTCCAGATAACAACCACAGTAAAGTACTGCTGGAAACCAAAGAGCAGAGTGGGGGAGAGGAGGCCATAACTGATTCATCTTCCTATTCCAAAAAATACAAATTCATCTTCCTATTCCAAAAAATAAAATGGTAGTCCAGACCAATGGAACTGGAATCTTACCTTCAGTCGATGCAAAAGGGATCGAACACCTCATTTTATTACCCTGACTGGTGCCACTATATCTTCGTTGACCGACAATGCTACTTTTTACATGACCAACGTACTCCTCTGATCTTGAATTTCAACAAAAGCTAAGGGTATGAGTCACGACATTGAAAACTCTTTCTCCATACTCTAAAAATTCTTTTACTAGAGACAAGAATTTAAGTCCCTACTCTGAAAATTCTGTTTCCTCTTCTTCTAGTACGTCCTCTAATTTTTTTCTGCTTCAAAATAATTTTCAAATTCATCCTCCTATTCCAAAAAGGAAAATGGTAGTCCGACCAATGGTACTGGAATCTTACCTTCACTAGATCTAAAAGGGATCGAACACCTCATTCTATTACCCTGAATGGTGTTGATTATGAGGACTATTTTTGGTATCCGAATGTGGAGCAACATCTATCATCCTCATCTACCGTTGTAAGCTCAACCTGGTACACAAAGTCTGCCTAGTGACACATTACCTAATCTGACTCTATCCCCTGCTTTGGTCGAGCACTAATCAGAAGAAGTTATGTATATCTAAGGCTACCTAGGAGTATACAATATATAGGCAACAGAAGGGAGGCTATGGACCCAAGTTGAGCAAACTTCTATCATAAACCTGAAGGCTGAAGCTTAGAAAAGAGAAGTTTGCCTCACTTAAGTTGTGGGCATTAAGGTGTGTGCCTCATTGTCCATGATTTCTACCAGTGTTTTCGAGAGCGAGAAGCGGAAAAAAGTGACAAGGGTCCCTTCTTCTTTAAGCGAGAAGCGAAACAAAATTCTAAAAGAATATTGCAATAAAATAACTAAATAAAAAAGAACACAACAAAGATAATACTCCTTCCATCCCATTTTATGTGAGAGTTAAATTGTATGAGCGTTTATCTGAGCACGAAGTTTAAGAGGAAAAAAAGGCTTTGGAAAGTTGTGATCTAAAACAAGCCATATAATTTCTTATGGTTAGAATCATCTCACTAAAGCAAAATGAGAATTTTAAAAGTTAAATTATTACTAAATATAGAAAGATGTCATATTTTTGGGACTGACTCAAGAAAAAAATGTCTCATAAATTGGGAAAGAGGGAGCACTTCTTACCAAATCTTTCAATTTAAAAAGTAAAAAAGTTGATAATAATCATCCACAAGACAAGATAAATTAACACCAAAATTAGTCCTTTGGTGAATGGATCAAAGACAATTGAGTCCGTACTTTGGACTACAAGTTGGCATGACAGGCCATGCCATGATCTACGAGTCGTAGATCATGCCCGTAGAAAGAGTCCCGATGAATTTTGAAGAAGTTGTTTTCTACGAGGGGGGTCTACGAGCCATGGTTTGACCTACGAGTAGTAGACCAGGAACCGTAGATGGGACTGCCGAATCCTAGTTTTTCTATACTTTTTTAGTCTACTTTATTTAGAATTAGACATCTATAAATAGTCGTTTTTATTTATTTATTAGAGTTAGACCATTGAAACTTAGTTTTTACTTTTGGGAATTAATCTGTGTAACATTTTTCCGTTTTAATTCTTGAAATCACTGGGTTATATTGCAATCTTTTGTTCTTCAATTCAAGATTCCAGAATTCATCAATTATTCTTGTAAGTTCATGATTTATTTTTACTCAATTAATATGAATTGTGATCAAACAAGCATGAGTAGCTAATTCCACAACTAGGGTTGTGGGAACCATGAGGAATTAACAACGTAGACCTATTAATTAGTAATTCTTGAATAGTGTTTATGCATATATTGTATTTCTCTTCGCTTTGATTGCTTTTTAACAGATGCATATGTTAGAACTCATCTTATTCCTACTTACTGGACCAAGGAGGTAACGAATAGGAAAAGAGATTATATAACAGAGATTCGAGGGCATCAACCATCATCTAATAGCTTGACCTAGGCTAGGGGATAGTTAATTTGGGGTCAAAGGTAAGGGTTAGTGAAGCATACACCCGTAGGGCGTAGACAGACCAAGTTGCATGGTCAAATTCACTTATTTGGGCGACCAGCCACTTAGAAGATATCTAACTTACCGACTTTGTATGCTAGACACCAGACAAGGTTACTGCTATAGGGTTTACTGCGTTATGAACTTGTGGGGAACATAAATACCCTAGTTTCATCCTCTATTGATTTTACAAAACAGACAAATCCTGCGTAGTGTGCTACGTGTTACTACAATCATTCCATAAAGCTTTTTGTTTCACAAATCCCCCCCCCCCCCTTTTATGGAAATAATTCAACTAAAAGTACTGCTGGACACAAAAGAGCAGAGTGGGAGAGAGGAGGCCATAACTGACCTGGACAACGGGATGAAAGATTAATCTCTGACTATCAGCATGAGGAATCAAATAGTTGTTTTTTGACACTGAGAACTTAAAACAGCCTCTGGCAACAAGATCGAAAGAAGCTTAGAGACTCTTGTTTAAATCAATAAATGAGAAGATGGGTTTGTTAAAAGGTGTGGAGGACGCCTTCATAGCATAAGATACACAGCCGAGGGAAGGATATAATCAAGAGTATCCCAAAACAACTATCTTAAGATGACTCTGGTGGCATCGGCCTATTGAGAAAACTCCATCAATATTAAAAGAAATTATAACCGGTGTCTAGGTCAGCTTACACACACCTCAACTAATTCAACGACTTACCTACTACCTCCCACCAATGTACTGTCAACCAAGTCTTAGATAGATGGGAAGAAATGACCTAGAGGTTTTGCCTCCACTAGAAATTGAACACGAGACCTCATGGCTCACAATTCACTTGATTGACCACTTGGCCACACCTTGGGTGCAAAAGTCGATCAATATAATTGGACGGACAACATGCCATTCATGGACACTCTAAACCCTTAAAGGGACAGGAAACACATATCATTCCACAGCAGCGTAACCTAATGATTACCGGTCATCTCAAGGTCAATCCATACAAGTGGCAATTTGCACTCTCCTGAAACTGATTCTAGCTTCTGAACCCTTGTTTGATGCTCATCTACTTTCATCTCTCCTGGGCGGCCATCTGTCCCCTTCTCTTTACCTGTATAATTCGCAGATTATCATTACTTGCAAACAAAAGCAATAAGCAAAGGTTACAAAAAGGAGGTAGCTGCATATCTATGTATAATCTACTTCTTTCTGACCTTCTCCTATTACTCTATCAGTATCTCCATTAGTAATCTCAGCTTGGCTATCTGCAACATCCAAATTCAGCAATGAAAAGGCATTTGAGAATTGATTCATTTCTCTCCAAGTCCTGCACAATTCACAAATACACCAATCCTTTTCATTCAGTAGGAATCAAAATATAGAAAACAAAGAAATTAGTTTCTTTGGGCTGCGCGCTGCAACATAACACAATCCACCCCCAATTCTCTATTTTTATCTGAATGAATTCAGAAGAGATCATCTATATTTTAAAAAATAAATTCCAAATCTTTCTATAATATAAAATTATTTCTTACATCAAATTTTTAAATTAAATAACATAAATTACAAGTGTATATATATATATATATATATATATATATATATATATATATATTACCTTAAAAGTATGAACTCCTAACTTCAATGTTAAATTACTATATTATCCCTAATTTAGGTTGTGACTTTTTTGATGCGATGTGACTTTTCTGATAAGTTGTGATTTTTTACAAAGGGTTGTAATTTTTCGATGAGTTGTCACTTTTTCAAAGTGTTGTAATTTTTCCAAAGAGTTGTGACATTTTCAAACGGTTGTGACTTTTCAGATAAGACACAAAAAGCATTTGTTCACACTACCATTTGTTGACTATAAATAGAGGGGTTGCCTCTCATTTTTCAACCACAACTTTTTTTTAATCTTCTACTCTTCTTCTTCTTCTTGCA
The DNA here is from genome assembly GCA_035578085.1 of Solanum pinnatisectum. Classification (NCBI taxonomy): domain Eukaryota; kingdom Viridiplantae; phylum Streptophyta; class Magnoliopsida; order Solanales; family Solanaceae; genus Solanum; species Solanum pinnatisectum. The sequence continues at coordinate 28,716,051 of CM069084.1, read as the reverse complement.
TTTTAAAAAAATTCATGTGATTTATTGTCGTTGAGTGAGTTCAAAATTTAGCGAAATATGAGGTACCACTATTCTGATGAAGTAAATTGTTATATCCTAAGAGGTAGGGTATATTCTTTAAACTCGAGTTCTTGAGGAAAATAATTATGATGATATAATAATTATTTTTTTGCTTAGTGTATACATTAGTATGTAATGTTCCAATATATGAGATTAACATGATGTAGTCTAAATTCATTTGTTTTTGTTAACAATTTCTCTTGTGTGTATATATATGCTTCTGAATATCTTTTTCAAAAATTATTAAACTTCTCAAAAGTTAGAAAATTGTCACGATTTGTTTTTTGATACTCAATACAAAAGAATGACATTATTTATCAGTGTTACTTATGTGATTTAGATTGTTGGGAAGTTTGCTTCAAAATAGTTATTGTTATATAAACATTGCCCTTTTGTTTTATTGATTTACTATTTCTTAATATTTAAGTATTTTCGACGAATAAAAGTTTATATGACTTGTAATAACGCCGGTTGAAATTTGTATTAGTTTAATTTTTATTGTAGTCTAAATTCATTTGTTTTTGTTATCAATTTCTCTTGTGATGTAGATATATACTTCTGAATATGTTTTTTCAAAATTATTCATGATTTGGTTTTTTGATGCCAAAGACAAAAGAATGATTTTATTTATCAATACTATTTATATGATTTAGATTGTCTAGAAGTTTGCTTCAAAATAGTTATTACTATATAAACATTACCCTTTTGTTCTATTGATTTACTATTTGTTAATATTTCAGTATTTTCAACGAAGAAAAGTCCATATGACTTGTAATAACGCTAGCTGAAGTTTGCATTAGTTTAATTTTTATTGTAGTATAAATTCATTTATTTTTGTTAATAATTTCTCTTGTGTAGATATGTATTTCTGGATATCTTTTCCCAAAATTATTAAACTTCTCAAGAGTTAGAGAATTGTCACGATTTGTTTTTGTTAGGAAGTTTGCTTCAAAATAGTTATAACTATGTAAACATTGCCCTTTTGTTTTACTAATTTACTATTTCTTAATATTTTAGTATTTTCGACGAAGAAAAGTTCATATGACTTCTAATAACACTGATTTAATAGCTAATTTTTATGAGATATATATTTTCGCTAATGCAAACATATATATATATATATATATATATATATATATATATAGGTAGTTAGGTATAGATGTCACAAATATATTATCAAGTTAACAAGATCTTCTAACTTCAAAATATATTATTTTAAAATTTTCCAAGTTCTTTTTCTTTTTCTTTTAAAAAAGAAGGTCACAACAAATGTGAAAATATGTGAATCATTTAAAATTTATCATTAACAAAATAAATTTATTTTTAGTAATATAGAATAAACATTTTCATTTTGCTTCTACACTAATTTAAAATCTAATACCTATAAAAAAAATAGTAACATTAATTAAAAGTCCTATTTAGTTATGTAAGCATAAAATTTGTTAGAAATTCATCTATTACACATTAATTCTTTAGTTATAACATTATACATTCTCTTAGTTATTACAAATTATTGTAAATGTTATTCACACTCTTTTACACTCTTTAGTTATAATATTATGAATTATCATAGTTAGTACATTTATTATTTCTATATTTCATCTTTCCTTATATTAACTTTTGACTAGTATTTTAAAAGACGGGGCGTGAGGCGAGACATTTTATACAGTATAGGGCGAGGCATATGCCCCGAGACACGGGTTGTAAGTCCCATGGATCTACGGGGCTGTCACGACCCAGATCGTCGTGAGTGGCACCCACACTACCCCTCCAGTGGGAGAACCATTAATACTAATTAACTAACCAAGAATTACACAACTTAATTAAAACTAAGACATTTAAAGTTATGGAAGCAGGTTTAAATTCTAAGGAAAAGAAATGTAGTTGCTATAAACTCCAAAAGTCTAACAAAACAATGCGGAAAATAATGCCTAGAACCTAAAAGTCAATGTACCGAAACACTAACAAGAACCATAAGTCTAAACAAGAAGGGGAAAAACGCCTAAACTAACATACGAAGAACTAACTAGAGAGTCTAAGTCCGAAATGTGGACATAAACAGAAAGAGAACTCATGGCAGTCTGGAAGAACTGGCTCACCCTTGAATTCGAAACGATCATTGATCTTCTAAGCGAGATCTGTCAAGATGCATGTACTCAACAAAGAAAGATCAAGTGAAGTATCAGTACACAACCACAATATACTGGTAGGATCATGTGGCTATCCCACTAAGTGCAACATACATAAGTCATTACAACAATATAACAACATGCATACACCGAACATATACAATATCAACATCATTTACGAACAAACGGAGCATTTCACAATTCTCAATTATACAATTATGTCAAGCCAATGGTTCTCAAGGAACCCAAACCCAAACTGTTAGTGTACCGGCACGTGGTACCCGTTCCAAGTTAGCGTGTCAGATCGTAACACTCATTCCAATATTTATGCTGGTACGTGGCAACCGATTCCCAGTTAGTGTTTTGGAATGCAACACCCGATCCATTCAACAAGCCATAATCACAATCACAAGTATATTCTCATAATCATACAATCAAGTCATGATTCATGGCATTCAATCATTCAACTATCCTTATTTACGATTAGTGTGATCAATAATGAAACATTCTCATACATACATGTATCATAATGAAGCACACAACATGAAATCACAACCATCACCTACCTCAAACAAAGCTTGAATCCCTTAAGAAAATTGATCCTTCCCTTTCCGGATTCTTTTCGCTTGTTCTTGGTCTACAAACAAATTACCTAGATTAAAGTCAACACTATCAACCCTAGATCAAACTTATGATCCCAATATCCAAAATTAGGGCTTTTTCCCACCATTCAAATAGTTCCAAAACCCTTCCCCAACAATAACTACCCACGAAACTAAGTTCTACGGATTGAAAAACGGATTCGAGGAGTGAAAACCTTATCTTTAGCCTCAAGAATGGTGAAAAAGTGTCAAGAAAACACCTAGGTCATCTCCTAGATCTCAAAGTCAAAAAGTACATAATAAAATATTTTTGGGGTTTAATTTCGACTTAAGTCGCGTCTGTCCTTCCACAGTGGTCCTCCCTGCTACAGTGGCCCCACCTTGGCAGTACAAAATCCCATCATAGCGGCTTGCACGGAACAGAGAGCTAAATAAAGAATTTCCAAACCCATATTTCACAACACACCTTCGTCTCATGACACTCAGAAAATACATGTTCACTCTAAGATTAGTTTCGGGAGTTTTACTAGCCCAAATTCAATTCCGTAAAGTCGTATGGGTTTCTTAACATCTTAGCTATCTACCCATGTGATCAAATTCATAATTAGATCACCCAATTGTTACCAGATTTCCCTAGACCTTACTAACTCCGATTTCGTCCAAATTTGGACTATGTTGAAAAATTCCAAGTTACTACAAAAAAGTTTTTCGGCCTAAAAATTTTCCCCGTTGGCTTTTCTATAACGATGGGAACTGGTCATTACAATAGATACCAATTTACCCATCACTCGTCCCCGAGTGACAAACTTAGGAAAGATAGGCTAAAGAAGGAATGGAGTAGTACCTGAATCGACGAACAATTGGGGATACTTGTCTCGCATGTCCTTCTCGGTTTCCTAAGTAGCTTCTTCAACTAGACGATGCTTCCATTGAACTTTCACGAACTTAATCTCCTTGTCCTTAGCTTCTGAACATCATGATCAAGAATTGCAACCGGTTCCTCCTCATACTGAAGGTCTTTGTCTAACACAACTGAGGCTCATTTTATGATGTAATCCCCGTCACCATAATACCTCTTCAACATGGACACATGAAATACAGGATGAACTCCCGATAGGTTAGGAGGTAAAGTCAATCTATAAGCCACTGCCCTACACATTCAAGAACCTCAAAGGGACTAATGTATCGCGGACTTAGCTTGCCATTCTTGCCAAATCTCATCACCCCTTTCATGGGTAACACCTTAAGAAGAATATTCTCACCAGTCTGAAATGCCATGTCTTTTACCTTATGGTTTGCATACTTCTTTTGCCTACTCTAGACCGCTAAAAGCTTAGATTGGATGCTTCTCACCTTATCTTGAGCACCCTTCACTAAATCAACCCCCAAAGTTTTCACATCTCCAGCCTCGAATCATCCTATAGGTAAAGTGCTTCAAATGGTGTCATATCAATATTAGAATGATAACTATTATTATAGGAGAACTCACACAACAATAGGAACTTATCCCAATGTCCTCCAAAATCAATCACACATGCCCTCAACATGTCTTCTAACACTTGGATAATCCTCTCTTATTGTTCGTCCGTTTGTGGATGGAAATTTGTACTAAAAGTGAGTTGTGTGCCCAATTCATCATGTAACTTCCTCCAAAACTTGGAGGTAAATTGCGTACCACAGTTTGAGATGATAAAAAGGGGCATCCCATGCAACCTCACTATCTCTTTCACATAAACCTTAGCCAATTGCTCAACATTATAATCTATTCTTATCGGAATAAAATGGGCTGATTTAGTCAATCTGTCAGCCACTACCCAAATAGAAACAAATTTCCCTAAAGTCTTAGGAAGACCAACCACGAAATCCATGGCTATCCTTTCCCACTTCCATATCGGGATTGGCATTCTCTAAAGCAAACCTGCAGGCCTTTGATGTTCATACTTTACTTGTTGGCAATTTTGACACTTAGCCACAAACTCTGCTATATCCTTCTTCATGCCCGGCCACCAATAAATTCGCTTCAAATTTCGGTACATCTTGGTCACACTAGGATGAATGAAATATCGCGAAACATGAGATTTCATCAATAATTTCTGAATCAAGTCATCAACTCGAGGAACACAAATCCTTCCTTTAAAACTAAATACACCTTTCGCATCAAGAGCAGTCTCTTGTGCCTTACCAATCGCAGTCTTTTTCTTAAGTTCATTCAAATTTTCATCTTCGAACTATTTGGCCTTGATCTCTTCAATAAACGTGGCCCTTACTTCAATGCTAGCTAACACCCCACCTTTCTCTGAGATGCCTAACTTCATGAACTTAGACTCCAAGGTCTAAATTTCCTTAGCCAAAGGTTGCTTAGATACACTCAAGCAAGCTAGACTACTCATACTCACCGTTTTTCAACTCAAAACTATACCACTACATTAGCCTTACCCGGATGATATTGAATGGTCACATCATAATCCTTGAGTAACTCCATCCACCTTTGCTATCTCAAATTCAGATCCTTTTGAGTGAACACATGTTGCAAACTGCGATGATCAGTAAACACCTCAAACTTAACACCATAAAGATAATGTTGCCAGATCTTAAGAGCAAACACTACCATTGCTAACTCCAAATCATGTGTTGGATAATTCCTCTCATACACATTCAACTATTTCGATGCATAAGCTATAACATTCTTATCCTACATTAACACAGCATCCAAACCCGAATGGGAAGCATCACAATAAATAATAAAATATTTACCTTCCACCAGTAGTGCTAGAATAGGTGCGGTGGTCAAAAGAGTCTTGAGCTTTTGAAAGCTCTCCTCATATTTTCCAGTCCATTCAAATGGTATTTCCTTTTTGGTCAAATTTGTCGAGTGAGTGGCAATAGAAGCAAACTTCTTCACAAATCGATGATAGTAGCTAGTGAGCCCCACAAAACTCCTAACTTCCGTCACAGAGCTGGGTCGAACCAAATTCTTAACCGTCTCAATCTTTTGGGGATCTACCATTAATCCTTCTTTTGAAACTACATGCCCCAAAAATGCAACCGAAGTCAACCAAAATTCACAATTAGAAAATTTCTCATACAACCTTTGTTTCCCAAGAAAACCTAGAACAATATAAAGATGGTCGGCATGCTCTTCCTCACTTTTCGAATAGATCAAAATGTCGTCAATAAAGACTATAACAAACGAGTCAAGAAATGGCTTGAACACCCCATTTATTAAACTCATAAAAGTTGTGGATGCATTAGTCGACCCAGACGACATAACTAGAAACTCGTAGTGCCCATAGTGGGTTCTAAACATCGTCTTGGGCACATCCTCAGGCCTAAGCTTTAACTGATGGTAACAAGACCTTAAATCAATCTTAGAGAACACTGATGCACCTTGCAATTGGTCAAAAAGATTATCTATTTGAGGCAATGGGTACTTGTTTCAAATGGTGACCCTATTCCATTGCCTGTAATCTATACACATCCTTATACTACAATCTTTTTTCTTAACAAACAAAACTGGAGCACCCCATGGGGAAGCACTTGGATATGAGCCTTAAGCTCTCTTAATTCCGTCGGGTCCATGCGATAGGGAGGGAAATGGAAAGAGTACCAAGTTCTAAATCAATACATAAATCTATATCTGTATCCGGAGGCATACCAAGCAAATTATTAGGAAACACTTCTCTAAATTCTGACACCACAGGAATAGACTCAATAGATGGAGACTCAACCTCAACATCCCAAATATGAGCCAAATAAGCCAATCAAGCCTGCCCTAATGGTTTTCTAACCCGAATGGAGGATATGATCTTAGCTTGCTTAGGCTTGTACACCCCTTCCCACTCTAACTTTTCCCTTTCCGGAATTTCTATAGTTACAAACTTAGTGTTACAATTAAGTACAATATAATAGTGGGACAACAAAGTCGTGCCTAAGATTATGTCAAATTCAGTAATATCCAAAATCACCAAATCAACCCAAGTCTGAAACCCCATAAACAAAATAGGACAAGCACGATAGACATGGTGACTATGACAGACTCTCCAATTGGGGTAGAAACATGGATGGGGGCATCAAGTATATCACAAGTCATAGCAAATGCTGAGGAAAAATGCACGAACACATAAGAATAAGTAGAACCAGGATCAAATAAAATATTAGCCATCCGGTCACATACAAGAATAGTACCTGTGATTAGTATGTCAGACACCTCTGCCTCGGTCTTGCCCGGAAAGGAATAAGCCCTATCCTCGTGTCAGGCGACTGATGTGCCGTGAAATTATGGCATGTTTGATGCTTGAAAACTAAGAATTAATACTAGAATCGAGTGTATTTATGTTGATATAATGTGTTTGGTAGTGTTTGTACAGGTGAAACAAGTAGAAGTGTAAGAAGATAGAAAAGATGAAAATGCAAGCTGGAATCTGAAGTTGCTGACAAACCAAGTAATGATCACGGACGCCTATACGTGGCGTGAAGATCAAGATGGATCGTAATAGCATCTGTGGTGCAATTTCGAGTATGCTAGCATTGAAGACCCAAACTTGGGAAATTCCAACTGAAGACCACGGACACCCAAATGGACTGTGGTCTCTATAACGGTCCGTGGTGTTGTCCGTGATGCAATGTCTAGTATGCTGACATTGAAGACCCAAACTTGGGAAATTCTAAGTAAAGACCACGGACACCCAGATGGACTATAGTCTCTTTAACGGTCCGTGGTGTTGTCTGTGATGTAATTTCCAGTGTGCAGGCATTGAAGACCCAAGTTGGGGAGTTCTAAGTGAAGACCAAGAAAGGCTTGACGGACTGTGAAGCCCTTGACGGACCGTGGTAGCATCCGTGAGGTGCCCGACAGTTCAATTCTACTTTGAGTAGGACTCTTTTTAAAACACTTTATTTGAATTAATTAGGTTTTTTTTAGTTTTCATCTCGTCTTATCTGGAACGAAGAACAAGTTTTCAAATATTCTTGGCTTTTGGTTTTGAAGATTAACATCGAATTAAGTTTGGAAGTTGAATTTCTGGTTCTTGAATTATCAAAGTGCGTATCGATTTGCTTATTTTCGTAAGTATTTTTCTCGTCATGTTTTCATTATATTCTTCTGTATGTATATGTAAAATCATGAGTGGCTAAATACCACAACTGGGATTGTGGGATCTGTGATGTAAATCTAAGTGTAATTCTGTAAAACGAGTGAAAGGCAATTTACATTTGCAAAATATAATTTAGCTTTCGTTATTCATGTATTCTAATGAGTGCAGACATTAGGGTGAGCTTGTATCTATCATTTGTTCGAGAGAAAAATGATAGTTACGAAAAAGCAAAATTAACCTAAAGAAATTGAGTCAAAGTTCGAGTTTGAGAGAAAAGAACTTTAACACTATTGTAAGCGAGGGTAAAACGTGTAACACTCTGGGTCCGAGAGGACTTGAGTGCAAATTATCTTATTAGATTGAGACGTATCAGATATATTTTGCTCGGCTGTATTTTGTAGAGACAAATTGCCTGAAACTCAAATACGAAAGAACATTAGATGCAACATTATGGGGAACACTATCCTAGTTTCTTTTAATTATTCAAACAACTTTAGAGATGATATTCTGTTAATTGTTGCATTGGATATTAGTTAACAATCTTGGTTACTAGAGCTTTATAGCTAAACCTAATTTTACTTTCTGTAATTGCTTCTTTAGGAAATAATAACGACATTTGAGTAAAACGCGACAGTGAAATCATTTCTGTGAAGAAATTCTCTATGGGATCGACGTCAACTCACGTTGAGTTCTATAAATTGACTTCGACCATTTATATCTCTTAATTAAGATGTAAGTTTGGATGTATCAACGACTTCCTTGCCTGGTTGCACTGTACCTTTGCCTGCGTTACCATTTCCCCTACCTCGCGGCCTCGCTAATTTCCTCCTCGCCTACCTTGTGGATGCCCTAGACCATTATTACCATTTTCCGTGGGTACCACTGCTCTAGTCTATTGCTGCGCAGAATCCATCATGCGCGGGTGGGGAAAATCTCTCCTTATATGTCCAGGTTCTCCACAGTTATAGCAAGTACGATCAAAAGATGGTCTGCTGCCTGCCGAAGGTGCGGCAATTCTGAGGTGGAGTTTCAGAGTAATTACCTGTAAAAACGGGCAGAGAGGACTGAATTGGCCGGGCAGCAAGTGTTGGACCCTTTGAACTTGTGGAGTAAGATCCCTAAAAGTTGCCTGAATTTTTGGCTTTCTTAGCCAATGCCTTAGCCTGACCATCTCGCCTCACCCCCTCCACTTTATTCACAAAGTTTGTTACCTCATTGAAGCTTTTTCCTGCAGAGGTCATATGAACGGACAATACTTGCTACTCAGAATTAAGGCCCTTAACAAATAGACAGATCCTCTCTTCCTCAGTAGTCACCAATTGCGTAGCATATCTAGACAAGGTATGGAACTTGGCCTCATAAACATCTACATACATACCACCTTGCTCCAAAGCCATAAACTCATCCTTCTTACGATCTCTCAAAGTCCGAGGCATATCTTCTCTAAGAATAGAGCATGAAACTGGGTCTAAGTGAGTGGGGGTAAAATTGAAGATCTGCATTCAACATAAGCTCTCCACCACTGCTTAGCCTCACCTTGAAGCTGAAAAGTCACAAACTCAACTACATGCTGATGGACAATTCCCAACTTATAAAGCCTCTCATAGTAATCTAGGATGAACTCATATACATCCTCACTCTCAGAAACATGGAACAGAGGCGGTTTCAACTTAAAGAATTTATTCAACATCTCATGCTCATTACCAGTCATAACAGGACCCAACAAAGGACAGAAGAAGGTATCATTACCTACAGTTCCACCCACCTTGGGGACAGTGACAGCAATAAGGGGTTGGCGGGAGCTTGAGGTGCTTGAACAGAGGGAAGTACTCCAGGACCGACCAATCCCTTCAGGAACGACATAATTTGCTGAGCTAACACTGGTTCTAAGAGAGGAATACTTGTAGTCTCAACCTGCACCTCTTCCTCTTGTCCAACATTCTCATTATTCTCTACCTCGATATTCTCCTTTACCTCTTCATGATGCGCATGAGGGGCCTCATTTGTGGGAGCATTCTCAATCGGTGCTCCATCCCTAGTAGGCGCCACCCTTCCTCGGCCTCTACCCCTAGCTCTTCCTCTACCTATGCCTCGACCGCAACCTCTCACTGCAGATTACTCAGCTGGAGCGTTGACGGGAGCTACGGGCCTAACGTCGTTGAACCTAGTGTTAACCATCTACGGATAGAGAAGTGAAGAAGGTTAGCTACCACTTTAAATCGCCAGATACCAATTGGAATCAAGTTATAGCACGAAAGGAGACAAGAGAAGCAGAGAGATTTCCTAAAGTCCTATAGTCTCTCGAAGAAAAATACAGACATCTCTATACCGTTCCTCAAGACTCTACTAGACTCGTTTTGGTACATCGAGATCAACGAAACTAGGCTCTGATACCACCTTTGTCACGACCCAGATCGTCGTGAGTGAAACCCACACTAACCTTCCGGTGGGAGAATCATTAATACTAATTAGCTAACCAAGAACTACACAACTTAATCAAAACTAAGGCATTTAAAGTTACGGAAGCAGATTTAAATGCTAAGGAAAAGAAATAGAGTTTCCATAAACTCCAAAAATCTAACAAAACAATACGGAAAACAATGCCTAGAACCTGAAAGTCAATGTACCAAAACTCTAACAAGAACCATAAGTCTTAACAAGAAGGGGTACAACCCCTAAACTAACATACGAACAACTAACTAGAGAGTCTATGTCCGAAATATGGACATAAACATAAAGAGAACTCATGGTTGCTCAGAAGAACTAGCTCACCCTTGAATTCGAAGTGATCACTAATCTTCTAAGCAAGGTCTGTCAATAGCCGCCTGAAAATACCCTGTACTCAACAAAGAAAAAGCAAGTGCAATATCAGTACATAACCACATGTACTGGTAGGATCACGCGGCTATCCCACTAAGTGAAACATACATAAATCGTTACAACAATATAACAACATGCATACACCAAACATATGCAATATCAATATCATTTACGAACAAACGGAGCATTTCAGAATTCTCAATTATACCGTTATGTCAAGTCAATGGTCCTCTTATGGAACCCAAACCCAAACTATTAGTGTACCGATAAGTGGTACCTGTTCCAAGTTAGCGTGTCGAATCGTGACACCCGTTCCAATATTTATGTCGATACGTGGCAATCGATCCCAGTTAGTGTGTTAGAACGCAAACACCTGATCCATTCGACAAGCCACAATCATAATCACAATCACAAGTATATTCTCATAATAATACAATCAAGTCATGATTCATGACATTCAGTCATTCAACTATCCTCATTTACGATTAGTGTGATCAATAATGCAATATTCTCATATATACATGCATCATAATGAAGCAAGAACAAACATATATCACACAACATGAAATCACAATCATCACCTACCTCAAACAAATAATGAATCCCATAAGAAACTTGATCCTTCCCTTTTCGGATTCTTTCCGTTTGTTCTTGGTCTACAAAATATCATAATAACACGGGAATTAATAAACGATATCTAATTACTCGGATTAAATTCAACACTATCAACCCTAGATCAAACCCATGATCCCAATATCCAAAATTAGGGCTTTTCCCACCATCCAAACAGTTCCAAAACTCTTCCCTAACAATAATGACCCATAAAACTAAGTTCTACGGATTGAAAAAAGGATTCAAGGAGTGAAAACCTTACCTTTAGCCTCAAAAATAGTGTAAAACTGTCAAGAAAACACTTGGGGTCGTCTCCTAGCTCTCAAAGTCAAAAAGTGCAGAATAAAATATTTTTGGGGTTTATTTCCAACTTAAGTCATCTGTCTCCGCCACAATGTCCTCACTCACGCTGTGGCCCATACTGCGGCAGACAAAATCCCGCCATAGCGGCTTGCACAGAACAAAGAGGTAAATAAAGAATTTCAAAAATCCCATTTCACAACAAACCTTCGTCCCATGATACTTAAAAAATACCTGTTTACGCTAAGATCAGTTTTGGGAGTTCTACTCGCCCGAATTCATTTCCATAAAGTCGTACGGATTCCTTAACGTCTTAGCTATATACCCATGTGATCAAATTCATAATTAGATCAACCAATTGTTACCTGATTTCCCTAGACCTTACTGACTCCAATTTCGTCCAAATTTGGACTAGGTTGAGAAATTTCAAGTTACTACGAAAAGTTTTCCGGGCCAAAATTTTTCCCCGTTGGCATTTCTATAACGACGAGAACTGATCGTTACAGGGGCATAGTATCATGTATATTTAATTTTATAGTTTTATTACTAATAAAATAAGCAAAAGTATCAATGATTTATGATTTTTATTTGAGATAACTATTAATAATCAATAATGAAAAAAAAGTATTATAATTACTATTTGAGAAATATCATTACACCAGTAATAAAAAATATGATTTAAAGTAAAAAAAAAAGGTTCAAAAAATAAATTAAAAATGTCTGGGCATATGTTTTTACGCCCAGGACTTACATTTTTATACTCAAGGCTTACGCCTCAAATTTTAGGACTTACGCCTTATGGATCTACGTCTTTGATTTACACCCCAGAGCATTTTTGGTACGCCCCGCCCCGATACTCGCCTTGGGACTCACCCCAAAAACGTTTTTGAAAACACTGCTTTTGACCAATAATTTTTCATTTTATTACACCGCCCCTATATATGTGATAACACGATGTTGTTATTTTTCTTTGGGCGAATCATGCTTGGTTGAATAAATTAAAAATTGTTTATAAGGATATGAACTATATCTTCGTTGGGTGTAAGATAAACAGGTGATTAAATTGGTTGAATAAATTGAAAATTATTTACAAGTATATGAACTATATCTTTGTTGGGTGTAAAATAAACAAGTGGTTATATATATGATTTCACAGATATAATATATTCTATAATTTTAATTTTTAGTTTTTTCAGTAAAAATAAAAGGAAACATTTCTTAGTTAACTATGGACATTCAGATAACTATGTTTGATTTATTTGCACAGTCAATCGAGAAGTCAAATATGAAAGCCGACAAAAAGAACGTCATCTATTATATTATAGCCTATAAAATAAAAATTAATGTACAAAAATAGTTCTAAAAAATAAAATATAGTTGTTCTCCACATGTTCATATGACATCTAAATAGATTAAGTGGGATACACGTTCAAAGCACATTTGGTTAGATGACAAGAAAAATACACAACAAAGATCATCTATAAGGTAATATTAGTGGGATACGACTAATTACATGATTGAACCTCATCAAATTGAAATAAATATATACATTATTGCATTTAACTAATAAAATTATTCATTGACCATCTTAAGAGGTTCGTGTGAATAATAGATATATATGATGGTACACATTGAACATTCACAAAAGAATCTGCAATATTATTTTGTGCAAACTTATTACTCAAATCTGCGCTTAAATTTTCTGAATTGATAATCACGTACAACACACATGTCAAAAACTAGTATATGTATGTATGTATGTATGTGTGTGTGTGTGTGTGTGTATATACCGCGTCTCAATCAATCAAGAATACCTCAACTGGATAAATTCACTTATTTCACACAATTCTTCTGGTTAATTTGAGATGAAAATATATGATTATCTCGTTCTCTTCAAATTAGTTTTATTTAAAATATTAAAAATATTTGTTACCATCTCTCTCCTCTAACTTCCAACCATAAATTATTTTTATTAAAAATATTAAAAATATTTGTTACCATTTATCTCTTTTAACTTTCAACTATTTCTCCCTAAAACTGATAAAAGGTTTATTTAGAATTATAAATCTCCTAAAATTAGTAAAAGTATTTTTAAATTGAGTAACTTTTAGAATAGCAAACATAATTAAGCATATTAGCATTTTATAACTACATATTTGCTATTTGCGCTTCATAGCAAACTTGTTATGGAGCATCTTATTTGTATAAATCGCATGCATCTCAATTGCAAGCATCTGATTTGTATAAAATCATAGCGATTTGTATAAATCGCGGCAATTTGTATAAATAGAGCATCTATGACTATGAAAATTGTGTTTGTATATGCACATGCATATGCATATGTTCTTTGTGTTGGGCTAGAGTGACGAGCGAGATTAGGAGAGAGAGGGCAGAAAGTGGAGGGAGGTGAATTGTATATGTACATCAGTTAGATAATTGTATACATGTAACTACTATATATGTGTATCAATGATTGTGTTTGTATATCTGCATTAAATTTGAATTCGTATACAATTTAATTGAGTTAAAACATTTATGTTTGTATATAAAATATCTCAAATCTCTCTCTCATTTTATACAAACACAAATTATACATTGTATTTTGTATAATTTGTGTTTGTATAAAGCGAGAAAAAGAGAAAGGCAAAAGAGAACTGGGAATGGAAAGATTTGTATTTGCATAATTATAAGTGTATATGATTGACATATATGTATTTGTATTTATATATATAGTTCTCTCTTGTTTTATATAAACACAACCATAATTTATACACTTGTGTTTGTATAAAGTGAGAGGGCCGGGCGAGAGAGTAGCGATTGAGATTTCAGAGAGTGGCGAGCGAGATTCAAGGGAGAGAGTCGAATGACAAGAAGTTTGTTGCGAATCAGAATTAAATGAAACTGTAGTTATGGCATTTATTTTGAATTAATAGTTTGCTATAATGCATAATTTTCCCTTTTAATTATGACTATTCTTCTTTCAAAGGATGTTCTCTACTATCAATAAATTATTTCTCTCAATTGTGTGCTAGAAGTTATAGTGAGAATCTTAATTCATATTTATATTATATATAAAGTATAATATACATTTATTTAATGTATAAATAACTATAGATTTGTTTGTGTATTCAATTAAATATATTTGATCAAATATATGTTTGCACTATAATGTATACACAATTTATTTTCATATTTTGTTTGTGACTCACATAATCTAAACTTAGTATTAGGCCTTCAAGATATATTTATATATGCATCTAGTATGTGGTGAAAGTTGAAATCTACTCAAATAAGTATGTATTCAATTGAACATGGCGATTAAGTTTATATTTAATTGCCTATACATTCGCACTATAATGTATATATTATTTACATTTTGTTTGTATACAATATTAGTATACGTTAATTTGTAGATATTGATATGTATAGATATATTTCCTTTTGTAAAATATTTCAATAAATAAAATTGTGTTTGTATACATACTTTCAACTGCATATACATAATACCAATTGCATATACATTTAGTTTGAATACAAATAAAATATACTATAATAGAATTCTGCCTCAATGTATACAAATACATCTTTCACATTAAATAAGAATCAAATGCTCCTTCGCTTTGAATATCGAGGTGAGTTTGCATGTGTTGAAATCAATATTGTAAATAGAAAATTTTCAAAATCGAAGTTATTATGCATTAGTACCTACAATTGACGATTGTCAAACTAACCTTCATTTTTCAGTGCACCCATTTCCTACAGGGATTTTACATTGTGGTTGCAATCTTCATCACTCTAGTACATATCTTCATTACTTTCTACATTTCTCTTTTGAGAATAAACAACTCTTACCTATTGAAATATAATAGAAAACATAAAAATTTATTAAAAAAAATCTTGCATCCAACTATAAGATAAAAAATGTAAAAATCCTTATTTATTTATTTTTCAAAAATCCAGACAATCAATATAAAAGAAATTTGGTGTTATATGAGTTAGTTAGGAAAGAGTTATTATTGTAATTGATCTCTAACAGAGATATTCTAGAGATGAAGATAGAAGTACTAAACCTTGAAAAGGGAAGAAAAAAAAGGAAGAAAGAGAAAAGGAAGAGGAAAAAGGTGGAAAAACGTGTTTGTGTAGAAAGTAGAGAGAGAAAATAAGAAAAAACAGTTTTCAAGAAAAATAAATATGATTATTTAATGCCAAATAAATATTAAATAGTTTTTTTTACAAAATAAATAAACTGAGCGATTGATTGCCAATTAAATCTATAAGTTATCACATTGTGCCATTTTTTCTATATATTATATTTTTGGTCTATTTAGACCTTCTTTGTACACATTTTGTGATTTAATAAAAGAGTCTTGAGCTCAACCAAAATTGTTTTTTCTTTTAAATTAAAAAAAAAAGGTACTTATCAATAATATATTTAGATTTTTTTTAATTTAATAACTCATTTTGCATGTGCACAGTTCATTTTTGTGATGGTTATTTTTTAATATAATTATAAATTATAAATAAAACTAACTTATATCTATATAAAAAAATATATTTTATAGAAACTAATTTATAGATTAATATAAATTTACAATTAATATAATAAAAACAATACATTAGAAAATAATTACCATTATTAGGAATTTAATTAATGGTTTTATATGATTTATAACATGTTAAAATAAAAATATTATATCATATTAATGGTAATAAAATAATTAAAAAGTGAAATGGACATAATGTTGTTTTGAGAATAACTATTAACCCCGTCAAATATAGAGTATATACGAAAAGATATGAGTGAAAATCATTTTCACCCTCTAACTAAGCTTTATAAATTAAACTACCCCTCAACTTTGAACACTAATCAAAATCCCCCCTTAATTCTAATTATTTTTTTAAAAAAAATCTTATCCCTTTTCATTGCCAACTATTTTTTACTTCTTTAAAAATCATGATTTTTTTTTGAATGCATATAACAATTTTTTCATAAAAGCACAAATATTATTTTTTGGATGAAAAAAGTGAGAAATATTAATTAAGTATATGAGCTAAGGATATTTTATAATGAAGAAAATTAACATAATGAAAAAAATATTTTTATTAATAATAATCCAAACTATAATATTTATTTACACAAGTAAAATAACAAAGATTAATAATGCACAAATATATTTCGATGTAGGAAACATAAAATAATAAATTTTATTGAGGTCAAATATTTAAATATTGTTGATTTTAAAATTTAAAATATTTTAACTATAATTTATGTAGTACTCCATTAATGTCAATCAAAACTTGTTTATTTATATAGAGAATAGAAGAATTCCTTGGATGTTTAGATTACTTGACTCTCATTCTAAATATAGTTGTTTTGATATACTTGTCCAATTAATGAAATCAAAAGAATTTAAAAATATTTTTTATTTCTACCCTTAATATTAATTAATAACTGCATAAATAGTAGTAGTCAAATTCAAAGTTTCAAAACATTATTGATAATGTTAGTTTACTAAAATACATCTCTAATTAAAAAATTTTAAGGGGCGTCATTGTAACGACCCGCTAGGTCGTTTTGAGAACTAGGACTATTTTGACTCTTCCAGTAAAATTTAAATGGAAAATTTTAAACTATTCGGTAACTATGAGTATTTAGTTGATGAATTTTTGCTAAAGAATTAATATAGTTGAATAGTTAATGGGCCAAGTCCATAAATTTTTGGATACCCTTTAACCACTTGGCCCATGGTACAATAAAATTAACTAAAAATGAATTTATTGCTCCTTTACTCATAATCAAACAAATTGTGGCTGAAATTTCTCGGAGAGAACGCGATATCAACGTCGACAACATTCAATTTATTGTTGCATGTATTATTAAGCCTAAAACATCTCAGTCTTTGGTTTAAATGGGATGAGTTATGAATAGTGGGTTACTGGGTATACTTTAATTTACTACTATTTAATGGGAAAGAATTGGAATGCTAATTTAGTTGGAATTTATCAATTTCTGTGAAACTCTTTTGACTATAAATGAGAATCTTTATACATTGAATAATGGTTAGTCATTAGATAATTATTACGGTAATCATTGGTCATGAACTCTCGATGTATTTTCCGAGAAATATCATGTATATATTATTGAGAGAGTACTTGGTATTCTGAGGCATATCATTTTATGGTGTCATATTGCATTGCATCTCATGACACCCTTCATTCTTGATGATTATGTGTTTTATTGGTGGTTGGAAAGTACTTGATATTTGATTACCTCTATTTAATGAAACTTGACTGGTAAGTGTAATATAGACTTGTATAATTAAAGAACTGATTTTTCTTATATAAACTTCGGTCACTACTTCTTCATTGTTGGTCTATGAGATATACTGGGTACACGTGGTTTCGTGCTCATACTAAACTTGTTGCACTCTTTTGTGGTGCAAATTTGATTACGAGAACGAGCACATCTCGTGGAGCTTTTTCAGTCCGAGATTACAATATCTTAGAGCTGTGGTAAGCTTTTTGGCTGTTCCGTGGCCCACACCTCCCTCTATTGTTTATTTGTTCTGTTATTTTAGTATTCTGATAGGATATCACTTATGTTTGGATTTGTCATTTTAGTTTCAGACTTGCACTATATTTAGAAGCTCTTATACTTATGACACCAATTCTTGGGTGGTATTTTAGTTTTTTGCATTTCGTATTTATAAAGGACTTAGTGTTGGATAAAGTTTACTCGTTGTTTACCTTTTTACCTCATTAGTTATTTAAAATTGGAAAAATATGTTGGGTTGACTTACCTATTGGTTGGGAACATAGGTGCCATCACGACTTGCGAATTTGGGTCGTGACAATTTGGTATCAGAGCCCTAGGTTCATCGATCTCACGAGTACAAGAGCAATGTCTAGTAGATTCTTGCGGATCGGTATGATGACGTCCATACTTATCTTTGAGAGGCTATGGGATATTTAGGAAATTTCTATCCTTTTATTCCTTATCATGCGTACTTGAATTTGTTGGAATTCTAATCTTGTTATCTCATTCTCTCACAATTAGTGAGGACTCGTGCATCCGTGATCAAGAATCGGGAGTTTGCACCCACACCTCCTGCTAGGGTTATTGCATTAGGTATATATAAGGGGGAGGTCTAGGTAGAGGTTGGGTTGTATTGTTTTTGGCTAATATGTCTGTCATGATTGTTTGTGAGTAGAAAACAATTGAAAGGGCTATGATGATGAAATTTTTTGACTTATACTGGTAACTTCAATGAGAATGCTTATGAAATTATAGTCATCTTTCATGAGAGGTTGTACGATCTTGGGTTCTGGGAGTTGTTTGGCCCTGTCAAGCAGTGGTGGAGGTTTTACTTTTATAATAGGCCAACTAGATCACCTCTACTCTCATGGACTCAATTTGGTCAGGTGTTTTTAGATAAGTTTATTCCACATAGTAAGGGGAACGTAAGAGGGCCAAGGTTGAGGATTTGAAGTAAGATGGCATGTTAGTCACACAGAATAAAGTTAAATTCCATGCTTGGGCTAGTTACCTTCGATGATACTTTCCACCGAGGCTGAGAGAGAGAAGGTTCATTAAGGGGTTGTTCATTTTGATTTGTATGGGAGTTTTCAGGTTGCTGCCTTTTGTTTTCCATTTAGAAAGTTGTAGATGTTGTCAAGGAGTTAGAGATGATTGGACGTATGAGATTTATGTAATGTGAGGGCAAGAGGTCCCGTCATTTGAGTTGGATATGGTATGTTAGTCACTTTATTTGCTTGTACATGTTTCTACTTCTATTGGATATTTCATAGTGGTAGTCGATTATATTGATCATATGTAGCTACGTTGAGGGGATGCGATACTCAAGTAGATTTGAATGTTTAATATATGATAGTTTTTTATGTCATTTTTTTGGGATGAAATTGGTTATTTTCTTATCACACGATTTTGAATGGTCATGCCAAGAAAATTACATTAGTTATGCCCATAATTCATACAATAAATTGGAGAGTTTTTCTTAGTCGCAGTTTAAAAGGGTGATATCATTTATTAATGGCTCGTCGTTTAGTGGAGAAAGGATATTTGGCTTACTTGGCGTGTATTTGAGATACTAGTGTGAAGACTCTTGTGTTTGGGTCTATTCTAATAGCGAGTGAGTTTTAGAGGTATTTCTGACGGATCTACCAAATCTTCCACATGATCGTGGTATTGATTTTGTATTGACTTAGTATAAGACACTTAGCCAATTTTCATTCCTCTTTATGATATGGAAATGTCGAATTGAATAAGTTGAAGAAACATTTATGGGATTTGTTGAGCAAGAGGTTCATTGAACGAATGTATTTCCTTGGGGTGCTGTAGTGTTATTTGTAAAGAAGAAGGATGGATTTATACGTAGGTGTATTGACTATCGACAGTTGAACATGTTACCATCAGAAACAAGTACTCAATACCTCGTATTGATGATTTATGTGATCAACTTTAGGGTGTATCAGGTTTCTCCAAAATTGACTTGAGATCCAATTATCAACAGATGAAGGTCAGGAAAAGGATAACCCTAAGACAACTTTCCATACGCATTATGGTCATAGTGAGTTTTTAGTGATGTCTTTTACGCTGACTAATACACCAATAACTTTTTTGAACTTGATGAATGTGGTGTTAAGACCGTACTTGGAATCCCTTTTTATTGTCTTCATAGATGATATATTGATCTACCCTTGTAATAGTACGACCACAAACATCATTTGAAGATTGTGCTTGAAATTAGAGAAAAAGCTTTATGCAAAGTTTTTTTTTTTAAGTGTGAGTTTTGACTTATTTAGTTTGCATTCATGTGACATGTAGTGTCCAAAGAGGATATTGTGGTGGATCCTAAAATGATTGAGACATTTCAAAATTGGGTCAGACCTTCTTTAGTTATTGAGATTCAGAATTTCTTGGGTCTTGCAGGTTATTATCGATGATTAGTGGAGAGGTTCTCATTCATTGCATCCTCATTAACTAGATTGACCTAGAATGAAGTGCCTTTCTAGTGTTTTGATGAGTGAGAGGTGAGTTTTCAAAAGATCAAGAGTTAATTCGTTACTTCTCTAATTTTGACTCTACTCGTGGAGGGAGGGGATTTTATCATATATTGTGATTCTTTTTGGATTGATAATGAATATGTGTTGATGTAGAAGGGAAATGTAATAGTTAATATTCCGGGGCAGCTGAAACTCGTTCATGACAATAACTATCTTATCTATGACTTGGAGTCGACAGTGGTAGTATTTACAATGAGGATTTGAGGGTATTACTTTTATGGTGTGTATTGTAAGGTGTTCAAGAACCATCGTAGTCTCTAATATATATTCAATCATAGAAACATCAATTTGGGGAAGCGGAGATGATTTTGAGTTGCTCAAGGACTATGACGTCAATATATTTTATCATTTTAATAAGGAAAATGTGGTAGTAGATTCATTAAGTATAAAGATGGTGAGTATATGGAAATTTATCTTTATTACAGATGGCGGGGCTTTCTTTGGCTATGGATAGCCAATTCTTAGCCAATAGCTTTGTGAAACTTGATATTTCATTATCTGGTAGAGTTTTGTCTTACATGGAGGTGGAGTCATCCTTATTGGACCAGATCCAGGTTTAACAGTTTGACGATGGTGATTTATGTAAAATTCGAGACAAGGTGCCAAAGGGATAATCCAAGGATGCAATTTTTGATAGTGAGGGAGTTTTGAGGATAAAAGGTCGTATTTGTGTTCCTCAGACAGGTGGTTTGACTAGACTGATCATGTAGGAGGCACATAGTTCAAGGTACTCTATTCATCCGAGGGCTACTAAGATGTATCATGACTTCAAGCAGCATTATTGACAGTGTCGTATGAAGAGAGACATAGTAGATTTTGTATCTCGGTGTTTGAATTGTCAGCAAGTCAATATGAACACCAAAACCCTAGAGGTGTTACTCAGAGGATGCCCATACCTGAGTGGAAGTGGAAGCGTATTGCTATGGACTTTGTGGTAGGGTTGCCACGTACCTTGGGTAAATTTGATGCTATATGGGTAATCGTGGATCGATTGACTAAGTCTACACACTTTTTACCAGCTCAGACTACCTATAATTCAGAGAAGTTAGCCAAGATCTATATTCCAGAGATAGTTCGTTTGCATGGGGTTCGTATTTCTATTATTTCAGATCGTGGCACACAACTTACATCTTATTTATGTCGGTCTATGTAGAAGGAGTAGGGCACTCGGGTGGATCTTAGTACAACCTTTCACCCTCAGACTGACGGTTAGTCTGAACAGACTATTTAGGTTCTTGAGGACATGTTGCGGGTGTGTGTGATTGACTTTGGTGGTCACTGGATCAGTTCTTGCCATTAGCGGAGTTTGCTTACAATAATAGTTACCATTCGAGCATTGTATGGTAGGAGATGTTGATCTCCAATTGGTTGGTTTGATGCATTTGAGGTTAGACTGTGGGGTACATATTTGTTAAGGGAGTCCTTGGACAAGGTCAAGTTGATCCAAGATAGACTTCTCATGGCTCAGAGTAGGTAAAAGAGTTATGCAGATTGGAAGATTCGTGATTTGGAGTTCATGGTTGCAGAGCTGGTTCTATTGAAGGTATCGCCCATGAAGGGTATGATGAGACTAGGAAAGAAGGGCAAGTTGAGCCCAAGATATATTGGTCCTTTCGAGATTGTTGAGCGTATTGGTGAGGTGGCGTATGAGTTGGCTTTGCCACTTGGTTTGTCGAGTGTTCACCCAGTATTTCATATTTCAATGTTGAAAAAAATATCATCAGGGTGGTGCTCATGTGATTCAATGGGATTCGGTGTTACTTGATTAGAATTTAACTTTTCAGGAGGAGCCAGTAAACATTTTGGATAGGAAAATTCGAAAGTTGAGGTCGAAGAGATTGCTTCTGTAAAGGTTCAATGGAAGCATCGTCTAGTAGAGGAGGCTACATGAGAGACCGAGTCAGACATAAGGAGTAGATATCCTCTGTTTTTTTAGCGTTCGGTGTGTTCTATTCTTTTACCATTTGAGGACGAACGTTTGTTTAAGTGGTAGATGATGTAACGACCCGCTAGGTCATTTTGAGAACTAGGACTATTTTGACTCTTCCCGTAAAATTTTAATGGAAAATTTTAAACTATTCGGTAACTACGAGTATTTAGTTGATGAATTTTTGTTAAAGAATTAATATAGTTTAGTAGTTAATGGGCCAAGTCCATAAATTTTTGGAAACCCTTTTACTTGGACCATGGTACAGTAAAATTAACTAAAAAGGGATTTATTGCACCTTTACTCATAAGTCAAACAAATTGCGGCTGAAATTTCTCGGAGAGAACTCGATCTCAAAGTCAACAATATTCAATTTACTGTTGCAGGTATTATTAAGCCTTAAATATCTCAATATGTGGTTTAAATGGGATGAGTTATGAATAGTGGGTTACTGGAATTTATCAATTTCTGTGAAACTCTTTTGACTATAAATGCGAATCTTTATACATTCAATTAGGGTGAACAAAACCGAACCGCAAACCGAACCAAACCCCGAACCGAGTCAAACCGAAAAAAAAACCCGACTAGTGGTTTGGTATTGAAAAAAAAAACCCGACTATAATTGGTTTGGTTTGGTTTGGTTTTAACTAAAAAAAAGTCAACCAGAGAGCAAACCAACCCGACATTATATATATTTATTTTTAATTTTATTTTATACAAAAAAATGTTTATTAATATATAATTTATATATTTTTCTTAATCTTTCTCACAATTTTATGTTTAATATTAGTGGACTTGGGCTACATAGTTGACTTGAGCCCACTTGTTATTTTTAGAAATAAACAAAAGCCCAAATAAATTATACAACCCTATATAATATTCTTATCTCATTTAACAAAGGTCATTAGGATTAAGGTCAGCAGCTCTTCACTTCAAAGCCATAGTCACTGACTCACTGTTAGGTTTCACTCAACTATTAGGGCATATATTGAGCTCGTCTTTTCGATTTTAGTTCAAATCATCATCAACTCATCTTAATCTAGGTAAGTAATTGCTACTAACTCGTTTTTAGAATTATTTTTTTTAGATATTTTTCTTGTATTGCCATTGTCAACAACATCATAATTTTGGATAGTTGAATCATAGATATAAACCTAAAAATTATACATCTTGGTGTCCATATCTATGGTGTGTTAAGCTAAGCAACAAGATGATGATAATTTTTTTTGTATATAAGTTTCACTTTTCTCTCTTTACTTATGTTGTTTCAATGCAACGAAAAAGGGGCAAGTGTTCGACTCATTGCTTTTGGTTCCATTTGTATGGAGGTTTTTGTACTGTAAACATCGTGATGGTCCGCAGAGATAAGGAAAAACAAGTGATAGAGATAAAAAAATTAAGAGACTATTAGATTTTGATAGCAATAACCAGTAATATACATCAAACTTTTCTAACCAAATATTTTGTACTCCTATATTTGTATCTGTTTTGCTTTCAAAGTGAAATATACTTCTAAGTCTTGTGAACAATACTTGAATGGAAGTTTTGTTGAAACACAAACTTGTATCAGAATACTAATAACTATTGTTATGTATGTGCATCAATTTTCTTTTTGGATGGAAACTACACCTTCTGTAACGGATGTAGAGGTGATTAATATTCCTTCAACTATGTCGACAATATCTCAACAACAAGGTAAAGTATCTCCACATCGACGCACACCTCCTAGGAAGCAAAAAAGAGCAGCTCCTCCGGTCGCTCCTAACTCTGGAACTACTGGTAGAGAAACATCTTAAATTTGGAATCATTTCTCCAAGTTTATTGTTAAAGGAGGTAAATGTAGGGCAAAATGTAATTATTGTACTAAAACATTTGCTGCCGATAGTGTCAATGGGATGACTACGTTATGGAATAATTTAACTATGAAATGTCTCAAGTCTCCATTTAAGTCTGATAAGAGGCAAACAACATTAAAACCTATCAAAAGAGGTTGGCCAGAAGGTGGTTCCACTGAAAAAGGGGTGTTTTATATGGATGAAATTAAGAGAGCAATTGCCGAATTTATAATTATTGATGAACAACTGTTTAGAGTCATTGAGGAGAAGGATTCAAAATTAATGGCTAAAGCCTTTCCAAATTTTGAAGTACCTTCTCGTAATCATTGCTCGACATTGTCTAAGGATTTATCAAGAAGAGAAAGAAAAGCTTAAGGAGCTTATAAAAAACCAACGTGTTTGTCTTACCAGTGATACATGGACGTCAATCCAAAATTATACTTATATGGTCGTCACTGCACATTGGATTGATGATCAATGGAATATACAAAAGAGAATTCTTAATTTTTTTCAAATACCAGATCACAAAGGTGAGACTATTGCCAAGGGGATTGAGGATTGCTTATTAGGTTGGGGCATTGAGAATTTGTTTCTGATGAACTTGGATAATGCAACCGCAAATAATGCTGCCATTAAGAGTTTAAAGGGGCGTATTGAAGATTGGAAAGGGGGTATGTTTGAAAATCAGTTTTTACATGTTAGATGTAATGCTCATATTTTAAACTTGATTGTAAAAGAGGGGCTGGATGAACAAATTGAGCCTATTTCTCATATAAGAAGTGCTATAAAATATGTCAAGTCTTCTTCTTCAAGATTTGCTACTTTTAAGTCCATTGTTGAGAAAGTTAAGATTGACACCCGTGGTCTTGTAAGTCTGGATGTTGAGACTAGATGGAACTCGACATACACAATGTTGGATAAAGCTTTGAAATTTAAAAAAGCTTTTACAAGAATGTATGTGGATGACCAGAATTATCAAAAGCAATGTCGAGAAATAAATACAACAACAAAAAATCCATCAACAGATGATTGGAAGAATGTGAAAGCTTTTGTGAAGTTTCTTAATATTTTCTATCAGGCAACTTTAAAATTTTCGGGCAGCTTATATTCTACTTCTCACTTTTTCTTTCATGATTTTTTCAATCTCCGAAATGATATTATCAAGTATACTAAACATGATGATCTCATTTTGGTTGATATGGCAACAAGAATGAAATCCAAGATGGATAAATATTGGGGTAAGTTTGAGAGTATGAATATGTTACTGATGGTTCTTGTCATTGTGTTGGATCCTAGATACAAGATGCAATATGTAGAGTATATTCTTTCTATTGCATATGGCTCTTTGATGGGAAGATTAAAGTCTCAAGATGTGAGAGATGTTTTGAATCTCTTATATAATCACTACAATTGTTCTTGCTCTGAAGGTCCTAATGAAAATATTGAAAATGATAATTGTGTGATGGGTGAATCTAGTGATTTGTTGCAATCTCAGTGGGAGAAACACATGAAAAAAGAGGGATTTGTTGTAAAAATCTGATCTGGAAATATACTTGAAAGATGATATAGTGAAGATCAATGATTTTAATATTTTGAGTTGGTGGAAAGTTTCGTCCAGTAGATACCCAATTGTTGCGAAAATTGCTAGGGATATCCTTTCTATTCCTATTTCTACTGTTGCATCTGAGTCAGCTTTTAGTACAGGTGGTCGAATTCTTGATAGTTATCGAAGTTCTTTATCTCCAAAAACGGTAGAAGCACTTATTTGCACTCAACAATGGCTACGATCGCCTTCTAAAGAATGCAAGCTTGAAGATATATTAGAGGAAGTCCAGAAAATTGAGGAAATTGAAGAAGGTAACTTTATATATTCAAATTGTTATAAAAAATGATTCTGCTTTTGAATGTTATTTAGTATTCAATTTGTTTCAATTCTTTCAGAATACCCCGACTCACCTTTGAGGATTGATTAGCCAGTTGATGTACTTTAATTTCACTGCATGGAGCAAAGGTATTAGTTCATTTTTTTGTGATTGTTAATTACCAAATTACTATTTGCTTTAAATAGCAATAAGAACTAAGGACTAAACATCAACTTAGTTAATCCATTGCTAATCTACTTTATTGATTTGTATTGTCTACTTTGCAGAGGCAGGCTATGGTTTTTGAAAAATATGTATAGAAGATCTCACTTAAAAAATGTTTTGTTCCTCTAGGTACAAGGTCCTAGGTTGTAAGTGATGATGGTGTAGAATTTAAAGATTTGAATGTAAATAACTTGTATTAACTTTTGACGACAATATTTTGACTATGCAAATTGTTTAAGCCACTATGTTACTTTCATGAATTTCTCGAATATTAATGAATCACTCTTGATTATTGATACTATTTTATGATTTTTGTCCAAAATAGTAATAGTAGTAATTTTTTGAGAATTTGTGTTCCAAATAGAATGGAGAATTGCCTAATGAACTCATGGGCTTGCAATGCCAAAAGAAACTACCTAATGCTTTTCTAGGCTGAAAAATCATGTTAGTGTTCAACGTTTTTTTTAAATCACTAAAAGAACATAAGCTCTTTAGTCTTTATCAAAAAACCCGAGAAAATTGAATAACCCAAACCAACCCGAAATTGAAAAAATCCGACTATTATTGGTTTGGTTTGGTTTGGTTTATATATATTTTAACCAGATACAAATGGTTTGATTTGGTTTTTAAAAAATCCGAACCAACCCGGTGATGTACACCCCTACATTCAATAATGATTAGTCATTATATAATTACTATGGTGATAATTTGAGTGGGATAATGCATGTGGATTAAAATATTGTAAATAAATTAATTGCTCCAAAGTGGGTTTTAAGGTTAATTTAGGTGTGAGATGGTCCAATGATTTTAGGCATATACTTTAATATTATTTTAAGTGTTGTTGCCAAGAATGGTTAGGGTAAATTGAGGTGAGGCTATTTTTCAATCACTGTTGCTTCCAGATCCATTGTTATTTTTAGTATTATAATTGAATAGTTACTAGTACGGTGCAAAAACAGTAACCAGCTTCTAGATCCATTGTTACTTTTAGTATTATAATTTGAATAGTTACTACTTCGGTACAAAAATAGTGAAATATTCGTGTTATATAATGGGATGTCTTGTGAATCCTTTACTTACGAATAAGGTATATTTTATAAATTGAGACTTAACCTTAGACTTAAAATTTAGGAATATGAGATTTGACATATTTAGTTGGCACCAAGATTTCTGAATTTAACTATTGATTAGGGTGAGTTTTGGTACTAGACTAGGCATATAGTGATATGAGTATCTATGGACTCATTTGCTTACTAATTGTGCATATATGATAGATTCAAAACTTTCAGAGGCTCTACGAAAGGAAAGGTAAAATCTTGAAGGTTCGTGACACATGCTTGGCATTCAAGGTATGTTAACACTTTTAGACATCATTGAAGGACGTTTTTCTAATTAACGATTAAAAATGGAATAGACCATGGGGAAGGGTGAAAGATGGGGATCTCGTACCAATGGTGTGACTAGCATTGGTACGAGTACCGGTTTTATAAAGGGAAAGTTTATTACTATAGAATGCGGATTGTAATTCGAGAATGCCAAAGCATATGGGCATTAGCTGATATATTATTGATTTGATTTATTATGTGTGATTGTGTTCTTTATTGAACCTGTATGCTTGTGATAGCTGAGGTGATTACATATCATATTGATATTTGATGGAGATGCATCATCATCCCTTTTCATTGATATCATATTGTGCCACGCATGGACATGAGATTGACTATAAGTTGGGCACGTGGAGATCATCCATGCTGGGGATGGTGATATATTAAGACTATAATTTGGGCATGTGGAGATCGTCTCTGCGAAAATTGTTTGATTTTATGATAGTGCGTTGAGATCATCCGCACAGACGCGTGGAGATCGTCCGTGTCGGTATATGGACCTCGCGAGTCCCCCATGGGTCATGAACTCTCGATGCATTTCTGAGGAGTATCATGTATATACAGTTGAGAGAGTACTTGGTATTCTGAGGCATATCATTTTATAGTGTCATATTGCATTGCATCTCATGACACCTTCATTCTTGATAATTATGTGTTTTATTGGTGGTTGGAAAGTACTTGATATTTGATTACCTCTATTTGATGAAACTTGACTGGTAAGTGTAATATAGACTTGTATAAGTAAAGAACTGATTTTTCTTATATAAACTCCGGTCACTACTTCTTTGTTGTCGGTCTATGAGCTATATTGGGTACACGTGGCTTTGTACTCATACTACACTTGTTGCACTCTTTTGCGGTGCAGATTCAATTCTGAGTACGATCACATCTCGTGGAGCTTTTTGAGTCCGAGCTTGTAGTATCTTGGAGTTTTGGTGAGCTGCTTGGCTATTCCGTGGCCTACACCTCCCTCTATCGTTTATTTATTCTGTTATTTTAGTATTCTGACAAGATATCCCTTATGTTTGGATTTGTCATTTTAGTTTCAGACTTGCACTATATTTAGAAGCTCTTGTACTTATGACACTAATTCTTCAGTGGTATTTTAGTTTTCCGCATTTCGTATTTATAAAGGACTTAGTGTTGGAGATATTTTACTCGTTGTTTACCTTTTGACCTCATTAGTTATTTAAAATTGGTAAAATATGTTGGATTGGCTTACCTATTGTTGGGAACATAGGTGCCATCACGTCTTGCGAATTTGGGTCATGACAATTTGGTATCAAAGCCCTATGTTCAACGATCTCACGAGTACAAGAGCAATGTCTTTTGGATTCTTGCGGATCGGTATAATGACGTCCATACTTGTCTTCGAGAGGCTATGGGATATTTAGGAAACTTCTATCCTTTTATTCCTTATCATGCATACTTGAATTTTATGAAATTCTAATCTTGTTATCTCATTCTCTCACAATTAGTGAGGACTCGTGCATCCGTGATCAAGAATTGGGAGTTTGCACCCACACCTTCTGCTTGGGTTATTGCATTAGGTATATATAAGGGGGAGATCTAGGTAGAGGTTTGGTTGTATCGTTTTGACTTATGAATTTGGGTCTTGACAGTCATATTAGGAAGGGGCCAAGTAATATGAAACACATAGAGTAGAGGGTGGACAAAGACAATAATATACGCATACATACATGTATTCACGCTTAATGCATATAAGGTTGAAATAACATTCATAAAATAATATTAAATTTTGTGACAAATTCATAAAAATATTATTCTACTTATAATGTTAATAAACTTAAAGAAACAATTATAAATACACAGGGTAAAAAATAAATTATACATAAGCTAAAGAGTTATTGCATATATGTGGTTTAACAAGGATAAAATGAACAATGCATAGGATAAAGTGAGGAGTTTGATGATTGTTCAAAGTTGAGGGTGGGGGGGGGGGGTGGGAGTTTAATTTTTAAAGTAAAGTTGGGGGATGAAAATGATTTTCACTTGAAAGATTTAGATGGATTGAATTCACGTACCTCTAATTCCCCCCCCCCTCCCCCCCTTTCAAATATAGAATATAGAGATGATATTAAAGATGGATTGGAGATGGTCTAAGAGACATGACTCAACTTTCAAGCATCACAGACTAATCTATGCCCAATAACAATCAACACCAAAAGTTGCAACAGAGAGTGTACAAGATAGTTATGGTAATATGTAATGCAATATCTTCTAATCAAACCAATATATTCCCAATAACAATCAGCACCGGAAGTTACAACACAGAGTGCATAAGACAGTAATGGTAATATGTAATACAATATTTTCTAATTAGCATTTTCACAAGAGCTTACTAAGGATTAAGGACCGCCACATACGAGCAGAGACAGAAGCCGACTTACGGGTTTGATCGAACCCAATAGCTTTAGTTCATATCTTATATTAAAAAATTTATTGAACATGCATAAAAATTAAATAAAACAATCCAGTTACTAACACCTGATGTTGTTATCCTAAAATTTGAAACACATAAATTCAAACCATGGCTCTGCAGGTGTTAATAATGATGGATTTTTCACCCTCATGCCAATCGTGTGATTTTCATTCATAATTTTATTCTTGAGGTTGGTTGATTTGAGTTCTTGAGGTTTTTGCTTCATTCTTTAACAATGGAGTCTTGTTGAGTTCTTGAGGTGAGGTTCTTGTGAATGAGTGTTGTTCTTAATGAATTTTGTGTGGGCTTTCATTGGAATGGTGTTTGGTTTATGAATTTAGGATAATTCGGAGGAAATCATTCGATTCTAGAGGAGATAAGGCTGGAAATTGAGTTAGAAAGGTGTACTCATGAGTTCTATATTGTCATTGAGATTCTTGAGTCAAGTTGTTCATGTCTATAATTCCACATGAACTCTATGAATTGAGTGTTCTTGAGTGGAGTAGTATCGTTGAGTTCTGAGTTCCGAATTCTTGAGTCCTTGAGTTCTGAGTATTGAGTTCTATGAGGTCATTAAGGTCCTTGAGTTGTTTCGTTCATGCCTATATTTCAACATGAACCCCATTTTGAGAAGTCTGTGAAAACCAATTATGAGTTTTAAAACTAAGTTTTAAGGAAATAAAAGATGAGTTTTGAAAAAGAGCTTTCAAATATGAATTGAGTTGAGTATAAGGGAACTAAGCATTTCCAAATGTATCAGATTTTCATTGAGAAAAGAGAAACTTTGATTTCTAAAAAGAGTTTATGAGTTCAAAGATATTTTTGAGTAGTTACCTCTTTTAAGATAGTAGTTTGAGCAATTATCTCAAACGAGAGGAAGAATTATGTTTTTTTAAACATATGAGCATGAGGTATATATTATTGGGAGTCGTATTGAGCACCGATATGGAGATGAGTTTAGACAACTCAAAATTCTCATAAACCATGTATGTCAACATAGGTAAAGGATCATACTTTTTAGATGATTCTTATTGATTTTAAGCATACCTTAGTGAATCCACTTAGTTGAGGATGTCCTATACACTGGTAAGGTAAATGATAGTTTTGGCAGCATGGACGAGACGGTGTATCATCACATAGCTCATAGTGATGATTGTCGGTTAGAGAAACTCCTAAATAAGAGTAAAGAGTTTATTATTGTATTTTTATACATTTTGAGTTCTTGTCTACTGTTTACAAAGCTTTATATATTGCATCTTATTAGCATTGCTTTCATATTGAGTTGAGTATTCTTGAGTTGAGTTGAGTATTCTAGAGTTGACTTGAACATTCTTTAGTTGAGTTGAGTATTCTTGAGTTGAGTTGAGTTAAAACAAGGTGAGTATGTCTTCCTTTTTATCAATTCAAGCCTTACATGCTCGTACATTCAATGAAATGATGTCATTCGACATGCATCGTTTTATGATGCAGATATAGGTGTTAAGGGTCATCAACAGGTGCACTGTTGATACCACTTGCTATTCCAGTTAGCTTTGGTAAGACTCCTTGCTTCCGGAGGGTTCCATATTTACTTTTCAGTTTGTTAGGATGTCATGGGTCTTGTCTCGATATGCTTCTGTAATAGTAGAGGCTTCATAGATAGACAAAGTTGAGTAGTTTTCAGTATTTACCTTCTTTTGAGTTGTTTTACAAACTATAGTTTATCTACTGAGTATTGGTCAGACTTTTTAAAGTTGAGTATTTGAGTTTGATGATTTTAATTCAGTTTTAAGATATGTATGCTTGAGTTAGTCTTCTATTTGTAGTCAGCCAGGATGAGGGTTCGCTTGGGGACCAACAATGGTTCTCGAGTGCTGGCCGCGTCCATTGTGTAGACTCAGGTCGTGACAAACTTGCCAACATGGGTTCCCAACTTGTGACTTTTGACTTTTAACTTATAATTCACTTAAAAGACGTCAATCCAAGCACCACCTAAGTGAGAGTTTGTTTGGATTCACTAAGAGCTTGTTTGGCATTGTTGTTGGGAGGCCAAAAGTGTTTTTTTCTTGCGAAAAAGAACATTTTTTTGAAAAACATAGTGTTTGATAAATTCTCAAAATTGCTTTTAAATGGAAACAAAAGCAGTTTTTCTGTTGTTGGCAAGAAGCTGAAAAATTCAGCTTCTTAAAAAAAAACAGAAGTAGATACTTTCTTGAAGACTAAAATATTCCTCTCATAGATACATCTTTACCAATATATCTCTTATTAATTAATTAACATATCTCATAAATTTGTTTAAGTTTCGTATAAGAATTTTATTTTTTATTTTTATATAAATTTTTTTTCATTATTTTATGTTTATATATTATTATTATTATTATTATTATTATTATCATTATTATTATTATTATTATCATTATTATTATTATTATTATTATTATTATTATTAGTATTAGTATTAGTATTATTTTATATTTTATTTATTATTTAACGTTTTATTTTACAGAATCATAAATAATATAACAACAACAATTTTGTAGGATTAAAAATCTGAAGGACATTATTTTTTTTATGTGGTGAATTTTTCGTATATAGTGGTTTAATTTGTAGAATGGTTTTTAAATTTATTTTTCTTGATATTGTGAAATTATTTAAGTCATCATGTTAATATTATATTAATATTTAATTAATTAATTTACATATTAATGTATAATATTGATTGAATATTTGAATATATATATTTGAATAAAAAAATTATAATAGATATTTAAAATAGTTTTTCTCTATAAAATAATTTAATACTAAAAATACATTGATACATATCTTTTTTCATAATTTGACTCTCAAAAGTACTTTTTAAAAAAGATTAGTCAAATACGATTTGCTTATCAAAAGCATTTTTCAAATAAATTAGTCAAACACAAATTGCTTATTTTCAAAAGCATTTTTTTGAAAAGCCATTTTTAAAAAGTGCGTCTAAAAATTTGTTGTTTTTAGTAGCAATGTCAAAGAGGTTCTAAGTCAAAATTTATAAGTTACAAATTTTAACTTATGAGTTTTTATTTAGTTTTACCATCTTAATTTAAAATTAAATGCTTATACCCACATTTTTAATTTATCCAAACACTCTAAAAATGTTTTAAAACTATTTTAACTTAAAAGCACTTAAATAAACAAATTCAAATAAACTCTAAATCAAAAGCTTGTAAAATTTTAAATTTGTTTTTGCTTGTCGACTCTCACATATTTTGCCACATAAAATTTTGGAGTGTAAACAATTCTATAAGGGAAAAAGGTCTGAAATATATCCGAACTTTGATCGAAATTGTTGTAACGATACCGAACTTTGGAAATGACCTTTTACCCCTTGCACTATTTAATAATGTATTTTAAAGGTATATACGTGCTCACATGTATATCATAAATATTACATCATTATAAATAGTAATGTGTCCACATGGGCACATATATACCTTTTAAAATAACTATTAAATAGTGTAGGGGGTAAAGGTCGCCATAATAAAGTTTGGTATTGTAACAATTTATTAAAGTGAAGTATTTTCAGTCCCTTTTCCCATTGTGTAATAAAATAGTTATAAGGAATAAACAAAGTGTGAAAATTAGGTCATAATTTGAGGGATTAGTAGTGCCTTTTTCCCTATAAAATTGGTGGAGAAAAATATCTAATATACCTCTCAATTTTGTCATTAGAGTTGATATATCATTGTTACAAAAGTGACACAAATATTTCCAGTGTTACAAAAATGACTCATATATACTCATGTTGTTACCAAAGTGCCTTACATATACTTTTTTATCTAACAAAAGTGGAAAAAAATATATTTTTTTTATTTTTAATTTTTTTAAAAATCATGTAGGAGTATATATGTTCCTTTTAACACATTTTTTTTTTAGGAAAAAGACATAAGTTTTCCCTTAAATTTATCCCGAAAAGTTAGTTACATGCTTAAACTATCACAGTGACCTATTGCACACTTATACTACTTAAAAGTGAATTTTCTTACCCCCTAAAACTGACGTGACAAAAAAATAAAAAAATAAAAAAAAATAGGCACGTCAGTAAAAAAAAAAAAAGGTTAGACTCTTCTTTTCCACCCCACCCCCACACTTTTTCATCTTCACACCCCACCATTGTCTTCTTCTTGTTCGTTCTTTATTTTCATCACACTTCTTTATTTTTTATCACAATCTTAAAGCACAATTATTTTTTGATTCACAATTAAGTTAATTCTCATAGATTTGTTAGTGAATAATTGTGTTTTATCTAGAAAAATTTTGATTGATTGTTTCTATCTTTTTCATTTTTTTGACTTTGTTAAAGAAATTTTGGTTGTTAATCAGTTTTTGATTTTTGGTGATTATAGCAGTTTTATGGGTTG
The DNA here is from genome assembly GCA_035578085.1 of Solanum pinnatisectum. Lineage (NCBI taxonomy): Eukaryota > Viridiplantae > Streptophyta > Magnoliopsida > Solanales > Solanaceae > Solanum > Solanum pinnatisectum. The sequence goes on along the minus strand of CM069084.1, from coordinate 28,681,295 downwards.
GGTGGTGATGGGTTACGGGTAGCAAAAATTATTAATTCGATTAATTAGAATAAAATATAGTTTAACAAAAGAAAAATTAATTAATTAAAAAAATAAAAAATTAAAATTATGACATGATGCTAATATAACATTGATATAACAGCTAGCGTAATACACCACCATATATCCACTCTAATTATATAATACTAATATATCAGACTTTTTTTTCTAGGGGGAACCCATCGGTGGTCCCCTAAATTTGGCACGAAATTTCACTTAGACACCTCAACTGTGTGATGTTCATTTTAGACACTTCATGTAGGGTTCCGTTATATTCTTTTGACACTTTTTTTACAATAAGAAAAAAGCTGAAGGAGAGTGTAATACACTCGTTTCGTTGATGGCGTAATGACAAACGAATTAAATGATTACATGTGTTATTTTAAGTTAAAAATTATTTTAAAATATATTTAGTAAATAAAATAAAAATATTATTCTAAAAAAAATCAATTTAACCCCTCCCCCCCTGCCCCCCATGGTAGTTGTCTTCTCTACTATACCCAACAATTTTCTTAATTTGTTTTCTTAATTTGCTCTTTAAAATTGCTTTAGATTCTTTTTTTTTTCCCTATCTTAGTGTTGTTTTGAGAGAAAAAGAGAGGAGGAGGAGGAAGACAAGGAGAGAAAGAAAGAAAAATTATTAAATATGAGTGTTCATATCCATTTCTTCTGACGAAAAAGGTGGAATCAGAAATCGTCTTTTTTCATACACTATATATCTCTTTTGTACTATTTTCTAAAGAATAAGAATGAGAAGATGACGATGATTGTGGTGATTTTCGAAACTGAATAAATAAAAAAATTAATTTGATTGTATTAATGGCGATGGTGGCAGCGGTGGTAAATGGATGGTGTGTGGTGGAGCAGAGAATGAGGAAGAAGAATAGTAAAAACCTTTTAAATATTTTTTTTTTTGGCCTGAAAAAGAGTCACTTCATGCGCTGATTTTGAGTGCATTACACTTACCATGCCATGTCAGCAAAAAGTGTCAAAATGACACAACGGAATCCTACCTGAGGTGTCTAAAATGAATATCGTCCAGTTGAGGTGTCTAAGTAAAATTTTGTGCCAAGTTTAGAGGGTCACCGATGGGTTCCCCATTTTTTCCTAGTTAGATTGAGACATCCAAATAGAGTGCAAGATGAGTCATCCTTATGGGATGGTCCCCACTCTTACATATTAAATATTGGCACCTCCAAAGAATCTTATCCTTACATGTCACCCTTCCCAATTTTCTTTATTTCAAGTCTACCCTCTTCATTATATAAAACACTCCTATCCCTACGTACGTAATACCCCAAAACAACATTATTATCAGTTAACATCATTAATTTCAAACCCTAGTACGTGACCCCATAACATGTCATGTCACTCGACTACTCTGTCTTGTTCACCGTTAACTTCACATATCATTTAAGAATTAATAAATAATAAGGATAGTATTATTATATTATTTTTAAAAAATATGTTAAATAATAAATAATATTTATTAGCATTGGTAAAATAGACATAAAAAATAAATTATATTTTATTTTTTAAATTTGACAAATATTGTTCAATAACTATTTTTAGTATAGTTGATAATTATTCTTGGACGGAGGGAGTACTTCTCTTCTGTTTAAATTATACTCCCTCCATTCACTTTTACTTGTTACTTATTCTTAAAGTAGATTTTCATTTTTACTTGTCACTTTTGACATGTCAAAAAAAGACAATAACTTTTTTCCATGTTTTATTCTCAATATTAAATACTTATTTTCAAATTATTTTCGAAACATCATTTAATAGGGGATAGTTTGATACTTATATTATTAATTATTAACTTTTAATGTGTGTAACAAGTAAAGTGAACGGAGGTAGTATTTTCTTCTATTAATTTATATGATACATATAAAATTTAAATAAGTCAGTTAAATTTTTAATAAAATCTTAAAATATTTTAAGTTTTTTGTTATTGTAACTTATTCAAATAATATATGTTGGCCCGGACTCCCACGGGGGCAGCAGTGGGAAATCTTGCACAATGACGAACTTTTTATGATAAATAAAATATGAATAGTCAATTAAATATAATTTTTAAATATTTTAAGTTGTTAATTATTATAATTTATAGCGTATATTTTTAAATAATAGAGTATATAATATTTCTTTTATCATAATTTATGTAGTGTTGATAGATTTTCTAGAGACACAATTTTTATATTATTTTTAAATATTCGAAATTGTAGCGATGAGTTGTATGTTTCTAAAAAAAATTTCAAATTTTTTAGGGGATATATTACAAATGTCACTATTACTACTCCACTATATTATACAAATATTACATGAAAAAATAAGTTATTTCTCTTTGCCGACATGATAAAGTGAGTCGGGCCCACAAAGTGCAACAATAAAAGTAACCTTTGATGGGACATACGAGTCACCATTATGTGAATATTGGTTTATTATTATTTTTTTCATCAAATAAAGAAATAGTACACTTGCAAGGTAGGATGATATAAAAGTTTAAGGAAGAAAAAAAGTAAAATAAGCATAGTAACTAGTAACTAGTATAACTAGATAAGATAAGATCCTATATGAGTTTTGTTAGTGTGTGGAGATTTTAATATTATAAAATCCATATTGCTTTGCCACATTAACAATTTGTCTCTAAGTCATTCCTTTCTCATTCACCGTTGCACTAGAATTAGAACGTTGGAGGCAAGTGTCCTAATTACTTTTTTATGGTGTAAATGATCTTTAGGCTTTATTGCCTTTGGTTACGTGGTCTTTCAAGACCATTACTCTTTCATTGAAATTGCACTCTATTTCATTCTTTATTTCTACATTATACCTTATAACATATGTAACCTCTAGGCCATTTATCTTCATTATTTACTATCCAATTATCTTCCTATTCATTGCTAGGAAACTTTTTCAACTATAAATAGTGATGGTCTTTCATTTGGTTAAAAACACAAGAAAATAGAGAGTGCATAATGTTAGTCAAAAAGAGAGTTCTTATTAGTTGAAGGGAGGTATTCTTTTTGTGGAGCTTTGAACTCAACTCTTACCCAAAGTTTGTTGAGTTATACTTGTGATTAGGTTATTGTGTCCTGGAGGGGACAAGTCAAGAGGATTACTGCTGGACCGATGAAAACATTTGTTGCAGTGAGCTTGAATCCCCTTAAACAGAGCGAGATATCTGCGCCTCAGTCTGAAGAGATTTTTATTTCTTCATTTTATTTTCAATTGTAATCTTGTAATTATATTATTCTGTAATTTTTGACTAACAATTCTAAGGAGATTCACATGGTTACAATTGAAAAAATCGCGAATGTCAAGATGGGAGACCTTAACAAGCCATTTCGGTTCAATGATAACTATTTCAAAAGATGGAATGGTAAATTAAAGTACTTTTCTACTTAAGTCTTCTCAATGTTTCTTATGTGTTAATTGAGAAGAATTCTAATAAAGTTGATAACACTTTCATGAATGATGATGAACTTATTTCTCATCATGAGAAGTGGAAAAGTATGATGGTGATGTTAGGGTTTTGCCCTAATTTGCTTACTTTATTTGAAGTTTATTTTTACCTAAAAGAAAAGACAAAACATTACCATAAATATTTTTACTTTTCATGAAAGGAAAGTATAATTTTCTTCCATATTATGTTTATTCTTTACTTGGAAGAAAAGTTTGGAACTCTATAAATTGAATACCCCTCTTCTCACATAAAAAACACAATAGAATCTACAATATAGTCGTTTAAGAGTCTTGTTTATGGGGAGATTTTATTCTCTACAGCTTTAATGACTTTTTATTAGTTTTTAAATATGTAGATCAATTGACCAAATTATATAATAAGATTTTGATTTTTAGTATAAGTTTTTGATTTATCAAACATATTATATGCAATTGTAAGTTTCCGCATGACGCTCAAATCACCTTCTGAACCCAACAAGTGGTATCAGAGCACATAGTTCAATGATCTAATGCTTGAATGAGGTTGAAGACATGTTCAAGTAGTTTCAAATCAATTTGCAATCAACCTGATGATAATGAAAATTTTTATGCTACTATATGTGGGAAAAATTTCAAATATATTTTCAACAATCCTGCTGCTTCATCCTTAAAAACAAAATCAATTTTCTACACATGTTTATTCTAACACATGGGCTCCAACTTTCAACCCCTGCAAATTTTTATGCTCAAGCTCCATTTTTAATTCATGCATCTTACTTTTAACGCATGAGCTCCACTTCCAACTCATGCATATTATTTTTAACGCATGAGCTCCACTTCCAACTCTGCTCATCACTTTTAAATAGGGTTCCAATTTTTTAACTCATATCAATTTTTAAATCATAATAAGCAACAGTGATACATGAACATTGTGTGAAAAAGAGGATCAAGATTATTTTGCCAAAAAATTCAAGCCAAAAGGGGAGATTTGTTAGGGTTTTGCCCTGATTTTCTTACCTTATTTGAAGTTTATTTTTTCCTGAAAGAAAAGACAAAATATTATCATAAATGTTTTTACTTTTCACGAAAGGAAAATATAATTTTCTTCCATATTAGGTTTATTCTTTCCTTGGAAGAAAAGTTTGGAACTTTATAAATTGAAGAGCCCTCTTCTCACATCAAAAACACAATAGAATCCACAATGTAGTCGTTTAAGAGTCTTGTTTATAGGGAGATTTTCTCCTAAATATATTTATTCTTTTTTAATATTAGTTTTCAATATGTAGGTCGGTTGACCAAACCATATCAATAATATGTCTTAGGATACTTTTATTTGTCGTCTAATTTATCAACATATGATTTGTAATTGTAAGCTTCCACATCATGCCCTATTCACTTTCGAACCCAACAAGTGATTACTATGAGTGTCGGTATTATATTCTTAATTGTCTATCTGATAATTTTTATGATTATTATGATAGAACTTACTCTAGTACTGCAAAGAAAATTTGGAAAGCATTGCAGAGTAAGTATGATACCGAAGAGGCTGGAGCAAAAAAATTTGAGCCTAGTAGATATTTTCATTTCCAAATGGTGGATAATAAATTAGTTATAGACCAAGCTCAAGACTTTATAATGATTGTTGGAGAGCTCAGGTCCGAGGAGGTAAAAATTGGAGATAACCATATTGTTTGTAGCATAGTAGATAAACTTTCACCTTCTTGGAAGGAATTTTAAAAAAACTGTGCGCCACAAATAAAAGGAAACCTTTCTTGAAACCTTGATAATGAAAATCCGCATGAAAGAAGAGGAAAGAGGTCAAGATGCACTTTTACAAACAGAAGAGAGCAACATCACAACAAAGGTAAATTTAATTACTACAAATAATGCTACTCTTGAATCTCACAAAAATACTTCTTTGAAGCCTAAGAAGAAAAAATTCAAGAAAAATAATGGTAGACCTCCCAAGAAAAATAATGGTGAAAATAACCAAACACAAAATAAAGGATCGTGCCTTATTTGTGGCAAGAGTGGGCATACTGCTCTATTATACAGATTCCAAAAACCTGGTCCTAACCCTCAAGCAAACGTTACCAAAGAACCTTTTGTGACGGTGATTACTGATCAACGCTCAATTACACCTCATCCAATTCTAGGTGTAGACGATTGTTATCTAGTATAAAACCCAACGAAGAGTTGGGGTCGAACCCACAGGGAGCGGTACGAGTTTGAATTCAGTTATGAAGTTACAAATATGATCTAGTTGGTTAACTAAGCCAAGCTATACATGAAGGGAACATATGCCACAACTTCAAGCTATTCTAGACTAACAAGCTTTGATTCATTTTAGGTTATTAAGCCAACCTAGAATCATTCTATGTGATAGAACCTTGGATCTCCTAGCATCTTTATGCCTAAGTGTGTAAGAGAGAAGCAATACATAACAGAATCACATCATATTGGCTTTACCCCCAAAGCACTAACATTGATGGCCACAAGCCCTACTTTCAAGCTTAACTTCATTCATGTCTAAATTACAAACTATTCAATCACATTCTTTACTACTAAGTGATTCTAGTCACAATTCATCATAGAGGTTCAATTTCATCTTTACGAGTCAAGATCCTTCATATTCAATAAAGTCTAGTTCAATTCATGATTATATGATCCTAACTTTGATCAATTACTATACATGACATTGATTTAGGAAGATCACCTTTGAACCTTCAACTTTGCCTCTAATGGCATAAACCCACAATGTATCACTTAGATTAGGGTTTACCATAGAAATAACATGAAAGCATCATAATATCACTAAAAAAAGCTAAATCAATCATAATTGAGTATTATCCACTAGATTGGAATCATACCCAAACTCTAACCACAATGTAAGCACAACCCTAGCTTGAATTGGGTTTTTGACTTCACAATTGGGGAAAACTATAGGGGTCTCTATGGGGGGAAGAACCCATAGATGAATAAGCTAAACATACCTTGATTCAAATCCCTAAAGAAAGCTTGCTTCAATGGAGAAAATCGACCCAACATTCTTCTTCTTGAGAGGATTTTGGGGTCTTAGATGAATGAGTTAAAATGATTTAGTTTAGGGGTCTATTAGGTATTTGTAGGTGATTTAATACCAACTCTTAGATGAATGAGTTAAAATGATTTAGTTTAGGGGTCTATTAGGTATTTGTAGGTGATTTAATACTAACTAACTGACCTACCTTAACCCCTAGCTAATTACTAACTTAACCCCTAAACACTTAACTAAAAACTTAAAACCTAAAAACTGTCTTGACTCACGAAACCACCACCCACGGACCGTGGGCGGGGTCATGGAGCATGCTAGCAACTTGTAGGTGAGTATTAGAGCTAAGGATTTGCAGGCCAACCCAAGCCTTGACCCATGACGCCAACCTATGAGGCGTGGGTCCACCTATGGGCAGTAGGTGGCCAAGCGTAGGTTGCTGCCAAAAAACAGCTTTTTAAGTTGTCTTGAGGTCCTCCTCAAAGACCCCTTGGGTGGCCCTTGGGGGGTCATACCTTGATGCCGTAACCCTTAAACCTCCATTCTAAGTATGGGAATCATTTTTACAGCCTTTAATCCTCATACTATACTCCAAACCTCTTACAAAAGGCCCTAGAACTAACTAGTTCAACTTGCTAGTTTCCGGGGTGTTACAACATACGTCCACAAAATTTTGAATATGCTCATAGGGATCCTCATGGGCCAGCCCCCCATACAATCCTTTCATTTGAAAGAGTTGTAGCATTGTGCTAGTGACATGAAAGACACCATTCCCCTCAAAAAAAGGTACACGAATAGCACCAACACCACCCAATTGGATCGGGTCATTAACATCAATCAGATTTTCGATATCATCTTGGTGGACAATATGGCTACCACTACTCCCGTTCATGCTCATTTCTTCTTCTTTTCAAACACAAACACAACCACTAAAGTAAGTCAATTCAACTACAACACAAAAATATCACAATTCAAACTTCAATAAGAGAATTCTAAACAATACCACTCCCCGACAACGCTATTTTTTTTTATAAACGCTCAATTACACCTCATCCAATTCTAGGTGTAAACGATCGTTATCTAGTAAAAACCCAATGAAGATTTGGGGTTGAACCCACAATGAGCGGTACGAGTTTGAATTCAGTTATGAAGTTACAAATATGATCTAGTCGGTTATAGGAATAGAAATTCTCGAATTAAATTAGATAAATGAAAAGGGTGACAACAAATGTCAGATGGGGGATTGGTTTGTCAATCATCAACTAAAACAAGTGCAAAAACAGGGAAATCAACAATGGAGAGAGGAATTCTCAGGATGTGATCAATTAAAGACTAATTTCACTATATGGGTAATTGCAATTTACTAACGATTGCTAAATATCAGTAGGTAGGCTAGACTATAGATGCAATAGTTTTCTCTCAAACAACTATTACGATTCAAGCGAGTTTTCTCGAACCTCGATAAGCTTAACAATATAAACAATCCAAAACCTTAATTTATCTACTCTCTCAAGCTAGTTAGGTAGAATCGAATTTAGGATTGACTCTCTCGAGCGGAACCCACATCAACCCAATAACTACAATCATTAATCGAAAACCTTGGTTCTAAAACCTTTTTCTCAAGCAAGCCCATAACTCTAAGTTAGAATTGTATTGACAACTACAATTCATAGATCAATACATATCTAATGATTAAACCCACTTTAACTAAGCATTTAAATCAGTAAACAACAATAATCATAAGCTAATTAAGTCAATAATCACATGATCATACCCTAAGAATTGGGGTTTTAGCTACACACCATAAAAAGAGAGAAATAGTTACCAACTATATTAGCCATGAGCTGGGTAATCATTTTCGAGTCTCTACAATGCTTCGAATCCAATTAAATAAAAAAACTCAATTGTAATTCCTCAACCAAGTCTCACAAGCTTCAAAGTTAACAATAGAAACTCAAAAACTCAGAGAAAACTAAAACTCTCAAAACATTCGGAATCAGAACTCCTCGCTCTTCTTTTAAAATTTCATCTTTTAGTTTTCCAATTTTTGGCCTTCAGGGCCATTAGGCGAAGTAAGTCGGGCTCGCCAACCAGGTGGCGATCCGCCCTTTTCTCAATTCCATTGCTGGTTTGCCTTGGCTATCAATCCTTAGGGTTTTTGTGACTTAAGGTGATGAAGGTTGATATCACCAAGTCGTTCGGAGATCTACCGATTGCCCATTTCTATCGCCAAGTAGGTTCTTACCTAGGGGTGGCATGTTGGAACTTTGGGCGAGCTAAAGAGCCACTTAGTGATTCACCGAGTGGTCTTGGCGGTCACCAGGATTGCCTTCCTTCAACTTATTCAGCTTGTCCGCTCCTTTTTTCTTGATAATGTCCTTGCCTTGCTCCTTAGCCTTCATTGCTACAAATTAACACTTTAACATTGGTTGAGAACATAAATTAGGCATTTGAGGACACTTAAACTATGTAAACAAAGCCCTAATTGAGTCGAAATCTCAAACTCATCAATTATTGACATAAACATGGTTGAGAGTGTTGATGGATGGTGGGCTGATTTTGGTGCAAACTGTCATGTCTGTTATGACAAAGACTGGATTAAAAAATATACTCATTTTGAGGAGCCCAAAACCATCATGGTTGGTGATTCTCACACTACTCAAGTGCTTGGAACGAGAGATGTCGAATTGTGTTTTACACTCTAGAAGGGTGTTAACTTTGAAAGATGTACTTTATACTCCTTTTATGAGGAAATATTTGATATCTAGTTTTCTTCTTAATAAAGCAGACTCTAAACAGATTATTGAATCTGATCAATATGTAATTGTGAAGAAGGATATTTTTGTGGAAAGGAGTATGCTTGTGATGGAATGTTTAAACTGAATGTTGAAATGAATAAAGTTTCTACTTCTGTTTATATGCTTTCTTCTACCAATTTTTGGCATGGTCGTTTGTGTCATATTAATGATCGTCGTGATGGAATCATTAGTAGTTTTAGGATTAAGCCCAATGGTTAAAAATAATTTTGAAAGGTGTGAGGCTTGTAGTAAAGTCAAAATCACTAAAAGACCTCATTTTCAAGTTGAAAAAAAATTGATTTGTTAGAATTAGTTCATACTGATATTTGTGAACTTGGTGGAATTTTAACTCGCGGAGGTAATAGATATTTTATCACTTTTATTGATGATTTTTTTAAGTTTACGTATGTTTACTTGATGAAAAATAAAAGTGATGCTTTTGAAAATTTTGAAACCTATCTCCATGAAGTTGAAGATCAGTTTGGTAGAAAAATAAAAAGGATTAGAAGTGATAGAGGCCGTGGGTATGAATCAAATGAGTTTTTTTTTTGTTAGATCATTGAGAATAATTCATGAAACTACTCCTCCTTATTCTCCTTCATCTGATGGCCTAGTGTAGTAGAAAGAATAAATAGAACTTTGGTTGAGTTGACTAATGTCATGCTTATTGAGTCACATGCACTTTTAAATTTATGGGGTGAAACTATTTTAACTGCTTGTTATATGTTGAATCGTGTGCCTCATAAAAAGTCTAAATTGGCACCGTTTGAATTGTGGAAAGGTCACAAGCTAAGTTTGTGATATCTAAGAGTTTAGGGTTGTCCAGCCTTTGTGAGGCTAATGGATCCCAAGATTACAAAGTTGGGTAAGAAAGTTACTACTTGTGCTTTTCTTGGTTATGCTTCAAATACTATAGCCTATCGATTTTTTAATATTGAAGATAATATTATGGTAGAACCAAATGATGCTATTTTTCATGAGAATAAATTCCCTTTTGATTCTAAACATAGTGGGGGTCAAAGGATTGAACAAAATATTTTGTCACTACCTAGTTCTTCTACTTTTACTTTTAAAAATAAAGAAATTGATGATTTTGAGTTAAGAAGAAGTAAAAGAGCTAAAGTAGAAAATATTTTGGTCCTGATTTTTATATGTTTAATGTTGGAAATGATCCTCTCACATTGAAAGAAGTTTTATCTTCTCATGATTCTATTTTTTGAAACGAGGCTGTAAATGATGAAATGGAATCACTAACTTCTAATAAAACTTGGAAGGTAGTTGATGTACCACCAGATTGTAAAACAATTGGATGCAAATGGCTCTTGCAATAAAAGGTTGAAACCGGATGGATCTATTGATAAATACAAGGCTAGACTAGTTGCAAAAGGTTTTAGACAACTAGAAGGCCTAGAATTTTTTGATACTTTTCCTCCGGTAACAAGAATTACATCCATAAGACTTTTAATTGCTATGGCTTCAATTTTTGATTTGCAAATTCATCAAATGGATGTAAAAATAACTTTGTTAAATGGAGACCTAAATGAGGAAATTTATATGGATCAACCCAAATGTTTTGTTGAAGCAGGCCAAGAAAGAAAAGTATGTAAACTTACTAAATCCTTATATGGTTTGAAACATGTGTCACGATCTGAGCCTACACCCTGGGTGTGGCCGACACTCGAGAATCATTGCTGGTCTCCAAGCGAACCCTCATCTTGGCTGACTACAAGCGTAAGACTAACTCAAATATACATAAAAATAAAATTAAAGTAAATGTTTAAAAATAGTTTACTGAATCTCAAAATTATGTTGAATATACTGATTATTAAACATAAGTTTTAAAGAAAACCTCTCAAACTAAAAGACTCTCCAAAATTATCTATCTATGAAGCCTCTACTATACAAAGATGAGTGTCGGGACAAGACCCACAACTCCTCAAAAGAACTACTACTAACAACTCATAAAACTTGAGTATTCCGAAAGCAAAGAGGTCTCACTCATAAGCAGATGAGCGGATGGAGTGATCTCATCAGACTCTTGTTGAGGATCTTAAAAACTTGTATCTACATCATTAAAAGATACCGGTCGAATGACATTAGTTCATTGAATGTATGAGTATGTAATATAGTTGAATAACAAATAACTGAAAGTAAAGGCTGCAATAGATAACAATTTACTCAAGCTGAATGTAAAGAAATAAAGGAGTTAAATCATTTAAAGGTTTACAAAAAAATTTCTCATCTCTGAACTCAACATAATAAGTGATATATAAAAATAAACTTTAACTCTTTTGAGAGATTCTCTAACTGACAACCATCACTATGAGCTACGTGATAAAACAGTGTCTCGCCTACGCTGCCAAAACTGTCTTATACCTTGCCGGGATATAGGACTCCTCAACTAAGTGGATCCACTAAGCTATGCTTAAAAAGTAATAAGGAATCATCTAAAAATTAAGATCCATTACCCATGTTGGCATACATGATTTATGGGGTCTATGAGTTTTTCGAACTCTCCCCCATATTGGTGCTCAATACTACTCCCAATAATATATACTCATGCTCATATGTTTAAAAACATAAATCTTCCTCTCGTTTGAGATAATTGCTCAAACTACCCTCTTAAAAGAGGTAACTACTCTTGAAATATCTTTTGAACTCATAACTCATGTAGAAATCTCAGTTTCTCTTTTATCAATGCAAAATTGATACCTTTGGGAATACATAGCCCCTTATACTCTTACTCAATTCATACTTAAAAATTCTTTCTCAAAAACATATCAAAATTATATTTTAATATGATCATTGATGACTCGTAAAGTCATATTACATAAACATTGATGGTATATCTAGATACCATATTGCTCATGCATTGATGACATAGTCGATTGTCATAGTAATCATGCTTTAGAAACTTTTTTCTCAAACCTCATCTTTACTTTCTCAAAACTTAGTTTAAGAACTCAAGTGTTAGCTTCTTTTTTTTTAAAAAAAAAAAGCTTTTCAAAATTTATAACTCAAATTAGGATTCATGCTAAAATATAGACATGGACAAATCAACTTAAGGATCTTAATAACAATATAAAAACTCAATAATTAGAAATAGAATTTTTAAAAGAAATATGAACTCAAGAACTCAAAATCAACTTATCTCAAGAATAATCAAATCTAGGGAAAGAATCCTAGGTTACTCTTTTACTGATCTTAAAGTAGATGTAGGGCATGAGGACGAACTAGTCCAACACTATGATAGCCTTACATACCTGGAAAAATAAGATTCTTGAAGAATCTTGAAGTATCTTGAAGAGTCTTGAAGAATAACTTCATTAGAAGTCTTGAAACCCTATCTTGAAGGTAAACAATTAAGAAAACCTTTCTTGAGATTCTTAAATTAGTTTATTGAAATCTCTATGGCCGAGAATTATGATTTTTATTAGTGATTCATAATTGAATGGAGGAATTTGAGTTGGAAAGAATGAAATTCTTGGAGAAGGACTTACCTTGAAGAAGAATCTTGAAAAAGATTGAAAGAATCTTGAATGAAGTCTTCTACTTTGATTTTTCCTTAAGGTTTTGTCTTAGGGTTTGAGAGAGAAGAGAATGATGGATTAAGAGATGAAAATTTGATTTTTTTGGGTCTTTAATTAGTAAAGAAATTTGTTTAGGGTTTACTTAGAGGTAAAAAGACAAAAATGACCCATTAAATGTTTTTTCATCGGCTGATTCATAACACTACTGTATCAGGTTACTAAAATGGTCATAACTTTTTACTCAAACCTTGGATTATTGCGAAATTAGTGGCTTTGGAAAGAGGATTGAAATGCCTTTAATTTGATAGGTTATAGGTCACATAACTCTTTATATTCTCAGAAATATGGTCGTTTGAAGTTGACCTAAATAGAATTTTACATCAAAACTTAATCAGTAAGGAAACCTTCAACTCTACTTTGTGCTAGGAGATTCTAGTTACCTTAATTAATATCCAAAATCATTCTCACACTAAAGAATTTACCTTTACACATATGGATAATTTAATAGTCTCCTATATGACCCTACAAGTACATGAAATAGTTCGAGTCTTAACTTAGAAATTTTGAGCTGTTACAATATCTCCCCCTTGGGATCATTCGTCCTCGAATGATGGTTAAACTGAGAATGGAGGGAAAAATAGTTATTATCACTACCTCTCTTGACTTTTGGCTTGCCTACTAACACAGGTTGAAATGATTGACACTAATATTTTTGAAACTGGACTAGAGCACCTAAGTCACGAACGATACGAGTTTGAACATAGTGACACTCGATATGAAATTATTTGGCATAAAGCTAGGATATCTGGGCATGAAGTAAGAATATGAAGTAACATTATGTTTCTAGCATTTAAGAGTAAAATGAATTTACGAGACTGAGCATATCATGAGACATGAGTGCTTATATGAATAGGTTCATGTCGTGGGGCTGCTATCTATAACTTTATGGAGTAAGATTGAGATCAATGGGCAAAAGGCTTTGCCCCTCATTCTAGAAACTGAGCAAAGATGTGAATCCTCTAAAGTGTATGAGCATAGGTTATAGACACAATTCTGATATTAGAAACGTCAGCAAGATGTAATAACTAAACTTAGACGAATATGCTGGAGTATGAATGGAATGATATATCTCTAAAACTTTTTATGAAGACATCACTATCTCATCCTCAACACTTGACTTGGTTTCTCATATTGTCATCTCCCCCTTAGGTTTGAAATTGATACTTTAAAGCTATGGATCTATTCCATCATATCTAAATTGGTCTACATTCACTTTACTCTAATACTCGGGAAAGGCTTATCTCATGGCTACTGAACTCTCCATAAACAGGTACTAAGACTCATTTTAAGACCTCTTTCTAATATACTTCTATCAACCACTTCTTATTGGCTTATAACACCACTTCATCTAACTCTTTAAGGGGAAAATAATGCTTACTTCAGCCAATTCCGCATTGATAACTCAATTATACTCTGTAGGCATATAGGAGAACAAGAAATTTAATTGGAACCTCATCTAATTACATATAATCTTGGGTTCATCTCTTCATGCTCTTCTTACTCTTATGATTTAACCACACTTCAGTAACCTTATCTAAAAGTTAGAATCTCATATTTGTACCACTCACACTTGTAAAAGGTAACACCTTAATTTCTTACCTACTCTATATCAACTCTACTAGATTAGATCTCGAACTAACATAATCACCCTCATGTTTCCATTCTTTTTTACCACCGCTCATCTCAAATTCAAGCCTAATGTTTATTACTAAATTCGGATATCAATATGGTTGCTCTCTTACTATACTAACTTACAACTACTAGATAAAATTAAGAAACATTTCCTCACTAAGACCTCATAACAAATAGTCAATTTTTATCTCTCCGTCTACATACTTATGAATTATCGTCACATTCAATTTCAGGACTTTAGTACTATTTACTCATTCACTATACATTATTGCCTAATTAGTTCTATAACCTCTTTGAATATTATGGGGTTCTCCTTTTAAAAATCATAGGCCTATCTTAAATCTATTAATTATGACTACTCTGCTCTTTTATTCAATACCTACACTTGGTCGTTACTAACACAATGACACATCATCATAAACTCCTTTCTAGTTAAAGTATATTCTAACTCATCCTAACTAGTAACTATTCCTCTACCTTCTATCATGAACCCTATACAAAATTATTACTTCTTAGTCTACCCATAAGGAAAAACTCCTCATTAATAACCTACTGGGTGCATGACTATAATAACATAGCTTGCCTCATCATTATCTCTCTTTCTTAGATTACTGAACCTCTGCATGCATTCTTCTAAATTTGGGCACTCTTCCTACTACTGTTTATAATCTCATAATTCATACTATCTTTTCGGATAAGCGTCTCAACTGAAATAAGGTTTAGAGAAAAGAGTCTGGGAATACATCTCACTTTTAGCTCGAACGCATGATTCATATGAATAATAGTACATTCTTTTGAATCTCAACACTTAAGATCACTAATGGGATTCTCTTAAGCCCAACTACATTCTCGTGACTTCCTCAAGACTTTTGTTGAGAGTAACTTATCGATTTGAAACTAGCTTTCTTTTTTACTACCTTGAGTATGAGGGGTAATCGAATGAATCTGAGAAACGCACGAGTTTTGAATAAGTTCCTTATGACACAGCTCTACTGTATGATTTAGAGAATGAAAGAAGGGAAACTTTTCTTAAATGTCTGTGGTCCCTTATTTATAGAAGTGGGGCCCTCACAACCATAAATAAGATCCTACTTAACACAGCTTCATAAACACCCTAGGACACTTGAACTCTGTGCTCTGATACCAAGTTTATCATGACCCGAGCCTATACCCTAGATGCGGCCGACACTCGAGAACCATTGTTGGTCCCCAAGTGAACCCTCATTCTTGCTTACTACAAGCGAAAGACTAACTCAAACATAAAATTGAAGTAAATGTTTAAAACTGGTTTATTGAATCTCAAAACTACGCTAAATATACTGATTATTAAACATAAGTTTTAAAGAAAACCTCTGAAACTGAAAGACTCTTCAAAATTGTCTATCTATGAAGCCTCTACTATACAAAGATGAGTGTTAGACAAGACCCACAACTCCTCAAAAGAACTACTGCTAACATCTCATAAAACTGGAGTACTCCGAAAGCAAGGAGGTCTCACTCATAAGCAGACGAGCGAATGGAGTGATCTCAGCGGTCTCTTGTTGAGGATCCTAATAACCTGTATCTACATTGAATGTGTGAGTATGTAATATAGTTGAATAATAAATAGTTGAAAGAAAAGACTGCAATAGATAACAATGTACTCAAGCTGAATGTAAAGAAATAAAGGAGTTAAATCATTTAAAGCTTTACAAAATACTTTCTCATCTCTGAACTCAACATAATAAGTGATTAGGGGTGGCAGAATGGGTAATTAATATGGGTATCTTCTCATATTTATCCATTTTAAATGGGTTAGATATCCAACTCATTTAAAAATGGGTAAAAATGAGTAATACCCATATTACTCATTTAAAAGTGGGTAGTTAAATGGATAAAAGATATGCATTCACACAAACAAAAAAAAAGTGATAAAGGGTGGGGTGGTAAGGAAGTCTTTTTTTTTTTTTTTTAAAAAATCTATAAAAAAATGAAACTTTTTTTTACATTTTTTTGGGGATAGGGGGGTGGGGAGTGGTAGGGGGTGGGTTGGTAAAATTTTTTAATTTTTTTTAAAAAAAAATTTAAAATTTTGTTAATTTTTTTTTGGATGGGGTGTGGAGGGGGGTGGTAGGGGGTGTGGGGGGCTGGTAGGAGGGTGGGGTGGTAATTTTTTTAAAAAAATAATTTAAAATTTTAATGAAAAAATTTAAAATTTTGTTAATTTTTTTTTGGGGTGGGGTGTGGAGGGGGGCTGGTAGGGGGTGGGGTGGTAATTTTTTTTTCAAAAAGAAATTAAAAAATTTAAATTTTTGTTAATTTTTTTTTTTGGGATGGGCTGGGGGGCTGGTACGGGTGAGGTGGTAATTTTTTTTATTTTTTTAACTTTTTTTTGGGATAGGGGGTAGGGGGTGGAGTGAAGTGATAAAAAAAACTTTAATTTTTTTTGTTGTTTTTAAAGCTTTTAAAAATATTTCTATTATAATATAGATAAATATGGTTACCCATATTATCCATTGGGTAACTTGTTTTTACCCATTTAAAATGTGAGTCGAGTCGAGTAACTTATCTATTTTTATTTAACTCATTTTTTGATCGACTCATATTCGACTCGACTCACTCGTTTGTCACTCCTATAAGTGATATATAAAATACACTTTAACTCTATTGGGAAATTTTCTAACCGACAACCATCACTATGAGCTATGTGATGATACAACGTCTCGCCCATGCTGCCAGAACTGTTATATGCCTTGCCGGGATATAGGACTCCTCAACTAAGTGGATCCACTAAGCTATGCTTAAAAAGAAATAAGGAATCATCTAAAAAGTATGATCTTTTACCCATGTTGGCATACATGTTTTATGGGGCTGTGAGTTTTCTGAACTCTCCCCCATATCGGTGCTCAATACTACTCCCAATAATATATATTCATGCTCATATGTTTAAAAACATTACTCTTCCCCTTGTTTGAGATAATTGTTCAAACTACCCTCTTAAAAGTGGTAGTTGCTTTTGAAATATCTTTTGAACTCATAACTCATTTAGAAATCTCAGTTTCTCTTTTGTCAATGCAAAAATTGATACCTCTGAAAATACATAGTCCCCTTATACTCTTACTCTAACATAGGAATGGGTCAATGCGTGCAAGAAATATAGCATGGGATCTCTGAACCCCTGCTTGAATATGAGCTACCGACTTTTCTCTTCATCTAATATCACATATCATACATTAGCTATGTTTGCTCTTATTAGCACGATTTGCTTTAAAGGACTTGAGAGTCCACCAAAAGTCCTGTGATTGATCTTTTGATAGATTGTGGCAGTCAAAGTATGAGCTGGTAATTATCCCCTGTTTGGAGAAACTCCATATTAATCAAGACCACCTTCTTCTTAAATACCCAAAAATACATATAAGAAATTAAAAAAATAAGACAAACAAATTAAAATGAAATACTTATCAAAAAATTACATAAATACCCTAAAGGTGCTCAAGCAGACATGTTGACTTGCTGCCTAACGTTAGTTGATATTGACATGATAATGTATAGTGCTTATTAAAGTGATGATTGATTTGATGCAGTCTGGAACTTATCTTACTGTAGATGACGGATCGAAGATTCTAAAATAAAAGAAGGGAAAACTCCAACCATAAACCAAAAGAAACAACCTGTCATCGAAGTTTTAATGTTTTATTATTCATAATCCTGAGTTGTGATGGTGTTTAAAAGAGACCCAATGGTATGATATTAGCTAGAATACAAGTTTTGTTTTTTCAGATGGGGTGGAACTTTACTTGGGAGATGTTGGGATGAAACGATATTGTTGTGAGCTGTCAGTAATGAAATTTGTATACATTTAAGCTCTAATGGAAGCTCTCTATATAGTCACTCGATCTCCTTGAAACTATGTAAACTATGCTTAACATGATTCATTTGAGCAATTTTTACACTTATGTTGATGCTTTATATTTACCTTCCTAATGTACATATACGCATGTGACGTTGTGTGGCATGCTATAGCCATGTTACATAAAAGCAACTTAATATGTTATAGGAGTTTAAAAATTTTGACCATCTCTTGCAATATCTACAGGTGTCAATATTTTTATGAAGATTACTATTAGCATGGTAAAAGACGTCATTCGGTGTAGATATATAAATGATATTTTATTAATGTAAAGAATGCAATCATTTTTTCGTCACACAACATTTATAAGTAAAAGTTTTGCTCTTAACTTTGTGTAAATATTACTATATGAAGTTATATGTACATTTAGTTTGATATAATTTTACTATTGCTATAATCAGTGGCGGATCCAGGATTTAGAGTCCGTGGGTGCCAAATAGACTTATCGATTAATATGCCAGCTTTTTTCCTTAAAAAACATGCTTGGAGCCTTTTTTTTTTCTTAAAAAATGTCTGCAGCAAATTTCTCAAAAAAAAAAAAGGTACAAATAGGATTCGAACCCGCAACATTAGCCATCTAAAGTTTCCCTCCTATCGTGGCACCACAAGCCGATTTTGTTCATTGGGTGGCACGCTTTATATTTATATAAATATTATATATATACCTATGTATATATAGAGTTTCCGTCGAAGTTCGGGGGTGGCGTGGCACCCCCAGTGGCCTTCATAGATCCGCCCATGGCTACAATTTTATAACAACTCAAAGATAATCACTTTTAGTTAAATCACATATCAACAATTAGAATTTTAACATAAAAACATTGGGCCCGCAAAGCGGGCCATCCCTAATCTAGTATATATATATATATGGGTATACAAGACATAAGGGAGTATATAACACTCAATGGCCAACGGTCTGTTGCTGATTTTAAGTCAAAGGAAAATGTTTGACGTTTTCTCTTTGATTTAAATCTCAACAACGGATGCTCTTGGTCAAAAGTTCCATCAGTTGGAACACTGGATAAAACCTTCATTGCCCACTTATGGACATGAAACAGTAATCTATGCTTAATATAGTTGCAAATTCTTGCATTTCCACTCGGGCTTGCTGTTTTTGTTTTAAAAGGCCCTGAAAATGGTCTGCTTGAGCAGTCTTAACATCCTCATAGAAGGGAGAATTATGCCTCTCGGTAAAGAGACTTTTTAAGACCTCCCCGAGAGCGGAACGATCTTCTTTTATATGTCGATGACATTTTTCTCACAGGTAGTGATCAACAGGGAATACTTGCTCTTCTTTCATTCTTGCATGCTCATTAAAATATAAAAGACTTGGGCCTTCTCCACTACTTTCTTGGTATGGAAGTGTATTGGCAGGGGCACACTCTTATCCTTCGTCAGCAGAAATATGCCTATATCTCTTTCCTCGTGCAGACATGCTTGATTCTCGTCCTTTGGCCACTCCTCTTACTAGTGGTACCGAGCTTCCCAAGTTGGATGTCACTTCCCTCTCTGATCCCAAATCACCCAACTCTTATTCAATCAAAGCCCATCTACACACTCCAGCTGCTTCCTTTTAAGCTAGTCAAGCAGGCGTTGAGCAAGGACTGAGACTCTCCCGCCCCTTTGACAACAATTTATATATGGTTTGACATTTTCTAGGGCCTAAAATTTTATTGATATTTTGTAGTTTTTATTTATTTTTTCTAATTTTAAAAGACTGAAAATTTTACATTTAAATTTTATTGAATATCATAGGTCACCATATTTAATTTCATTCATCACCCCTCATTCTAATTTTTTTTAATTCCTTACCTTAATTTATCATTACTCTCATTCATACCATTGCCTTGAAACACTTCTTTTATTTTTATGTTTTTTTTTTTTACTTTTTTCTTTATTTATTACAAGAAATTAGTTATTATAACTTGGTAAGAATTACATATACATTTTTTTAAGGAAATTTGATTTATTTCATTTGATTTTAGATCATTTCTTCTACTAAAGATTCATATCTATACATAATAATAAAGTTAAAATTTGAGAAGGATGACACTCTTCTTACTTCAGATATTTATTTATTTTTATCAATTTTTTTTACATTTTCTCTTATATGTTCTTAAAATAATTGCTAAAAATTGTGTCTAGAAATTTATTTATTTATTTTTCTAATTTTTTTTTTTGGTATTTTCCAAATTTTTAATAAACTGGAAATTTTATGACCATATTTAAATCCTTCCATCATTAATGTTATTAATTTTCAAAAAAAATCTTTTCTTAACTCATCATTAATGTTATTTATATCATTTTCTTAAATCACTTCTTTCCTTCTTTGTACTTTTATTTATTTTAAAAATTAATTGTTATAATTTTATAAGAATTGCAGTTTTTTATACATAAATAGAATTTGATTTGTCATTTATTTCTAATTCTGTTTTTTTTTATTTAAAACATTTTTTTTCTTATTTATCTTTTATATCTTTAATTGAAGTTATATATATATATATATATATATATATATATATATATATATATATATATATATATATATATATATATGATGTGACATTTCTAAGGCCTAAAATTTTATTTATTTTTTGGTAGTTGTTATTTTATTTTTAAATGTATATCCTTTTAGTTTTTAAAAGACTAAAAATTTTACTTTCAAATTTTATTGAATATCAAAGGTGACTACATTTAATTCTATTCATCATCAATCATACTCTTTTTTTTTTTTTTTATTTCCTTACATAATTTGATCATTATTATCATTTATATCATTTCCTTAAAACACTTCTTTTACTTTACTTTCTTTCTTCTTCTTTTTTTTAATCTATTTATTACAGAAAATTAGTTATTATAGCTTGAAGAATTAAAAATATAACATTTTTTTACGAAATTTGATTTTTTTTTTTTAATTTAGGTCACTTCTTCTGTTAAAGATTCATATCTATATCTAATAGTAATAAAGTTAAAATTAGAAAAGGATGACATCCTTCTTACTTTAGATATTTCATGTATTCATATCAATTTTTTTGGACATTTTCTTAAAATAAATGCTATAAGTTGTGTCTGAAAGTTTTTAATTTATTTGTCTAATTTTTGTTTGTATTTTTCCAAATTTATAAAGACAAAAAATTTTACGTTAAAACTTTATAGAACACCAAATATGACCATATTTAAATCCTTTCATGATGCTATTTAGTGTTTAAAATTTTCTTTCCTTAATCTCATCATTAATGTTATGTGTATCATTCCTTAAATCACTTATTTTCCTTTCTTTGTGCTTTTTACTTTTTATATTTTTTTATTTTAAGCTGGAAGTTTTTTATTTATTTGTCTAATTTTTTTTTTTTTGTATTTTTCCAAATATTTGAAAGACAAAAAAATTTACCTAAAAACTTTATAGAATATCAAATATGACCATATTTAAATCTTTTCATCATTGATGCTATTAATGTTTAAAATTTTCTTTCCTTAATCTCATCATTAATGTTATGTGTATCATTCCTTAAATCACTTATTTTCCTTTCTTTGTTCTTTTTACTTTTTTTTTAATTCTAAAATTAATTTTTATAACTTTATAAAAATTGCATTTTTTTATATGTAAATAGAATTTCATTTGTCTTTTTTTTTTTTTAAATTTTTAGATCATTTCTTCTACTAAAGATCTACATCTATATGTAATAATAAAGTTAAAATATAAGAGGTGATGTGACATTCTTTGTCCAAATATTTATTTATTTATTTGTACCAATTCTTTTTTGACATTTCCTTTTATATTTTTCTTAAACTAATTGCTCAAAAATGAAGTTATTTTATCTAGGGATGATAATGGGACAGTGCGGATGTGGAGGTTGCGGGTGTAAGGTGGTGTAGATTTAAGGCTATGCGGGACGGGACGGATCAGGTGCAAGGCGCCACGCGGAGGCTCAAAGCCTTGATTTTTTAAAATTATGCGGGTGCGGGGCGGGTCTCCTCTGGTATTTGTCAACAAAGCCAGCATTTTTAAAAATTATGCGTGTTTTCTTTTAAGTTTTATTTTTTATTTTTTAAAGAATGGAATTTAGTTTGAGTTTATTTTCAATTATTTATTAAACCTCTGTTAAAAGAAAACACGTTTTCAACTGTGTTGAACCAAAAAAAAAAGGAGAAGAAGAGAAGAGTTTTAAATTTTATATTAATTTAAATTATGTAGAACAAAAAGAGGAAATGAATACTAAATACTACATTATTAGTACTATCAGATTTCATAGAAAAAGAAATCTACTAAAGCTAATTGTTTATAGTGAGGTGATTATTGGAGAATGCAAGATATTCAATTTTTAAAATTTAAATTACATTGTATAATCATTAGCTTCCACTTTTATTTTCTTTAAAGGTCAAATTTCAAATGTTTATGTCACATTGTTTCTCTCCCTTTTTATTAAAAAGACTTAGAGAAAGCATATCTACACCAAGAAGTTAAAATCTGTATGACTTTACTTTCTAAAATTATATTTGGAGTGGGGCGGGTTGAAACGGGTTGAGAATAGAAAAAAGTGATATGCGGAGTGGGGCGGAGCGGGTTGAGAATTTTGTGGGTTTGACAAAATCCATCCCGTCACCGTCTAGCACCGCTCCATTGCCATCCCTAACTTTATCAAAAAATTTAGGGATAAGGCACAAGAACTCCCTAGACTATGATCGAAATCGCAGAGACACACCTAAACTTAACTAGGGTCTTATTACTCCCACCCGCCTAAACTAATTTAAAATGGAATAAATACACCATAAATACTGACGTGGCATAGAGAGTGTGCACACTCTCTTGTAGGCAAGTGATGAATACACAAATTGGACACATGTCATTTTTTAATTGGTAACTTTATAATTAGTTACTCCCTCCATTTCATATTAATTGAATTTCTGAGGCATTTTCATTTTCAAATTAACTTAATTGTTCAGTTTTCAAGACTACTTTTAGAGTGTTCTTTCAATTTTACCCTTCATTTGGATTTTCAATGTGATGACTTCAATAAATTTGACAATAATTAATAAGGGTAAAATTGGAAAACTATGTTCAATTTATGTTTTAATCTACTTTTCTTAAAGGGTGTGAAACACCTTAAAAATTCAATTAATATGAAATGGAGGGAGTAGTACACATTTATTGATATTAAAACTTATATATATAGTTCTTTTTATTTCTTTCTTTGTAAATATTTATTTTTATTTCTTTTTTTCTTTTAACTTTTTTTTGTTTAAATTGTAATTTATTATCTTTTCACTTTTAATTATTTCTAAAAAATTATGTGTATTTTTAAAAAAAATAATAATTAAAAAGTATTAACATTTAATTTTTATGTTTTATTTTATTTTCTTCGCTGATTTTGATATCCGTTCGAATTTAACTTATTTTAAATACAAGTCATTTGGAATTAAATTTGAAATCAAATCAAAATGAAAGACAAGGAAAATAAAAGGAGTAAACAAAATCAATAGAAAAATAAAAGAGAAAAAACAATGAATCAAGGTAAAAAAAAATGGTTTCGGTACAAGGTAAACAACATGTATAACTTAATGTAAATACATGATAAAGAAAATAAGAATATTTTTTTTTAAAAAAATAAATATTTAGTTAATTTTTTAAATATAAAATAAAAAAATATTATTTACACACATGGCAGGTGCGTTTGGACAAATACAACCAACTTAGGTGGTTGAAGGTGCCACATCAGCACAAAAAGTGCACAAAAATATGAAAAAATGGATTCAGAGGGAGGGGGCGTAATAGGACCTAGTTAAGTTTAGGTATGTCTCTGAGATTTCGATCATAGTCTAGGAGGTACTTGTACCTTATCCCCTTTATAATAATTATTTGCATTCATTGCTCAATTAAAATAGAATAAAATCATTTAAGAGAAATAAAGTATGCATGAAACATTTCGGTTTTTAATTATTTTTTTTTATTTTCATTAGAGTACAAACTAAAATAATGTGTTTTAAAGTTGCTCATTTGAATTCTCAGATTTTCATTGTTCATTGTTTTATGTGAATAAAATACACGTCTTCTTTCTTATATTGATGGTTATAGTGCGCTCTACATAACCTGAAAATCGTTCACTTTTGTCATAATATTCGTTTTCAACTTCTTTCACATATATAAATGGTGAGTTCTATCAACTTCTTGTATACATGAATTCTACCTCTGATCAGTATGGTCTTTTAGGTGATTTACTATTAAGTTTTCTATTTTTGCTAATTAGTTCTTATTTTTTTTTTTTTTTTGTTGGAAGGCCCTTTTTTTATGAATATTATACTATTGTGCAATTTTTTTTTTCTATTTATACAACACATATTTTTTTAAAAATCTTTTCTTAATTATAGCACAGTAAATTTTTGAAATGAAAGCTTTATTTACATATGTATATATTAGATTAAAAAAGTGACCTTGCAATCAGAGATTGCCAGAAAAAAAATAGATGAAACAACAAATCAATTAATTCAATGTTGGTAAGTCATTTTTTTTTATTTGAGAAAATTAATATCAATGTTGTTATTAGTCGATACTGGGTCATTCATAGCATTACTATATATTCAGTTTTATTTTCATTTTTCAATGAAAGTTGATGACCTAAAAATTCAAACTTCATTCATATTGTATTACATATTTAAAAGCAATCAATTTTAGATTACTAAATTATTTGTGATTCACTAATTTTCTATTTATCTAACATCATATATTAAAAATATTAATTATCATATATTAAAAATATTAATTTTGTTCTTATTCTTGATTATCACTAGACTATTACAACTTATGAATTTAAGGATTTCGACAAAAAAAAAAGATCATATGGACTAAAAGTATTGCAAATTATATTTCATGAAGAGGCACTTTATAAAAAAAAAAATATTT
This sequence comes from Solanum pinnatisectum, assembly GCA_035578085.1. Taxonomy (NCBI): domain Eukaryota; kingdom Viridiplantae; phylum Streptophyta; class Magnoliopsida; order Solanales; family Solanaceae; genus Solanum; species Solanum pinnatisectum. Next base: position 28,655,974 of record CM069084.1, on the reverse strand, counting down.
TAAATTATTATTATACCACGTAAAGCACGAATAAATTTTCTAATTCAATATTAAGTTAGAAAAATCATATTTCTAAAGTAGTATAGACAAAAGATAGATATATAGCTTTGTTCTTAAAACAAAGCTAGTTAAATTATGATTTCAAATGTCAAACATAGGTCGATAATAATTGGTATACGAATTTCCATCAATTAGCAAAAGTTGACATTTCTTCTCACCATAATTGATATTTGTATTATACAATTCACGTGAGCTACTAGTTAAACTTAATAAATTGTTTTAACTCACATCTTTTTTTCTATTTCGATTATAAAATTAAAATAATGTCGATTTTTTATAGGAAGGAGTAAAATAATGGTACATACTTCTTTCTGTTTAAAAAAGAATGATCTTCTTTTCTTTTTAATCTATTTAAAAAAATGATTTTTTTTTTTTTGATAATATTTTAATTTCAGCTTTCCACATGATATGTTTAAAATCACAAAATTAAAGAATAATTTAGTATATTTGACATAACAATAATTTAGGACCATAAAATTTAAAAATTATTTTTTATTTTCTAAAATTTTGTACCAAGTCACTGAAATGGAGGGAATAGCATAAAACAAGGGATGAAATGTCTGGTCCCCCTGTAAAATGTCCGTGGTATCAAGTGAGTGGTGGAAAGGTGAAGGGTCACGATCATCTCCTGCTTCCTCACAAAAACAATGTATGGTCCGATTTGGACACACATATTACTACCCTGTTATAAGTATAGGATAAACTCGTAGAAATTGTTCTGGAAACCCTTTTTCTTTTCATTTTCTTCCGACTTTCTCTGTCAAGGTCTCTTCTTTTCTTTCTTCTCCGCTAATTTCCCTTTTACCACTCATCTTACTATTTGTTTATGCAAACAACACCTGAAACCAGATCATGATTCTTCTTCTTCTTCTTCTTCTTCTTTTGTTTTTCTCTATTTGATTCAATGAAATCAATAAGATCTATAGATGCCAGAGTATCATTCTTTTGATTATAAAACAAATAGCCTTTTTTTGATTGTTTTCTTCTGATTTGTTCATTTCTTGTTCTTTAATTTTGCTTTCATGGTGTATCTTCTTTATTAAATCCGGTGAAACATCTTTGATCTTTAGATTTGTTCAGATAAAACGATTACTACTTGTTTTGGTTAAATATGAAATGTTTTGGCTATGGTAGATTCAGAAATAGCAAAATGGAGCATGTCCAGCTTCTTTCTTTATTAAGAAAGGAAACAAACATCTAGGGATCTTCTTTTTTGTTCAATATAACACTCCTTTTTTTTAAATAAAAATGTTCTTTGTTCTATATTGGACCTATGATTAATTTGAAAAAAAATGTAGAGTAATTTTTAAGGCATTAAAGCGAAAGGTTGCCGAAGTTGTTATATTGCTAATTAATCTGAATTAATTGATAGGCAAAAATGCAAGGAGGATTCAAGCAAATGTTCTCTCATGGAAGTGTCTTCAAAAGTGCTGTTTTACGACATGTCCGATTGGTGAATCCAGTGTCGAGGCCACTTATGTTTGTACGCCAGGAAACAACTTCAACTGCTCGTATAGAAGAACATGGTTTTGAAAGCACCAAAATATCTGACATTTTGAAGGGGAAAGGTAAAGGTGCTGATGGCTCCTGGCTCTGGTGTACTACAGATGACAGTGTTTATGATGCTGTCAAATCGGTTAGTATTTGCATTTTATGATACTGTTACTTTTATCCTTTATGAGGAACTCATTCTTTGTGTCTATGCCCAGATGACACAGCACAATGTTGGAGCCTTGGTGGTTGTCAAATCTGGGGAAAATAAGTCAATTGCTGGCATTATTACAGAGAGGGGTAAACACCTATCGTATAAGCCATAACTGACTATCTTATTGGTTTTTCAACAATCATTTCTGCATATCTAGCTTTATGTTTCAACAAATAATGGAAGCAGGAACTATATACATGTCGGGTCCTTATTTTTAACTCATATCATGTTCATTCACCTCGTTTGTAACATTATTGGGATATCATTTCCAACCTTCATTAGTAATGTTCTAATTCATGTGAAATTTAAGAATATCTATGTGAATGAATTGTAAGCAAAATGGATATTTACATTATGTGACTATGTGAATGTAAGTTATAAGACATAAGATCGCTTCTATAGCATTGACATGAATGTCGAATTGGGGAAGGTCACTCACATTGTCTGTTTCTTTCATTTTATAGTTGTTTTCACACGAGGAAATATATTTGTGAATAATGCAACTGATATTCCATTTGGATTGACTTATTTTAAGAGTTTTGTATAAAGTGCTTTTAGGCCAAAACCATAAGTTAGAAATCCTAACATATGATTTTTGGTTTATAAGCTCATCCAAACATGTTCTGAATTAAGCTATAGCCTACAGGCAATGTTTTCTAGTTCCATTTTCTGCTCTCGAGTTTTGTAAGTAAAGTTTACTAGTTGTAAATACATAAAATTTCACACAGTTTGCCATGCGAAGAACTACCACAGTTCTGATTATTCTGTTTTTCTTCAACCTTCTCAATTCATTTTCTCCAATCAGATTATCTTCGGAAAATCATAGTACAGGGAAGATCATCCAAATCAACAAAGGTCGGGGACATCATGACGGAAGAGGTAAAACTCTAAAGCCTCTTATCATGAGGAAAAGAAAAGAAGAAATAGAAAGTCAAGCATGCAGAATTTGTGAAATATGTGGCATTTGGTATTCAAAATACAATACATTATTAATGCAAAATGATTAATCATTGTATGTGTGTGTTTGCAGAACAAGCTTATCACCGTCACACCTGAAACCAAAGTTCTGAAAGCAATGCAACTGATGACAGGTGCTAGCCATTTCCTAGTAAACCTCGTACCTCCCTTTGTAGATTTCTGTCATTCAGCTCACGTCCTTTTCCATATTTCACTTGCCAGATAATCGAATCAGGCACATTCCAGTTATCGATCAGACAGGTATGATAGGGATGGTGTCCATTGGAGATGTTGTCCGTGCTGTTGTGAGTGAGCACAGGGAAGAGCTGAACCGGTTGAATGCCTTCATACAAGGAGGTTACTAGATGATGACGCAGCGACGACAAATAAATAGATGATAGACCGCAAGGTTTCTACTTTGCAGTTTAAAGATGTCCGAGTTGGGGGAACACTCTTAATCTTGTAAATGTTGACATCCTTACATCTTCTCTAGCTTGATGTTTGCCCATGGATATGGATGGGGCTTTTAATTTTGGGATCAATAAGATACAGTCGGTCTGCACTACTGTTTTTAAAATATTAGGTTTGCTTGCAATTGGCCAGTCAGTTTCTTTAACCAAAACTGAAAAGGTTATTTTTCACATTTGATTTTCAAAAATGAATATTCTATAACGGGATTGTTATCTCTTTGGTTCAAATTGTTCCCTAACCTTTTAAACATACAGAGATTAAAATAACCATAGTAGAGACTAGGAAAAAAATTACATGAATTTTGATTGTACCAAGTAACAGTGAATGTTCTTTAAATAAATATATTTAGACAAGTGCAGTGAGTATATCTATGACGAATGAGGCAGCTCATTCTATATGTGTCACGACCCAAAATGAGTCATGAGTAGCACCCACGCTTAACCGCATAAGTGAGTGAACCAACGAATTCAACCCCAACTTATGTCGATTGTTCAACTTAGGGAAAACAACCATAATGTAGAAGCTCAAAACTCATTAAAATAACCAATAAAATAACCTCTACAGTCTATTACATATTATCCCTAAAACCTGAAAGTCATTATATCAAGGACATCTATTCTCAAAATACCATGTCTAAGAGTATTAAAGACATCAAAATAAATAAGTAGACTAGTCTATGTCCGAAATCTAAGGACATCATGCCATGACCGAGAGAATCCAACACAAGTTGGAAGTTATTAATAGCTCAGTGTTGGAGATTGACAAGAGCTAAGGGCGAGTCGAACTCGATGTTACACTTGCTGCACTCGACAAAAGGAAAATGAAGAAAACACAAGTAGGGGTCAGTACAGGGCAGTATGTACTGAATAGGTATCATCAGTCAATTCAAAATAGAAATTAATATGCAATAAGTAATAATATAAAATCAACTATGACACTTAATAGGTGGCAAGAAACAACCAACATGAACAAGTGATAGCAACACTAAAGTAAGTATGTAATCGGTCAACAATATCAAGAACACACATGCGAACTTGTGCCTCCACACCAAGCTCTTTTGGGAATTGAGTTCTTGAGATTGAGTACATTAAATTGTTTTAACATGTTTCCCTTTAACATTACTGTGCCAGAACGTGACACCCTATTCAATGATATTGTAACACTCCGAAAACTAGTAGGCGAAACTAGAGCTTGACGTGAGGGTTAGAGTCATGAACGTACCTCCCCGTACCTAAACTATAGAATTTTGTGTTAGAACGTCAAGGTACGATCCATAAGGACCAACCAAGGGTGGGTGTTTTAGGATACCCTTAGAAACTACCTGACAGTGACCCACGGAGGGGACTCACGCCTCGTGGGTCAACCCACGCCCCGTGGGTGAGGGTTCATGGGTCAAGACCTTAGAAACAGGCTCCAGTAACTCCACCCACGGTTCACCAGCACGCCATATGGGTCCATCCACAGACCGTGGTCGTGGGTGGTCGGTCACCTATAAACGATTTTGGTGAGTTAGTTGAGGGGTACTTTGGGGTTTTCCGGTTTTAGCTAATATTAAGTGACGTTGTTTTACACTAAATTTAGACTAACTATATAATGATTTAAGACTCCTAAATTAAGTCATCTTCCTCATAATTCCAAAATTCCAAATCAAAACCAATTTTGCCCCAAAATTCTCTCTTTAGTTTCAAGGAAGAAGAAAAAGGAAGTTGGAGCTAGGGTTGAAGGAGCAAGGTTTTCTCCTCAAATTCATTAGATTTCATTGCTAAGGTATGGTAACTCTTCATCCATGGAGTCCCTTCAAAATTCAATTTCAAAGATAGAAATTCCCCAAAAGCTAGAGTTTGACTCCAAGTCATGAATTCCTTTCAAAAATGATTCTAATGATTTAATTACTTTATAGTATGATTGCATTGCTGATTTATTATGGTTTTTATGTTGAAATCCCTAAGAATCCATGAAATCCCCCTAATCCCAAATTATGACCTTGTGATGTGGGTAAATTTATGAAAGAAGGATATTATGAGATTATGCTTGTAGTAATTGAGCTATTTGAATTATGTTATCATCCATGTCTAATGTAGTAATTCTAGATGTGTTGATGGAATATGATCTATGGTCCTTGAAGGGTAAATATGAGAATTATGCATGATTATGAGATTTATGTGTATGCTTTAAGAACACTTTGAGAGTAAAGTGATTATGATTATGATCTAGTTGCTGTCTTGTTGAAAGGTTATCCTCATATACACACCTATGTATGAATATAATATGATGTGAAAGGTTTTCTCACAATATGATGATTCTAAGGTTGAAAGACTATTCTCACCTATTGAATCAATGAGCTATAGTAGGAGTTATATTGGATTGAGTGTCAAGACATTCTTCCATGAATATGAACTTAAGTCAATACTTAATATGAACTCGGTGGGAATTAATGCTTAGGACCGAGTGGATAGTGATATGAGATGGAAGCCCTCATGATTGTAGAGGCCGGGTTTCTAGGAGCAATCTCTTGGGATAGAAGCCCTTACGATAGTGGAGGCCGGGTTTTCCAGTAGCAATCCCCTTATCCCATAAACTATGTGCCCTCATAGGTATTTAGCTAGTGGATTCACCTAAGCTAAGAGTATGGTTCTACCTTAGGCAAGTAGGACAACCTCTTTTTGGTAGACACTTGATTCCATGTTAAGCTCATATGGTCTATGTCGGTTAAGGCTTATCCCACTATGCTAGTATGAACAAGAATATGAATTATGGGCTATAGCTACTCAAGAAGCTTTACTTAGTATGGGTGAGATTATGGGATCTTATTCATGCATTGCACAAGTATGCTTTGAGGGTATTTATGGTATGTTCCTCTTATGGTATGATGATCTATGAGTTGATTATGCTTATGAGTTATGCTTTTCCATTATCTTCAAAATGATGCTTTAACTTAGTAAATTGCATGCATTTAATTTTAGCATATTTTCATAATTTTTATGCATGGCTATCATACTTAGAGCATATTTGTACTAACCCATACTTTCCTACATTTTCCTCAAGTGTAGGGTCCGGTTCTCAAGGTGATCCTCATTGTGGCTAAAGCTTGGATTCACTCATTTCTCCTTACTTGTTGGTGAGTCCTCATGATTCGAGGACGGATGTTTTCACTTAGTAGTTTCATTCTTGTATTTTCCTTTCGGATTATGTTGTATGGGCTATGTCTCTATTTAATTCAAGTATTGTAATAGATGGCTATGTTGAGACAAGTCTAGACTTTCGCTTTCCTTTAAAAAATTTAGACTTGAAATGTGTTTTTAATTTTATTGTTCTAATGCTTTATGTTATGATATGCTTAGTGGCTTACATGATACCTTTCGAGATTCTATGTGCCTTGTTACATCTAGGGGGTACCCCTGGGTCGTGAAAAACTTGGTAATCAGAGCACTAGGTTTAGAATGATTCTAGGATGATGTCTCATAAGCTATGTCTAGTAGAGTCTTGTTCATAAGTGTGAAGCTGCCACACTTATGAATGAGAGGTTATAAGATGTTTAGGAAACTACACTTCTTTCATTACTCTTAAGTCGTGCCATAGAGTCTAACTCTATAAAGTCCCTCTCCTAATCCATCTCTCGTGTCTTCAGGATATGAATACAAGAAGGGCTAACACAAGAAGAATGGAGGGTGAGAATGTGAAAGAAGAAGCTCCTCAAGCTAATCAAGCTCCGATTAATCCTTCGGCTATGTCGAATGTGGAGGTTAGGTCAGCTTTTCAAATGATGATCCAAGCTTTGAAGACTCAAGCTCAAGCAGTGACGACTTTGCCAATAGAGATGTTGTGACTCATGTGAATCCTAATTTGAATTCGTCTGCTTCAAAGGTTAGGAATTTTGCTAGAATGAACCCCCCCGCCCCCCAAATTTCATGGCTTAAAAGCGGAAGAGAATCCTCAAGAATTTGTGGAAGAGGTTTATAAAATGCTTGCTATTATGGCGGTGACTTCGGTAGAGGAAGCGGAGTTGGCTGCTTACCGATTGAAAAGTGTTGCACAAGTATGGTATAATCAATGGAAGAATAATAGGCCGGTAGGAGCAGGTCCCATAGAGTGGGAAGTGTTTAAATCAGCATTTTTTGATAGGTTCTTTCCCCGAGAGTTGAGGGAAGCTAAGGTGGAAGAGTTCATTAACCTTCGTCAAGGAAGCATGAGCATGAAATAGTATGCACTAAAATTCACTCAATTGTCCAAGTATGCTCCAACTATGGTGGCAGATTCCAGGGATGAGATGAGTAGGTTTTTGACGGGGGTGTCCGGCTTAGTAGTAAAAGAATGCCATTCGGAAATGCTCCATCATGATATGAATATCTCACCTATTATGGTGTATGCTCAACACATAAAGGAAGAGAAACTCAAGAAAAAGAATAGGGAGGTGAAAAGAGCTAGGACCAGTGATGGGAACTTCTCCAATGCTAGGTTTGATGGACAAGGTCAACAAAGGTTTTCCAACCAAGGCTCCTTTAGTGCTCCCCCAAGGGTCAACAAGGATAGGGTGTCTAACCATAAACCTCACGGAGGTAATAGTGGTGGTTCTTATGTGGCTAGGCCTAATTGTGCAAAATGTGGAAGAAAACATAATGGTAAGTCCTAGTTGGCTCGGACGATTGCTATGGTTGTGAAAAGAGTGGCTACAATATGAGACATTTCCCGATGCTCATGGCCAAGGGGAGAGAAGGCAAACAAGCTCCTCTAAGCGGCTCAAACTCCAATGACCCAAAGCAAAACCGTTTTTATGCTTTTCAATCCCGAGGTGACCAAGAGAGCTCTCCGGATGTTGTGACTGGTATGTTAAAAGTCTTTTCTATTGATGTATATGCCTTGTTATATCCCGGTGCTACTTTGTCCTTTGTGACACCTTATGTGGACATGAAGTTTGATTGCTCCCCGAAGTGTTATAAGAACCTTTTTTGGTCTCCACCCTGGTTGGTGACTCAGTGGTGGCTGAGAAAGTCTATAGGGGATGTCCTGTTTCCTTATCCCATAGAGTTACTTTGGTGGATTTGGTAGAGTTAGACATGTTAGACTTTGATGTGATTTTGGGTATGGATTGGTTGCATGTATGTTATGCCTCTATCGATTGTAAGACTAGGGTGGTTAAATTTTGATTTTCAAATAAGCCTATCTTAGAGTGGAAGGGGGGAAATTCTATGTCTAGAGGTCAATTTGTCTCTTGTCTTAAAGCTAGGAAGATGATCTCCAAATAATGTATTTACCATCTTGTTAAGGTGAGGGATGTTGAATCCAAAACCCCTTCTCTAGAGTCGGTTCCGATAGTAAATGAGTTCCCGAAAGTTTTCCCCGATGATTTGCCCGATATTCCTCTCAAGGCGGAAAATAGATTTTGGTATTGACCTTTTTCTGGATACGCAACCTATCTCCATTCTTCCTTATAAAATGGCTTCGGCAGAGTTAAAAGAGTTGAAGGAGAAACTAAAGGATTTGTTAGATAAGGGTTTTATCCGATCGAGTATCTCTCCATGGGGTGCTCCCATATTGTTTGTTAGAAATAATATGGGTCTCTTAGAATGTGCATCGACTATTGTCAATTGAATAAAGTGACCGTCAAGAATAAATATCCCTTTTCGAGAATTGATGATTTGTTTGGCCAACTTCAAAGGGTTAGATATTTATCTAAGATTGATTTTCGTTTAGGTTATCACCAATTGAGGATGAGAGCGGTTGGTATTCCCAAGACGGTTTTCCAAACTCGATATGGTCATTATGAATTCCTAGTAATGTCGTTTGGGTTGACCAATGCTCCAGCAGCGTTTATGGATTTGATGAATAGAGTGTTTAGGCAATACCTAGATATGCTTGTGATTGTGTTTATTGATGACATTTTGATCTATTCAAGGAGTGAGAATGAACATGTGAACCATTTGAGAATTGTATTGCAAGTTCTTAAGGACCAACAACTTTTTGCAAAGTTTAGCAAGTGTGAATTTTGTTTAAGGTTCATAGCTTTTCTTGGTCATATTATGTCAAGCAAGGGTATTGAGGTAGATCCTAAGAAGATGGATACTGTCAAGAGTTGGCCTAGACCTCTAACTCCTTCCGACATTAGAAGCTTTTTGGGTTTGGCCGGTTACTATATGAGGTTTTTTGAGGGGTTTTCCTCTATTGCTTCTCCGCTGACGGCTTTGACTCAAAAGAAAGCTAAGTTTGTGTGGTCGGAAGCTTGTGAGAAAAGTTTTCAAGAGTTAAAAGATAGACTTACTTCCGCTCCGGTGTTAACCTTACTAGAGGGTACGAATGGTTTTGTAGTATACTATGATGCCTCTAGAGTGGGTTTGGGATGTGTCCTCATGCAAAACGGTAAAGTGATTGCCTATGCTTCAAGGCAACTTAAAGTCTATTAGAAGAATTATCCTACCCATGATCTTGAATTAGCGACGGTTGTGTTTGCCTTAAAAAATATTGAGGCATTATTTGTATGGGGTCCATGTGGATGTTCGATCACAAGAGTCTTTAACATGTGTTTAGTCAAAAGGACTTGAATCTTCGTCAACGAAGGTGGTTAGAATTATTAAAGGATTATGACATGAGTGTCTTTTATCACCCCAACAAGGCTAATGTAGTAGCGGATGCACTTAGTAGATTGTCCATGGGTAGTGTGGCTTATGTATAGGATGAGAAGAAAGAATTGGTTTGTGATGTGCATAGGTTGGCTCGACTGGGTTTTCAACTAGTGGATTCCACCAAGGGTGGTGTCATGCTCCATAATGGTTCTGAATTGTCCTTTATAATGGATGTGAAGTCTAAGCAAGACCTTGATCCTTTATTAGTTGAGTTGAAAGAGTCGGTACTTAAGAAGTCCGTTGAGGCTTTCTTCCAAGGGGGAGATGGGGTGCTTAGGTACCAAGGTCGGTTATGTGTTCCAGATGTTGATGGTTTGAGGGAACAAATTTTACAGGAAGCTCATAGTTCTCGGTATTCTATTCATCCAGGAGCCACCAAGATGTACCGTGATCTACAGAAAGTCTATTGGTGGAATGGTATGATGAAAGATATTGCAGGATTTGTAGCCAAATGTCCTAATTGTCAACAAGTTAAGGTTTAGCATCAAAGGCCAAGAGGATTGTCCCAAGATATAAGTATTCCCACTTGGAAGTGGGAAGATGTAAATATGGACTTTATTGTGGGTTTGCCTCGCACCTGAAGGCAACTCGATTCTATTTGGGTCATTATAGATCGGATGACAAAATCAACCCAATTTATTCCCGTTAAAGTTTCTTATTCGGCAGAAGACTATGCTAAGTTGTATATAAGGGAAGTAGTGAAATTGCATGGAGTTACTCTATTTATTATTTCAAATCGGGGTACTCAATTTACTTCTCACTTTTGGAATTCATTCCAAAAAGGGCTTGGTATTAAGGTTAAGCTTAGCATGACTTTTCATCCCCAAACTGATGGTCTAGCGGAGTGTATCATCCAAACATTAGAAGATATGTTGAGGGCATGTGCTATAGACTTCAAGGGTAATTGGGATGACCACTTGCCATTTATAGAATTTGCCTACAATAATAGTTATCACTCAAGTATCGGTATGGCTCCCTTTGAAGCCTTGTATGGTAGGAGATGTAGGTCTTCGGTTGGTTGGTTTGAGGTGGGTGAAGTCGCTTTGATAGGTCCCGAGCTAGTTTATGAAGCCATTGAGAAAGTTCGGCTTATTAAAGAGAGGTTGAGAACGGCTCAAAGTAGACAAAAGTCTTATGCCGATGTGAGAAGAAGGGATCTAGAATTTGAAGTAAATAATTGGGTCTATTTAAAAATCTCACCCATGAAGGGTGTGATGAGATTTGGAAAGAAAGGGAAACTTAGTCCCCAGTATGTAGGCCCATATCAAATTTTGGAATGAATTGGGAAGGTTGCCTATGAGTTGGATTTGCCAAATGAGTTGGCCCCGGTTCATCCGGTATTTCATGTTTCTATGCTTAAGAAGTGTATTGGAGATTCGACATCCATTATTCCCCTAGGAGGCTTGGGAGTTGACGAAAGTCTTTCATATGAAGAGGTTCCGGTAAATCGGCAAGTCAAGAGATTGAGAAACAAGGAAATAACTTCCGTGAAGGTTTTATGGAGAAATCATTTAGTTGAGGGTGCTACTTGGGAGGCCAAGGCCAGTATGAAGTCCCGATATCCTCATCTCTTTCCTTCTACTCCTATTCAAGCTTGAGGTAAATAGTTCCTCTTGAGTTTTAGTATTTTGGGAGTCATGTGTGTTATATGTATTTTTCCCATGATTTCCTTATGTTATGCATGTTCTTGATGAAATTCATGTTTACTAAGAAAATGGGTTCATGATTTATGATCCTCATGTTGTTGTGCATTTAGTATGAGTTGCCTATTTAACTTCATGAGATGAGCTGATGAACATGTTTTAATATGCTTTTGAGAGTAATTGCATATTGGCACCATGATATTGTGTTGAGCATGCTTTTAGTTGGAGAAGGTAGTTCCTACTATGAATATGAGAAATGTTGAGTTTCATGCATAATAAGTTGTTAGATGTAGTTCCTACTTCCTTGTGTTGCATTGTTTATGTTTGAGATGAAGTTGAAGTTTCCTCCTTTGAATTGGGCATTACTTTGATGTTTTATGCATGATGGGCTACTAGTTTTGATTCTTTTATTGCGTAAGCTGTCTAGATCGTCATTCGAGGACGAATGTTCCCAAGGGGGAGATATTGTAACACTCCGAAAACTAGTAGGCTAAACTAGGGCTTGATGTGAAGGTTAGAATCATGAATGTACCTCCCCGTACCTAAAAATATAAGATTTTGTGTTAGAACGTCAAGGTACGACCCCCAAGGACCAACCAAGGGTCCTTGAGGAGAACCCTTAGAAACTGCCAGTGACCCACGGAGGGGACTCACGCCTCGTGGGTCAGCCCACGCGCCGTGGGTAAGGGGTTGTGGGTCAAGGCCTCAGAAATAGGCTCCAGTAACTCCACCCATGGTTCACCAGCACACCACGTGGGTCCATCCACAGACCGTGGTCTTGGGTGGTCACCTGCGAACAGTTTTGGTGAGTTAGTTGAGGGGTACTTTGGGGTTTTCCAGTTTTAGTTAATATTAAGTGACGTCGTTTTAAACTAAATTAGACTAACTATATAATGATTTTAGACCCTTAAATTAAGTCATCTTCCTCGTAATTTCAAAATCCCAAATCAAAACCAACTTTTCCCCAAAATTCTCTCTCTAGAACTTCAAGGAAGAAGAAGAAGAAGGAAGTTGGAGCTAGGGTTTGAAGGAGCAAGGTTTTCTACTCAAATTCTTTGGAGATTCATAGTTAAGGTATGGTAGTCCTTCATCCATGGAGTCCCTTCAAAACTCAATTTTAAAGATAGAAATTCCCCAAAAGCTAGCGTTTGACTCCAAGTCATGGATTCCTTTTAAAAATGATTTTAATGATTTAATTACTTTATATTATGATTGAATTGATGATTTATTATGGTTTTTATGTTGAAATCCCCAATAATCCATGAAATCCCCCTATTCTCAAATTATGACCTTGTGATGTGGGTGAATTGATGAAAGAAGGATATTATGAGATTATGTTTGTAGTTATTGAGCTATTTGAATAATGTTATCATCCATGTCTAATGTATTAATTCTAGATGTGTTGATGGAATATGATCTATGGTCCTTGAAGGGTAAAGTATGAGAATTATGCATGATTATGAGATTTATGCATATGCTTTAAGAACACTTTGAGAGTAAAGTGATTATGATTATGATCTAGTTGTTGTCTTGTTGAAAGGTTATCCTCATATACATACCTATATATGAATATGATATGATGTGAAATGTTTTCTCACAATATGATGATTCTAAGGTTGAAAGATTATTCTCACCTATTGAATCTATGAGCTATAGTAGGAGTTATGTTGGATCGAGTGTCAAGACATTCTTCCATGAATATGAACTTAAGCCAAGACTTAATATGTACTCCGTGGGAATTAATTCTTAGCACCGAGTGGATAGTGATATGAGATGGAAGCCCTCACGATTGTAGAGTCCGGGTTACTAGGAGCAATCTCTTGGGATGGAAGCCCTCACGATAGTAGAGGCCAGGTTTTCTTGTAGCAATCCCCTTATCCCATAAACTATGTGCCCGCATGGGTATTTAGCTAGTGGATCCACCTAAGCTAAGAGTATGGTTCTACCTTAGGCAAGTAGGACAACCCCTTTTCGGTGTGGGGTATACACCGGATTCCATGCTAAGCTCACATGCTCTATGTCGGTTAAGGCTTATCCCACTATGCTAGTATGAACAAGAGTATGAATTATGGACTATAGCTACTCAAGAAGCTTTACTTAGTATGGGTGAGATTGTGAGATCTTATTCATGCATTTCACAAGTATGCTTTGAGGATATTTATGGTCTGTTCCTCTTATGGTATGATGATCTACGAGTTGATTATGCTTATGACTTATGCTTTTCCATTATCTTCAAAATGATGCTTTAACTTAGTAAATTGCATGCATTCAACTAAAATGTCCCTTTTAGCATGTTTTCATGATTTTTATGCATGACTATCATACTTAGTGCATTTTTGTACTAACCCATATTTTCCTACATTTTCCACAAGTGTAGGGTATGGTTCTCAAGGTGGTCCTTATTGTGGCTAAAGCTTGGATTTGCTCATTTCTCCTAGCTTGTTGGTGAGTCCTCATGATTCGAGGACAGATGTTTTCACTTAGTAGTTTCATTCTTGTATTTCCCTTTCGGATTATGTTGTATGGGTTGTGTCCCTATTTGATTCAAGTATTGTAATAGAAGGTTATGTTGAGACAAGTCTAGACTTCCGCTTTCCTTTATGAAAATTTTGGACTTGAAATGCATTTTTACTCTTATTGTTCTAATGCTTTATGTTATGATATGCTACGTGGCTTACATGGTACCTTTCGGGGTTCTATGTGCCTTGTTACATCTAGGGGTACCCCTGGGTCGTGACAAATATCGTGTCGGAAGGTGACACCTGATCCAATAGTATTGTGCCGGCTTGTTAAATTCTTGTTTTTTTTAACTATTTCACCACATGTGGAAGTGGTGGTGCCAGCACTATCTAATTTTTTTCATTACTCATGCACTTGGGTATTGCGTAAGTTGAGGATAAAACATTTAACTTTTGCATATATTACAATTAATGAAAAATCATTTTGAATAAAGTCGATGTCATATAATAATAATTCTTCAACATAACTAAACTTGTTATTTCCATTAAAGTATCAATAAGTTATAACACTCTTATAAAAAATATATCACAACCAAAGAATTTTCATAAATAATTAAGGCATTTTAGAAGGAACAAAAAGAGATTTTTCTCAAATTTTAATTTAAATAGGATGATCGGGGTGTTACAATAAAACTTTCAAATTTAAGCTCGTACAGAGAATAATCTTAAACACCCATGGTGTTACAAAAATATTAATAGATATTAATAATGTTATAACTTTATAAAAGAAATAATGTTTATTATTCAATTTATATGATTTTAACAAAGATAAAGTCTTTATAACTACTCATAAAAATTGAGCGATTTTGTACTTTGATAACGGCCTATTAGAACAGAAGATATTGCCCTTTAGAGATTCAAGGTATTTTTTCTTTGATGTTAGCATCATAGATATTGCTGCATGTCAATATTGTTGAAGGCATTATAGGAATTAGCTTTATATTTTGCAAACATGATTTGTAAGAGAAGAGATGAACTACCCCACTAGGCATGTAAATTTGTTTGTAACAAATTTTCTCTGGTATGAAAAATTATTTTGCAATCACAAAACAAAGAAAAAGTGATTTTATTTATCAAGGTTGTGGGTACAATTTTGTGCATTATTCTTAAATTTTCACCGCGATTCGATAGTCATTAGTAGTATATTCCTCAAATGCATGATAATTTGAACCTCCTTAAAATATCTTGAGGAAGAACACATCTTGATTACCTAGACTTTCAGAAAGACAATATTTGATGTCTTGATCTTTTTATGAATATCAAAAGTTCATAGGATATTCAAGTGCCTCTTCGAAATATATACTCCTTTACATAGGTGTGAGCTAGGATTAGAATAGAGTAACCTTTAAATATAATTTGACGGACATTTCACTTGTCTTGTCATGTAGTAGAAATGATACTGTAAAAGAACCATAGAAATTCTGTAACAAGCAGTACTAGTGGCCATTTGGGCACTACACTACTAAAGAATTCAAGGTCATTTTCCAGTGGTAGCTGAAAGATGTGTTGTTCAGTTTCGTAAATATGTGCTCAGTTTGGCCATTTGGGCACTACACTACTACTGAATGTTCATTGCATATCTGTTTCCGCTGTGGACCTCAATCTCATAATATATAGCCCAGAAAGAGGCCAGCCCAACTTAAATGAGATATGATAGCTTTGGTCTGATCTATCATTCTTGCCAATACATTATCTTCATTTTGCTTCAGAGAGAGAAAAAAAACCACACAAGAGTCAACAAATGAACAATATTTTGGCCAAATCCACTGGATTTCTAAAACTCGCCTAATGCAATTAAGAGAATGCATCTAACACCAAATTAGTATTGCCTTCAGCAAGAACTAAAAGTTCAAATTAGTGCTCAAACTTGGCCTGGGGAGTATGCAGCGCTCAAACAGGCACATAAACAAACACAGTTAAAACCACAAATGAAACAGTAAATTGAGAAGAAATGTATGAGGTGTTAATCCTGAGGTTAACTCAAAACCAGTCATAACAACACTTGATCAAATACGACAATTTCATCTAGGATTGGTGGTTTTCTGTTTGGCCTTCTCTATAAGAGGTCTCAGCTGCTTCTTTTCCGCTAGAATTTTCAAAAAGTTGAACAGAAAGGGTATATAGTTGTGCTTCCGACGGATATTTTCAGTTTTCCATTTCTTGAACTTCTCCTCCTCCCTCAATATCTTATCGCTAACAGCTTCAATACCAGAATTTACCTCTGCTAAGGATTTATTTAGTGATTCCACTTGGCTGCTATCCACCATTCTCTCCGACTGGGATGCAGCCAGCTGCTGCAGAATACGCTCCCTCCTCTTTTGAAGCTCCTTCAGCTCTGCAGTATACACCTCTTTCCTGTTCTTTACTACAGCCATCAGATTGAATCTTATTTCACTTTGGGAATACCTCTCAATACGTTCCTGAATAACTGGTTGCACCATGCGCAACCACTCAATATCACCTTGCCCACCAGGGCATGGTCCAAGACTGATTGGTCCCTCCTTCAATCCATCAAGCTCATACAATACACCGTCCACAGGTATATAGCTGATAAAATGATATACATCATCATCTTTTCCAGCAGCTTTCTGCTCCTCAGGCACAAATGGCTCAGGTCTTGCAAAACTATTATGGGCTGTGCGAATTGCTTCACTGTTATTGATAGCTAACCCTTTAAGCTCCGGTGGGAAATTCTTTGTGAATTCTTTTAGTGCAGATAATTCTGGGCCAATATCAACATCTGGACTGTTCAGGAGGATTGAAAGGATTGCTTGGGTAGCACAAGCATTGTTTATCACCTGTTTCACATCATCAAGAAAGTTGCATGTCATAGTGTGCTAAGAAACTCCTAGTAGTTTAACCACATATATCATGTAAAGGTATTTTGACCTGACTAGCAAAGAATAGGTTTGGGTTTGGGTCCTTGATCACAAGGCGATCATCTTTTTCACCAGGACGCCATTTGAAAAGGAATATCAAACCGTACACAGGCCTGTAAAAAATAAAAAGATAAATTATTATTTCCTTTTTGAAAAACTTGGAGAACCGCAAGCTTGAAGCCCCCGAGAATAAATTGTTCGCACAAAACCATACAACTAATGCTCAAGTGGCAGAATTGATTCACCTAAGACTGTTGAGCTCATCAAGATCCAAAGAATACAACTCCTCGACCTGTTTCAACATGGAATAGTATGAGAAGATAAAAAGTTAAATCACCCAAAAGAAGGTAAACCAACCATTTTAACAGTCCATCCTTCCCAATCCCCCCACCTATTCCTTTGATTTGTCTCATAGGAAAAGCATATCAATCATAGCTTATCAGCTTCTACAGTGAGGGCAGAAGAACTCCTCCACATAGAAATGAGATAACCACAGAGATATTGAAAGAGTTTTTTTTTTGTTTTTTATTCTCTGGAGAAAGTAACAACTTGTATTCTATTTCCAAAAAATCAAAAACCTGCCACAACAAGTAACTGATTCTAGATTTCCATACACTCCTGTTTACACCAAAAATGAAACAACACTAAACAATTCATCTTCATCTTCTGGATGAAGTTGCTCTTGTTCTGGAAGCACCAAGAAGATACAAAGGGTTTAACAAACAAACATTTGTCAGCTTTTATACAGTTGAAGTACTACAAAACTAATGAGCTGACAAAATCCTCAAAAAGCATCAAAATTATTAATAGGGGAAAGGTTAGCCCAACTAAATAGGCTAACCGACATCTAGCCTCCAAAATCCTGTTGAAGTTAATACGCCATCAAAGCATCTGTGATTCCTCTCAATCCAAATACACCAGAAAATGCTTGCAGGCCCCATGTTTCAGATTTTTCTGATGGTCTTGTCAACTTCCGCTGAGCTCCTGCTCACATAGGCATCTCTTACGGATAAAGGCACTGCCCATTTCAATCTAAAAATGTTTAGAAACAGATCCCAGATGTCTGTGGCCACAGGGCAGTGAAGGAGCAGGTAGACTAGCACATGAAATATCTGTTTGCTAGTGAAAAGTTCTTTCTAGTTAGGTTGCCTTGTTGAGGCAAACACCCTTTAGAGCCAACCAGCACTTTAGGTGGAAGTTTTGTTTTCCAAATTAGTTTGGGCCATAAGTCAATTATAATATTGTCTGAGCACAGGTCAGCACACCTTAACACCTAACGGTGTAAAGACCTTCCTTAGAGTTGCCCCATTTCAGTTTGTCCTTTATCTGGGGGTTTGTTGTGTATTTCTCTAATGTTTTCAGCATGTCAATGAGCTCATGTATCTTCCAGTCACTAAGGTTCCTCCTAAGATGGGTTCCATGTGTTGAGTTCTCTATTATGACAAATAATAGAATCTGAATTGCCTGCAACAAGGAACATATTTGGGAATACTTTCCTTCAGTCTACAAATGAGGCCTAAGACCTTCCATGGCCATTGTTATCAAAGGTGAAAAGCGCAAAAAAGCTCTAAGGTCCGCGAGGGCTTTAAGCGCAGAGCGCAAATAAAGAGTGGGCTTTAATGAAAAAAGGCGCAAAGGGAGAAAAGAATACAAATATATATATGTTTAGTCCAAGCCTAATAATTATAAACATAAAATTGAAAAAACATTATGATAAAGTGAAATAACAATTATTTAGTGCCACTTCTTCATACAAGGCTCATTGGCAAGGAAATGTTTGTCTTAGAACCTTGATGACGACATTGAAGCGCACATAAAGCGAGGCGAAGCGCTCAACACGTTTTGAGCCTCACTTCAGGGCATAAGCGCGCCTTTGATAACACTGGTATAAGGGGGGGGGGGGGGAACTTCCCCTATCATAGGAGAGAAAGCCCTTTGTTAATAAGGATAGAATATTTCACTGTCGTGATGCACTACCTGATCCATTTTTCTCCAAAACACCAACTACTTGATGATTGTAATAAGATAGGGCCAGCTTAGTTTGTCAAAGGCTTTTAAACATCAAGCTTGAGTAGGAGCCTATTTCCACCCGACTTTAACTTCCAATCCATAAGCTCATTTGCTATGAATGCAGGATTAATAATTTGTCTTCCCTTAATGAAACCAATCTAGTGGCCTGAAAACTTATGGGTTTGTGTTTTCTAAGTTCAATAGCTCCTTTTCTTTTTGGAATGAGAATAAAGGATGCATTGAAGGACTTGACCATGTGACCATGATGGTGAATATGATTGGGAATAGCTAATATGGCATGCTTAATGGTGTCCCAAGCTTTCTGGTAGAAGGCCATTGTGAATCAATCAGGACCAGGACTCTTGTCTGGAGCACATTAGTTGATGGAATCTCTCACTTCCTCCTTAGTGAAAGCAATAATTGTATAAGACTACAGGATGGATAGAGGATAGAGATGAAAAAACCAATATGGAGGAAAAAATAAAAGGACAAGCTTTTTCCCTTCAGCTAAGTTCTAACAGAAGGTATTCGCCACTCACCAAAGAAAATGGTTCCTCGAAATCCCTAAACTTAACAAACATACAACTTGCCTCAAAGCTCTATACGGTGCTAACAAAGATAACGATTCCATTAAGTCGCATTACATCATCTGGCATGTAACTGGTAAATACAGAGTTCAAGTTCATAATTGCATGTACAAAAGCAATAACTACGTGGGAGATATATGATCATCAAATTAAGGGGGAAAAAAAGAAAGGAAATCGCCAAAAAGCATATTCTCGTTGCTTAGTGGAAATGTTCAACACAACTAAGAAATTAAACCACCTAAGATTGAAGAAAACAAATCATAATTTTAGAGTAAACTGAAAATACCTGCACACCTTTTACTTGCATCTGCTGCACAAGTTCGGTAAAAACCCCTGCACGCAAGCAATGTCAGTATCTTTCATATTCAACGAAACAGGGAGATCATCAGAAAAGCTTATCAGAGCGACTAAAAATTTAGAGGTTTGGTGGATTTAGAACCCCAAATTTAGTAGCTATCATCAACGATGAAGAAGCTGTTACATTAGATTGTTCCCACTCGTATTGAACACTACAGGAAACCAGTCTCCTTCTCCCCCACACTCTAAGAATTTTAATTTTTATGGGGTAATAGTTGTGTCCAGACCAGCTTGCGTGCATCACAATAGTAAAGATGAAGAAGAATATTGCATTGCATTGTTTCTTCTCCTCTTGAGCAGCACAACAAACTGGTCTTCGAGCCACACATGAATCTCTGCAGCCCTTCTTCCCTGCCATTAAAAACTCGTCCATTGAAAAAGCAAAAAAAAAAAAAAAAAAATCACCAAATAGTCATTCAAGCCCTCATTTGACTAAGTTTGATGAGAAGAAATGGTATGTACGTTTGATACAAGGTTAGGAAAGAGATTTCAGACTCTCGCCCAGATCCCTATGCCTAGGGGTTTGCAATGATTGAGTGAATTAATTATCTTTACATCAACAAGAGAACAAAACAACTGTATCACTCCACTTTAAGTGAGAATGAAATCACTCCACTTTTAGCAGCCCTAATTTTACTGGAAAGAGATCTTCTGAGTGTCTCTTTCCAAGCGCTCATGCCTAGGGCTGCAACAACTGAGTTTTTAACTTTTATCACTACCTGAGCAAGACAACATAACT
Source organism: Solanum pinnatisectum (assembly GCA_035578085.1). NCBI lineage: Eukaryota > Viridiplantae > Streptophyta > Magnoliopsida > Solanales > Solanaceae > Solanum > Solanum pinnatisectum. The sequence continues at coordinate 28,635,430 of CM069084.1, read as the reverse complement.
GTCGAAAGACATAATAAATCTATATTAATGTACTCTCTGCAACAGTTAAGACTTTAGATGACATGGTCAACACTTCAACATAGTATCATTGCATGGAGAGGTTTTGAGCTCGGGTCTTACTGCCACCCATTATAAAATTTTAAGTAAAAAACTTAATTTTTCATATAGCAATAGCTCATTTTGTTTGAAGAATTCGTCAATATCTATTTTTGCATTTGAAAGTGATAAAATTCATATATCCCAAAGACCACCGGTAAAACCATGCTATAAGAAAGAGAAGTTGAACATCAGACGTTACACAAGTTATCAAAAATGAGTAGGTATCCTTCAACAAAAGGAGATACACCCAATCAATGAAGCAATATGATGTCATCTCAACGTACAGCTCCATACGTTGCATGCACAAACTACCAAAATTAGGAAAACAATTTATGACATGTGGCTGATAAAACTTTTTAATATTTAATGATGTGAAATAGGTAGCCTGGTTGCTTAGCCTCCGCTGATGGATGGGTACAATGAGGAAAATTTTGTGTATCATAGCATGCAGCACATATGCCCTTTCAGACTAACTTTTATTGTCCAAAGGCACAAAGGCGGTGCTTGAGGGGAAAAGAACTATATGTCCCCCTTTTTTGGGATAAATGGGGAAACATTGGCTTGTACAATGCAACAAAGGGAAGGATAGCTTCTTTCTGTAAATGTGATACAAGTGCAAACATTTTACATATATTAGCAGAACACAAATTATTCTTTGAAAACATTTTTAACCCTATACCTTAATACAAAATAGAGATAAAAATGAACTTTTCTTTTTGGAGGTCCATGAACTGTTGATGGTTTAATCAACAGTCCCAATAAAAGCTTTTATTTTACAAGGACAATCATAATTAAAACTAATAGTAGCTACTTCTCCAGCAGCCAGGAAGGACATCTACAGTTATCTTTTCTTGCATCTACAGTTATATTGCTGCAAGACCATTGCAGCAATATTGAAATCTAAACCAATAAAAGATGAATTACAAGCAGGGAGTGGAACACAAGGAGAACATCATTGGGGCATGACTAACATTCACAATTTAAAGTGTGAAGTTATGTGAGATGAGACTGAAGCAGCTAGAGCTGATATTGAGTATTGTGCCTTAGTTTCTTTTAGAGACTGTCTTCCTGTTTACATTAGAGTGAAGTACAATAACCTAACAATCTTTCTATTTTTCTATTTTCCTTTAAGATTATAACATGATTATCTAATAAATCATTATGTTGTCTTACCCATTTGGCTAGAGACTAATGACATGTTCATAAAGCCATTAGGAGTAGGGGTTATACTTTCAACTCTTGACCAAATAAGGCTGGGACACTTACCAGGATCAGACTCGATAGTGCACCACGACATGATTGTAAATTACCTGAGAAAGTAGAGAGACCATTAAAAAAAACAAAAACCAAGGGCGGCACAACCCTAAAGCAAAAAATAAAAAGGGCCTCCAAACAACCAAATTCAGCTCGCTCAAATACGAAACATACCACAAAAAAAAAAAAAAAAAAACCAACAGGCAAGTTTAAAGGAAGAACCAAAAGCAGATGTATACATATACATACATAAAGGAGATATATACATATACATACATAAAAGAGACAACCAGATCTGATGAAGGTGCACCGTATTAACCAATACCACACTTGCAACTAGGGCTGGGCATTCGGTCGATTCGGTTCGGTTTTTCGGTTTTCGGTTCGGCAAAAATGTGAAACCAAACCAAATTGTAATAAATTCGGTTTGGTTTTAGATTTAACCAAATTTAATTAACAATGGTACATTTTCAAAATTCAATCACTTTTGTTCAATTTCTTCAACCTCTCATGTTCTTACAAGTCACATCCAATTCTATGGCTTTGCAAATGTATTGACAGTTCAAGAGAAGTTAAAAAATTAATGGTAGAAATTCAAAAATTAGGCCATGACTAAACTCAAAAGGACATAATTTTACCTGTTCAAATATCAAGTTTGTGCAAAAGGTAAGTTTTCACCTCAATACCTCATCACCTGTGGCCTGTGGCTGTGTTGCTGTTCAAATAATACAACGATCAACATTAACTTCTATAACAATCAACACTCAACAATACTCTCCAAACTCCAACAGCCTATGCCCTACAGTTTGGTTTTTGCCTTCCAAATTTCAACAAGCATTTAACTTGCAACTTACCATATCATTGACTAAAATATCCAAACAAAACTGATAATTCTTGTCAAGCAGTCCAGCAGGCAGCAACATTAACAAACTAGTCGAGTATAAGAATAAAAAGACTATCAAGAGTCAAGACAACAACACTAGAAAATTCAACAAACATGTGCGCAGCCCTAAAATAGAGTTACAAACTAAAGTCCAGCTGCCTAAAAATAACTTAATTACAGAAAGACACAGTACATTACAGTTCACAGATCACACAAATAATCACATAGCTGCATACTTGCATTCAATGATTAAAAAAACAATAGAGGAAGAAGTACATTTTTTTCATATTCTTGCCATGGGTTTCATCAGATTTTGCTCTTAATGTGTATCTAACAATTTCTCTTGCTGTTTCACTTCAAGAATCTCTTTTGTTGTGATGGGTTTTTACCAAATGTTGCTCTTAGTAATGTATCCCTATGTTTGGTATTACAGCAATAGAATTCACAAGTTATACATGTACCGACACATCCTATGTCTAAAAACGCCCTGTGTATTTTAATTTTCCTTTCTATAACCAACTTCTAGAGTGCTACACTGCTACTCGTGTAATCGTGTTGTTTTCCACAAGTTTATTAGATTCCATTATTAATCTTCCATCAAAGAAAGATTTCCAGATGAGAGTTGGGACACGATGAGCACTAACCTTCGAGGCGCGACTCGCGAGCGAGCACTGAGCAGTGGCCAGTGAGAAGCGGCTTGCAGGCTGCGAGCACTCAGCGAGGACTGAGCAGCGGCTGGCCTGAACTTAAGAGTCGACGAGCTGAGAGATGAGAGTAGAGAGACGAGCTGCGGCTTAACGTAAGTCGAGTTGAGAGATGGGAGTTAGGGATTTCACTTTAGGGATTTTCTGATTGGAATTTGGGTTGTGGGCTATGGGCCGGCTGGGGCATGGGCACCCGTGTTGAAGGAAAATTACACATCATATAGTTATGTTCAACTTTTATCTATAGCAAACATAAAAATCATATTTGTATGTTATATCTATAATTTGCATAATTACATTTCATAACAAATTTTATATTTATTATGGAACTTTTGATTTGTATATTTCGCTACAAACATTCAATTTTATATAAATTATTCAATTTTGTAAAAATTTATTTATACACTGTAATTTGTATTATAAGATTTGTATTTGTATAATTATAAGTGTATATGATGAAAATATATGTATTTGTATTTATATTTGTATATACATTTTTCTCTCGCTTTATACAAATGCAAACGCATTTTATGCATTTTATATTGAATGTATAAAATGGTTAATTGTATACCAAATCAGATGACAAAAAAAAGGGATGTTTGCTGCGAATTACAATTAAAATAAACTATGACTATATCATTTAATTTGAATTAATAGTTTGTTATTTCATATAATTTTCTCAGTTATAAATGTAATAAAAATTTTCAAAATGTCAATATTTTAGAATTTAATAGGATTTCTTATCCACATTTTCAATATTTATTAAAAGTGTCAATATTTTAATTTGTTATATATCTGATTGATTTATGTATTTATTAATTTGTTTAATTTGAAAGTATACAATTATTTAATAACAGAAGGAAGAAAATCAAGGGAGAGAATATTTGTCACGACCCAAAAATGGACGTGATGACACTCGTTTTATTCCACCAAGACAAGTCAGCCCAAAACTCAACCTTTATGATAAAATGCTAAAATTTATAATCAACTTAAAAATACCCCAAAACCTGATTGTCACATGTACAAACCTATAATGTGTTATAATAAAATTGAAAGAAAATATAAGTCTCAAATGACATTATTTCTAGAATAGAACAAGATCATAATTAAGGAGAACAAAGGTCCGCAGAAATGACAAGTAGCTACCTCACAAACCTCCACAAGAAGCCTCGGACAAGGAGAAGAGAAAATATCACAAAGGTTCGGGCTAGTAACCTATAAAAAAATGTAGTAGCAAGGGGTAAGTACCAAACCACATGGTACTCAGCAAGTAAACTTCTAAACACAAGCAAAGGAAATAGAATACGGGTACTCCTTACACCCCAACCGAACATCCACACCTACAACCTGCATAAAACCAGTCCAACCTAACAGTTTACAATTTATATAGCACATAGTTCAACAACAAAAACACTCTAACAATTATATATCCTCAACAACCAGCTCAATATTCATTAATCACAACTATCACCTACATAAAACCAGTCCAACCTAACAGTTCACAATTTACATAGCTCACAGCTCAACAACAACATTCTAACCATTACATATTCTCAACAACAAACTCAATATTCATCAATCACAAGTTTCATAGAAAGGCACTCACAAGATCAGCAACACACAAGATCAAGTTCACCAATGACAAAGATGTGCAATGGAATGAAATGCAATGTCAAGTATAGTGATGCAGACCTAATGATACACACCCGCTGTCTCTTAGTCCGGGACCCATGGGGAACATATTTGTCCATGCATCCGTTGCGGCGCACGACACGTCCCTCGATAATAGTATCCATCGTGGCACGCAATACGTCCCTCAATATATAGTATCAGTCGCAGCGTGCGACACGTCCCTTGAAATATAGTATCCGTCACGGTGCGCGACACGTCCCTCAAATTGGTACATCCTCTTTAATTTCTTTTTCTTTCTCAATTCACATAACACTTCTCACAACCATGTCTCAAAACAAAGCAAATGACATGTTCACATAAATAATGAGGAGATGACCATTTTCATAATAATGCACAATTCATAACAACACAATTATGATACAACATCAACAATGAGTTAATAAACCTTTCAAACCATTTTCAACACATCACACACCAAAAATTAATCACATTACATTTTATTCTCCCTTTTTCATCATTAGAATTATTCAATATGGACAAGTCAATCCATCACCAAGTCTCATTACTCCCCAACACATACCACAAGGAAATACACGATTGTACACACTTAACAAGGGTTTAGAAATCCACATGCCTCAAATAGTCGAACAATCACTTCGGGACTTAAGTCTTCCCCTTTTATAAAGCTTTAAATTGCTTCCAATCTATCAAATACATAATTTTCATAAGAATATGAATCTAATGACACCCATATTACTAAATTTAGTTTTGGCTCGAAAATCAGATCAAAAAGTCATCCCGAGCCATCAAATTCAAATCTGAAATTTTCTTCTAGATTATGTTTACCCGTGATAAAACAAACTCGCATGCAAAATTTCAATTAAAACGAATCATTATTCGACTCCCAAATCAAGATTTTGTTCTAAAAATCTTAGACCTATATTTTCTTAAATCAGTCCTAATTCTATAGGTTTATATCCTAAAAATCTATTCATTATCACATAAAATTTAATGAAAAGGACGAGAATCATTACCTTAATGATTTGGCATAAAAATCTCAATTTTTCTCCTCCCTTTTTCTCCCTTTCTTTTTTTTTCGTCAACATGCTTCCTCGTTCTTTGTCTTTGCGTTACTGCACAACAACAGGAACCAAATATGACTTGTGACTCCTTTTTTTTCTTTTCCTTGTTTTCTACTGGATAGTTGCCCTTTTTTAATTTAATTTTATGTAATTCTTTTTATTTATTTATTCATTTAGTAGGGCACTTTTCCCCTTTTTAATTTTATTTTCTTTTTCTTTCCTTATATTTTTTTCCACTATTCTTTAACAACAAAATAATCCTTTATTAAATCTGAAAATCATGTCACTCATTCTTATAACTCATAAATTATTATAAAAGCTACTAAAATGTCACGATCCAAATTCACAAGTCATGATGATACCTATGTTCCACACCGATAGGTAAGTCAACCCAACATATTTTACCAATTTTAGCTAACTAATGAGATAAAAAGGTAAACAACGAGTAAAAATCTCCAACACTAAGTTCTTTATAAATATTAAATATGGAAAGCTAAAATATCACCCAAGAATTGGTGTCATAAGTACAAGAGCTTCTAAATATATGCAAGTCTGAAACTAAATGACAAATTCAAACATAAAGAATATCCTGTCTGAATACTAAAATAACATAATAAATAAAAAATAGAGGAGATGTGGGCCACGAAACAGCCAAGGCGCTCACCACAACTCCAAGATACTCTAAGGTCAGGCTCAAAAAGTTCCACGAGAGGTGCTCGTATTAAGGATCGAATCTCCACAAAAGAATGCAACAAGTGTAGTATGAGTACGAAATCACGTGTACCCAATATATCTCATAGACCGACAACAAATAAGTAGTAATGAGAGTTCATATAAGAAAATTAGTTATTTACTTATACAAGTCTACACTATACTTACTAGTCAAGTGTCAACAAATAGAGGTAAATCAAATATCAAGTACTTTCCACCCAGCAATAAAACAAATAATCATCAAGAGTGAAGGATGTCAGGAGATGCAATGCAATATGACATCATGAAATGATATGCCTCAGTGCCAAGTACTCTCTCAACTATATATATATGATGCTCCTTGAAAATACATCGAGAGTTCATGACCCATGGGGGACTCGCGAGGTCCACATATCGACACGGACGATCTCCACGTGTCTGTGCGGATGATCTCAATGCACTATCATAAAATTAAACAATTTTTGCACGAATGATCTCCACGTGCCCAAATTATAATCTTAATATCTCACCATCCCTAGCACGGACGATCTCCATGTGCCCAACTTATACGCAATCTCATGTCAATGCATATGCACAATGTGATATCAATGAAAAGGGATGATAATGTATCTCAATCAAATATCAATATGACATGTAATCACTCAGCTATCACAAGTATACAGGTTCAATACATAACACAATCACACATAATAAATCAAGTCAATAATATATCAGCTAATGTCCATATGCTTTGACATTCTCGGATTACAATCCGCATTCTATAGTAATAAATTTTCCCTTTATAACACCGTACTGCATCAATGCCCGTCACACCATTGATATGAGACCCCCGTCTTTCGCCCTTACCCATGGTCTATTCCATTTTTAATCTTTAATTAGAAAAAACATCCTTCAATGAAGTCTAAAAGTCTTAACATACCTTGAATGTCGAACACATATCATGAATCCTCAAGATTTTGCCTTTCCCTTTCGTAAGACTTTAGAATTTTCCCAATCTATCAAATATGCAATATTCGCAAACAAGTGAGTTCATAGCCACATGTGTTACTATAGGTATAGCCTAGATCCAAACTCATAATAATCTATAATCAAACTAAATTTGGTGTCAACTGATATGTCAAGACACATATTTGTTAAATTTCAAGCTTAGAGTTAAGCTCCAACTCCTCCAAATATCATAAATCTATGGATATTCGTATAATACAATACAACCAAACTTAATTTCCTATATCCATATATTAAACATCAACTATAAAGTAATAGTTATTAGAAATTTTCAAAATTTATAAAACCAAATAATTCCCACCCTGTAACCTTCAAAAAAAAAAGAAAGTACCCAGAATTCAATTGCACTATCTTGTTTTGCCAAGTATTAATTTTTTTCCTAATAACCAATTTTTTTACCCCCAAATAGAACCATCACGTGTTGCAGCAACTAATCCGAAAATTTGATTCTTTTCCTCTATCTTTCCAACCAAAAATTCTAAAATTTTCAACCCTATGCCACTGATTCCTAACCCACTAAATTGCAACCATTTTCCACCAATCAATAAAGCATTAAGTGACGCCCAACATTCCAAAAATCAAGATATGTAAATATACTTTGGAGTTTTAGCAAGAGTTTTTACCTGAAGCAGTTTCGTCTTCTTCAATATCAAAATCGTAAAGTGCCCTCGTTTCTATTTTATTTTATTTTGAGTTTTGTTGTTTTTCTAGTTATGACTCAGAAATTATCAAACCCCTCTTTACATAGTTTAATTGTATACATGGGCCAAGTGGTAAGGATATTAAATAAAGGAAAAATTATAGAAATCCCACATTTTAGTTTATTTATTACCATTATCCCCTATAAGTTTTACAAATCTCCAAAATCCCTCATTTTCACGCATCAGATTAGTGTATCTCGCGCATCAGATTAGTGTATCATGTATAAAATGTACATCAGATTAGTGTATCATGTATAAAATATAATGTATCTTACTTAACGATTAATGTATCTCGTGCATCAGATTAATGTATCAGCGCTTATATTATTGTATCTCACGCATCAGATTAATGTATTAGCAATTATATTATTATATCAGTTTGAGGGATTTCTGTAATTATAAACTTTTAAAGGATATATTGTAATTTTGCCTTAAATGTATGTGATTTCTGTAATTTGCCCTTAAATAAATTATGGACTTGGCCCATTTATTACCAACTTAAAAGATACTTTACTTTATTTGATAAATACCTGCTAATTAAATAATCACAGTTATTGAATAGTTCAAAATTTTCATTTAAAATTTTTACGGGGAGAGTCAAAATAGTCCTAGTTCTCAAAATGACCTAGCGAGTCGTTACATCATCTACCACTTAAACAAACGTTCGTCCTCGAACGGTAAAAGAATAGAACGCACCTGAAAGCTCAAAAACCCAAGGATATCTACTCCTCATGTCTAACTCGATCTCCCATGTAGCCTCTTCCACTGGACGATACCTTTATTGAAGCAATCTCTTTCGACCTCAACTTTTGAATTTGCCTATCCAAAATGTTTATCGGCTCCTCCTCAAAAGTCAGATTTTGATCAAGTAACACTGAATCCCATTGAATCACATGAGCACCACCCTGATGATACTTTTTCAACATCGAAATATGAAACACGAGATGAACACCCGACAAACCAGGTGGCAAAGCCAACTGATACGCCACCTCACCAATACCCTCCACAATCTCGAAAGGACCAATATACCTTGGGCTCAACTTGCCCTTCTTTCCAAATAGCATCACACCCTTCATGGGCGAAACCTTCAATAGAACCCGCTCTCCCACCATGAACTCCAAATCACGAACCTTCCGATCTGCATAACTCTTTTGCCTACTCTGAGCCATGAGAAGTCTATCTTGGATCAGCTTAACCTTGTCCAAGGACTCCCTCAGCAGATCTATACCCCACGGTCTAACCTCAAATGCATCAAACCAACCAATTGGAGATCGACATCTCCTATCATACAAAGCCTCAAAATGTGGCATCTCAATGCTCGAATGGTAATTATTATTGTAAGCAAACTCCGCTAATGGCAAGAACTAATCCCAGTGACTACCAAAGTCGATCACACACACCCGCAACATGTCCTTAAAAGCCTGAATAGTCCGTTCAAACTGACCGTTAGTCTGAGGGTGAAAGACTGTACTAAGATCCACCCGAGTGCCCAACTCTTTCTGCATAGATCGCTAGAAAAGAGATGTAAATTGTGTGCCATGATCTGAAATAATAGAAATGGGAACCCCAAGCAAACGAACTATCTCTCAAATATAGATCTTGGCTAACTTTTCTGAATTATAAGTAGTCCAACTAGTACGAAGTGTGCAGACTTAGTCAATCGATCCACGATGACCCATATAGCATCAAACTTACCCAAGGTACGTGGTAACCCTATAACAAAGTCCATAGCAACACGCTCCCACATCCACTCGGGGTATGGGCATCCTTTGAGTTATACCTCCAGGCTTTTGGTGTTCATACTTAACTTGCTGACAATTCAAACACCGAGATACAAAATCTACTATGTCCCTCTTCATACGACACCGCCAATAATGTTGCTTCAAGTCATGATACATGTTAATAGCCCCCGGATGAATTGAGTACCTTGAACTATGTGCCTCCTCTATGATCAATCTAGTCAAATCACTTGTCTTAGGAACACAAATACGACCCTTTATCCTCAAAACTCCCTCACTATCAAGAATTGCATCCTTGGCTTCTCCCTTTGACATCTTGTCTCGAATCTTGCATAAATCACCATCATCAAACTGTTGAGTATGAATTTGCTCCAACAATGATGATCTAGCCTCTACATAAGCCAAAACTTTACCAAGTTCTAAAATATCAAGCCTCACAAAGCTATTGGCCAAGGACTGGACATCCCTAGCTAAAGGACGCTCACCAGCCTGTAACAAGGCTAGACTACCCATACTTACAGCCTTTCAACTCAAGGCATCTGCTACCACATTCGCCTTACCCGGATGATAAAGAATAGTAATGTCATAGTCTTTGAACAACTCCAACAACCTTAGCTGCCTCAAATTGAGATCCCTCTGATTGAATAGATACGGGAGACTATGATGATCTGTGAACACCTCACAATGTACCCCCATAAAGGTAATGCCTTAAAATCTTCAATCCAAACACTACAACCGCCAACTCCAAGTCATGAGTAGGGTAGTTCTTCTCGTGGATCTTCAACTACCTCGAAGCATAAGCTATCACCTTTCCCTTTTGCATCAATACGCAACCAAGACCAATTCGAGAAGCATCACAATATACAACAAAACCCTCTCCCTTTATGGGTAGGGTCAAAATCGGAGCAGTAGTCAATAAAGTCTTGAGCTTTTGAATACTCACCTCATATTCATCAAACCACTAGAAAACCACTTCCTTCTGGGTCAATCTAGTTAATGGGGATGCAATGGATGAGAACCCCTCTACAAACCGTTGATAATAACTTGCAAGGCCTAAGAAACTATGAATCTCAGTAACTGAAGCAAGTCTGACCCAATCTCTAACTGCCTCAATCTTCTTAGGATCTGCCATAATACCCTCCTTGGACACTACATGTCCCAAGAATGCTACCGAACTAAGCCAAAACTCACACTTTGAAAACTTTGCATAAAGTTTCTTCTCTTTCAAAATCCCAAGCACAATACTCAAATGATGCTTGTGTTCCTCCTTACTACGAGAGTATGTCAGCATATCATCTATGAAGACAATTACAAACGAATCCAAGTATGGTCTAAACACTCCGTTAATCATGTCCATAAAAACTGCTGGGGCATTTGTCAATCTAAAAGACATTACCAAAAACTCATAATGGCCATAACGTGTCCGATAAGCTGTCTTCAGGATATCCTCCGCCCTAACCTTCAGCTGATGATAATGGGATCTCAAGTCAATCTTGGAGAAAATTGAAGCACTCTGCATCTGATCAAATAAATCATCAATATGAGGTATTGGGTACTTATTTCTGATGGTAACCTTGTTCAACTGTCGATAGTCGATACACATACGCATGGATCAATATTTATTTTTCACAAATAACACTAGAGCACCCCAAGAAAATACACTCAGTCTTATAAAACCCTTGCTCAACAAACCCTGCAACTGCTCCTTTAACTCTTTCAATTCAGCCGGTGCCATACGATAAGGAGGAATGAAAATAGGCTGAGAGCCTGGTTCTACGTCAATACAAAAATCAATATCACGGTCAGGCGAAAGACTTGGTAAATTTGTCGAAAATACCTCTGAAAATTCACTCACCACCGGAATAGACTTGCATAAGAGTCTCAACACTAGTATCTCGAATATGCGCTAAGTAAGCCAAACATCCTCTCTCTATCAAGTGACGAGCCTTAAGAAATGATATCACCCCTTTAGGAGGGTGACTAAGAGAACCTCTCCATTTTACTATAGGAGTTCCAAGCATAGCTAAAGTAACTGTCTTGGCATGACAATTTAAAATTGCGTGATAAGGAGATAACCAATCCATACCAAGAATCACATCAAAATCTACCATATCTAAGACTTTTAAATCTGTGTAAGTGTCATATCCCATTAAGGTAGCTATACATAGTCGATGATCTGAAACCTTAATACGAAGCATACAGTCTGATCCTACTACAACACTACCACCTCGACTAATAACTCGCTAAGAAACTCAATGACTCCAATCTCTACCTGCAAGATCCACGACAATCTCCTCACGACTACATGTCCCAAGATATCGCCACAACTCAAAACAAACCTCACTGAGGTAACCTCAATTCTTAGCACCACCATAATTACGAATGAGTCTACTCTGCCACACTGTTCAAATCCCTCACATCGAATCATCTCTCGACTTAACCCATCCATCCACAACCTTGGAACAAAACAAACTACCAACAGAAAACGAGAAGAAACCCTAATAATCGGAATAATCAGCCCCTTAATAAACCTTCTCACCCTCTTAGACTCAGTGGTAAGTATCATCAAAGCATGCCTAGCCAAGGCATGAAATTTACCCTCAAACTTAGCGACTGACATACCATCTTGCTGCAAACCCTCAAACTCGGCCCTCTTGTGCTCTCTCTCATTGCGTGGAACAAACTTGGCTAGACATACCTGAGTAAACTGAGTCCATGATAGTGGAGGAGATCCAGTTGGCCTATTACTAATATAATCCCTCCACCACTACTTGGCAGAGCTAGTCATCTGAAACGCTGTGTAGTCAACTCCACGAGACTCCACTAACCCAAGATTATGAAACCTCTCATGACAACTAACTATAAATTTATATACATCCTCAGTTAAGTCACCAGTATAAGTCGGGGGATTCATTAGTCTGAACCTCCCAAATATCTTTTGTTCATCAACGATCATGGAAGACCTGTTCTCCAAATGTGATGCAATACTTAGAAATTCCATACTATCTAAACGGGGAGCTATGCAATACCTAGAAATTCCATACTATTTAAACGGGGAGCTATAGCAGCAGCTGGCAGATTCTTGGGAGTCTGAGAATCTAGAGCAATCATCGGATCTGAAGTCTTACCTCCAACACGGGTCTGTGATGCATCAGAGGTGCAAGCAATGTTCCCGCCTGAGCCATTCCCTCTAGAAGTCCTAAAATACGAGCCAAGGTATCTTGAAGCACCGAGGTGGCAATAATACTAGGTGGAGCCTGAGCTGGTCCATCCCCCTCGACACGATCCTGCACATCCCCATGAATAATATCTGCATCAGGAGGTACTGTCCTATCATGGCCCTGGGTAGCTATTGGTACTTATCCTTCCACGGGTGCTGCAATACGACCTTTACCCCGACCTCAACCTCGACCTCGTCCCTTGCCTCTACCTCGGATAGTGCTCCAAGAAGCACTTGCCGATGTATAAGTCCTCACCATCTGAGAGAGAATGAGATATCAAGATTAGAATTTCAACAAGGTCAAGTGTACATGATAAGGAATGAAAGAATAGTATTTTTCTAAATGTCCTATAACCTTTCGAAGATAGATATGGACGTCATCATACCGATCCGCAAGACTCTACTAGACATTGCTCTTGTACTCGTGAGACCGATGAACCTAGGGCTCTGATACCATATTGTCACGACCCAAATTCACAAGTAGAAAATCTCTAACACTAAGTTCTTTATAAATATGCAATGCGGAAAGCTAAAATACCACCCAAGAATATGTGTCATAAGTGTAAGAGCTTCTAAATATGATGCATGTTTGAAACTAAATGACAAATCCAAACATAAGGGATATCCTATCTGAATACTAAAACAACAAAATAAATAAAATATAGAGGGAGTTATGGGCAACAGAACAACCAAGCAGCTCACCACAACTCCAAGATACTCCAAGATACTCCAAGCTGGACTCAAAAAACTCCACGAGAGGTGCTCGTATTAAGGATCGAATCTACACCACAAAATAGTGCAATAAGTGTAGTATGAGTACAAAACCACATGTACCCAGTATATCTCATAGATCGACAACAAAGAAGTAGTGACGTGTCACACCTCCAGCCTACACCCTGGGCAGGACTGGCACTCGAGAATTATTACTGGCCCCAAGCGAACCCTTGGCCTGGCTTACTTACTCAGTGGAAGACTTAAACATAAAAAACATAACTCATGCAATAACTTAAGAGATAATAATTTAGCCAAAATGGCAACTCAAGTCTTAAACATATACAACTAAAATGAATAAGACTAAAGAACTATAACTATCTGTCTATGAAGCCTCTAAACAATGAGGGATGTCTGGACAAGTCCCCTGATCATCCTAACAATTGAAATACTAGAAAACAAAGTAAAATGAGTCCTCCAAAATGCAATGAGGCTCACCAACTGACTCTGAGTGCTCAACTGGATCAACGGGGCCCTGGATACTAATCTCGACATACGGTTCGCATTATAAAACAATACAGGCCAAATGACATCAGTACGTTGAATGTACGAGTATGCGAGGGGAATACTAAACATAACATAAGCTTGAAAGGAATTTGAAAGAAACACTTACCTTGGCTTTACTCAACTCATGAACAACTTAACTCAATATAAAGCAATAAAACACATGCAATATATAGAAAGATTTTAAAACAATAGAAAGCAACTCAGTTCGTTAAAGACACTTGGGAATACTTAGTTCCCTAATAATATTTGAAGAAATGAACTTCATTCTTAAATTCTTACTCCTTACTCAACTTGAACTTAAAGTCTTAAAACAAAGTTAAAAGCATTTGCAAAAGACTTCTTGAAATGACTCTAAAAACTTCCTAGGCTTGACTCTTAACTTTCCTTGAATATAGATTCAAGGTTATGATTCATGTTTCTGGATGATTTCTAGGTGTTTAGAAGTCATTTAGAGTAGTTAGAATCAATAAGAAGTGTTATTACACTTTAGGAGGACTTAAACGGGATAAACAATGAAAAATGGGTGGAGATCGACGATCCGGGCGCGTCCCTGGCGCGCCGCGCCAATCCCAACTTACTAGGGCTTATTTCTAGCGCACTGCAGGTACGCCGCCCCAGCCTCTCTGGCGCAGATGAGGCGCGTTGCGTCAGGCCCTTCCCAAGTGCGATCTGATGAACTTCTCTTCTCGTTTTCTGATCTAAAGTCGACTAAACTCGATCCCTTTTCTCAAATGTTCTTTAGAATCAGATACCCAGAACATCTACACAAGATTTAACTCAAACAACTAAGGAATCGACACTCTAATCTCAAGAAACTCCTCAATCTCAACCCAAATTCAAGATCACCATTAAGAACATTCAAACTTCCAATCTTTTAAAATGAATTTACGCTGAATTAAACATGTTTGGCACGTGGGTGAACAGACCCAACGTTATGAAAGTCTCACATACCATGTAGGATCAAATCCTTGATGAATTCCACACGCAAACCTCCATGAAATCGACGAATCTTGAATATTCATCTCCTTTCTCCTCTTTTCTCCAAGCCCTAGCATGAACTTTAACATTTCTAAACTGACTAAAATCTGATTTGACCCAAATTAAACTCCTAAAAATGTATCAAAATATTTAGGTAATGAAAAGACTAAAATACCCTTCCAAAATTCAGTTTTAGACTTTTCTTATTTGAACTGCCCAACTTCAAATGGTTATATCTCACTCATACGAACTCGGCATCATGCAAACTCGGCTGCGTTGGAAAGATTATGCCAAGATCTTTCCTACGATATCTGAAACACACCTAACTCATCCTGATCTAGGAGTTATGATCGTTTGAAGTTGACCAAAGACTCAACTTAACATACTTAACATACTTAACAAATTTTCTAGATTTCTATTCTTTCCAAAAATTGACTATTTTCAATTCTTAGCTTCTTCCTAGTTATTTCAATTTGTGAGATGTTACAATATCTCCCCCTTAGGGTTATTCGTCCTCGAAGAAAATTACTCTTACTAGGCTAATGGTGTAACATCTAACATTCAGCTCAAACACCCAACAAGCAATGCAATTACAACATGCAATCTCATAAATTAAAGAGTACTAAGAAGAGAATTAGTAGCTTGATCTGGAATTTCTCCAGTTTCAAAGAGGTGTGGATACCTCTTCTTCATATCTTCTTCAGCTTCCCAAGTAGCTTCCTCAACAAACTAGTTCCTCCAAAGAACTTTGACTGATGCTACTTCCTTATTCCTTAACTTGCGAACTTGACGATCTAGAATCTAAACCGGAATCTCCTCATAGGATAAGATATCCTTTATTCCAATATCTTCAGTTGGTATGATCAATTAAGGATCGCCCATGTACTTCTTCAACATGGAGATGTGAAAGACCGGATGAACCGCGACTAACTCTTGTGGTAGCTCCAACACATAAGCTACATTACCTACCCTTTTTGATATTCTGTAAGGGCCAATATACCGGGGACTAAGCTTCCCCTTCTTAACAAATCTCATAACACTTTTCATGGATGAAACTTTCAAGTATACCCAATCATCTACTTCAAACTCTAACTCCCTTCTCCTAACATCAGTGTAGGATTTCTGACGAATCTGCGCTGTTTTCAACCTCTCTTGAATCACTTTCACTTTTTTCCATAGCTTGATGAGCTAAATGTGGTCCTATCAACCCAGCTTCACCAACTTCAAACCATCTAATAGGAGATCTATATCTTCTCACATAGAGAGCTTCATCAAAAGCCATTTAGATGTTAGAGTGGTTGCTATTGTTGTAAGCAAATTCAATAAGGGGTAGGTGATCATCCCATTACCATTGAAAATGTTACATGACGGGACTTCATATAAGAAAATAAGTTATTTACTTATACAAGTCTACACTATACTTACTAGTCAAGTGTCAACAAATAGAGGTAAATCAAATATCAAGTACTTTCCAACCACCAATAAAACACATAATCCTCAAGAGTGAAGGATGTCATGAGATGCAATGCAATATGACATCATGAAATGATATGCCTTAGTGCCAAGTACTCTCTCAACCGTATATACATGATACTCCTCGAAAATACATCGAGAGTTCATGACCCATGGGGAACTCGCGGGTCCATATACCGACACTGACGATCTCCACGTGTCTGTGCGGACGATCTCAATGCACTATCATAAAATTAAATAATTTTCGCACGGATGATCTCCACGTGCCCAAATTATAATCTTAATATCTCACCATCCCCAGCACGGATGATATCCGCGTACCCAACTTATACGCAATCTCATGTCAATGCATGTGCACAATGTGATATCAATGAAAAGGGATGATGATGCATCTCAATCAAAAATCAATATGGTATGTAATCACCTCAGCTATCACAAGTATACAGGTTCAACACAAAACACAATCACACATAATAAATCAAGTCAATAATATATCAGCTAATGCCCATAGGCTTTGGCATTCTCAGATTACAATCCGCATTCTATAGTAATAAAATTCCCACCATGTAACCTTAACAAAAATGAAAGTACTCATAATTCAATTGCACTATCTTGTTTTGCCAAGGATTAATTTTTTTTCCTAATAACCATTTTTTCTACCCCCAAACAGAACCATCACGTGTTGCAGCAACTAATCCAAAAATTTGACTCTTTTCCTCTATCTTTCCAACCAAAAATTCTAAAATTTTCAACCTTATGCCACTGATTCCTAACCCACTAAATTGCAACCATTTTCCACCAATCATAAAGCAATAAGTGACGCCCAACATTCCAAAAATCAAGATATGTAAATATACTTTGGAGTTTTGGCAAGAGTTTTTACCTGAAGCAGTTTTGTCTTCTTCGATATCAAAACCGCTAAGTGCCCTCATTTCTATTTTATGTTATTTTATTTTGAGTTTTGTTGTTTCTAGTTATGACTCAGAAATTATTAAAACCCTCTTTACTTAGTTTAATTGTATACATGGCCAAGTGGTAAGGATATTGAATAAAGGGAAAATTGTATATAATAGCAAATTATTAATTCAAGTTAAATGATATAAGCATAGTTTGATTTAATTGTACCCTATAGCAAACTGTTGCTATTTCGCTTCTCTCCCGGGTGAATCTCGCTTGCCACTCTCATTCTCACTGGGCAGTCTCGCTCGCCTCTCTCGCTTTTATACAAACACAAATGTATAAAATGTGTGTGTGTTTGTATAAAACGAGAGAAAATTATATATATACATATATTTTCGTTCCTCTCTCTCCCCTCTTCCAGATCTCGCTCTCCACTCTCTTAGATCTCGCTTGTCACTCTCACTCGCCTCTCTCACTTTATACAAACACAAATGTATACGTTGTGTTTATGTTTGTATAAAGCGACATAAAATTGTATATACAAATACAAATGCATATATTTTCGTCCTATACATTGATGATTATACAAATACGAACTTCCTCTGCTCAGTTTTCTTTTGTCTTTCTCTCTTTCTCGCTTTATACAAACACAGATTATACAATTGATTCTTTTGTATATGTATACCAAAACAAATTATGCAATTGCTTCTTTTGTATATATGTATAGCGAAATAGCCATATCAAACATAAAGTTTGTTATGGAGCGCAATTATGTAAACTATAGTTATAACATAAAAATATGATTTTTGTGTTTGTTATATGTGAAAGTTGCTGTTAAATAAATGATGGACTCGACCCATTAACTAACAACTTAAAAGATGCTTTACTTTATTTGATAAATACCTGCTAATTAAATAATCATAGTTATCGAATAGTTCAAAATTTCCATTTAAATTTTTTACGGGGAGAGTCAAAATAATCCTAGTTCTCAAAACGACCTAGCGGGTCGTTACATAAAAAGGGTTAATATTAGAAAAATAGGTAAAATTCATAAAACGACTAAGAGGGTCATTACAATATTTAAAAAAAAGGTTAATATCACTTAATTTTCTCATCAGTTACATTTTCGAAGATAACTCAAACGTGTGCCTTTCTCACAATGTATTTTTGTTTTTTTTCTTCAGAATTTTGTAACCTTTTTAAAATCGTATTCATTCCAATATGTATACTATTTGTATTCAGTCTAGTTTTCATGTTGTATTTTGTATAATGAAACTTGTATTTTTTTATTAGTTTGTATTCATTCCAATAGTATGCCAAATGAATCTGTAGTTATTTAAGAAGCATATTTCTATTCATGTATTTTTTTGATTGTGTATTTATTTTTTTCTTCAGAATCTTGTATCCTTTCTTAAGCAATATTCATTCCAATATGTATTTTATTTGTATTTGTATTCATTCTAGTTTTTATGTAGTGTTTTGTATAATAATATATAAAATACAAAAAATAGTATGATGAAAAAATGAGAATGAAATATAAAACTGAAAAGGAATAAGCGAATATTTGTTGCAATCATTATTAAATAACATACATAACTAGTTGGGATACTATAACGGCCCATTTGGTCATTTTGAGTACTAGAACTTTTTATTTTATAAAATACTTCCGACATATTCTAAATGAGTATTTTGGACTATTCGTAACTATAATTATAGAATTAATGGAGTAGTTTCAATAAATAATATACTTAGTGGTTAAAGAAAATAACATTAAAATTAGTAGCGAGTCATTTTACCACTTTTGTAACTATAGTATATAACAATTAGGTTAATAAATATACTATAGAAGAAAAGAAAAAGGGAGAAGAGGGGAATAACGGAAGGCGGCACAATCGAAAAACACGACATAATTGTCCAGGTAAAAGACGCATATGTATCTTTAAATTTTATGAATAGTGTAGATGTGAAAATTATTATTATGATAATTATATTTTGATTCGGGCGAAATTGGGTTGCGCATAGTTGTAGTGAATATAGGATTGTTTCTTTTTTGTTAGTGTGGAAAAAGATTACAGAATTGGAAAAGTACTAAGTTGAGGACGTGATGATTGGTGAAGTTACAGGTGAAACAATTAATGGTTAAAAGGTTAGGTTGCAGGGAAGGTTATATATTATAGGGAAAAGGATCTGATATACCCTCAACTTTGTCATTTGGAGCTGATATGCCCTTCGTTATGAAAGTGGTTCATATATATCCTTACCGTTTATACAAACGGCTCACATATACCCCTACCTTTACAAAATAAGCTCACATATACCCTTCATTTAACGGGAGTGAAAAAATTAGTTTTAAATTTATATATTTAACCTTTAATTTTTTTAAAAAATCATTTAGGGGTATATATGATCCTTCTAGCAAAGTTAAGGTATATTTTAATCTTTTTCATTTTGACTTCTTTAATTATCATTATTTGAGTTTCTTATTCTTATTTTATTTTTTTTATTTTATTCCTTAATGTAAGAAAAAAATTTAAAACAATTTTTTTATGGCTATATTATAATTTAAAACTATTTTTTCGGCTATATTGTAATATAGTTTTTGTATTTGAAAATTTTTTTTGGGTCATCTATGATAAATTTTACAAGAATATTAGTGAAACATAAATAAATTTGACCATTAAAATAATAAATCTAAATTAGTCATTGAAACAAAAAAAAAAAAAATCAAAAAAATATATGTTTGAGTAGGATTAAGTATTCCCATATGGGATTATATTTTGTCTAAAATCATCTAAATTACTAACTCTACAATCCTCTAATCACCTCATCACTGTAACATCACTAGCCCTCTATTAATCTAGCCAATCCCTATTCCTCATTAACCACCAAAATCTTGTTTTTATTTTTCCCAAGTCCAATACGCTGCAACATTAATACAACTCAATTCTCTTCTTTCTATTCCACAACCCAAGATACTAATAATAATAATAATAATAATAATAATAATAATAATAATAATAATAATAATAATAATAATAATAATAATAATAATAATAATAATAATATCTACCCAAAGTTTATCCATAGTCCAATGATTACCAGAAATAGCCATAACCATCTTTTCCCATGTCCACAACGCTACAGGTAGTTTCCATTTTTTTTTCAATTCAATTTCCTTTAATCTGTCTTTCACAACCCCATTATAATAATATTAAAATCATTCCATATCCAAATCATACAATACAAAAATTTGGGGCGTGGAAATTAACCTTATGCACTCCGTGTTCTTGCTCTTAAAGTTCTCGTCAGTTCCCCTCTTTTGCTTTGAGACGGAAGTTACAACTCAAATTTATCAGACCTACTAACTTCAATTTAATTTATATGGGCCAAGTTTGAAAGGTATTAAATGAATTATGAACTTGGCCCACTAACTATTAACTATATTAATATTTAATAAAAATTCATCAACTAGATACTCGTAGCTATCGAATATTTCAAAGTTTTCCATTTAAATTTTACAGGAAGAGTCAAAATAGTCCTAGTTCTCAAAATGACCTAGCGGGTCGTTACATCACCTACCACTTAAACAAACGTTCGTTCTCGAACAGTAAAAGAATAGAACGCACCTTAATGCTCAAAAAGCCGAGGATATTTACTCCTCATGTCTGACTCGGTCTCCCATGTAGCCTCCTCCTCCGGATAGTGCATCCATTGAACCTATACCGAAGCAATCTCTTTCGACCTCAACTTTCGAATTTGCCTATCCAAAATGGTTATCGGCTCCTCCTCATGTCATGAGCCAGACCGTCGTGATTGATACCCACACTAACCCTTCCGTGGGAGAACCATTACTACAACCCAAACTAACAACTCAACCAAAATACTAAGGCATTTAAGTTACGGAAGCAAGTTAAATGCTAAGGAAAGAAATAGGGAGTTCCCATAAACTCCAAACAAAAGTCTAACAACTAAAACAAATGCAGAAAATACGCCTAGAATCTGAAAGTCAATGTACCAAAATATCTAAAGTTCAACCATAAGAAATCCTAATGCAATAGTCTAAGTTCGAAATGGTGGACATACACGAAAGAGAACTCGTGGCAGCCCAGAAGAACTGACTTACCCTTGAATTCGAAGCGATCACTGATCTTCTAAGCGAGGTCTGTCAATAGCCACCTGAAGATGCCTTGTACTCAACAAAGAAAGAGCAAGTGCAGTATTAGTACACAACCACAGTGTACTGGTAGGATCACACGGCTATCCTACTAAGTGCAACATATATAAGTCAATTCATCATAATAATAACATGCATACACCGAACATATACAATATCATCATCATTTAGGAACAACGTACAATTTCACATTTCTCAAGATACATAATTATGTCAACTCATTGGTCCTCTCATGGAACCCATACCCAAAAAGTTAGCATACCAAAATGTGGTACCCAATCCAATGATTATGCCAGAACGTGGCAATCAATCCCATAATTATGTCGGAACGTGGCAACCGATCCAAGTTAGTGTGTCGGAACGCAACACCCGATCCATTCAACAAGTCACAATCACAATCACAACGTACATTCTCATAATCATACAATCAAGTCATGATTCATGGCATTCATCATTCATATATCCTTATTTATAATTAATGTGATCAATAATGCAACATTCGCATACATACATGTATCATAATGAAGCAAGAACAAACATACATCACACAATCATAGAATCACAACCATCACCAACCTCGAAACAAAGTTGAAACCCCTAAGAAACTTGATTCTTCCCTTTCCGAATTCGTTCTGCTTGTTCTTGGTCTACAAATGATCAATATAACATAGGAATCAATAATCAATAACTAATTACCCGAAATACTAATAATTCTATCAACCCAGATCATACCCATGATCCCCATACCCAGATTAGGGCCTTTTCCACCATAATTCTCAAATCAAAACTCTTTTCCATCGATAATTACTCATTAGATTACGTTCTACGGATTGAAAAATGAATTCGGAAAGTGAGAATCTTACCTTTAGCCTTAATAATGGTGGAAAACTGTCAAGAAAAGCCCTGGATACATTCCTTAGTTCTCAAGTTCGAAAAATGCAGAATAAAACATTTTTGGGGTTTATTTCCAACTTTAAATAGCGTCTGCCCCGCCATGGCGGCACTCATCCCACTACAGTGGCCCCGCCCTGGCGGCAGAAATCCCGCCTCAGCGGCTTGCATGGAACCAGTGAGCAAAATTAATAATTCTAAGACCCTATTTCACAACACACCTTCAACCAACGACACTCAGAAACTACCCGTTATCAATTCTAGGAGTTCTACTCGCCCGAATTCAATTCCGTAAAGTCGTACAAGTTCCTTAACGATTTATCTATCTAATCATGTGATCAAATTCATAATTAGATCACCCAATTGTTACTAGATTTCCGTAGACCTCATAGATTTTGATTTCATCCAAATCTGGACTAGGTTGAGAAATCTCAAGTGACTACGAAAAAGTTTTTCGGCCCAAAATTTTTCCCTGTTGGCTTTTCTATAACGATGAAACCCGGTCGTTACAATAGATACCAATTTATCCATCACTCGTCCTCGAGTGACAAAGTTAGGAAAAATAGGCTAAAGAAGGAATATAGTAGTACTTAAATCGACGAACAATTGGGGATACTTGTCTCACATATCCCTCTCGGTTTCCCAAGTAGCTTCCTTAACTGGACGATGCTTCCATTGAACTTTCATGGACTTAATCTCCTTGGTCCTCAGCTTTCGGACATCACGATCAAGAATTGCAATCGGTTCCTCCTCATATTGGAGGTCTTTGTCTAACACAATTGAGTCCCACTTAATGATGTAATCTCTGTCACCATGATATCTCTTCAACATGAACACATGAAATACTAGATGAACTCCCGATAGGTTAGGAGGTAAGGCCAATCTATACGCCATTGGCCCTACACATTCAAGAACCTCAAAGGGACCAATGTATCACAGACTTAGCTTGCCTTTCTTGCCAAATCTCATCACCCATTTCATGGGTGATACCTAAAGAAGAACATTCTCACCAGTCTTAAATGCCATATCTCTTACCTTATGGTCTGTCTACTCTGGGTTGCTAAAAGCTTAGCTTGAATACTTCTCACCTTATCTTAAGCATCCTTCACTAAATCAACCCCCAAAGGTTTCACATCTCCTGCCTCAAACCATCCTATGGGTGATCTGCATCCCTTTCCATATAATGCCTCAAACGGTGCCATATCAATGCTGGAGTGAAAACTATTATTATAGGAGAACTCACACAAAGGTAGAAACTTATCCCAATGCCCTCCAAAATCAATCACACATGCCCTCAACATATCTTCTAACACTTGAATAGTCCTTTCGAATGGCGTATCCATCTGTGGATGGAAGACTGTACTAAAAGTGAGTTGTGTTCCCAATTTATCATGTAACTTCCTTCAACACTTGGAGGTAAACTACGTACCACGGTTTGAGATGATAGAAAGGGGAACCCCAAGGAACCTCACTATCTCTTTCACATAAATATTAGCCAATTGTTCAACATTATAATATATTCTTACCAGAATAAAATGGGCTGACTTAGTCAATCTATCAACCACTACCCAAATAGAATCAAACGTCTCCAAGGTCTTGGGAAGACCATCCACGAAATCCATGACTATCCTCTCCAACTTCCATTCAGTAATTGGCATTCTTTGAGGCAAACCTGCAGCCTTTGGTGTTCATACTTCACTTGTTGACAATTTTGACACTTAGCCACAAACTCCGCTATATCCATCTTCATGCCCGACCACCAATAAATTCCCTTCAAATCTCAATACATCTTAGTCACACCTGGATGAATGAAATATCGCGAACTATGAGATTCTATCAACAATTTCTGAATTAAGTCATCGACTCGAGGAACACAAATTCTTCTTTTAAAACTGAGCACACCCTCCGCATCAAGAGTGGTCTCTTGTGCCTTACTAATCACAGTCTTCTTCTTAAGTTCATTCAATTTTTCATCTTCAAATTGTTTGGCCTTGATCTCTTCAATAAACGTGGCCCTTACTTCAATGCTAGCTAACACCCCACCTTTTTCTGAGATGCCCATTTGCATGAACTTAGACTCCAAGGTCTGAATTTCCTTATACACTCAAGCAAGCTAAACTACCCATACTCACCACCTTTCGACTTAAAGCGTCTGCCACTACATTAGCTTTACCTAGATGGTATTGAATGGTCACATCATAATCCTTGAGTAGCTCCATCCACCTTTGCTGTCTCAAATTCAGATCCTTTTGGGTGAACACATGCTGCAAACTGTGATGATCAGTAAATACTTCACACTTGAACCCATAGAGGTAATGCTGCCAGATATTAAGAACAAACACTACCGCTGCCAACTCTAAATCATGTGTTAGGTAGTTTCTCTCATGTGCCTTCAATTGACGCGATGCATAAGCTATAACATTCTTATCCTGCATCAACAAAACACCCAAATCAGAATGTGAAGAATCACAATAAGCAATAAAATCTTTACCTTCCACTGATAATGCTAATAGGTGTCGTGGTCAAGAGAGTCTTGAGCTTTTGGAAGCTCTCCTCACATTTTTCAATCAATTCAAATGGTATCTCCTTTTTGGTCAAATTCGTCAAGTGAGTGGCAATAGAAGCAAAGTTCTTCACAAATCGACGGTAGTAGCTAGCGAGCCCCACAAAACTCCTAACTTCCGTCACAGAGCTAGGCCGAACCCAATTCTTAATCGCTTCAATCTTTTGGGGATCTACCATTACCCCTTCTTTTAAAACTATATGCCCCAAAAATGCAACCAAAGTCAACCAAAATTCACACTTAGATAGTTTAGCATACAACCTTTGTTTCGCAAGAACACCCAGAACAATACGAAGATGGTCGACATGCTCTTCCTCACTTTTCAAATAGACCAAAATGTCATAAAAAAAAACTATAACAAACGAGTCAAGAAATGGCTAGAACACCCATTCATCAAACTCATGAAAGCTGCAGGTGCATTAGTCAAACCAAAAGACATAACTAGGAACTCATAGTGCCCATAACGGGTTCTAAACACCATCTTTGGCACATCCTCAAGCCTAATTTTCAACTGATGGTAGCCAAACCTTAGATCAATCTCGGAGAAAATGATGCACCTTGCAATTGGTCAAAAAGATCATCGATTCGAGGCAAAGGGTACTTGTTTCGAATAGTGACCCTATTCAATTGCCGGTAATCTATACACATCCTCATACTACCATCTTTTTTCTTAACAAACAAAATTGGAGCATCCTAGGGGAGCACTAGGACGAATAAATCCCTTATCAAGAAGCTCTTGGATTTGAGCCTTAAGCTCTCTTAATTCTACCGGAGCCATGTGACATGGAGGGATAGAAATGGGATGAGTACCAGGTTCTAAATCAATGCATAAATCTATATCTCTATCCGGAGGCATACCATGCAAATAATTAGGAAGCACTTCTCTAAATTCTGACACCACAGGAATAGACTCAATAGATGGGGAATCAACCTCAACATCCCCAAATGAGCTAAATAAGCCAAACAACCCCGGCCTACCAGTTTCCTAGCCCGAATGGAGGATATGATCTTAACTTGCTTAGGATTGTACACCCCTCCCACTCTAACTTTTCCCTTCTCAAAATTTCTAGAGTTAAAGACTTAGTATTACAATTAAGCACAACATAATAGGGAGACAACGAAGTGTCACAACCCAGACCATCGTGATTGGCACCTACACTAACCCTCTGGTGGGAGAACCATTAATACAAATTAGCTAACCAAAGAACCAAACCACTAAGGCATTTAAATATATGAAAGCAGGTTTAAATGCTAAGGAAAAGATAGGGAGTTCCCATAAACTCCAAAAACCAAACTAACATTGCGAAAATAACGCCTAGAACCTGAAAGTCAATGTACCAAAACATCTAAAGTTCAACCATAAGTCTAAACAAGAAAGACACAACCCCAAACTAAGCATAACACTAACTATAGTACTTGTCTAAGTTTGAAATGTGGACGTAGATAGAAAAGAGAACTCATGGCAGCCTGTAAGAACTGGCTCACCCTTGAATTCGAATGATCACTGATCTTCTAAGCGAGGTCTGTTAATAGCCGCTAGAAGATGCCTTGTACTCAACAAAGAAAGAGCAAGTGCAGTATTAATACACAACCACAGTGTACTGGTAGGATTACACGGTTATCCCACTAAGTGCAACATACATAAGCCATTACAACATAATAATAAAATGCATACACCAAACATATACAATATCAATATCATTTACGAATAACGATCATGTTCACAATTCTGAATTACAGAGTTATGTCAAGTCAATGGTCCTCTCATGGAACATAAACCCAAACTGTTAACATATCGATACGTGGTATTCGATCCAATATTTATGCTGGAACGTGGCAACTGATCCCATATTTATGACGGAACATGGCAACTGATCCAAGTTAATGTGTCGGAAGGAAACACTCGATCCATTCAACAAGCCACAATCACAATAACAAAGTACATTCTCACAATCATACAATCAAGTTATGATTGATGACATTCATCATTCATCTATCCTCATTTACAATTAGTGTGATCAATAGTTGTCACGACAAGGAAAGTAACTCATAATGCAAGTAAAGCATGCATCATAACATTAACATTTAAGTCAATATACTTCATAAGCTTCCTTTTGAGTACATTCATTCATTAGACATTAAGACATTGGAGAATCACACCATAGCCTCTCAAAGCCAACACGTGCAATGCATGAATGGCACCCATACTACCACCCACACTTCATAGAACCTCTCAAGTAACTATAGCACATACCTCACATGATGGGAATAGGCGTTTAACCGACATAGACCATGTGAGCTTAACATGGAATCCGGTGTCATAACCCCACAACGTAAAGATGTGGTCTACTTGCCTAAGGTATGACCGGTAACATTTTAGCTTAGGTGGTTCCACTAGCTAATAACTTATGTGGGCACATAGTTATGGGATAGGAAGATGTTCATTGGAACCCTAACCTAACATGGGGAGAGTTTCCATCTTACCATATCCACTCGGTGCTTAGCCTCCATTCCCATAGAGTAGTTCATTCACTGTACTTGAGAGGAATGCTATTGGCCTATCGACCCAAGGTACATTATTACACATGAAAGGAACGTCATAAGCGTATCGATTCATGACACATTATTAAGATAGCTCATTGAATCCTCATGAAAGGAACGCCATAAACCTATCGATTCAAGCTTCATCATTACATTAGTTCATTGACTCTTTAGGAAAGGAATGCTATAAGCCTATCGATTCAAGAGTCATCATTACATTAGTTCATTGGCTCATTATGAAAGTAATGCCATAAGCCTATCAATTCAAGACACAACCTTGGAACACATTCATTAGTCATTTATGAAAGGAATGCCATTGGCCTATCGATTCATATTCATTACGTTAAGAAACATTCATTACACAAGAAGAGGATGCCTAAGCCTATCAATTCAAGATACAACAATCCACATTACTTTCATTTATACAAGAAGAGGATGCCTAAGCCTACCAATTCAAGATGCAACATTACATTTAAGAAGCCCTTGACATTTTATCATCATCATTCATGAGTGTTAATTGAGAATAAGTTTTCAATAATAATAAAATTACATTCAAAACATGATCATAATACTTTCATTATAACCACATGCATATACTTCACATCGATCATACATAGATCCTTCATACTTTGCCTTTCAAGGCTATGAATCAATCTAAACCCAAACATCTAGGATACTACATTAGATAAGGGAAATATCATGATTCAATAACTAATTCAATATATCCATAAATAATTCAACATGGTTTCATAATCATTCAACCCAAATCACAAACTTCCAATTTAGTATTTTGGGGGAAACATGGGTTCAAAGGGTAATTCATCATAATTTACCATTAATTCATCAATTACATCATAAATCATTTTGTATAAACCTTTGAAAATGTTTTGGAATTGAATCCATGCTTAGATTGAAAACCCAAGCATTTTGGGGGATTTTGAAAACTTGAAATCATCTTTTGATAGGGCTCCTTGAATGAAACTTAATCAAGGATGAAGACTACCATACCTTTATGGAAGAAACTCCACGAAAATTGGGTGAGAAAGATGAAATCTTGAGCTTCAAACCTTGACTCCTTCTCCAATGGTGGTTTCTAGAGAGAAAATATTTGGAGAGGAAGGTAGTTTTTATTTTGTGTTTTGGAAATAATGAATTGGAAAAAGGAGTTTGATAATTTTAAAAACCTTAAATAAATCTAATTAATCAAAATAAACCAACCCCCAACTCATTCAACCACCCCATGAATTTACCACTTTGCCCTTACCTTGGCCAAACTTGGACAGTTTCCTGTAATGACCTACGCCTCTAGACCTATGGACCATAGGTGGGCTCACGCCCTATCCTGCAGGTACGTGGTCTAGGGATAGAACTCACCATTTAGGGCCTTTGACCTACGGACCACCCCCACGAGGCGTGGATGGACCTACGGGGCATAGGTCCTATCCGTAGTCATGAAATTTTTGACAGTTTTTGGTTTTTGGCAGCTTTGGGGGTTAGACTCTAGGGTCCCCCTCAAGGACCCTTGGTTGGTCCTTGGGGAGTCGTACCTTGACGTTTAACCCCTAAACCCCTCAACCTAAGCTCGAGAACCTATTTAACAACTTCAAACCTCATATCAAGCTCAATCACACACTTGTTAGGCTCTAGTTTCTTACTAGTTTTCCGAGTTGTTACATTATTCCCCCTAGAAACATTCATCCTCGAATGACACTTTAAACACTTAAGGAATTTAAAGAATCAAGAATAGCAGCCCATCATGCATGAAACATCATCAACAATGCACAAATCTAAGAGGAAACGTCAACTCCATCTCAAACATACTCCATGCAACACAAGAAAGTAGGAACTACATCTACAAACTCATTATGCATAAAAACTTCAACATTTCTCATTTCATTGGAGGAATTACCTTCTCCAACTCAAATTATGCTCATCATAACATCATTAAGCACATTATGCAATTACTTTTAAAAACACATTTAGGCATATTTAACATTCAACCTCATGAAGCATATAGACAACTCATACTAAATGCACATCAACATGAGGAACATAATTCATAAAACTCATTTTCTCATTTAAACATGAATTCATCAAGAACATGCATAACATAAGGAGCTCATGGAAACACATGATCACACATGACTCCAAAACATGAAACAAGCTACAAGGAACTCTTGGTCTCAAGGTTGAATAGGAATAGAAGAAAGAGATAAGTATATTGGAACTCTCAACAACCTTACTATTTAACATACCATCTCCCCTTTGGGAGTAAACCCATTTTATTTTTAACCATGGCAAGCAGAAGTGATGAAGACTATGTGAAGAACAAAGATTATCATGCAGTTGAAGAAGATGGATCAAGTTTTGTCAAGAAAATCCAGCCAAAAGGGGAGATTTGTTAGGGTTTTGCCCTGATTTTCTTACCTTATTTGAAGTTTATTTTTTCCTTAAAAGAAAAGTTAAAGTAGTACCATAAATGCTTAAACTTTTTTTGAAAGAAAAATATAATTATCTTCCATATTTGGTTTATTCTTTCCTTAGAGGAAACATATGAAATCCTATAAATAGAAGACCCCTCTTCTCACACTAAACACAATAGCATCCACAATGTAGTCATTTAGAGAGTCTTGTATATGGAGAGATTTTATCCTAAACATATTTATGATTTTTTAATATTAGTTTTCAATATGTAGGTCGTTTGACCAAACCATATTGATAATATATCTTTAGTATGTTCTTATTTGTCATCTGATTTGTCAACTATATGATTTGCAAATTATAAGCTTCCGCATGACGCCCTATCACCCTTCATAACCCAAAAATTATCATGCATGTGAAGAAGGTGGATCAAGTTTTGTCAAGAAAATCTAGCCAAAAGGGGAGATTTGTTAGGGTTTTGCCCTAATTTTCTTTCCTTATTTGAAGGTTATTTTATTCCTTAAAGAAAAGTTAAAGTATTACAATAAATGCTTAAACTTTTTCTGAAAGGATGATATATTTTTCTTCCATACTTGGTTTATTTTTCCTTAGAGTAAAAGTTTGGAGATCTATAAATTGAAGATCCCTATTCTCATAGTATAAAACAATAACATCCACAATGTAGTCCTTTAAGAGTTTGGTTTATGGGTAGATTTTCTCCTAATATGTTTATGTTTTTCAATATTAGTTTTATCATATATAGGTCACTTGACCAAACCATATCAATAATATGTCTTTAGAATAGTTTTATTTGTCATATGATTTATCAAACATATGATATGCAATTGTAAGTTTCCGCATGACGCCCTAATCACCCTTCATAACCCAACAAGTGGTATCAGAGCTAATGGTTCAATGACCTAGGTTCATCGATGTTGAAGACATGTTCAAGGTGGTTTCAAATCAATTTGCAACCAATTTGCTAATAAAAAAGATTTTTGTCAAGCTACATGTGGAGAAGAAGTTTCAACCATATTCTCAACATTCTTGTTGCTTGTTGCTGCAATTTTAAAAATAAAAACAAAATATTTTAATCCATTTTTAACCCATATATTTTTAACTTTATTTTTAACCATGTCAAGTAGCAGTGATGAAGACTATGAGAAGAACGAATATATCATGCATGTGAAATTTTGTCAAGAAAATCCAGCCAAAAGTGGAGATTTGTCAGGGTTTTGCCCTGATTTTCTTACCTTGTTTGAAGTTTATTTTTTCCTAAAAGTAAAGTCAAAGTATTACCATAAATGCTTTAACTTTTTCTGAAAGAAAAATATAATATTCTTCTATATTTGAGTTATTCTTTCCTTGGAAAAAAAGTTTGTAACACTATAAATTGAAGATCCCTCTTCTCATATCAAGAACACAGTAACTTCCACAATGTAGACGTTTAAGAGTTTAGTTTATGGGGAGATTTATACAAGGCTAATCATGAAAATATCATAGGGACCTTAACAAGACATTCACAACTATAAGGAACCATAAACATACCAGTGCCTTCATCCAGAAGAGCTCCTTTGTCCCTTCTAGTAGCATCCTTTACTAAAACCCTTACTAGGACACCACTCCTCAACATTTTTCATGGATGGAACTTCTTTAAAATTCTATTTCTTAACTTGCCGGTTTAAGATCTCAACCGGTACTTCTAAACTAGGGAGGTTCTCATTAAGCAACTCTTCCTCACAAACAACCCTACCAACACCACTCATGGTGAAAATTCAAGTCAACCTAAATCATAAACATCAAGAACACTCTTCGACCTTGCTATCTAAGCACATTATTTCCCCATTGGGAGCAAACCTATACAAACTCTTTTAAGAATTACTTCTTTCAATTCTAAGGTCAGAGAAAATCATCTCTAAACCTTCACACTCATCCCACAAGATGATTCTAAACCAAGGTGAATTAAAATTCTACCCTTCTTAGAGAAGTCTACTAACTTCACACATCTAGGTATTTCCAAAATACCTTATTCACCCAAATCTTTCAACAAAACACATAACCATAAAGTAGCCCATCTACACCAAAGGTCATCATATAATTCTATCATACAAAGGCTCATCTAGTCACATAGCCACAATTGGCATCACTACTAACCTTTTTCTCCCTTGATCCTTGTAACATGAGTCCTTCATGTTATCCTAAAGACCATCGGATAAGGAATAAGAGAGAGACCTTATAGAGTTGAACTCTATGGCACGACTTGAAGAATGAAGAAGTAAGATTTTCCTAACATCCAATAGCCTCCTATTCATAAATGTGGCATGCTTCACATTTATGAACAAGACTCTACTAGACGTGGTTTGAGACATCCTAGAACCATCCCAAAATCTTGTACTTTGATACCATATTTGTCACGACTCGAGCCTACATCCCGGACGTGATATGGCGTACAAGACTCCGAAGAGCCTCATACAAGCCTTATAGCATTCATAACATAAGAACATAGGAAATAGTGTGGAATATAAAACTCTTTAAAACCATACAATCGAATTCATTTTCATAAAAGCAAGCAGAAGTCTTTCTATACTTTGTCTCAAACCATCTAGGACCATAAGAGTTAAAACTTTGGGACACAGCTCATACAAAAGCTCTTAACATAATAATAAAAGACATGAAGGAACATGGTGGGTTTGTCATCGAAACTATGAGGACTCACCAAATCTTCAACTCCTTGCTCCTTAGAAACTTATCTTCAAGGAATAGAATATCAAGTCCAAACCCTACACTTTGTAGAAAAATAAAAGAAATATGGGTTAGCACACAAAAATGTACTAAGTATTATAGCCATGCAAAAACCATGCATAAAAAGGACATTTTAGTTGAAAACCATGCTATATGCCAATTTTGAGAAACATTATGAACTTTAGTATAAAAGGCATAAGATACAATCACATTCAATATACAAGCTATTTCATCACATTAGAACATTCACCTTAAGTAACCCTAAGCTATACTTATGCAATGTAAGAATAGCATCCCATACTACTACTCTTACTAAGTACCACTTTGAGGCCACCAAAGATGAACTTACCATTCTTCATTACTCATCTTTAGTCAATACTCATGCATAAGGAATACATACATTTCATAAGTCATGACAAGGAAAGTAACTCAGAATACAATCCAAGTATAGCATGCATCATAACATTAAGCATTTAAGTCAACATTCTTCATAAGCTTCCCTTTGAGCACACTCATTCATTAGACATTAAGACATTGGAGAATCACACCATAGCCTCTCAAAGCCAACACGTGCAATGCATGAATGGCACCCATACTACCACCCACACTTCATAGAACCTCTCAAGTAACTATAGCACATACCTCACATGATGGGAATAGGCGTTTAACCGACATAGACCATGTGAGCTTAACATGGAATCCGGTGTCATAACCCCACAACGTAAAGATGTGGTCTACTTGCCTAAGGTATGACCGGTAACATTTTAGCTTAGGTGGTTCCACTAGCTAATAACTTATGTGGGCACATAGTTATGGGATAGGAAGATGTTCATTGGAACCCTAACCTAACATGGGGAGAGTTTCCATCTTACCATATCCACTCGGTGCTTAGCCTCCATTCCCATAGAGTAGTTCATTCACTGTACTTGAGAGGAATGCTATTGGCCTATCGACCCAAGGTACATTATTACACATGAAAGGAACGTCATAAGCGTATCGATTCATGACACATTATTAAGATAGCTCATTGAATCCTCATGAAAGGAACGCCATAAGCCTATCGATTCAAGCTTCATCATTACATTAGTTCATTGACTCTTTAGGAAAGGAATGCTATAAGCCTATCGATTCAAGAGTCATCATTACATTAGTTCATTGGCTCATTATGAAAGTAATGCCATAAGCCTATCAATTCAAGACACAACCTTGGAACACATTCATTAGTCATTTATGAAAGGAATGCCATTGGCCTATCGATTCATATTCATTAAGTCAAGACACATTCATTACACAAGAAGAGGATGCCTAAGCCTACCAATTCAAGATACAACAATCCACATTACGTTCATTTATACATGAAGAGGATGTCTAAGTCTACCATTCAAGATGCAACATTACATTTAAGAAGCCCTTGACATTCTATCATCATTATTCATGAGTGTTAATTAAGAATAAGCTTTCAATAATAACACAATTACACTCTAAATATGATCATAATACTTTCATTGTAACCACATGCATATACTTCACATCATGATCATACATAGATCCTTCATACTTTGCCCTTCAAGGATATGAATCAATATAAACCCAAACATCTAGGATACTACATTAGATAAGGGAAATATCATGATTCAATAACTAATTCAATATAGACATAAATAATTCAACATGCTTTCATAATTATTCAACCCAAATCACAAACTTCCAATTTAGTATTTTGGGGGAAACATGGGTTCATAGGGGAATTCATCATAATTCACCATTAATTCTTCAATTCTATCATAAATCATCATGTATAAACCTTTAAAAGCGTTTTGGAATTGAACCCATGCTTAGATTAAAAACCCTAGCTTTTTGGGGGATTTTGAAAACTTTAAATTATCTTTTAATGGGGATCCTTGAATGAAATTTAATAAAGGATGAAGACTACCATACCTTGATGGAAGAAACTCCATGAAAATTGGGTGAGGAAGATGGAATCTTGAGCTTCAAACCTTGACTCCTTCTTCTTGAATGGTGGTTTCTAGAGAGAGAATATTTGGAGAGGAGGGTACTTTCTATTTTGTGTTTTGGAAATAATGAATTGGAAAAAGGAGTTTAATACTTTTAAAAGCCTTGAATAACTCTAATTAATCAAAATAAACCGACCCCCAACTCATTTAACCACCCCATGAATTTACCACTTTGCCCTTACCTTGGCCGAACTTGGATAGTTTCTAGTGATAACCTACGCCCCTAGACCTACGGACCATAGGTGGGTTCACGCCCCATCCTGCAGGTCATTGGTTTGGGGATGGACTCACCATTTGGGGCCCTTGACCTACGAACCAACCCCTACGAGGCGTGGATGGACCTATGGGGCATAGGTTTCATCAGTAGGTCATGAAATTTTTGATAGCTTTTGGTTTTTGGCAGCTTTAGGGGTTAGACTTTAGGATCCCCCTCAAGGACCCTTGGTTGGTCCTTGGGGGGGTCGTACCTTGACGTTTAACCCTTAAACCCCTAAAACTAAGCTTGGGAACTCATTTAACAACTTCAAACCACATATCAAGCTCAATCACACACTCGTTAGGCTCTAGTTTCACTTACTAGTTTTCCGAGTCATTACAATAGTGCAACATTCGCATACATACACGTATTATAATGAAGCAAGAACAAACATATATCACACAATCATGAAATCAAAACCATCACCTACCTTGAACAAGCTTGAAATCCCCTAAGAAACTTGATCCTTCCCTTTCAAGATTCTTTCTGCTTGTCCTTGGTCTACAGACAATCAATACAATGCTAGGATCAATAAACAACACCTAATTACCTGGATTATGTCAATTATATCAATCCTAGGTCAAACCCATGATCCCCATACCCATATTAGGGCTTTTTCCACCATTATTTTTCCAATCAAAACCTTTCCCCCATCGATAATTACCCATTAGATTACGTTCTACGGAACAAAAAATGGATTCGAGGAGTTAAAACCTTACCTTTAGCCACAAGAATGGTGAAAAACTGTCAAGAAAGCATCTGGGGTCGTCTCCTAGCTCTCAAAGTTGAAAAGTTGAAGAATAAAATGTTTAAAGGGTTTATTTTCGAATTAAGTCGCGTCTGTCCCGCCATAGCGGTACCACCCCGCTACAGCGGCCCCGCCCGAGCGGTATAATTTTTCTCCATAGCGGCTTAAAAGGAACAGTGAGAAAATTTAATAATTCTAATACCCCCATTTCACAATACACCTTTAACCAATGACACTTAGAAACTACCTATTCACGTTGAGATCAGTTTCGGGAGTTCTGCTCACCCGAATTCTATTCCGTAAAGTCTTACGGTTTCGTAACGTCTTAGATATCTACTCATGTGATCAAATTCATAATTAGATCACCCAATTGTTACCATATTTACCTACACTTTACTGACTCCGATTTTATCCAAAATTTGGACTAGGTTGGGAAATTCCAAGTTACTACAAAAAAGTTTTCTGGCCCAAAATTTTCCCCGTTGGCTTTTACATAATGACGGGAACTGGTCGTTACAATAGATACCAATTTACCCATCACTCGTCCCTGAGCGACAAACTTAGGAAAAATAGGCTAAAGAATGAATAGAGTAGTACTTGAATAGACGAACAATTGGGGATACTTGTCTCACATGACCTTTTCGGTTTCCCAAGTAACTTTCTCAGCTGGCTGATGCTTCCATTGAACTTTCACGGACTTAATCTCCTTGGTCCTCAGCTTCCAGACATCACGATCAAGAATTGCAATAGATTCCTCCTTATACTGGAGGTCCTTGTCTAACAAGAATGAGTCCCATTTTATGATTTAATCTCCGTCACCATGATATCTCTTCAACATGGATACATGAAATACATAATGAACTCCTGATATGTTAGGAGGTAAAGCCAATCTATACTCCACTAGCCCTACACATTTGAGAACCTCAAAGGGACCAATGTATCTCTAACTTAGCTTGCCCTTCTTGCCAAATCTCATCACCCCCTTCATGGGTGATACCTTAATAAGACCATTCTCACCAGTCTGAAATGTCATGTCTCTTACCTTATGATCCGCATACTTCTTTTGTCTACTCTGGGCTGCTAAAAGCTTAGCTTGAATACTCCTCACCTTATCTTGAGCATCCTTCAATAAATCGACCTCTAAATGTTTCACATCTCCAACCTCGAACCATCCTATGGGTGATCTATATCCCCTCGCATATAATGCCTCAAGCAGTACCATATTAATGCTGGAGTGATAACTATTATCATAGGAGAACTTATACAAAGGTAAGAACTTATCCCGATGACCTCCAAAATCAATCACACATGCCCTCAACATGTCTTCTAACACTTGAATAATCCTCTCTGACTGCCTACCTGTCTGTGGATGGAAAGCGGTACTAAAAGTGAGTTGTGTGCCCGGTTCATCATGTAACTTCCTCCACAACTTGGAGGTAAACTGCGTACAACGGTATGAGATGATAGAGAGGGGAACTCCATGCAACCTCACTATCTCTTTCACATACACCTTAGCCAATTGTTCCGCATTATATTCTATTCTTACCGAAATAAAATGGGTTGACTTAGTCAACCTGTCAACTACTACCCAAAAGAATTAATTTACCCAAAGTCTTGGGAAGGCCAACCACAAAATCCATGGCTATCCTTTCCCACTTCCATTCCGGAATTGGCATTCTCTAAAGCAAACCTGCAAACCTTTGGTGCTCATACTTTACTTGTTGGCAACTTTGACACTTAGCCACAAACTCCGCTATATCTTTCTTCATGCCTGACCACTAATAAATTTGCTTCAAATCTCGATACATCTTGGTCACGCCTGGATGAATAGAATATCGCAAACCATGAGACTCCGTCAAAAATTTATGAATCAAGTCATCGACTTGAGGAATACAAATCCTTCTTTTAAAACTGATCACACCATCCGTATCAAGAGTGGTCTCTTGTGCCTTACCAATCGTAGTTTTTTTTCTTAAGTTCATTCAAAGTTTCATCCTCAAACTGTTTGGCATTGATCTCCTCAATGAACGTGGCCCTTACTTCAATGCTAGCTAACATCCCACCTTTTTCTAAGATTCCTAATTGCATGAACTTAAACTCCAAGGTCTGAATTTCCTTAACCAAGGGTCGCTTAGTTACACTCAAGCAAGCTAAACTACCCATACTCACTGCTTTTCGACTCAAAGCGTCTACCACTACATTAGCCTTACCCGGATGGTGACATAATAATCCTTAAGTAGTTCCATCCACCTTGTCTGTCTAAAATTTAGATCCTTCTGAGTAAACAAATGCTGCAGACTATGATGATCAGTAAACACTTCACACTTAACACCATAAAGGTAATGCCGCCAGATCTTAAGAGCAAACACTACCACTGCCAACTCCAAATCATATGTTGGATAATTTCTCTCATGCACCTTCAACTGTTGCGATGCATAGGCTATGACATTATTATCCTGCATTAACACAGCACCCAAACCCGAATGTGAAGCATCACAATAAATAATAGAATCTTTACCTTCAACCGGTAGTGCTAGAATAGGTGCGGTGGTCAAGAGAGTCTAGAGCTTTTGAAAAATCTCCTCACATTTTTCAGTCCATTCAAATGGTATCTCCTTTTTGGTCAAATTTGTAAAGTGAGTGGCAACAGAAGCAAAGTTCATCACAAAACAACGATAGTAGCTAGTGAGCCCCATAAAACTCCTTACTTCCGTCACAGAGCTAGGTCGAACCCAATTCTTAACCGCCTTAATCTTATGGGGATCTACCATTACCCCTTCTTTTGAAACTATATGCCCCAAAAATGTGTCAGCCTAAATTCACACTTAGAAAATTTTGCGTCCAACCTTCATTTCCTATGAACACCCTGAACAATACGAAGATGGTCGGCATGGTCTTTCTCACTTTTTTAATAGACCAAAATGTCGTCAATAAAGACTATAACAAACAAATCAAGAAATGGC
Organism: Solanum pinnatisectum; assembly: GCA_035578085.1. Classification (NCBI taxonomy): domain Eukaryota; kingdom Viridiplantae; phylum Streptophyta; class Magnoliopsida; order Solanales; family Solanaceae; genus Solanum; species Solanum pinnatisectum. The sequence continues at coordinate 28,596,457 of CM069084.1, read as the reverse complement.
TTGAACATCCCATTCATTAAACTCATGAAAGCTGCAGGCGCATTAGTCAACCCAAAAGACATAACTAGGAACTTATAGTGCCCATAACGGGTTCTAAACACCGTCTTGGGCACATCCTTAGGTCTAATCTTTAACTAATGGTAACTAGACCTTAGATCAGTCTTTGAGAAAATTGACGCACCTTGCAATTGGTCAAAAAGATCATCAATTCGAGGCAATGGGTACTTGTTTCGAATGGTGACCCTATTCAATTGCTGGTAATTTATACACATCCTCATACTACCATCTTTTTTTTTAACAAACAAAGTTGGAGCACCCCACGTGGAATAACTAGGTTGAATAAATCCTTTATCAAAAAGCTCTTGGATTTGAGCCTTAAGCTCTCTTAATTCTGCCGGGGCCATGGAATATGGAGGGATGGAAATGGGACGAGTACCAGGTTCTAAATCGATGGAGAAATCTATATCTTTGTCCGGAGGACTACCAGGCAAGTCATTAGGAAATACTTCTCTAAATTTTGACACCACAGAAATAGACTCAATAGATGGAGACTCAACCTTAACATCCTAAATATGAGCTAAATAAACCAAAAAAACCATGCCCTACAAGTTTCCTAGCCCGAATGGAGGATATGATCTTAGCTTGATTAGGCTTGTGCACTCTTTCCCACTCTAAATTTTCCCTTCCCAGAATTTCTAGAGTTACAGACTTAGTATTACAATTAAGCACAACAAGGGGGACAACCAAGTCATACCTAAGATTATATCAAAGTTAGTCATATCCAAAATCACCAAATCAAGCCAAGTTTGAAAACCCATAAACAAAATAGGACAAGCACGATAGACATGGGTGACTATGACATAATTTCCAACTGGGGTAGAAACATGGATGGGGGCATAAGTATATCACAAATCATTGCAAATTCTGAGGCAAATCGCACGGATACATAAGAACAAGTAGAACCCAGATCAAATAACACATTAGCCATTTGGTCACAGATAATAATAGTACATGTGATCATTGCGTCAGACACCTCTGCCTCGGTCTTGCCCAGAAAGGCATAACACTGAGCTTTATCATCGTGATGGGTGACTTCTCTGCCTGGTTACACTGCACCTCTGCCTGCGTTACCATTTCCCCTACCTCCATGGCCTCACTGATTTCATCCTTACCTACCTTGTGGATGCCCTCGACCATTATTACCATTTTCTGCGGGTACTACTGCTCTAGATTGCTGCTGCGTGGAATCCAACATATGCAGGTGGGGACAATCTCTCCTTATATGCCTAGGTTCTCCACAGTTGTAATATGTATAATCAAAAGATAGCCTGCTGCCCACCGAAGGTGCGGCTCCCTGGCTATCCTAAATCAAATTCTGAGGTGGAGTTATAGAGTAATTACCTATAGAAGCGAGCATAGGGGACTGAATTGGTCGGGCTGCAAGTGTTGGACTCCCTGAACCTCTGGAGTAAGATCCTTGAAAGTTGCCTGAACTTTTGGCTTTCTTAGCCAATGCCTTAGCCTGACCGTCTCGCCTCACCCCCTCCACTTTCTTCACAAAGTCTGTTATCTCATTGAAGATTTTTCCTGTAGAGGTCATATGAACATAAAATACCTGCAACTCAGAATTAAGCCCCTTAACAAATAGACGGATCCTCTCTTCCTCAGTAGTCACCAATTGCGTAGCATATCTAGACAAGGCATGAAACGTGGCCTCATTAGCAGTCACAGAAATACCACCTTTCTCCAAATCCATGAACTCATCTTTCTTACGATCCCTCAAGATCTGAGGCACATACTTTTCCAAAAATAGCATGAAATTGGGTCCAAGTGAGTGGGTGTAAAACCAAAGATCTGAATTCAACATAAGCTCTCCACCACTCTTAGCCTCACCTTGAAGCTGAAAGGTCACAAACTCAACTCCATGCTGATGGACAATTCCCAACTTATAAAGCCTCTCATAACAATCTAGAATGAACTCATAGGCATCCTCACTCTCGGAACCATGGAACACAGGCGGTTTTAGCTTCAAGAACTTGGTCAACATCTCATGCTCATTACCAGTCATAACATGACGCAACAAAGGATGGAAGAAAGCATCATTACCTACATTTCCTCCCACCTTGGGGACAGTGATAGCAATAAGGGGATTGGCGGGAGCTTAATTTGATTGAACAGAGGGAAGCACTCTAGGACCAACAAATCCTTTCAAGAACGACATGATTTGTTGAGCTAACACTCGATCTAAGGGAGGAATACCTATAGTCTCAGCCAGTACCTCTTCCTGTTGTCCAACATTCTCCTCCTCCTCAACTTTTACATTTTCCTCTACCTCTTCATGTTGCGCAAGAGGGGCCTCATTTCTAGGAGCATCTCCAACCGGTGCTTCATCCCTAGTAGGCGCTGCCCTTTCTCGGCCTCTACCCTTAGCTCTTCCTCTACCCTGCCTCAACCGTGACCTCTCGCTGCAGATTCCTCAACTGGAGCATTAACGGGAGCTATGGGCCTGACGCTGTTGAAGCTAGTGTTAAACATCTATACATAAGAGTGAAGGAAGTTAGATACCAATTTGAATCACCAGATACCAATTGGAATCAAGTTATAGCATGAAAAGAGACAAGAGAAAACAGAAAGATTTCCTAAAGTCCTATAGCCTCTCGAAGAAAGGTACAGATGTCTCCATATCATTCCGCAAGACTTTACTAGACTTATTTTGCTACATCGAGATCAACAAACCTAGGCTCTGATACCAACTTTGTGACGACCCAGACCGTCGTGATTGGCACCCACACTAACCCTCCGGTGGGAGAACCACTACTACAACCCAAGCTAACAACTCAACTAAAATACTTAGGCATTTAAGTTACAGAAGCAAGTTAAATGCTAAGGAAATGAATAGGGAGTTCCCATAAAGTCCAAACAAAAGTCCAACAACTAAAACAAATGCGAAAAATATGCTTAGAACCTAAAAGTAAATGTACCAAAACATCTAAAGTTTAACCATAAATCTAAACAAGAAGGGGTATAACCCCATACTAAACATAAGAAATCCTAATGCAATAGTCTAAGTTCAAAATGGTGGACATAGACGAAAGAGAACTCATGGCAGCTCGGAAGAACTGGCTCACCCTTGAATTCGAAGCGATCACTGATCTTCTAAGAGAGGTCTGTCAATAGCTGCCTGAAGATGCCCTGTATTCAACAAAGAAAAAGCAAGTGAAATATCAGTACACAACTATAGTGTATTGGTAGGATCACACGGCTAACCCACTAAGTGCAACATATATAAGTCAATACACCATAATAATAACATGCATACACCGAACATATACAATATCATCATCATTTACAAACAACGTACAATTTCACATTTCTTAAGATACACAATTAAGTCAACTCATTGGTCCACTCATGGAACCCAGACCCAAGCAGTTAGCATACCAAAACATGGTACCCGATCCAATGATTATGCCGGAACGTGGCAATCGATCCCATAATTATGTTGAAACTTGGCAACCTATCAAAGTTAGTGTGTCGGAACGCAACACCTGATCCATTCAACAAGCCACAATTACAATCACAAAGTACATTCTCTAATCATACAATCAAGTCATGATTCATGACATTCATCATTCATATATCCTCATTTACAATTAATGTGATCAATAATGCAACATTCGCATACATACATGTATCATATTGTAGCAAGAACAAACATACATCACACAATCATCACCTACATCAAAACAAGCTTGAAACCCCTAAGAAACTTGATTCTTCCCTTTTCGAATTCGTTCTTCTTGTTCTTGATCTACAAACGATCAATATAACATGAGAATTGATAATCAATAACTAATTATCCGAAATACTAATAATTCTATCAATCCTAGATCATACCCATGATCCCCATACCCATATTAGGGCTTTTTCCACCATAATTCTCATATCAAAACTCTTCCCCATCGATAATTATCCATTAGATTATGTTCTACGGATGGAAAAATGGATTTGGGGAGTGAAAATCTTACCTTTAGCCTTAAGAATGGTGGAAAACTGTCAAGAAAAGCGCTGAGTTCGTTCCTTAGCTCTCAAGTTCAAAATTTGTAGAATAAAATATTTTTGAGGTTTATTTTCGACTTTAAGTCGCGTCTGCCCTGCCATGGCGGCACTCATCCCGCTACAGTGGCCCTGCCCTTGCGGTAGAAATCCGCCTCAGCGGCTTGCATGAAACCAGTGATTAAAATTAATAATTCCAAGACCCCATTTCACAACACACCATCAATCAATGACACTCAAAAACTACCCATTCACACTAGGATCAATTCCAGGAGTTCTACTAGCCCGAATTCAATTCTGTAAAATGGTATGGGTTCCATAAAGACTTATCTATCTACTCATATGATCAAATTCATAATTAGATCATCCAATTGCTACCATATTTCCCTATACCTCATAGACTCCAATTTCATCTAAATCTGGACTAGGTTGGGAAATCTCAAGTGACTAAGAAAAGGTTTTTCGACCTATAATTTTTCGCCGTTGGCTTTTCTATAACGATGGAACCTGATCGTTACACCTCAAAAGTCAAATTATGATCAAGTAACACCGAATCCCATTAAATCACATGAGCACCACCCTGATGAAACTTTTTCAACATCAAAATATGAAATACGGGATGGACACCCGACAAACCTGCAATGACCCGTAAGGTCATTTTGAGAACTAGTCCTCTGTCTTTCATAAAAGTCCCTTTCCATAAATTTAAATGGAAATTTTGAATTACTCTTTGAACTATAGGTATTTAATTAGCGGGTAAATTTTAAATAGTTAAATTTAGTAAGTGGTTAATGGACCAAGTCCATAATATTCAATACCCTAAACAACTTGGCCATGTAAAAACAATTTCCAGTGGCGCACAAAACCTGTAATGTTATTTTCACAAGCGTGCCGCAACTTCGTGTAATGACCAGTTCCCATCATTATAGAAAAGACTATGGGGAAAATCTTTAGGCCAGAAAGCTTTTCCATAGTAACTTGGAATTTTCCAACATAGTTCAGATTTGGATGAAATCGGAGTAAGTAAAGTATAGGGAAAATCTGGTAACAATTGGGTGATCTAGTTATGAATTTGATTACATGAGTAGATAGTTAAGATGTTAAGGAACCCGTATGATTTTATGAAATTAAATTCGGGCAAGTAGAACTTCCGAAATTGATCTTAGTGTGAACAGGTAGTTTCTGAGTATCATTGGATAAAGGTGTGTTGTGAAATGGGGTATTGAAATTCATAATTTAACTCTCTGTTTCCGTGCAAGCCACTAAGGCAGGATTATTGTTGCCAGGGCGGGGCCGCTGTAGCGGGGTGAGTGCCGCCATAGCGGGACAGTCGTGACTTAAGTCGAAAATAAATCCCAAAAATATTTCATTCTGCACTTTTCAACTTTGAGAGCTAAGGAACGACCCCATGTATTTTCTTGATAGTTTTCCACCAATATTTAGGCTAAAGGTAAGATTTTCACTCCTCGAATCCATTTTCTAATATGTAAAATTTAGTTTCATGGGTAATTATCGATGGGAGAGGGTTTTGGTCTAGAAATTTTGGTGGAAAAAGCCCTAATCTGGGAATGGGGATAAAGGGTTTGACCTAGGATTGATATTATTATTATAATTCGATAATTAGGTGTTGTTTATTGATCCTCACATTATTGTAATTGTTGGTAAACCAAGAACGAGCGGAACGAATCCGTAAAGGGAAGAATCAAGTTTCTTAGGGAATTCAAGCTTGTATTGAGGTAGGTGATGGTTGTGATTTCGTGTTGTGTGATGTATGCTTATTCTTGTTTCATTATAATACATGTATGTATGCGAATGTTGCATTATTGATCACACTAATTGTAAATGAGGATAGATGGAAGATGAATGCCATGAGTTCTCTCATGTTTATGTCCACATTTTTAGACTTAGACTAGTTCTTTAGATTTCTTATGTTTAGTATGGGGTTGTACCCCTTCTAGTTTAGATTTATGGTTCTTGTTAGAGATTTGATATATTGACTTTCAGGTTTTAGGTGTTATTCTGCATTTGTTTTATTTTGTTAGACTTTTGTTAGAGTTTATAGGAATTTTATTTATTTTCCTTAGCATTTAAACCTGCTTTCGTAACTTTTAATGCCTTAGTTTGAATTAAGTTGTGTAGTTTTATGGTTAGTTGGGTTGTAGTAATGGTTCTCCCACCGGAGGGTTAGTTTGGGTGCCAATCATGATGGTCTTAGTTGTGACAAAGTTGGTATTAGAGCTTATGTTCGTTGATTTCGATGTACCAAAATGAGTCTGGTAGAGTCTTGCAGAGCGGTACATAGACGTCTGTACTTTTCTTCGAGAGGCAATATGACTTTTGGAAATCTCTTTGTTTTCTCTTGTCTCCTTTTGTGCTATGAATTGATTCTAATTGGTATCTGATGATTTGAATTGGTATCTAACCTTCATCACTCTTCTGTTCGCAGATGGTTAACACTAGGTTCAATGGCGTCAGGCCCGTAGCTCCCGTAAATGCTCCAGTTGAGGAATCTACATCGAGATATCGCGGTCGAGGCTTGATTGTATGATTTTGAGAATATACTTGTGATTATGATTGTGGTTTATTGAATGGATCGGGTGTTGCATTCTGTCACACTAACTGTGATCGATTTCCACGTTCCGGCATAAACATAAGATTAGTTGCCACGTACCGACATAAACATTGGATCGCGTACCAGGTACCGATACACTAATAGTTTGGGTTTGGGTTCTATGAGAGGACGATTGACTTGACATATCTGTATATCTTAGAATTGTGAAATGCTCTGTTGTTCGTAATTTGATGTGGATATTGTATATATTCGGTGTGTGCATGTTATTATTATGTTTTAATGGCTTATGTATATTGCACTTAGTGGGATAGCCATGTGATCCTACTAGTACACTAAGGTTGTGCACTGATACTGCACTTGCACTTTCTTTGTTGAGTACAATGCATCTTGAGGCTGTTATTGTTAGACCTGGCTTAGAAGATCAATGATCATTCGAATTCAAGGGTGAGCCAGTTCTTCCGGGCTGCCATGAGTTCTCTTTCTATTTATGTCCACTCTTTGAACTTAGACTAGTTCTTTAGATTTCTTATGTTTAGCTTGGGGTTGTACCCCTTCTTGTTTGGACTTATGGTTGAACTTTAGATGTTTTGGTACATTGACTTTCGAGTTTTAGACGTTAATTTCCGCATTTGTTTTGGTTGTTACACTTTTGTTGGGAGTTTTTGGGAACTCCCTATTTATTTCCTTAGCATTTAAACTTACTTCTGTAACTTTAAATGCCTTAGTTTGATTAAGTTGTGTAGTTCTTTGGTTAGCTAATTAGTATAAATAGTTCTTCCATCGAAGGGTTAGTGTGGGTGCCAATCACAATGGTCTGGGTTGTGACACTTCAAAAGAGATTCTCATAGCTTCAGGTTAGCCGCTTTGAACGTGTATATTCTCAATGTCATAATTGTTCTATTAGAACGATAATGAATTGAAGTTGGAGAATTATCATTCATTACAAGTGAATTTGATTATTTTTGTCCTATTAGATTATAATGAATTGACATCATGAAATCTATGTTAAAATAATAATATAATGATATTCACACTTTGGATAATGTTGATTGGTTAGAAATATATATATATATATATATATATATACACTAAAATGTCAGATGGTGGTATTGATTTTATTTAGCCCTAGGACAATATGATGGTTATTTTAATTATTGAATTTTATATGAGAATTTATTTTATACTAATGAAGTAGATCAGAAAGTAATGGCTGATCCGTTCCTTTAAATTGTATTCTAATTATCATCAATTATACTCTCCTTATTAAATGTATAGATACTAGAATCTAGAAATTTGATAAGCTTGATGTTAAATATGATAAATTTGGTGTACATTTGTTCGTACCCCATATGTTTTCAAAGACAATGGTCAAGACATGTTGCGCTCTATAATTTATTTATGGAATATAAGTTTGGGGCCTACGATTTATGAATAATTTAGTTTTAATAGAATTTTAGCTTTATCCTTGTGGGTTTGAATTTAATTTTAATTTGGGTGATTTTTCGAGTCTAGGCTAGACACATAATAATATGGGTCTATTGATAGCTTTGAAATTCTTATTGTAATTATTTATTTGAATCGATTGCATTGATTTGGAATCCCAGCGAAATAGGAAGACTCAAGTCCCAGAGTGATTGTTCGACTAATTGAGGCAAGTGAATTTCTAAACCCTTATTAAGTGCATAGAATCGTGTATCTCCTTGTTGTATGTGTTGGGGAGTAATGAAACTAGTGATGGATTGACTTGTCCATATTGATTAATTCTAATGATGAAAAATGGGTAGTAAAAGGCAATGTGATTAATTGTTGGTGTGTGATGTGTTGAGAATGGTTTGAAAGGCTTGTTGCCTCATTGTTGATGTTGTATCATATGATTGTGTTGTTCTGAATTGTGCATTATTATAAAAATTACCATCTCCTCATTATTTGTGTGAACAGGTCATTTGCATTGTTCTTAGACATGATTGTGATAAGTGTTATGTGAATTGAGAAGGAGTAAGAAATTATAGAGGATGTACCATTTTGAGGGACGTGTTGCGCACCGCAACAGATACTATATTTTGAGGGACGTGTCACGCGCCACAATGAATACTATATTTCGAGGCACGTCTCGCACGCTGCGGCATACACTATATATCGAGGGTCGTGTCGCACGCCTCAATGGATGCATGGACAGATATGTCCCCCATGGGTCCCGGACTGAGTGACAACGGGTGTGTATCACTAGGTCAGACATGCATCATTATACTTGACATTGCATTCCATTTCATTGCATATCTTTATCATTAGTGAACTTAATATTGTGTTTTGCTAATCTTGTTAGTGCCTTTCTGTGGAACTTGTGATTGATGAATATTGAGCTTGTTGTTAAGGATATGTGATTGTTAGATTGTTGCTATTGAGCTGTGTGATGTGTGAATTGTGAACTATTAGGTTGGGATGGTTTTATGCAGGTTGTAGTTGTGGAGGTTGTGATTGATGAATATTGATTTTGTTGTTGAGGATATGTAATTGTTAGAGTGTTGTTGTTGAGTTGTGTGCTATGTAAATTGTGAACTGTTAGGTTGGATTGGTTTTATGCAGGTTGTATACTATAGTTGTGGAGGTTTGGTTGGGGTGTAAGGAGTACCCGTATTCTATTGCCTTAGCTTATGTTTAGAAGTTTACTTTCTGAGTACCGTGTGATTTGGTATTCACCCCTTGCTACTACATATTTTGTAGGTTAGCTTGGATCTTTGTGTTACTCTATATACTCTCCTTATCTGAGCCTTCCTGTGGAGAATTGTGAGGTAGATGTTTATCATCTCAGGGACCTTCTTACTTCTATTTATAATCTTGTTATATTTTAGAAACAATGTCATTTAAGACTTTTATCTTTCCTTCGAATCAATTGTAATACTTTAGAGGCTTGTACATGTGACTACCAGGTTATGGGGTATATTTGAGTTGATTATAAATTTCCGCACTATTTTGTAGTATTAAACTTGTATTCTCATTTTACTTCCGTATTCACCGTATTAGTTAGATTTTAGGCTGACTTGTCTTGATGGGATAAGACGAGTCCCATCACGTCGATTTTTGGGTCGTGACAAAATGGCATCAGATCCCCAAGTTCATAGGTTTCACGTGTATACAAGTCAAGTCTAAGTAGAGTCTCGAAGATCGATACAGAGCTGTCTGTACTTATCTTCGAGAGGCTATAGTGACTTATAGAAAAAAATCTTCACTTTTTGAATCTTTATCGTGCATTCTTCGTACAATTTGATTTTTATCGCTTCATTCCACTCTCTCACTTATAGTGATGAGTCGTGCGTGGTTCATCATGTGAGCAGTTGCTGTGTCGTGTATGACTTGGATGTTAGACCTAATACTAAAGTGGAACTGATAAACTTATGGAAAAAAATGTGTGATTAGATTCAAAATTTTCAGCAATTTGAAGGGGTTGAGCAAGGTTAGTGACCCTAGTAGAGTGAATAATACTTGTGTGGTATATACGATATTTAGAGTGATTTAACTATTGGAAGTGGAATGATTAAGGAATGACTAGATAATTAATGTTGTAACTTTGAAATATACAGTTAGTAAAGTTGTCATAACATGTATGAGTTGCCTAGCGAATAATGAGAGTGATGTTACGGCAATTGAGGTCAAAATATCTTTTGTGGTTTCATAGATTGAGTGTATACCAAAGAGGGTCATGATATGACTACTACACAGTACCGATGTTTACTTGGTTAGAGTTATGGAGTGTATTACTTCTGCCATCAACCCGATCTCTGAAGGAGTGCTTATTGCTTTGGGTTAGAGACCGAAAAACTTAATAATGTTTTGCAACTACTCAAGGGGTAGGATGTGTTCTAGTGGTGGATCTAACAGGCTTTCATGGTGTAGTACTAGTTGTATATGGAAATAGATACGTCGATTGTCAAGTGAGAATACTAACTACTTAAGGAGTTATCAGTTGTATTACATGCTCGTATAATGAGATTTGATGTTGCATTCACATTTGAGAAACTAACTAGCTTATTACTACGGATGATTGGGTTAAGTGTTGTTTATAAGAAAGATTTTAGTGGTGGATAATTGGTACGATATTAATGTGTTAGGTTGTAAAATGAATCTCGAAAATTTTAGATGAGGACTAGTGGTTTCATCGTAAGCTCTAAGGGAGTGGATAGATACCAGAATGAAAAGTTTATGGGTAAAGAAAGTCACAAAGAGTATACTCGTGGGAATGTAATTGAAGGTTTTAGTAAAACAAAAGTGCATATACAAGTGGGTTAGTCCTTTGGAATTGGTTGTTATAGCTGGGTTTGAGATGTTAGGTCGATGACAAGGTTGACTTCATGGTGATGGTAGGGGCTAACTGAGCATGATGATAATAAGAGTGTGTGATGGATTGTGATTGAGATGCAACTATATGATAAGAATTGTTGGTTAAACAAATTTTTGTATTGTAATGACGACTTGCGAGTATCTAAGATTGTGGGTTGCTACTATCTGGTGAGTAGTGTGGTTGCACGGAAAGTTGTATGAGGTGCTGAGACACCGCTTGAATAGAATTGAAAGGAGTTAGAGTCATAAATAAAAAGAATTACTGGTATGTAGTTTATCTTTCATCAGGGAGAGAGAACTAGGATATTTACTTTGACTACAAGAGTTAAAAATGTATCTTCAGAGGAAGTGGGAGATTTGGGTTCAAAGACACGTGGTTCAATCTAGTTTACTTTGGTTATGGTTATAATGTTACGTGACATTCATATGGGTTAGAATTTGTTGGATAAGATTTGAGAAAGAAATCTACAGACATTCGGCTCGAGTGTTGTGATAACTTTTTTGTGGTTTTGAGTTTGGTAACTGATATGGTTGGATTAAAAATTTTAAGTTATTCATTGTAAGACTACTATCATGATAGTATTTTTTTTGTGTCAAGTTATGGATTGGAAAGGTAAGAAAGGATCGATCGAATCATATATTGAGCATTTTAGAGAACTTGTGCATAGTCTGGGTAATAAAGTTTGTTTTGATTGTTAGAGGACCTTAGGAAGGTTTTCACTTAAAGGTGTTGGTTTAGAGTATAAGGTAACATGCCATGGGTTGTTGGTCAAACGATAAGATTGGTAAGTGAGTTAGCGAAAGGAACAAGAGTCTGGTATATTGAAGAGTTCAAGGTATTTAGAATTTTCGACATAGGAATGATTTAATAAAGATGAAAGACTAAGACCTCTCATATAGATTCTTGGTTCGGAGTTAAAAGTTGTATGAATTCTTTTCTTTGTGTTTAGATATGACTATGAGATCTGAACTGGTTCGGCATAAATTTACTAGGAGTTTATCAGCGACTTTATGAAGATTGGGTTTTTGTTTGGGTGACAAATGGAGATGTGTGGAAGATTTTGTGTTGTTGTGTGGGGCTAAATTGTTCAAGTTATGGTAGTGACTTATGGATGAGCAAATATATGGACCTACAGTTCTACATGTTTATTGAGGATTTTAAGGAGAGTCAAACGACTCTATTGATGGGACTACACACACTGTTATGATGTGTTACATAGACATTTGATGGTGAATAGAGGTCATGAGATTATGGTATATATAATTATTAGAGTGACTAAGGATTTCTTTGAGTTTTGAAATGAGGTACATGATGGTATGAATGGTAGTTGAAATATTGTATGTGAAAGTTTGTGTGAAGTTGAATTTGGGTGTGATTCAATTGTTGTACCTCGATGCAAAAGTACTATTAGATTTGGAATTAGTTTTATTAGTCTTAAGTGTGACCTGCATCTTCATGAAATGCTTAAATGGAAAGAGATGGAGGCATAGTTGGAAATTTTTGGAGGCTATAATGTATTTACTAAGAAGACTTTGATACCAATGGCGGTTTGAGATTAAGGTAAATGGTTGGTGTGGTTATGATGTTTATTAGTATTAAGAGTGTTGGCTTCAATTGAGTATTGTGAGAAGTATGTGGGGTTTTATATATTGGGCATTTGTGAGATTGTAATGGGGATCAAACTGGTTGATTATGGGTGGCTAAAAATCAAGTAAATAGAGTGAGATGAATGATTTTTTTTTTGATATGGGCACTATGAAGAATTATCTAGTATTATTCGATCTTGGTTCTGTATATTCTTATGTGACACCTACTTCGTTTTGGCTATGATTTGGAGTGTAATTAGCTATCTATGCCCACACATGTTTCCACATCTATGGGTGAATTCCTAGTGCTGGATCGGGTGTACCGTTCTTGTGATTGTCCTATTAGTTGGGTGAAATTCTTGGGCAGATTTGGTCATTTTAGTTATGAAAAATTTAGTGTTGTTTGGGATAGTTGAAGTATACAAGTGGTTCTACATGCACAACCTTGCTTATGGGAACTTATATAAGAGTTACTATGAAGAGTTGCAATTGTCTAAGAGTGTTGTTAGAGGTTCTGTATTTTGAAGTGACTCTCTTGTTGGGTTTACTTGATCATTTTCTTCTTTGGGTTAGATAAGTTTAATTCTACCTTGATGAGTACCGGATGTCTAAAGAACGGATTTTTTTATAACTTAAGCTTGTGAAAAGATTGTGTTGTGAAAAGGAAATCTTGATAAGACTTATGATGGTTTGTGCATTATGAGTGTGTGGTGGTTGGTTCAAGTTCACTTCTGGTTGTAGCCGGTATCGATTCAAAATGTTATCTTGGTTATGTAATAAAAGATTTGTCATGATGGTTGTGTTATGGTCTAGTAGATTTCAGCTTACATTGGATTCATGGATTACTTTGTGGCCTGATAATCACTCCTGATTTGTAGATCTTCCAAAGTTTGATTTGAAAGTTCAGTTCTTAGTAGTTGATCTTGATGGAATGGTCTTAAGGATGAGCTCACTTAGAGAGATAAACACCAACTGGTAGGTCATACCTCAGGCTTTTGGTAATGTCGGTTATTCTTTCTTATCCTTCTTTATGTTCAAGGACGAACATGATTTTTAGTGGTGGATAATGTAATGACCCGTAAGGTCATTTTGAGAACTAGTCCTCTCTCTTTAATAAAAGTCCCTTTTCGTAAATTAAATAGGAATTTTGAATTACTCTTTGAACTACATGTATTTAATTAGCGGGTAAATTTCAAATAGTAAATTTGAGTAAGTGGTTAATGGACCAAGTCCATAATATTCAATACCCTAAACTACTTGGCCATGTAAAAACAATTTCTAGTGGCGCACAAAACCTGTAATGTTATTTTCACAAGCATGTCGCGACTTCGAAAGAGATTCTCACAGCTTCAGGTTAGCCACTATGAACGTGTATATTCTCAATTTCATAAATGTTCTATTAGAATGATGATGAATTGAAGTTAGAGAATTATCGTTCATTAGAGGTGAATTTGATTATTTTTGTCCTATTAGATTATTATGAATTGACATCATAAAATCTATATTAAAATAATAATATAATGACATTCACTCTTTGGATAATGTTGATTGGTTAGTAATATATATATATATAGAATTTATACTAAAATGTCAGACGGTGGTATTGATTTTATTTAGCACTAGGACAATATGATGGTTATTTTAATTATTGAATTTTATATGAGAATTTATTTTATACTAATGAAGTAGATCATAAAGTAATGGCTGATCCGTTCCTTTAAATTGTATTCTAATTCTCATAAATTATACTCTCCTTATTAAATGTATAGATACTAGAATCTGGAAATTTGATAAGCTTGATGTTAAATATGATAAATTTGGTGTACATTTGTTCGTACCCCATATGTTTTCAAAGACAATGGTCAAGCCATGTTGCGCTCTATAATTTATTTATGGTATAAATTTGGGGCCTACAATTTATGAATAATTTATTTTTAAAGAATTTAAGCTTTTCCTTGCAGGTTTGAATTTTATTTTATTTTGGGTGTTTTTTTTGAGTTTAGGCTAGACACATAGTAATATGGGTCTATTGTTAGCTTTAAATTCTTATTGTAATTATTTATTTGAATAGATTACATTGATTTGGAATCCCAACGAAATAGGAAGACTCAAGTCCTAGAGTGATTGTTCGACTAATTGAGGCAAGTGGATTTGCAAACCCTTGTTAAGTGCATAGAATCGTGTATTTCCTTGTTGTATGTAAATATTTGGGAGTAATGAAACTGGTGATGGGTTGACTTGTCAATATTGATTAATTCTATTAACGAATTGTGGGTAATAAAAGGCAATGTGATTAATTGTTGGTGTGTGATGTGTTGAGAATGGTTTGAAAGGCTTGTTGCCTCATTGTTGATGTTGTATCACGATTGTGATGTTGTTAGTTGTGCATTATTATGAAAATGGTCATATCCTTATTATTTGTGTGACATGTCATTTGCATTGTTCTGAGACATGATTGTGAGAAGTGTTATTTGAATTGAGAAAGAGTAAGACATTAAAGAGGATGTACCATTTTGAGGGACGTGTCGTGCACCGCGATGGATACTTTATTTTGAGGGACGTGTTACGCACCACGACAAATACTATATTTCGAGGGATGAGTCACATGCTGCGATGAATACTATACATCGAGGGTCATGTCGCACGCCGCAGTGGATGCATAGACAGATATATCCCCTATGGATCCCGGAGTGAGAGATAGTGGGTGTGTATCACTAGGTTAGACATGCATCACTATACTTGACATTACATTCCATTGCATTGCACATATTTATCATTAGTGAACTTAATATTGTGTTTTGCTGATATTGTGAGTGCCTTTTTATGGAACTTGTGATTGATGAATATTGAGCTTGTTGTTGAGGATATGTAATTGTTAGAGTGTTGTTGTTGAACTGTGTGCTATGTGAATTATGAACTGTTAGATTGGACTTGTTTTATGCAGCTTGTAGTTGTGGAGGTTGTGATTGATGAATATTGAGCTTGTTGTTGAGGATATGTAATTGTTAGAGTGTTGTTGTTGAGTTGTGTGCTATGTAAATTGTGAACTATTAGGTTGGGCTGATTTTATGAAGGTTAGAGTTGTGGAGGTTTGGTTGGGGTGTAAGGAGTACCCGTATTCTATTCCCTTAGCTTGTGTTTAGAAGTTTACTTGCTGAGTACTGTGTGGTTTGGTACTCACCCCTTGCTACTACATTTTTTGTAGGTTACTAGGTTGGATCTTCATGATACTCTATATTCTCTCCTTATTCGAGGCTTCTTGTGGAGATTTGTGAGGTAGCTGTTTATCATCTCAGCGGATCTTCTTACTCCTATTTATGATCTTGTTCTATTCTAGAAACAATGTCATTTAAGACTTTTATCTTTCATTCGAATCAATTGTAATACTTTAGAGGCTTGTACACGTGACTACCAGGTTTTGGGGTATATTTAAGTTAATTATAAATTTCTGCACTATTTTGTAGTATTAAACTTGTATTTTCATTTTACTTTCGCATTCACCGTATTAGCTGGATTTTAGGCTGACTTGTCTTGGTGGTATAAGACGAGTGCCATCATGCCTATTTTTGGGTTGTGACAAAACCAGGTGGCAAAGCCAACTGATACGCCACCTTACCAATACGCTCCATAATCTCGAAAGGACCAATATACCTTGGGCTCAACTTGCCCTTCTTTCCAAATCTCATCACACCCTTCATAGGTGAAACCTTCAATAGAACCCACTCTCCCACCATGAACTCCCATTCACGAACCTTCTGATCTGCATAACTCTTTTGCCTACTCTGAGCCATGATAAGTCTATCTTGGATTAACTTAACCTTGTCCAAGGACTCTCTCAGCAGATCTGTACCCTACGGTCTAACCTCAAATGCATCAAACCAACCAATTGGAGATTGATATCTCCTACCATACAAAGCCTCAAAAGGTGTCGTATCAATGCTCGAATGGTAACTATTAATGTATGCAAACTCTGCTAAAGGCAAGAACTGATCCCACTGACCACCAAAGTTGATCACACACGCCCGCAACATGGCCTCAAGAACCTGAATAGTCTGTTCAGACTGAGCGTCAGTCTGAGGGTGAAAGGATGTACTAAGATCCACCCGAGTGCCCAACTCCTTCTGCATAGACTACCAGAAATGCGATGTAAATTGTGTTCCACGATCTGAAATAATAGAAATAGGAACCCTATGCAAACAAACTATATCTCGAATATAGATCTTGGCTATCTTCTCTGAATTATAGGTAGTTGAATTGGTACGAAGTGTGCAGACTTAGTCAATCGATCCACGATGACCCATATAACATCAAACTTACCCAAGGTATATGGCAACCCTACCACAAAGTCCATAGCAATACACTCCCACTTCCACTCAGGTATGGGCATCCTCTGAGTTACACCTCCAGGCTTTTGATGTTCATACTTCACTTGGTGACAATTCAAACACCGAGATACAAAATCTACTATGTCCCTCTTCATACGACACCACCTATAATACTGCTTCAAGTCACGATACATCTTAGTAGCCCCTAGATGAATAGAGTACCTCGAACTATGGGCCTTCTTAATGATCAATTTAGTCAATTCACTTGTCTGAGGAACACAAATACGACCTTTTATCCTAAAAACTCCCTCACTATCAAGAATTGCATCCTTGGCTTCTCCTTTTGACACCTTGTATCTAATCTTACATAAATCACCATCATCAAACTGTTGAGCCCGAATATGCTCTAACAAGGATGACCTAGCCGCCATATAAGCCAACACCTTACCAGATTATGAAATATCAAGCCTTACAAAGCTATTGGCCAAGGATTAGACATCCGTAGCTAAAAGGGCGCTCGCTAGCCTGAAACAAGGCTGGACTACCTATACTTACTGCCTTTCGACTCAAGGCATATGCCATCACATTTGCCTTACGCGGATGATAAAGAACAGTCATGTCGTAAACTGTGAGCAACTCCAACCACCTCCGCTGCCTCAAATTCAGATCCCTCTGATTGAATATATATACTGGAGACTACGATGATCCGTGAACACCTCACAATATACACCATAAAGATAATGCCTCCAAATTTTCAATGCAAACACAACAGCCGCCAACTCCAAATCATGAATAAGATAGTTCTTCTTATGAACCTTAAACTTCCTCGAAGCATAAGCTATCACCTTCCCCTTCTGCATCAATACGCAACCAAGACCGATTCGAGAAGGATCAGAATATATTACAAAACTCTCTCCCTCCATGGGTAGGGTCAAAATTAGAGCAGTAGTTAATAAAGTCTTGAGCTTTTGAAAACTCACCTCACACTCATCAGACCACTGGAAAAACCACTTCTTTCTAGGTTAATCTAGTTAATGGGGATGTAATGGATGAGAACGCCTCTACAAACCATCGATAATGACCTGCAAAGCCTAAGAAACTCTGAATCTCAGTAACTGAAGCAGGTCTGACCCAATCTCTAATTGCCTCAATCTTCTTAGGATCCACCATAATACCCTCCTTGGACACTACATGTCCCAAGAATGCTACCGAACTAAGACAAACCTCACACTTTGAAAACTTTGTATAAAGTTTCTTCTCTTTTAAAATCCCAAGCACAATTCTCAAATGATGCTCGTGTTCCTCCTTAGTGCGGGAGTATATCAATATATCATCTATGAAAACAATAAAAAAGGAATCGAAGTACGGTCTGAACACTCTATTCATCAAGTCTATAAAAGCTGCTGGGGTATTTGTCAATCCGAAAGACATCACCAAAAGCTCGTAATGGCCATAATGTGTTCAAAATGATGTCTTAGGGATATCCTCCACCCTAACCTTCAGCTGATGATAATTGGATCTCAAGTCAATCTTGGAGAAAATAGAATTACTCTGCAGCTAATCAAATAAATCATCAATACGAGGTATCGGGTACTTATTTCTGATGGTTACCTTGTTCAACTGCCGATAGGCAATACACATATGCATCGATCCATCTTTCTTTTTCACAAATAACATTGGAGCACCCCAAGGAGATACACTAAGTCTTATAAAACCCTTGCTCAACAAACTGCAACTCCTCCTTTAATACGATAAGGAGGAATGAAAATATGTTAAGTGCCTGGCTCTATGTCAATACAAAAATCAATATCACGATCAGGTGGAAGACCTGGTAAATCTGTCGAAAATACCTCCGAAAATTCACTTACCACCGGAATAGATTCAAGCATAGGACTCTCAACACTAGTATCTCAAATGTGCGCCAAGTAATCCAAACATCTTCTTTCTACCCAGTGATGAGCCTTAAGAAATGATATCACCCCTTTAGGAGGGCGACTAAGAGAACCTCTACATTCTACTATAGGAAATCAAGGCATAGCTAATGTAATTGTCTTGGCATGACAATTTAAATTTGTGTGATAAGGAGATAACCAATCCATACCAAGAATAATATCAAAATATACCATATCTAAGACCTTTAAATCTGTATGAGTGTCATATCCTATTAAGGTAACTATACATAATTGATACACCCGATCTACCACTACAGAATCCCCAACAAGAGTAGAACATGTACCGGCAAATCAAGAGACTCACATAATATATCCAGACTTGAAGCAAAATATGTGGAAACATAAGAATAAGTATAGCCTGGATCAAATAATATAGTAGGTGGTCGATGACAAATTGGAATAATACTTGTGATACCAACATCTGAAGCCTCAGCCTCTGGCCTGCCCAGAAAAGCATAATAGTGAGAACGACCGCCCTCAGATTGTGAACCTCCACGACCACCACCTCGACCAAAAGGAGAACTACCTATACCTGAATGAGAACCATATCTACCACTCTATACACCTCTCCTAGTTGGAGGTTGAGCAACCCTACAAGTCTAAGCTTGAGAACCTTGATGTAAGCCCCTACGTCTGGTCCTAGGGCAATCTCTCACAAAGTAACCCATATCACCACACTCAAAACAACTCCTAAGAGACGTAGGCTGATGAGAGGAACCTTAATGACCAGAATGTCCTTCACGGCCTACAGGCTAGAGGATAAACCCTGTGAAGTATGCACCAAACTTGAAGAACTATGCCCAGCGTAACTAGCCTCGTATAACAACATGAATGTGTCTGATAGACTGAGAGTGATAACCTCTCCCTAAGTAACCTCGACTCCTAGGCAGAGCACCATTATAATCACCTGAATGATGCGTCCTCTTTCCCTCATGCTATTCAAATCCCTCACGTCAAATCATCTCCAACTCCTTTGCAGCATCTACCACCTTCTGGAATGGAACACCAGAAATAGCTACCTGAGAAACTCCTAGATGAATCAAAATAATCAGCCCCTCAACAAACCTTCTCACTCTCTTAGCCTCCGTGGGAAGTATCATCGAAGCATGCTTAGCTAAGGCATGAAATTTACCCTCATACTCTGCGACTGACATACCATTTTGTTGCAAACCCTTGAACTTGGCCCTCTTGCGCTCCCTCTCACTGCGTGGAACAAACTTGACTATAAATACCTAAGTAAACTGAGTCCATGATAGTGGAGGGGATCAAGTTGGCCTACTACTAATATAATCCCTCCACCTCTGCTTGGTAGAGCCAGTCATCTGAAATGATGTGTAGTCAACTCCATAAGACTCCACTAATCTAAGATTATGCAAACTCTCATGAAAGCTAACTATAAATTCATATGCATCCTTAGTTAAGTCACCAGTATAAGTCAGGGCATTCATTAGTCTGAACCTCCCAAACATCTTTTGTTCATCAATGGTCATGGAAGACCTATTCGCCAAGTGTGATACAATACCTGGAAATTCCATACTACTAAATGGGGAGCTACAACTATCACACCCCGAGCCTACACCCTGGGCGGGACTAGCACTAAAGAACCATTGCTCGCCCCAAGAAAACTCTTGGCCTGGCTTACTTACTCAACGGCAGACTTAAACATAAGAAATAGTCTCAAATATAACTCATGCAATAACTTAAGAGATAATAACTTAGCCAAAATTGCAACTCAAGTCTTAACATATACAACTGAAAATGGAAAGAATAAAGAACTATAACTACTTGTCTATGAACCCTCTAAAACAAAGAGTGATGTCGGGACAAGACCCTTGATCATCCTAACAACTAAAGTACTAAGTCAAATGATAAGGAGTCCTCCGAAAAGCAAGAAGGCTTAACAACTAACTCTGAGTGCTCAATTGGATCAATGAGGCACTGGATGCTGATCCTGGTTACCTGTGTTTGCATCATATAATGATGCAGGCCAAATGGTATTAATACATTGAATGTACGAGTATGTGAGGTGAATACTAAACAAGACATAAGCTTGAAAGGAATCTGAAAAGAACACTTCCCTTGGCTTTACTCAACTCATGAATAACTCAACTCAAATGCAAAGTAAACAACAATAATGGTGCAGTTATACAAACAATTTAAAACAGGAGGTAGCAGCTCAATTTATTAAAGAAATGCAATCATAACCCAGTTTACATGTAAAGTAATATAATACTGTGGGAGTTTCTCTAACCGACAACCACCACTATGAGCCTAAATGATGATACAACATCTTGCCCATGCTGCCAGAACTGGCCTTTACTTTCTGTCATATAAAACTCCTTAACTAAGTGGATCCATAGTCTATTCTAAAAATCACTAAGGAATCATGTAAAAAGTATGATCCTTTTCTACCCATGATGGCTACATGGCTTATGGAGACTTGAGTAATTATGAACTCGCGTCCCCATATCGGTGCTTCATACTACTCCCAAAATATACTCAGCTCATATGTTTTTAAAACAAAACTCTTTCTTTGGTTTGAGATAATTACTTAAAACTTAGCTTAAAAGATCTCTTGGAAATCGGTGCTTTCTTTCTTGCTCATATGTGAAAACATTTTAACTCTTGGGAATACTTAGTTCCCGTATAATCTTTGAAGAAATGAACTTTACTCTTACTCTTTACTCAACTCAAAGCTTAAGTCTGAAAACAAATTTAAAACGTTTGTGAAAGAATTTTGGAAAACTATATGAACTTCTCTTGACTTAACTCTTAACCTCTTGACTTGACTCTTAACTTTCCTTAAATGGAATTATGGATTCAAGGTTCATGATCTCATATTTATGGATGATTTCATGATTTTTAGACGTACCTTAGAGTATAGAAATCGACTAGAAAACATAGGTACGCTGTTAAGGAACTAGTACAGAAAGATGGGGAAAAGGTGGAAGAACTGGTGTCCCTGGCATCTTGAGAGGCACATGATGCCAACCCTTGAATTTTAGGGACTGACTTGGGGCACTCTGGATGGTGCGGCACCCCAGAGGTCAAACTTTAGAGCCCCTTTTGGGGTGCTCTGGCTGGGGCAGCACCCCAGGCCCCTGCCCGGGTGAACTCTGACTTTTCCTCTTCGTTTTTCAACTCTAAACCCCTAATTTCAACATGTTTCTTCCCCCCAAGCATATAGAGTCAACTATACAATCACTATAAGTAAGATTCAACTCGAAAACACACCTAAAATCATGGATCAAACTCAAGAAAATTCAACAACAAGAACCCACAAGATTTCAAACGAATAATCATCAAGAACTCATGAGATTTGCTTTCAAAACAATACAACTTTGCTGAATTGAATCATAATTGGCACATGGGTGAACTAACCCAATGCTATGCGATCTCACATACCTTGTAGGGATTAACCCTTGGCGAAATCCACACGCAATTCTCCAAGAAATCGACGAATCCTTGATTCTTCTCCTCTTTTCTCCTCTTCTTTTCTCTTCTCTCAAAACCCTAACTCTTTTGCAAAAGCATAAACTAGCCAAGTTCAGTTTAGACCCCAACTAATTACCAAAAAATGAAATTAATTTAATAAGGTATGGAAAAAACCATAAAGCCCTTCTAAAATCCGGATTAGACTTTTCTTATTTGAACAACCCAAATTCAAATGGGCATATTTCACTCATACAAACTCAGAATTACACAAACTCGGCGGGGTTGGAAAGATTATTCCAAGATCTTTCCTACGGTATCTGTAAGAACATTTAACTCATCCCGATCTTAGAGTTATGGTCGTTTGAAGTTTACTAAAACTCAAACTTAACCAATTTTCCAGATTTTTCATTATTTCCAAAAATGACTATTTCCAATTCTATCTCTTTCTAGTTCTTTCAAATAGCGAGGTGTTACAATATCTCCCCATTGGGAACATTCATACTCGAATGATATAACTAGGCTAAGGATGTAACAACTCTTACTAGGCTAAGGGTGTAACAACTATCCTTTAGTTCAAACACCCAACAAGTAAATCTAACACATAAAGTATATAAATTAAAGAGTACTAAGAAGAGAATTAGTACCTTGGTCTGGAATTTCTCTGAGCTCAAAGAGATGTGGATATCTCTTCTTCATATCCTCCTCAGCATCCCAAGTAGCTTCTTCATCAAATTGGTTCCTCCAAAGGACTTTGATTGATGCTACTTCCTTAGTCCTCAACTTGCGCACTTGGCGATCTAGAATCTGAACCAGAATCTCCTCATAGGATAAGCTATCCTTGATACCAATATCTTCAGTAGGTATTATAAGCGAATGATCGCCCATGCACTTCTTCAACATGGAAATATGAAATACCGAATGAACTGCTGCTAACTCTTGAGGTATCTCTAACTCATAAGCTACATTACCAACCCTTTTGGATATTTTGTAAGGGCCAATATACCGGGGACTAAACTTCCCCTTCTTACCAAATCTCATAACACCCTTCATGGGTGAAAATTTCAAGTATACCCAATCATCTACTTCAAACTCTAACTCCTTTCTCCTAACATCAGTGTAGGATTCTGATGACTCTGCTGTGTCTTCATCCTCTCTTGAATGACTTTCACTTTCTCCATAGATTGATGAACTAAGTCTAGTCCTATCAACCCAGCTTCACCAACTTCAAACCATCCAATAGGAGATCTGCATCTTCTCCCATAAAAAGCTTCATAAGGAGCCATTTGGATGCTAGAGTGGTAATTACTGTTGTAAGCAAATTCAATAAGAGTTAGGTGATCATCCCAATAACCTTTGAAATCAATCACACAAGCCCTAAACATATCCTGTAAGGTCTGAATAGTGCACTCTACTTGACCATCCATCTGAGGATGAAAGACAGTACTTAAGTTTACTTTTGTACCTAAGCCTTTCTGAAAAGATTTCTAGAAATGTGCAGTAAATTGGGCACCTCTATCTGAAATAATCGAAATTGGCACCCCATGAAGTCTAACTACCTCTTGAATATAACTTAGCATAATCCTCTGCTGTATGGGTAGTCTTAACTAGCAAAAAGTGGCCTGATTTTATCATTCTATCAACAATCACCCAAATAGAATCATGTTGCCTGCGAGACTGTGGTAAACCTGTGATGAAGTCCATATTGATCATCTCCCACTTCCATTCTGAAAGTTCTATATTCTAAACCATACCACCGGGCCTTTTATGCTCTACTTTAACTTGTTGGCAATTCGGGCACTTAGCAAAAACTCTGCAATGCCCTTCTTCATACCACTCCACTAATAAACCTCTCTCAAATTGTGATACATCTTTGTGGAAATTGGATGAATGGAATATCTGGAGCTATGAGCTTCCTCCATGATCCTTTCTTGGAGTTCATCCACCCTTGGTACACACAACCTACCTTGATACCTCAATACTCCATCTCCCCTTTGTTCAAAAGCCAATACATTTTGCTTATGAACATTTCCCTTCAATTCAAGAAAAATAGGGTCTTGGTCTTGTTTCTCTTTTACTTCAGACACTAAGGATGATTCAGCCCCATTCATCACCACTACTTGTCTTGCGTACCTTCTAGTAAGGTCAATACTGGGGCAGTAGTCAACTTCTTTTTCAATTCCTGAAAGCTTTTCTTACAAGTTTCAGACCATTGGAACTTCACTATTTTCTGAGTTAACTAGGTCAAAGGGGATGAATAGACGAGAACCCCTCTACGAACCTTCTATAATAGCCAGCCAAACCCAAGAAACTCCTAATATCAGTTGGAGATATGGGTTTGGGCCAATACTGCATTATCTCTATTTTCTGGGTATCAACTTTAATTCCCTCTCTAGACACAATGTGGCCTAAGAATGCCACAGACTGAAGCCAAAACTCACACTTAGAGAACTTGACATATAACTCTCTATCCTTTAAAGTTTGGAGAACTATTATAAGATGACTAGCATGATCTTCTTCATTCCTCGAATAGATTAGTATGTCATCAATAAATACGACAACAAACATATCTAAATAAGGTTTGAATACTCTATTCATAAGGCCCATGAATGCTGCAGGAGCATTGGTCAAACCAAAGGACATAACTAAAAACTCATAATGACCATAACGGGTCCTGAATGTTGTCTTTGGAATATCACAATCCCTTACTCTTAACTGATGGTAGCCTGATCTCAGGTCTATCTTAGAGAAATAGGTAGCACCCTGTAGATGATCGAAAAGATCGTCGATTCTCAGAAGAGGATACTTATTATTGATAGTAACCTTGTTCAACTGACGGTAATCTATACACATCCTAAGGGAACCATCCTTCTTCCTCACAAACAAGACCGGAGCGCCCCAAGGTGAGACACTTAGTCGAATAAAACCCTTATCAAGGAGATATTTCAATTGCTCTTTAAGCTCTTTCAACTCTGTTAGAGCCATTCTATATTGCAGAATAGATATAGGACGAGTATCTGGAAGAATGTCTATACCGAAGTCTATTTCTCTCTCACGAGGGACTCCAGGAAGATCATCAGGAAAGACTTCAGGAAACTCTTTCACTACTGAAACTGATTGAATATGAGGTATCTCAACACTAGAGTCATTAACTCGGACTAAGTGATAGATACACCCCTTTGAAACTAACTTTATCTCCTTAAGGTTCGAAATGAAATGACCCTTAGGCACTGCTGAACTGCTACTCCACTCTATAACTGGATCATTAGGAATTTAGAACCAAAAAACTCGAGTCCTACAATCAATAGAGGCATAACAGGCATGAAGCCAGTCCATACCTAAAATGACATCAAAATCTACCATGTCTAACTAAACTAAATCAGCCATGGTGTTCCTGTGATTGATGGAAATATTGTAATCACGATATACTCGCTTAGCTAGAATAGACTCCTCAACAGGTGTAGAAACAAAAAAGGGTCACAAAGTTTCTCAGGAAGAAAATCAAAATTATTTGCAACATAAGGAGTCACAAAATATAAACTTGCTCCTGACATCAAGATTAAAGACTTTGATCATACCAGTGACGACATCTAGAGAATTCTCTTGCTCTTAGAGACTAGTGATCGCATAAAGGCGGTTTGCTTCTCCGCCAGTATAGGAAGTAGCTCCTCTAGGTGTAGCCCATGAGAGTGTCTATATTAAGAAACTTCTCATATTCAGACTATCAAGATCGACTAAATGAGAGTGTAGCTAACATGGTAAAAGAACAAGGTGGAGAAATTGATGAAGATTGGGCTCTATTGCCCTGATTTCCATTACCTTGCTGGTTCTTAGGGCACTCTTTCATGAAGTGACCCTCTTATCCACACTTGAAACAACCTGTGGATCTATCGCGACACTTACCTGGGTGAGTCCTACCACACTTAGCACATGCAGGAGCTTAGTTACCTCCTTATGCCACACTAGTGCTGTGAATTCTGACTGCTGTACTCACCTTTGTTTTTGGGTGCAAGTGCACTAGAAGATTATGGAGCAGGTCACGTTTGCTTTTGTTGGAAAAAAGATCGGTTCACATTATTTCGTGGCTGCGTAGACTTATTCCTTATCTTCACTTTCTTTTTTCTAAACTCCTCCCTGTGCCTCAATTTCACTTCCTCAACCTGCTGCACATAGACCATCAACCTTGCTATATCCATGTCCCTAATTAGCATGGCTTTCTTGCCCTCTTTGCTTGATGAACGGGACAACCCAGCAATACAAAGACTCATTATGCTTCTTATATGAGCAACCATCTTCGGAGCATATCAGGAAAGTGGGGTGAACTTCAAGCTGTACTCATCAACACTTAGTGAATCTTACTTAAGGATGAGAAACTCTCATACCTTGGCCTCTCTCAGTTCTCAGGGAAAGAAACGCCCCAATAAGGCCTCCTCAAACAAGCCCAACTCGCAGGTGGTGCTTCCTCAGCTCTACCCTTCTTCCAGTGGTCAAACTAAGCCCTAGCAATATTCTTTAGTTGATATGCAGCTAGTTCAACTCGCTCAGCATCGGCACTATGCATGACCTCAAATACCTTTTTCCAATTCCTCAACAAAATTCTCTGGATCCTCAGTAGTGCTTGAACCAGTAAAACTTAGAGGATTATCCTCAAGAACCCTTGGATCCTCAAAGTATTGGCCACTTCCTGTCTAGATCCTCTTTTTTGCCCAACCTGGTTAGTCACAACTTGGCTTAACATTCGAATCGCTTCGCTGAACTCAACATTCGTGACTTCTCATTGGGGTTGCACTTCAGGTGTATTAGGTACCCCTTGTTCCTCAATGTTCTTGTTAGAAGGACGACCTCAGATAGCTCTTCATGGAGGCATGATTAACTGAAATACATGCACAAGCACGAATTAGAAGAAACTTTTTAGAGATCAAACTCTAAAGCACGAAATGAGTGTGAAAGAAGTGAGGTAATTTCCTAAGTGTTGCAGCCTCCTAATTATAGATGTGGCACTCTTCACATCGATAACTAGGACTCTACATACACGACTTCATAGACTCCCTAGGACTCTTGAACTCTGTGCTATGATACCAAGTTTGTCGTGCCTCGAGCCTACACCCTGGACGGGATTGGCACTCGAGAACTATATTGGCCCCAAGCAAACCCTTGGCCTGTTTTACTTACTCAGCAGAAAACTTAAACATAAGAAATAGGCTCAAAATATAACTCATGCAATAACTTAGCCAAATGGCAACTCAAGTCTTAACATATACAACTGAAAACGGAAAGACTAAAGAACTATAACTACTCGTCTATGAAGCCTCTAAAACAAAAAGGGATGTCGGGACAAGACCCTCGATAATCCTAACAACTAAAGTACTAAATCAAATGATAAGGAATCCTCCAAAAAGCAAGGAGGCTCACCAACTAACTCTGAGTGCTCAATTGGATCAACGAGGCGTTGTATGTTAATCCTGGTTACTTGTGTCTGCACCATAAAATGATGCAGGCCAAATGGCATCAGCACATTGAATGTACGAGTATGCGAGGGGATACTAAACAAGACATAAGTTTGAACGGAATTTGAAAAGAACATGTACCTTGGCGTTACTCAACTCGTGAATAGCTCAACTCAAATGCAAAATAAATAACAATAATGGTGCAGTTATACAAAGCATTTAAAACATGAGGTAGCAACTCAATTTGTTAATGAAATGCAACAACAACCTAGTTTACATGTAAAGTAATATAATAATATGGGAGTTTCTCTAACCGACAACCACCACTATGAGCCTAAGTGATGATACAATGTCTTGCCCATGATGCTAGAAGTGTCCTATACTTTGTCGTCATATAGAACGCCTTAACTAAGTGGATCCACTAGTGTATGCTAAAAAGCACTAAGGAATCATCTAAAAAGTATGATCCTTTTCTCCCAATGATAGCTACATGGTTTATGGAGACTTGAGTTATTATGAACTCACGTCCCCATATTGGTGCACAATACTACTTCCAAAATATACTCAACTCATATGTTTTTAAAACAAAACTCTTTCTTTGGTTTGAGATAATTACTCAAAACTTAGCTTAAAAGATCTCTTGGAAATTGGTGTTTCCTTTCTTGCTCAAATGTGAAAACATTTTAACTCTTGGGAATACTTAGTTCCTGTATAATCTTTGAAGAAATGAACTTTACTCTTACTATTTACACAACTCAAAGCTTAAGTCTTAGAACAAAGTTAAAACGTTTGTGAAAGACTTTTGGAAAACTCTATGAACTTCTCTGGACTTAACTCTTAATATCTTGCCTTGACTCTAAACTTTCCTTGAATGGAATTATGGATTCAAGGTTCATGATCTCATGTTTATGGATGATTTCATGATGTTTAGACATACTTTAGAGTATAGAAATCGACTAGAAAACATAGGTACGTTGCTAAGGAACTAGTATAAAAAGATGGGGGAAAAGGTGGAAGAACTAGCGTCCTTGGCGCTCTAAGAGGCACGGGGCACCAGCCCTTGAATTTCAGAGAGTGACTTGGGGAGCTCTGACTAGCACGGTGCCCCAGAGGTCAAACTTCAGAGCCCCTTTTGGGGCGCTCTGGCTGGGGCGGCGCCCCAGGCTCCTACCTAAGTGCACTTCGACTTTTCTTCTTCATTTTTTCAACTCTAAACCCCCAGTTTCAACTTGGTTCTTTCCCCAAACACTTAGAGTCGACTATACCATCAATATAGGTAAGATTCAACTCGAAAACACACCTAAAATCATGGATCAAACTCAAGAAAATTCAACAACAAGAACCCACAAGATTTCAAACGAATTATCATCTAGAACTCATGAGATTTACTTTCAAAACAATACAACTTCGCTGAATTGAATCATGCTTGGCATGTGGGTAAACTGACCCAACACTATGCGATCTTACATACCTCATAGGGATTAACCCTTGGCACAATCGACACGCAATTCTCCATGAAATTGATGAATCCTTACTTCTTTCTCCTCTTCTTTTCTTTTCTCTCAAAACCCTAACTCTTTTGCAAAAGCATAAACTGACCAAGTTCAGTTTATACCCCAACTAATTACCAAAAAATGAAAATAATTTAAAAGGGTATGGAAAAGACCATAAAGCCTTTCTAAAATCCGGATTAGACTTTCCTTATTCGAACATCCCAACTTCAAATGGGCATATCTCACTCATACAAACTCGGAATCGCACAAACTTGACAACGTTGGAAAGATAATTCCAAGATATTTCCTACGGTATCTAGAAGCACACCTAACTCATCCTGAGCTAGGAGTAATGGTCGTTTGAAGTTGACAAAAAACTCAAACTTAACTTAACTTAACCAATTGTCTAGATTTTTCATTCTTTCCAAAAATGACTATTTCCAATTCTAGCTCTTTCTAGTTTTTTCAAATAGTGAGGTGTTACAACAACAACAGCTAGTTGAGTCTTGGGAGTTTAAGAATCTTGAGCAACCATCGGATTTGGAGTCTGACCGCCAACACGAGTCTGTGAGGCATCAGAGGTGACAGACAAAGTTCCCGCTTGAGCCATCCCCTCTAGAAGTCCTAACATACGAGCCAAGGTATCTTGAAGCACTGGGGTGATAGTAATACTAGGTGGAGCCTGAGCTGTTCCATCCCTCTCGACACGATCCTACACATCCCCATGAATAACATCTGCATCAGGAGGTATTGTTCTATCATGGCCCTGGGTAGCTATTGGCACTTGTCCTTCCATGGGTGCTGCAATACGATCCCTTGCCCGACCTCAACGTCGACCTATTCCCCTGCCTCTACCATAGATAGTGCTCCCAGAAGCAGGTGCAACAATAGGCTCTTGATCACCACTTGCAGATGTACGATACCTCACCATCTGAGAGAGAATGAGATAGCAAGATTAGAATTTCAACAAGGTCAAGTGTGCACGATAATGAATGAAAGAATAGAATTTCCCTATATGTCCTATAGCCTCTTGAAGATAGGTATGGACGTCATGATACCGATCCAAAAGATTCTACTAGACATTGCTCTTGTACTCGTGAGACCGATTAACCTAGGGCTCTGATACCAAATTGTCACGACCCAAATTCACAAGTTGTGATGGCACCTATATTCCCGACCAATAGGTAAGCCAACCTAACATATTTTACCAATTGTAACTAACTAATGAGGTAAAAAGGTAAACAACGAGTAAAAATCTCCAACACTAAGTTCTTTATAAATATGAAATGCAAAAAGCTAAAATACCACCCAAGAATTTGCGTCGTAAGTACAAGAACTTCTAAATATGGTGCAAGCCTGAAAGTAAAATGAAAAATCCAAACATAAGTGATATCCCGTCTGAATACTAAAATAGAAGAATAAATAAAAGATAAAGGGAGGTGTGGGCTACTGAACAACCAAGAAGCTCACCACAACTCCAAGATACTCCAAGCTCGGACTCAAAAAGCTCCACGTGATGTGCTCGTACTAGGAATAAAATCTTTTCATAATATAAATGGTGTAAGTGTTTATATTTTAAAATACAAGAGAAGTATTCAGAAAATAGATTATATTATAGGATATTTAATTTAATTAACCTTTAATCTCATGGGATACCTTTAATCAAAGATAACTTGAGATTTTGATTTGGTTGCTATAAATAATATTTGAAGATTTTGATATTTTAACTAATGTTCCTTCTAATTACATTTTCATTTACTAATCATTACCTAGTAACCCAAAAGTAGGAAAATTATATTTGGAAAAAATTTAGAAACAAATTGGTAACTAGTGTTTGGTCATATAATTGGTTATCCCAAGTTCCCAAGTTCTAGAAAAGAATAAAATTTGAGCCAGATTTTAGTATTCGAGAATTTAAAAAAAAATTAAAATTTATCCTAAACTTTTATATTTTATAAAACACCCAACATTTGTAATTTTAGACTAAATTTCATTCCTAGTTTGTTGTACAAAATTGATACCGTTATATACATATTTTATACAATTTTTATCTGAGCTTACTTGTAATGACCCTCCAGGTTATTTCTGTGTACCCGCCTTCTTTTCATCGGTTAGAGCTTTCCTACAGCGACCCCAAGTCATTTATTACTTGCTGGCACTGACAGTTCGGTCTCATGTTCGTTCGTTTAGATTTTGTGCGGCTTTCCATGTTTAAGAGGCCTTGAAGCTTGAAATGTGACTTTTAGTCAGTTCATTAAGAAAATAGCCTCAGAACGGAATTCTGATAGTTCCATTAGCTCCAGAATGGCCAAATTAGGCTAGAAGTGTGGTTGACTCGAGTCCTGAGGCTTTCGGTGCGAGCTTAAACTATTTTTAGCATTTTAGCCTTGAAAATTGGCTAGCGATTGACTTTGGTCAACATTCTTGGAAATGTGTCCGAATAAAAATTTTGACAACGCGGTTAGCCCCAAAATATTGAGTTTTGTCTAGAATGACCTTTCGTTGGACTCCCGAAGCCTCTGAACTCATTCTGAGCGCCTTGGTGGATTTTGGTTTAAAATGACCTTTGGGAGTTGACTAACTTTTTATTAAGATAGCATCTGATGGAAATTTCAACTACGCCGTTGAGTCCAGAATGTCGAATTTAGTAGGGTAGTGTATCTATTTTATATTTATCGAGTTTCGAACGAATCCCGAGCACCCCGTCCGAGATTTAAAAGTTGGCATAAAAATAATCAGCTTTTCAGCTGATACATATATAGCTGGTGCATGCCATTTCAGTCTCATTTTCCAACTTCAAACCTTCATAACTCTCCTATTTTAAATATGATTTTAGTGATTCGAAGGTCCATCTTGTGGGGTTTTTCGCAAGGAACGCATTGATGAGCTCGAAAACTGATTTTGGGTCTCTGTTTGAGGTAAATATCATGAAATACCTGCAGCCACAACCCTTTTTGTGAGCTTATTTTGGGAATTGTTGAGACTTGATATCTCAGCCATTTTAGGTCCAATTTTGGTGATTCTTGGGGCTATCTTGAGAGGTTTTCTGAGGAGAACGTGTTGGTATGGTTGGAATTCATATTTAAAGCTTCATTGGAGGTAAGAATTATGGTTTAGCTGCTGCCATAGCTCATTTTTGAGCTCAATTTTCAGAAAATTTTGGAAGATGATTTCTTGGCCATTTTAGGTTCGAATTTGGTGATTCAAGAGCCTAGATTGTGGGGTTTTTCGTTAGGATCATTTTGGTCTGGTTGGTTTAAGCATTTGGGCCCTCATTTCTGGTAGTTTTTTGTAAATAGCAGCTACCATTGTGGTTCATTTTTACTGTAATTTTGGGTTTTTGATTGCATGTTCGTGTTGGGACTGTTCCATGCACTGAATTGTGCTCCAATTTGGAACAGAAGTTCGGAGAGATATTTAGAACCTATTTTTGGGGTTAATTCTGGAATTTTCGGCGTGCGTCCCACTTTCCCCATTTTTGACCTCAAAAATGGTCTACCTCTGTTTATTACAAATTTAGTGTCTAAACGATTGTAACAACATTGTGATTATGTTTTTTAATGGCGTGGCAGTGATCCGAGGCTGTTCGAAAGGGAAAAGCTCTGGCGGAGTAGTTTGGAGCAGCGTGTTTGGCCTACCAATAGGCTACGACTTCCCTTTTCTTTAGATTGAGTCTGAATGTGTGAGCGTATGTGAATTTTCATGAATATTGTGGTGGGGAACTAGATTAGCATGCTACGTTCGATAAAATTCATATTTAGGCTATCTCCGGGTTCAACGGGTAATTGAATTGTTATATTTGATCATCCTTGCTTCCTTGTTTGGCCTGGTTTTGACTTATGAGTTATATTGGAGCATGTTTGGCCTTAGTCTAGACTTAGACTAGTGATGCCATAGACTCACAATTGTTCAGAGCCAATAGATTATATTATTTTCACCTCGGTATGACTTTAAACGGCGTAGGTCCTGGTAGACTGATATAGCAAACTTAGGTCTGTTAGAGATGAGCCTTAGCTAGGCAATGACTTAGCTGTGGGGCCTTAACATCCATAATTCCCTTATAATCCTAACTTTCTGCATTTTCGGCCGCCCTCCAGGCCCGTTCGATGATATATATGGCTTTAGTTCAGTTCTCTTGTCATCGTGAGATAGTTAGAGGATATAGAAGATGGTTACGAAGAGTTTCCCATGACTTTTAGATGCAGGAATCCTTGGATGGATTATTTGGAAGCTTTACGCTGCCGTGGTAACTCAATAGAAGGTTTCACCTGCGGTTCAAGGTCCGGGCTCTGTTCTTCCTGCTGCTGCTTATTTACCCTCCTATAATGGAGTCGACATACAAAATGCCCCCCCTCGCTTTGGGTTATATCACTTTATCTATGGGTAGTCGACATCCGCGGTTCAAGGTCCTGGCTCTGTGCTATCCCTTGCAGAGTTCAGTTCTATCGGCGTATCTACTATAGGTAGTCTCACTCGCGGTTTGAGGTCCGGGCTTTATTCTTCTTGCTACTTATTTACCCTCCTATAATGGAGTCGACATACAGAGTCCCCCCTTGGGTTATATCACTTTATCTACGGGTAGTCGACATCCATGGTTCGAGGTCCGGGCTCTGTGCTATCCCTTGCATAGTTCAGCTCTACCAGTGTATTTACTATAGGTAGACTCACCCGCGGTTCAAGGTCTAGGCTCTGTGTTTCCTTTCTTTCATAGCTCGGGAATATTGATATTTCTGTAATGCTTCGGGTTTACAAATCTCCTCTAGTCTTAGTTTTGCTTTTCTGTGTACCTGTCGGGCTTATGGGGGTGCGTTTGGGTTTTTCCTTTAATTTGCATAGGAGTGTACCTTCTAGGCTTTTGGGGGCCCAGTTGGAGTAGTCACCTTAAGTTTGTTTGCCTTACACTCGTGTGCATACCTTTACTTTTCTTGTTCGTGACCTCTGTGTGTGTTTTATTCTAGCATTTCCTATTGCTTTTACCTTTCTTACTAGTCGGTCTATGATGCCTACTGGGTACCTTTTTACTGGTACTCATGCTACACTTTGCATCTATTTTTGTGATGAAGGACCGAACACCAGTCATTAGAACTGCCATTCGAGCTAATAGCAGCCAGCATCCAGAAGCGAGGGCGAGCAAAGCGTCCTGATCATTGCTGTCTCCTTTTGTACATATATTTTGTGGCTCGTATTTTGTACTTTACTTGAGAAAGGTCCTTTGTACTTGCGTATATTTTTGTATGTTGGTCCACTTTTGACACTTGTACTCTTAGTATGGCTCTCTACTTGTGACTTCCAGGTTCTGGGAGGGATTCAATTCTCATGTATGAATTCTTTTGGCTTGCCTTATTCCTTTTTGCTGTTATTTTTTCTGCCACTTGGTTTCTGCCCTTCTACCCACTACTAGCTGTTTTGGGTTTCAGGTTGGCTTACCTACTAGTGAGATACAGTAGGTGCCATCACGGCTCGAGGAATCTGGTCGTGACATTACTCTCCGAAGTCACTTCCAATTACAAATAGTAATAGTAGTTTTTCGTATTCAAATCAATGTAGTTTTCATTTTGTTTTCTTCCTTTTTTTTACGAATTCATATTAATTATGTTCATTTTCATTTCTTTTCATGAAACATTTCCATCATAAAATGACAATACAAACTTATGAGTATTTTTAATAAATTTTTAGAACTTATAGGTATAAATCATATAAATTTTTTTAAAAAAGTCAAATATATCTCAAAAAAAAAAAATCTATGCCACACACATGACAAAGCTTCACCCAATAATGACTTGCCAAAAATATTTGTAAATTTGTAGCCAAACACATGGCAAAACTTCACCCATAAATGACTTACCAAAAAGATTTAGAAATTTGTGGTCAAACACATGGCAAAATTTTACCAAAAAATAATTTACCCAAAATATTTGGAAATATATGGTCAAACGCTAGCCTAGCATTAGGTAAGTTGATCAATAATATTTTACCTATTTAAATTTAAAGTTCATATCTCATTACAAATATCATACCAATATCATTTTGCTTCTATAATTTTTTTTCATGAAAAAGATTTGATTTAATTACAATATTAGGTTAGAAAGTTAATGCTTTGTCGAAAATATTGATCAATACTTTATATTAATGGAGGTGTTAATATGACTGATTTCAAAACTTGTTCATGCTTATACAAAAGGCTACTGAATTTGATGTTTATGTTGGAATAATGTTATTTTCATCAAATAGTATTATTCATAAGTAGTTATTGATCGATTTTTTTGAATCTTGATATGATAGTAAGTGAAAGTACTCATTTTATTATCGCTTATTTCAAAATTCTTAAGGCTGTTGTTGATCTTGCTCCTTTTGTTTCAAGTCAACAAGATGATTGCTTTTATTTAGCATTATATTACATTTTGAAAATCAATCGATAACTTCAAATTGTTTGACGAAAATAATATTATTCAGATATCAACATTACATTCTAATTTACTAGCTTTTTTTGTATATGCCTGAATGATGTTTTGAAAATGTGACCTATTGATCATCTTCTATCAACGGGGCAGCTGACTTCCTTTCATCTATATCCATGTATGAATTTACTTCTTGTTAACAATAAAATTTTTTGGAATTTTGATAATACCCAATTAGTTGGGTATGTGAACTTTCACCTTGTTGGTGAGGGTTCTAGCTATTTTCCACGTTGTAATTATCCCCTCCTCAATTTCCTCTTCCCCCATTGCCTATGTAATAAAAAAATTTGATTGGGCTAAAGAAAATCATTAAAAAAAATTATCTCATTAGTCACATGAATTAATCACCAAATTAGAACATTGATTGGGTGAGTTTAAAGAGTGCATATCCATGATTAGTTTAATTTGTTCAAGAAAATTCAAACGTTTAGTAATTTTTACTGCTAACTACACAATTAGCTCTTAGTATTGGACAAAGAATATTAATACACACACACACACACATATATATATACACCCAAAATTCTTCCTAAAAGGATAAGAGGTTGTAGCAAATATAATCCAATTTTTATAAGTGGTATCGATCCTAAGAGAACTTTTTCTATCATACTTTCTGATGACAAGTCAATATTCAACAAAAACAGTTTTTGATGATTGATAAAGTAGATCAGATTCTAAAATTGATTATCAAAATAAAGCCGCGTGAGAATAAATTAGAATCCACGTAAGGTTCTGTAAAAGGAGTAGTCGACCTATTGAAGAGCCACTTTCAGACTCAATTAGAATTTTCAGGACACGCAAAACAGAATGACTATAAAAGGAGAAAGTTGAATAATGAAACTTTAGATTTTGCACACAATGAATATCATTGTTTTCCATAAAAGGCAAGAAGTGGCAGAAGGAGCGTACAATGGAAGAAGAAAGAAGTACTAAAGTCAGGTTTTCATTTTAAATAAGTTTATTGTTAAAGTAACATGGAATCATTATTGAGTTGTAATAATTCTAAGTTTGGAAGTGAGTCTGTGAGAGTTGTAACAAGAAGTTGTTGTGACTTCTTGGAGAGTAAATATAACAGTTAAAATTAATCGTTGGAGTTGAGGTACTAGAGTTAGTCCCTTAGATTATAGAGTTGTAACTTGAAGCCGATCTTTGAAGTTAGTGAGAAGTTGTTGAAAATTCTACACGATGTAGGTCATGATTTTTCTTCCCTTGAGTAAGGAGGCTATAATAATTATCAATTATGATAATAAGAAGCACAAAAAAATAAGATTTTTCATACAAAAAAGAAAAATAGAAGGTAAAAAAACTAATTTAAGAAAGAATATTAAATTATAATAACGATGAGGAGAGATGAAAAACAAATAATTTGTAGTAATGATAAGAAGATATATAAATAAAGTAATTTTTTTTTAATCATAATCATAATATAAGGTGAGTACAATAACTATATTAAAAAAAAAATTAAATTAGATACTATTTTATAACTTCTTTTGAATTTCTAAACATAAAATATAAATTTAAAAATATTTAAAAGTCAAGAAAACGAGAAAAAGGATAATTATGACTCTTGATCAAATAGAGATTTTATTTTTACATATTTTGCAGACCAAGAGAAAAAATATTAAAGAAAAAAAGGATAATTTGTGTGAATAATAATAGTAATATTTAAGATTTAATTTTTTATTCAAATGTTATAAATCAAAATAAAGAAAATAATTAAGGAAAACGAATGTGTTTGTGAATAAGAATAATTAATTTGGATCATAAAGAGCAGCGATAAACAAGATTGTTATTTTAAATTATTATAAAAATAAAATGAAGAAAAAATAATTAATTTTAATTGTAATGATGAGGAGAGATGAAAATTATTTAATAGATTGTAGTAATGATAAGGAGATATGTAAATAAGATATTTTAAATATATATATTTTTTGTGAAAATTATAAATCGCAATAAAGAAAAAAAACAAAAAATGACAATAAAGACAAATAATAATCCTGGCCAAAGTGAGGTATTACCTCATTATTTTATTTGCCACCTTTATATTTTTCTAAATATAGATATTAATCTTCAACTATAACTCTAAAATAATGCTTAACATATCATTTATTTTATTCATATTTTATTTGTGAAATTAACTCTTTTTATTTTCTGAAAAAAGTCAAACAATTCCTATAATATATTTAATATTGTATCATATATATTTTGTCAAGTGCATCAAAAATTCACCCAAACGATTATTATTCAACTAAAAGTAAATATTTTGTTATTTTAAATTACGGCTATAATCAATAACAAAAAAAAAATCATACTACACCGTTATTATTACATTGTGTAAATTGCGATTTAATAATATCTAAAACTTGAAATTTAATCTATTTGAATTGGAAAACTAAAAACGATCCTTAAATTATTTTTGATATTCAAATATAGGAAATATTTTTTAAAAAGTATTTAATTAAATTTTTTCTCATCGCATGAAGCACGAACAAATTCACTAGTTGTAGCAAAATATTCAATTAAGCATTAAATTTATTTCTTAATTTTTTTAGAGGTATGCATAATATATTTCAATTATATTATTATTTTATTTAGGTATATATATATATATATATATGTAACACCCCGACTTTTCAAAACATTTAAATTAACTTATATCTTCGTGGAAAGACAAGGAGGGTGGGTAATAAATTAAGAATGTTGTGGTATGCCATATTTTAAGTGTTCAAGGTTTTTATCTCAAGTTTTGAAGTTAGGTAAGTGGCAAAATAAAAGTTGGCGAAAGTTATCATAAGTTCCTTTTTAAAGATTTCTCTGAAATTTGGGTCAAATGTCTTGGATGTTTTCTCCCAATATATAAAGATTTAGAAGGCCTATCACCCATTAAATCGAAGGCCTACGAGTCTAGTTTGCAACGCAGAAAACTCCATATCCAACCGACATCGGAGTAAAATGTTATGAGGGTTTTACTACGTATTGTCGGGGCAGAATCCGGGTCAGGTAAAAAATGTGGTATGTCGGCTTACTCAATGGTTTAAACCATGAAAACATTTCTTTTCACTTCCAAACCTGAAAGAAAGCTTCAGAGACGGTTCCTATGGAGTTCTTTCATGATGAAGGTTAATTTTTGACGATTTCTACCATTAAAGGTTTCCCCCGTGCCTAGAAACTTGATCTCTACACGTGGCAATCGTTTTTCCCTTCTATTAGCTGCATTTGGAGCTAGTTTTTGAAGATATAAATTTTTAGTCATTGGTGTTTCTTCAAGGTTTACACTTGGTTAACTAAGGTAATCATCTCGGGACTCTTTTATGATTATTTTTATGAATTTCTAAGAACGTTTCGATAAGTTGGGGCAATATGGCAAATCTGTCGATTTATGATTACTTATGAATTATTTATAGGTGTGTACCAACTCTCTATATATAGTGTTTGCGAAGCTTAGGACATAAGAAACAACTTTTGTGAAGGAACTATGGCCTTTTGAGCATTCATTGGAAAGGTATGTTAAGGCTATTCCCTTCTTACGACATGTTTCCTTAAAGCTTAGGAGGAATGTAATTGGGTTGTTATCGTTGTTATACTTGTAGCTATTATTGTTGGTTGTTGACTGCTCGAGTGGATATAATCCTCCCTTGTCGGAATTCTTATTCAGTTAGTGGCGTCCCTATGTTGGACACGACGTAGAGGCTATTCGTATAGGTTGCTTATAGTTAAATTGCTCACTTTTAGCCTATTGAATTGTTATTGTTGCTATTGGGGCTATGGTTGTTAGCTGCATGAATGTGATTTATGCCTAGAAGGGCTATGTTCTTCCATGGGGCTATATCGATGCCTAGAAGGGCTATGAGTTTCCTATGGGGATATATTGATACCTAGAAGGGCTATGAGTAGCCTATAGGGCTATATTGATGCCTAAGAAGGCTATGTGCTACCTACAGAACCATATTGTTGCCTAAGAGGGCTATGAGTTGTCTATATGTTATATTGATGCCTAAGAGAGTTATGTGCTGCCTATGGGGCTATATTGTTGCCTAAGAGGGCTATGTGACTGCCTACGGGGCCAGGGGACTACCAATAGGAGTATATAGAGTGATTGGCACCTTCTGGGCTTATGGGGGCCTGGGTAGGTGGTCTTGTGTGCTGTTTGTACCTACCGAGCTTATGGGGGCTTGGTTAGGTTGTTGTTTTTATTATTTTTGATATGTTTAGATTTAGGAGCAGGTTAGTACACTTATCTTATCCTTGATTTATTTATCGGACTACTCCCAGTATATTAGGATACCTGCTTATGGTCTATTGCCTTTCATACTCGGTATATTATTTCGTATTGATACCCTATTTCTTAGGGGTATTCCATTCATACCTATAGGTCCTAACAGAAGACCATGTAGACCTCCTAAGCAGCAGGTTTGACTTCTATCCTATTGGCTAGCCCCTTTCCTCCAGAGCTGCCAAAGTTGGGAGGTTTGTTAGCTTTCGTTGTATATATCCTTATGGGTAGGCTAGGGCCCTGTCCTGCCAATATTTAATACTCTTAGAGGCTTGCAGACTAGTGTGTGGGGTCTATAGCTACGTTATGGACATGTTGGCCAAGTTTTTTGGTTTGCTGAAGCTTGTTAGTTGTTTGATGTATTATCTTGATATATACGTGCTTTCAGTTTTGGTATAGAGATCATGGTGGCCTCGACGGCCCAATCAAGACTTCTGTGCTAGTTGGCTATTTCTTTATATGAACTCTTGGGAGTAACTGTTTCTTTTATGGATCTATTTACAGAGGCATTGCCGGCCGATGGCTTAATTTTAAGATGAGATATACTTGTTTGTTTTCTTGATTGCGTATGGCTGTCATGCGCTAGTAGCAAATGGTTCAGCAGGGTCAGCTCGAGCCTGAGTTTTGGCATTAGGAGCCAGTTGCGCCCCTTGAATCTGGGGCGTGACAAACTTGGTATCAGAGCAACGTCGTATCCTAGGGAGTTTGCAAGCCATGTCTAGTAGAGTATTGTTTATAAATGTGTTGTGCACCACATTCGATAAGCAAGAAGCTACTGGGCATGTAGAATGACTATCCTTCTTATGCTCATCTCGTGCTATAGAGAGGTGTCTTAAGAGTTGAGGTTTCTGGCTTATAATTGCTACTTGTATGTAGAGAGAGATGGCTGACACCAGACATACCACAACTAGCCAGGGTCTATATATAGCTGCAAGCGAGGGTACCGGCAAGGTACCACGGGTGGAGGTAGCCCATTGTGAGATCCAGTGGGAGACATATTCTCAGCCTCCTATAGCTTCTCCACCATTTCAGGAGCCTTCGAGGGATACAA
The DNA here is from genome assembly GCA_035578085.1 of Solanum pinnatisectum. Classification (NCBI taxonomy): domain Eukaryota; kingdom Viridiplantae; phylum Streptophyta; class Magnoliopsida; order Solanales; family Solanaceae; genus Solanum; species Solanum pinnatisectum. The sequence goes on along the minus strand of CM069084.1, from coordinate 28,555,476 downwards.
GACTTTCGGCTCCACCAACAGTGCCACCTCTAGTTCCTCATATTCCATCTGATCATGATTTCAAGAGTGCAATATGTATGTTAGCACAGTTAGTAGCTGTACAATGCCAGTCAATTGCGCCAGATGTTGCTGGACCTTCTGAAGGGCCCAGAAGTTCGAGAGTTCATGAATTTCTTGCCTTGAATCCTCCAAAGTTTACAGGGATAGATCGCAGAAAGGACCCTCAGCACTTTGTTGATCAACTTCATAGGATCTTTAGAGTCTTGCATGCCTCAGCGATTGAGTCAGTTGAGTTAGCAGCATTTCAATTGCACAATATTGCAGTATTGTGGTACGAATGTTAGGAAAGATCTAGGGGAAAATATGCATCTATTCCCACTTAAAGAAGCTTTCATAGATCACTATTTGCCTCGAGAGATTAGGGATGGCCAGGTGGACCAGTTTCTGAACCTCCGACAGGGCAACATGATTGTCCGAGAGTACGGGCTGAGATTTGATTCATTGGCTAGATATGCACCAGCATTTGTTGATACAATGCATGATTGGGTGCATAAATTTTTGGGAGGGCTCGACTCAGACCATATCAATGCTTGTTCTACAGCTGCACTAAATGATAATAAAGATATCTCATGAATTTAGGCCTTTGCACAAGGCATAGAGGATCGCTGACATCTACAGTATATGAGTGAGAGGGTCGAGAGAGAGAGAGATAGAAGAGGGCTAGGCCTGCTGGTTCATCGGGAGATTTTCAGGGTGGTCCCAGACCCCGATATTCTATTAGGCCACCTAGACCTCCACCACAGCAGTTCCAGGGTAGGAGATTTGATTGTCAGGCCTAGTTAGGCCCAGGTGAGAGTTCACGAGCATCAGGCTCTCAGCAGCAGAGGGGTTCAGGCCAGGCTAGGACAGCCTCGCCGCATTGCGCTACTTGTGGTAGGATGCATTTTGGGAGGTGCAGATAGGGGGTTGTTATTCTTGTGGACTGGAGGGGCATTGGTGGAGAAACTGCCCAAACATAGGTCAGGGTGGTATAGGTCAGTCGACCAGGTCAGTAGTAGGTTCCTCCTTATCAGCACAGTCTACATGGCATGGACCCTAAACTTCAGTAGGTAGAAGTAGAGGCGGAGGCAGAGAGGGGCATCTAGTTTTGGTAGTGGACAGAGCTGTACATATTCACTAACCAGCCTATAGGACTTAGAGTCATCACCAGATGTTGTGACATGTACATTGATTGTTTGCTCCAATTGTGTTTATGCTTTGATAGATCCTGGATCTACTCTGTCTTATGTTACTCCATTTATTGCGGGAAAGTTATGTATAGTAGCAGAGTCATTAGATCGACCCTTTATTGTATCTACACCAGTTGGTGAGTCTATTATTGCCATAAGAGTCTATCGAGGTTGCACGATAGAAATTATGGACTGTTAGGCTTCTGTAGACCTTGTAGAGTTAGAGATTGTCAATTTCGACGTCATTATAGGCATGGACTTGTTAGTGTCTTGTTACGCTAATGTTGAGTGCCGAACAAAGATTGTTAGATTCCACTTTCCAGGAGAGGCAGTTCGGGAATGGAAAGGTGATACAATAATACCGAAAGGTAGGTTTATTTCCTATCTTAAGGCGAGAAGGATAATTACTAAGGGTTGTATTTATCATCTTGCTCATGTTCATGATATAAGTGCAGAACCACCGACTCTTCAGTCTATTTCGATAGTTAATGAGTTTCTAGATATATTTCCAAACGAGCTTCCTGGTATCCCTCTAGAATGGGAAATTGATTTTGCTATCGATATGCTACCAGGTACACAACCCATATCTATCCCTCCTTATAGAATGACTACTGCTGAGCTAAAGGAGTTGAAGGATCAGCTGTAAGACTTGCTGGATAAAGGCTTTATCAGGCCTAGTGCTTCACCATGGGGTGCGCCAGTGTTATTCGTAAAGAAAAAAGATGGCTCACTAAGAATGTGTATAGATTACCGATAGCTGAATAAGTCGACTATAAGGAATAAGTATCCCCTTCTGAGGATCGATTAATTGTTTGATCAGTTACAAGGTGTTGAGTGCTTCTCAAAGATTGATTTAAGATCAGGGTACCAGCAGATACGAGTTCAAGAGAAAGATGTTCCAAAGACAACTTTTAGAACCAGATATGGACACTTTGAGTTCTTGGTAATGTCTTTTGGATTAACTAATGCCCCAACAGTGTTCATGGACCTTATGAATAGTATATTCAAGCCGTATCTGGAGTTGTTTGTGATTGTGTTTATTAATGATATTTTGGTGTATTCACATTCAAAAGCTGAGCGTGCAAATCATCTGCGAGCAGTCCTTCAGGTTCTTCGAGACTGAGAACTTTATGCAAGGTTTTCTAAGTGTGAGTTCTGGTTGGACTCTGTAGCTTTCTTAGGCTATATTGTATCAGATGCAGGCATTGCGGTTGATACACAAAAGATTGAGGCCGTAAAGACTAATTGGCCCAGACCTAAGACACCAACTGAGGTTTGTAGTTTCTTAGGGTTAGCTAGGTACTATAGAAGGTTTGTAGAGGGGTTTTCTTCACTTTCAGCACCATTAATGAAGCTGACTCAAAAAGTAGCTAAGTTCCAGTGGACTAGGGCTTGCGAGCATAGTTTCCAGGAGCTGAAAGACAGGTTGACATCAGCACCAGTTCTAGCATTTCCAGAGGGTTCAGATGGCTATGCGGTGTACTGTGATGCTTCTGGTGTTGGGTTGGGATATGTTCTAATGCAACATGGTAAGGTTATCACATATGCTTCAAGGTAGTTGAGAAAGCATGAGAAGAACTATTCGACCCACAATTTAGAGTTTGTTGCAGTTGTGCGTGCGTTAAAGATCTTGAGACACTATTTGTATGGCGTTCATGTTGACATCTTCACAGATCATAAAATCTTTCAATATATCTTTAGATAAAAGGAGTTAAATCTGCGATAGCGTCGATGGTTTGAGTTACTGAAATACTACTACGTGGATATTTTATATTATCCAGGAAAGGTGAATGTGGTAGCCGATGCCCTCAGTCAAAGATCTATGGGTAGTTTATCCTATTTAGGTGTTGAGAAGCATGAGCTAGTGCGAGAGCTTCATCAGTTAGCTAGCTTGGGAGTCAGATTGTTAGACGAAGAAGATAGTGGGGTAACAATTCAGGACACAGCCGTATCATCTCTAGTTGTAGAAGTAAAATCATGACAATAAGAGGATCCTATCTTAAAGCAGCTCAGAGCCAAGGCTCAGGATCAACAGTCTTTAGCATTTGATATAGCAGGAGATGGAGTGCTTAGATATAGCGGTAGATTGTGTCTTCCGAATGTTGCAGAGCTTCGACATCGGATTATGGAAGAGGCATATCATTCCCGTTATTCTATTCACCCTGGTTCGACAAAGATGTACCATGATATTAAGGAGATCTATTGGTGACACGGGATGAAGAAAGACGTTGCTGAGTTTGTGGTACAGTGTCCTAACTACCAATAGGTGAAGGTTGAGCACCAAAAGCTCGCTAGGCTAGTTTAGGAGATAGCCATTCCTGTGTGGAAGTGGGAAGCAATTAATATGTATTTATTAAAGGGTTACCCTAATCACATCACAACTTTGACTCTATTTGGGTAATTGTTGATAGACTAACAAAATTAACCCACTTCTTACTAGTCAGAGCTACTTTTACGGCCAAGGACTATGTAGGGCTCTATATGAGAGATATTGTTAGGCTACACGGTGTCCCAATATCTATTATCTATGATAGAGGAGCACAATTTACCACCAACTTATGGAAGTCTTTCCAGAAAGGACTGGGGACACAGGTTAATCTTAGTACAACTTTTCACCCTTAGACAGATGGCCAGGCTAAGCGCACAATTTTGACACTCGAGGATATGTTGCGAGTGTGCGTGCTAGACTTCAAGGGATATTGGGATGACCACTTGCCTCTTATTGAGTTTGCATACAATAATAGTTATCATTCCAGCATCGGGATGGCACCTTATGAGGCTTTGTATGGGCAAAAATGTAGGTCCCCTATTGGATGGTTCGAGGTAGGTGAGTCAGGGTTGATTAAACCTGACTTAGTATAGCAGACAGTGGAGCAAGTTGAGCTCATTCGGGAAAGGTTGCTAACAGCTCAAAGCTGACAGAATTCATACTCAGATGTGCGACGAAGGGACTTAGAGTTTTGTGTTGATGACTGGGTATTCTTAAAAGTCTCGCCTATGAAGGGTGCTATGAAATTTGGCAAAAGAGGCAAGCTTAGTCCAAGATTCATTAGGCCATGCAGGATCCTTCAGAAGGTAGGATGAGTGGCTTATGAGTTAGAATTGCCTTCGGGGCTAGAATCTATTCATCCAGTTTCCATGTATCGATGCGACAGAAGTGCGTAGGAGACCCTTCTCGGGTTGTCCCAGTTAAGGATGTTCATATTACAGAGGAGTTTTCCAACGAGGAAACTCCAATTGCCATATTTGATCGGTAGGTCCGTAAATTAAGGACCAAAGAGGTGGCTTCGGTTAAAGTATTGTGGAGAAACAAGAATAGAGAAGAGGTGACCTGGGAAGCTGAGGATGGCATGAGGTCCAAATATCCTCACTTGTTTCGTACCCCAGGGTGATGGCATATCAATTTATATTAGTGCAGTGAGGTTAGACACCAATCTAATTTTTTTTATATTGTTGCTTATTATTATTGTTGTTGTCGTTGTATATTTGCTCGAACTATTTTTGTGGAGCTATAGTGCTTAGCTATTTATGTCATCCTGTGAGACACCTAGGTTAGAATTTCTAAGTTTCATGTTCCTAGATAGTCACATTTACAAAGGATACTTTGTCTAAATTTTTGAAACTCCTAAGGACTTAATCGTGTGACTCAGATTTTTTCATTCGAGGATGAATGTTTCTAAGGGGGGAAGGATGTAACACCCCGACTTTTCAAAACGTCTAAATTAACTCGTATTTTTGTGGAAAGACAAGGAGGGTGGGTAATAAATTAAGAATGATGTGGTATGTCATATTTTAAGTGTTCAAGGGTTGTATCTCAAGTTTTGAAGTTAGGTAAGTGGCAAAATAAAAGTTGGCAAAAGTTATCGTAAGTTCCTTTTTAAAGATTTTTCTGAAATTTGGGTCAAATGTCTTGGATATTTTTTCCCAATATATAAAGAGTTAGAAGGCCTATCACCCATTAAATCTAAGACCTACGAGTCTAGTTTGAAACGCATAAAACCCCATATCCAACCGACATCAGAATAAAAAGTTATGAGGGTTTTACTACGGACTGTTGGGGCAGAATTCGGGTCGGATCCTGGTCAGGTAAAAAATGTGGTATGTCGGCTTAATCAATGTTTTAAGCCATGAAAACATTTATTTTCACTTCCAAACTAGAAAGAAAGCTTAAGAGAGGGTTCCTATGGAGTTCTTTCATGATGAAGGTTAGTTTTTGACGATTTCTACCATTAAATGTTGCCCCCGTGCCTAGAAACTTGATCTCTACATGTGGCAATCATTTTCCCCTTCTATTAGCTGCGTTTGGAGCTAGTTTTTGAAGATATAATTTTGTAGTTATTTATGTTTCTTCAAGGTTTACACTTGGTTAACTAAGTTAATCATCTCGGCACTCTTTTCTGATTGTTTTTATGAATTTCTACGGACGTTTCGACAAGTTAAGGCAATATGGCAAATCTGCCGATTTAAGATTAATTATGAACTATTTATAGGTGCGTACTAGCTGTGTATATATAGTTTTTGGGAAGCTTAGGACATAAGGAACAACTTTCGTGAAGCAAGTACGGTCTTTCGAGCGTTCATCGTAAAGGTATGTTAAGGTTATTCCCTTCTTACGACATGTTTCCTTAAAGCTTAGGAGGAATGTAACTGGGTTGTTATCATTGTTATACTTGTAGCTATTATTGTTGATTGTTGGCTGCTCGAGTGGATATAATCCTCCCTTGTCGGGATTCTTATTCAGTTAGTGGCATCCCTATATTGGACACGACTTAGAGGCTATTCCTATAGGTTGCATATAGCTGAATTGCTCACTTTTAGACTATTGAATTGTTATTGTTTCCATTGGGGCTATTGTGGTTAGCTGCATGATTGTGATCTATACCTAGAAGGGCTATGTTCTTCCTATGGGGCTATATTGATGCCTAGAAGGGCTATGAGTTGCCTACGGGGATATATTGATGCCTAGAAGGGCAATGAGTAACCTATAGGGCAATATTGACGCCTAAGAAGGTTATGTGCTGCCTACAGGACCATGTTGTTGCCTAAGAGGGCTATGAGTTGTCTATATGTTATATTGATGCCTAAGAGAGTTATGTGCTGCCTAGGGGGCAATATTATTTCTTAAGAGGGCCATGTGACTGCCTATGGGGCTAGGGGACTACCGATAGGAGTATATGGAGTGATAGGAACCTTCTTGATATGTTTAGATTTATGAGCAGGTTAGTACACTTATCTTATCCTTGATTTATTTATCGGATTACTCCTAGTATATTAGGATACCTGCTCATGGTCTATTGCCTTTTATAGAGATCATGGTGGCCTCGACGACCCAATCAAGACTTCTATGCTAGTTGGCTATTTTTTGATATAACTGTTTATTTTATGGATATATTTATAGAGGTCTTGCTGGCCGAGGGCTTAATTTTAATTTGAGATATACTTGTTTGTTTTCTTGATTGTGTGTGGCTACCATGTGCTAGTAGCAAATGTTTCAGCAGCGTCGGCTCGAGCCTGAGTTTTGGAATTATGAGCCAGTTGCACCCCTTGAATCTGGGGCATGACAATATATATATATATATATATATATATTATTTTTTTTAGATCACACTTATATTAATATAGTGAATATGTTATTGTTATTATTATTATTAGTAGTGTAATTCATTTTTTGAGATACATTGATATATGTTATTCATAGTATAATTCAACATAATATATTTTAATGGTATTAATGTATAATATTATTTATACCTTGTATAATATTATATAAATCTTATATAATATTATATATACTTGATACAATATTCTACATATACTTGATATAATATTTAATATACCTGATATAATATTATATATACGTAATATAATATTACATACACCTAATATAAATATATAACATATAATATACCTGGTATAATTGTTATTATAAATATATCATGCAAACTGATTTACCATAATACATGGCTCAGGATGAGTTAGGTGTTCTAAAAGATACGGTAGGAAATATATTTGAATTATCTTTCTAACGCCGCTGAGTGTGCGCGATTTCGAGTTCTTATAAGTGAGATATGCCCATTTGAAGTTGGACTGTCTAGATAAGGAAAGTCAAAACTGGATTTTTGAAGGGTATTATGGTCTTTTCACTACCCAATTAAATTATTCGTTGTTGGTAACTACTTGGGGGTCTAAACTAAATTGGGTCAGTTTACACACTTAGAGATTTCACACTAGGGTTTTTAGTGAAAGAACACAAGAGGAGAAAAGAGGAGAAAGAGTCAAAGTTCGTCGTTCTTGAGGTTTTGCTTGTGGATTTCGCCAAAGGTTAATCCTTACGAGGTATGTGAGATCACATAGCGTTGGGTTAGTTCACCCACGCGCCAATCATCAATTGATTCAGTGTAATTATGTTCTTGAAAGAAGAGTTTATGAGTTCTTGATGAATATTGTCGAAAGTTTCGTTTGAATCTTGATTGTTGAAGTTTTGAGAAGTTCTTGAGTTAGATTCATGAAATTATATATCGTCTTGAGTAGTGTCTTACATATTTTGATTATGTAGTCGAATCTAAGTGTTTGGGAAAAAACCCAATTAAATCTAGAGAGTTTAGAGTTGAAAAACGAGCAAGAAAAATTGGAATTTTTTGGGAACAAGTGTGGGGCACCGCACCACTCAAAGCGCCCCATATAACTTTCTGTAGGATGGGCTCTGGGGCGGCGCGCCAGCTAGTGCGCCCCATCCCCAGGTCTGTTGTTTTGCATCTGACGCCCTGCGCCAGAGCGCCAGGGACGCCAAGTCTTCTACATTTTTCCACACCTGTCTGTACTAGTTCCCTTGTAACCTATGTTTCCTAATTTATTTCTACACTCTAGGTACGTCTAAACAATATAAAATCATCAATAACATGAGATCATGATCATTGAATCCATAATTCACTTCAAGAAAAGTTAAGAGTCAAGTCAAGAGAAGTTCATGGAGTTTTCCAAAAGTCTTTTACAAATGTTTTAACTTTGTTTCAAGACTTGAGTTTTGAGTTGAGTAAAGCGTAAAGATTGAAGTTCATTTCTTCAAGAGTATATCGGGACTATGTATTCCCAAAGAGTAAAATGTTTTCACATTTAAACAAGAAAGGAAACTTTGATTTCCAAAAGAGCATTTGAGCTAGTTTTCGTTAAAGAGTAAATACTTTCACAATTAAGCAAGAGAGAAAACTTTAATTTCCAAGAGGAGCCTTTGAGCTAAGTTTTGAGAAATTATCTCAAACCATAGAGATAAGTATTTTTTTAAACATAAGAGCTAGTATTGTATTTTGGGAGTAGTATTGAGCACCGATATAAGGGAGAGTTTAGACAACCTCCAGGCCCCATAAACCATGTAGCCACCATGGGTAGAAAAGGGTTATACTTTTTAGATGATTCTTTAGTGCTTTTTAGCATAGACTAATGGATCCACTTAGTAGTTAGGTTCTGTGCCCTTGGCAGGGTATAGGACAGCCCTGGTAGGGTGAGACAAAATGATGTATCATCACAATAGCTCTTACGTGATGGTTGTTTGTTAGAGAAACTCCCATAACAGTATTTTGGTACTCTTATATACATAGAGTTCATTGTATTTTTATATACATCTACAGTTTATATTGTATCTTTGCATGCATACAGAGTTATATTGTATTTCTTAATACACAGAGATGTTATCCATGCTTTAAAATATTTTCTTTATATTGCACTTAGTTATACTACTTTATATTGAAATGAGTTGAGTTGATTTGAAATCAGGTTTGTTTCTTTAGTTCCATTTTAAGTTTTATGTCTTGTTTTAGTATTCCCCTCGCATGCTCGTACATTCAATGTACTGATGCCATTTGAGCTGCATCTTTTTATGATGCAGATACAGGTAACCAGGATCAACATGCAGCGCATTGTTCATTCTAGTTGAGCTTCAGAGTTGTTGGTGAGCCTCCTTGCTTCCGGAGGATCCCTTTTATTGCTTTAAGTATGTTTAGTTCATTAGGATGTCGTGGGTCTTGTCTCGACATCCATCTCAGCTGTTAGAGGCTTCATACACAGTCAGATGTTAGTTCTTTAGTCTTTTCATTTTCATTCTATTTTGTTGAGACTTGAGTTGCCACTTTGGCCAGTGAATGTTATTTTAATACATTCTCAGTTATCTTTGGACTTTCAGTTTACTTTTAAAAGCATAGTTATGACTGAGTTAAGTCTTCTGCTGAGTAGGTAAGCTAAGCCAAGGGTTTTCTTGGGTCCAACAATTGTTCTCGAGTGCCAGCCCAGCCCATGGTATAGGCTCGGGGTGTGACAAACTTGGTATCAGAGCACAGAGTTTATGTGTCCTAGGGAGTCTATGAAGCCGTGTGTGTAGAGTCCTAGTTATTAGTATGAAGCGCGCCACATCTATAATTAGCAAGCCATGACACTTAGGAGCTATCTCACTTTTTTCATACTCATTTCGTGCGATAGATTTAATCTCTATAAAGTTTCTTATAACTCGTGCTTGTGTATGCCTTTCAGATCATGCCTCCAGGAAGAGCTGTCTAAGGTCGTTTGGCTAGAAGGAATGTTGAACCACAAGAACAAGGGGTACCTAATGCACCAGAAGTGCAACCCTAAGGAGAGGTCACCAATGACGAATTATGTGAAGCTATCTAGACGTTGATCTAAGTTGTGACCAACTAAGATGGGCAACAGAGAGGGAATAGACAGGAAGTGGCTGACACTTCAAGGATTCGTGAGTTCTTAAGGATGAATCCACCAAGATTCATAGGTTCAAGTGTTATTGAGGATCCATAAAGTTTTGTTGAAAAGCTTCAGAAGGCTTTTGAGATCATGCATGTTGCTGATACTGAGATGATGGAACTGGTTGCATTCCAAATAAAGGGTGTCGCTAGAATATATGGTTTGATCAATGGAAGAAGAATCGAGCTGAGGGAGCACCACCTGTGAGTTGGGCTTATTTTGAGGAGGCGTTCTTGGGGAGTTACTTTACCCGAGAACTGAGAGAGGCAAAGGTAATAGAGTTCCTCACTCTTAGGCAGGATTCTTTAAGCGTTCATGGGTACAGTTTGAAGTACACACAACTCTCCCTTTATGCTTCGGAGATGGTTGCTGACATGAGGAGCAGAATAAGTTTATTTCTTGCTGGGTTGTCTTACCTGTCAAGCAAGGAAGGCAAGGCAGCTATGCTGATAGGGGATATGGATATAGCAAGGCTAATGATCCGTGTGCAACAAGTTGAGGAGGACAAGTTGAGGGATAGATAAGAGTTTAAGAATAAGAGGGCTAAGACATCAGGGATTTAGTTCGGGCAGCAAAAGAGTAATGCGAACGGGTCTTCCTTCCAACAGAAACAAAAGGGACCTGCTCCATCATTTGCTAGCGCACATGCACCAAAGTGAGTACAATAGTCAGAATTTCAGAGCTAAACCTGCTTATTCTCAGGGTAGTATGGCACAAGGGGGTAGTAAGCCTCCTGCATGTGCTAAGTGTGTTAGAACCACTCAGGGATGTATCGTGATGGCTCCACTGGTTGCTTCAAGTGCGGCCAGAACGGTCATTTTATGAGAGAGTGTCCAAAGAACAAGTAGGGTAGTGGTAATAGGGGCAATAAAGCCCAGTCTTCTTCAGTTTGCTCTACCAGACAGAGTTGGATCTAGAGGAGCTACTTTAGGGGTAGGTAGAGGAGGAACCCATCTTTATGCTATCACAAGTCACCAAGAGCAAGAAGATTCGCCAGATGTTGTCACTGGTATGATCCAAGTCTTTAACTTTAATGTTTATGATTTGCTAGATCCATGAGTTAGTTTATCCTTTGTAACTCCTTCTGTTGCGATGAATTTTAATATTCTTATTGAAAAACTTAGTGAGCCTTTTAGTATATCTACACCTGTTGGTGAGTCTATTTTATCAGAGAGAGTCTATCGTGATTGTACTATTTTCGTCAATCACAAGAACACCATGGTTGATTAAGTTGAGTTAGACATGGTAGGTTTTGATGTTATTCTTGGTATGGACTGGCTTCATGCTAGTTATGTCTCAGTTGATTGTAGAACTCCAGTTGTCAAGTTCCAGTTTCCAAATAAGACAGTCTTAGAGTGGAAAAGTAGTTCAGTAGTGTGTAAGGGTCGTTTTATTTAGTACCTTAAGGAAAGAAAGTTAGTTTCCAAGGGGTGTGTCTATCATTTAGTCGTAGTTAATGACTCTCGTGTTGAGCTACCTCCTGTTCAGTCAGTTTCAATGGTAAAAGAGTTTCCAAAAGTCTTTCCAGATGATCTTCCGTAGTTCCTTCTAAGAGAGAAATAAACTTCGGTATAGATATTCTTCCCAATTCTCGTCCTATATCTATTCCACCATATAGAATGTCACCAATAGAGTTAAAGGAGTTGAAGAAGCAGCTGAAAGATTACTGGAGAAAGGTTTTATTCGACCAAGTTTCTCACCATGGGGCGCTCCGATCTTATTTGTGAGGAAGAAGGATGGTTCCCTTAGGATGTATATGGATTACCGTTAGTTGAACAAGGTTACCATTAAGAATAAGTATCCTCTTCCGAGAATTGAGGATCTCTTCGATCAACTTTAGGGTGCCACTTGTTTCTCTAAGATAGACCTCAGATCTAGCTACCATCAGTTAAGAGTAAGAGAATGTGATATTCCAAAGACAATATTCATGATCCTTTATGGTCATTATGAGTTTCTCGTCATGTCTTCGGTTTAACTTATGTGCCTACAATATTCATGGAATTTACGAATAGAGTATTCAAGACATATTTAGATATGTTTGTTATCGTATTCATTGATGACATACTATTCTATTCGAGGAACAAAAAAGATCATGCTAGTCATCTCGGAATGGTTCTCCAAACTCTAAAGGATAGGAAGTTGTATGCCAAGTTCTCTAAATGTGAGTTTTGGCTTGAGTCTGTGTAATTCTTAGGCCATATTTTTTCCAGTGAGGGAATTAAAGTTGACACTTAGAAAATATTGGTAGTGCAGAATTGGCCTAGACCCACATCTCTAACGGATATTAGGAGTTTCTTAGGGTTGGTTGGCTATTATGTACGTGGACTCAATTGGTGTAAACCAAAAATAAAGCGAGAGCAACATTTTGAACTTTTGATTTTAGAAAAAATAGTTTATTTAAATCAAATAAATTATTAATTATATTAAATGATTTTTTAACACAAATACAAAGTATAAATTAAAACCAAAGAAAGTTGTTAAACCCGAAAGTAAAGTTATAACACCAAACAAATGTGTGTAACAAATGTTAACGGGAGACTTGCATTGTGTGAATGTGTTTATTTTGGGTTGTAAAAATGAGAAATTAATATATAATGAAATATATATTTTGATAATCGTTGTATCTAAGTCAGGTTATTTGTACCTCGACTAATTTACGGGATATCTGTTACCTCATACAAATAACAAGTACTATATAACTCTATTCACAAGTCTAAAAGATGTGGGAAAATAACAGATCTCATGATTTTTAACCCACTTTATTTGATCATTAGGTCACACCCTTGAATATTTTTATTAATATATATCTTTTGATAATTACGGTGACCAAGTCAATTTTATGTGTATCTTAACTAATTTCACGGAATATATGTTACCTTATGCCAGTAATAAGTACTAGATAACTCTATTCACAAGGCTAGAAGATGGGGAAAAATCATACATCTGGTGATTTTCAATCACTTTGTTAATGACTAGGTCACACCCTTAAATATTATATAATAAAATATTATAACTAAATAAAAGTAAAATAACAGGTATGCTTTAAGAGCAAGAAAGTTACTGATAAAAATTGGAATATCTTACTAATTAATTTGTGTCATTAATAATTTTACTATATGTACTAATAAATTTAGTCATTGCTATAGGGTATAAGTGTATGATATTTTCATAATATAAATGGTGTAAGTGTTTATATTTTAAAATACAAGAGATGTATTCAGAAATTAGATTATATTATAGGAATATTTAATTTAATAAACCTTTAATCTCATGGGATACCTTTAATCTAAGATAAGTTGAATTTTGATTTGGTTGCTATAAATATATTTGATGATTTGATATTTTAACTAATGTTCCTTCCAATTACATTTTCATTTACTATTCATAATTTAGTAATCCAAAAGTAAGAAAATTATATTTGGGAAAAATTTAGAAACAAATTGGTAACTAGCGTTTGGTCATATAATTGGCTATCCCAAGTTCCCTAGTTCCCAACTTCTAGAAAAAAAATAAAATTTAAGCCAGATTTTAGTATTCGAGAATTTTAAAAAATTTAAAATTATCCTAAACTTTTATATTTTATAAAACACCCAACATTTGTAATTTAAGATTAAATTTCATTCCTAGTTTGTTGTACAAAATTTATACCATTATATACATATTTTATACAATTTTTATCCGAGCTTACTCTCCGAAGTCACTTTCAATTACAAGTAGTAATAGTAGTTTTTCATATTCAAATCAATGATATTTTCGTTTTGTTTTCTTCCTTTTTTTTTTTGAATTCATATTAATTATGCTCGTTGTCATTACTTTTCACGAAACATTTTCATTATAAAATGACAATACAAACTTATGAGTATTTTTAATAATTTTTTAGAACTTATAGGTATAAATCATATATTTTTTTTTAAAAGTCAAATATATCTCCAAAAAAATCTATGGCCACACACATAACAAAGCTTCACCCAATAATGACTTGCCAAAATAATTGTAAATTTGTAGCCAAACACATGGAAAAACTTCACCCATAAATGACTTGCCAAAAAGATTTAGAAATTTGTGGTCAAACACATGGCAAAATTTTACCAAAAAATAATTTACCGAAAATATTTGGAAATATATGGTCAAACGCTAGCCTAGCATTAGGTAAGTTGATCAATAATATTTTACCTATTTAAATTTAAAGTTCATATCTCATTACAAATATCATACTAATTTCATTTTGCTTCTATAATTTTTTATCATGAAAAAGATTTGATTTAATTACAATATTAGGTTAGAAAGTTAATTATAATGACCCGAATAATCGTTATTTAGGAAAAGAAAAAAATTTGGGAAATTACAGGGCCACTGTCACACCAGGGCGGGCCAGATGCCGCTAGGATGGCGACGCCACGGCGGGGTAAGCTGGCGCTAGAGCGGTATACGCGAGACAAACTGTAAATAATGTGAAATCCTATTTTCTCCTTCTTCCTAAAACACCTAATTATAGATGTAAACCACCCTAGAAACTCCTCAATAAGCTGCTCTAAGCTTGGGAAGGAAGGAGAAGGAGAAACCTAGCATAAGGAGACCGATGGATTGCGGATTTCCGGTCAAAATCACTATCACGAAGTCCAAAAACAAGAATTGAAGCGAAAAACTCCATGCAACTTCTTGGCGCACATGTAGGCTAGGTTTTATTAATTTAGTAGTTATATATCTATGTTCATTGCGTAGTATAATGTAAATCAATGGTAGGATTTATGTGTAGGCCTTCGTGCACCGAATAAGAGATAATTAAATCCTAGGAAGAAGCATTAGAAGATGAACTAAGGCTAGGTGATGGTTTGATTTCTTGGTTGCGTGATATATGTTGATGATTTCTGCATTATGATGCGTGTGTGTACTTGAATGAAGCATTGTGATCAAAACTAATGTAAATAAGTATTAATGAAGAACTGCCTACCATGAATCACCTCTTGATGTATGTTTGTGAGAATATACATGATTGGGTTTTTGTGTGTTGAATGGATCGAGTGTTGCGTTTTGATAAACTAACTTGGATCAGTTACCACATTCTGGCATAAATATGGGATCGGTTGCCACGTTCCGACATAAACATTGGATCAGGTACCACGTTCCGGTATGCTAACAACTTGGGTTTGAGTTCCATGAAAGGACCAATTACTTGTTATAACTGTATATTTGAGATTGTGAAGTTGTACATTACTCTTAAGCGATAATTGATGTGGTATTGTTCCTAAAAGGTTAAATGATTATGGTGAACATATATGTTTGTTCTACTATGTTGATTTAACCCGTTGAGTATCTCGTTGTTCAATGAGCCAGGAAGGGCCAAGGGTTCAAGAGTTGTTATATTGAGAGAAAGATTGTCCGTGTGTTGCAAGAGATTCGGGATTAGAGGTTAGGAAGCTTGATGAAAGGCGCCAGGTGGCAAGGATTGGGTAAGATGAAGAGAAGGCAAGGGTATGTTGTGTGGGATTGTTTGTTCAGGGGAATGTTAGTAGTTGTAATTGTGGACTCTTCTATGAGTTATAATGGGTAGGCCATGACTAAAAACCTGGTAAGATGGGTTGACTGAATCAGAAGTAGTGGTAAGGGTGCTAGTGAAATTCTGAGGTATTTGAGAAAGGTAAAGGTGTAGAAGCGAGTGGTTTATTTGCATGATCTTGCTAGTTTAATTCTTATGTTATGTGGTGGGCATCTGATTTACTGATGATGCCTAGTAGTACGTGTGGTTTTGTAATGATACTACTCTTGCTATGCCTTTTTGCATAGTCTAGATACAGGGTCGGTGATGTTTCATTAGGTGAAAACGAAGAAATTTCCAGCATCTTCTATTTTTCCTTCCGCACGGTGGAAGCTATGTCTTTTCATTATCATGTCTGGCTTTGTAGTCATAGTATCTCTTGTACCTGTTTAGACTAGATCCTTGGGGGCTGTTAATTACTTTACAAGTTTGTACCTTGAGTCATTTTAAACTTTTGTTCTATAATAACATGATATGAATTTCCTTATTTCAACAATTTTCTTTAATTTTCCGAATGTTTTTGACTATTGGGATATGCGGATTCTCCTACTTAGGTGTTAGAATGGGTGACAACATGGTCCGGTGGAATTGGGTCGTGATAAATTAGTATCAGAGCCCTGGTTATTGGTCTCCCCGTATAGGAGCAGATGTGGATTAGACTCCTACGGATGGGTGTGTTGACGTCCACATCTAATCCTCAGGAGGCAATGAAGCATTCTAGGAAGTTGTTCCTCTTATTCTCTCCTTTCGTGCGAAGTGGCGCTTGTGGTATGAGTTGAGTTCAATTGGAATCTCCCGATTCCAATTGGTATCTCAATAAAATGAACCAAACGTTGTGGTCACGTCTGAAGGAACACAAGCAAGGTAAATTGGAACTGAGAAGGTTCCAATTGGTATCTGGCCCTATGGGCGGTATAATTGCATGGATGATCATAAGTGGTCATCCATGGAGCGAACTAACTAATAATTGGACTTTTTCGTGAGTGTAACTTGGAAACTGTGAATGTGTGCTTCTAGTTGTCTGAATTAACTGCGAATGTGAAGTTTTAATTGCTTGAATATTATGATGTGATTAGGTGCACAATAAAGGGCGTTTGAACTTTGATATATGCAACAAGTTGGCCTAGTTGTTGAAGTTATGCAAATTGTAAATGCTTGAGTACCAAGAGACTTGTTGTGAAAAGAAGGTCTGAACTAGGTTCGATACAAGGGTCTAGATAAATTATTAGGTAATTCATAAGGAAGATCTGAATGTGTCTTGCGCTTGTGTAATAACCGTGTGAGTGTCTGGGTGTATCCTGGGGATATGTGGGTTGTGATGTTGAATTAATGAGAATGAGTTTGATTGTGTACCGTTGGATTAACTCAGGATAGACAATGATTATCCTAGCTACGAGGATTATCCTAAATTGCTAAGTAAGCTGGGAAACTTTGTGAAATCTAGAAAAGAGAAAGTCCTAGAAAAAATTATTCCTAGGTACTATTTCCTTCTGAGCCGTTAGGGCGGGATTTCTCCGCTAGAGCGGGAATTTCCTCACCAGAGCGGGACAGAGCGAGACAGAACCTCAGCCATGTCTCCTCTGTTCTTCCTAACTCACCCAAATAGACCTGAATCTTGTATAGATTAGTTCCCGCAAGCTAAATCAATGCTAAACAATCGAGTATAGGTTATAAAAACTTAGCATTTAAATATTGCTTATAATAGACAACAAAGACAAGCATCCAGGTGCGTACAAAAAGTTATGAAAAACAAATAGATAAAATAAAGCTTTTGTTCAATACATGCCCAAGAGGGGCAGAAACCCGATCAAGAACCATGGGACTGGGAGGTGTCGTCATCAAAGTCTAGATCCTCGGGAGGCACCAGTCCTATCACGGCCTCATCCATGCAAGAGAAATGCCGAAAATATCCCTTCTCGACTATGGGAATCTCATGTCCGGGGGCGACGCAGGTGAACATGATCTTGACCGCCTTCCATATTCGGACCATCAGACGGTCCCTCTCCAGACCCTTCTTTCTCTCCTCGCGTAGCTCACGACGGAACATCTCGACTTCCAGGGCAGTACTGGGTGGAACATGAGTGGTGTCAGCATAATAGCGCCCCAATCTCCTCTGAACGGCCTCCAAATCCTCCTCCACCTGTGCACCTAAGAGAGGGGGCTGGGATCAAGAGAAACGAATGTCTCACCTCCCTCGTTGTCCGACTCCGCAGCTGACTGACTGTTGCTGGTCATGTCCGTCCTCCTCTTTTTGCTCCAAAGAATTAGAGCCCTATCTAACGAATGCGGGGATCCATAGGAAGTACCTCATCAGTATCTAGGAGGTGAACCCCACCTGTTTGCACAACGCAATGATAAGTCCTGGTAGGAAGAAAGCCTTCTTGTTACCCCGGTAGAACATATTCCACTCTGAAATAATTTGCACCCCCACATTCAACTCAATGCCCAGTACATCGCATGCCACCACCAAAGCACGAGGAAATGTCACATCTGTGCGGTTTCCCAACATGCGAATCCTCCTAGTAACCAAGTGAAGACACCTCTTAGCATCCATTGACCAATTCGCGCTAGTGATACCCTCGGCAGGAGGCCAATAGACTCTTTCCTGGCGTGCAGGCTTAACCAGTACGTCTCTCAGCTAGCCTAGATCCATCTCCCTCAGCTTGGCCGCGTACTCTGCGTTCAAGGCCTCAGGCAACTCTAGTACCTCATTTATGGCTGTGGCGTTCAAGGGGATCTTAACTCCCCAGATGAGGATGATGGGGTGAGGGTCGTCCCAGCATATGGTAGGCAGGATAGCACAAAACTCCCTCACCCAGTCAACACGTGTGGCATGAGGAGCCTCAGTCAGCAGAGCCCATCCGAACTCCATTAGGCGAGCATAGAAGGCAGGCACCTTCTCCTCTAGTGTAAGTAAAGTGAAGCCCGTCTCACAACAAAACTTGTTGTATCAGGACACTTCATCCAATACTAAGCGCCAACGATCATAAAGTAGAAATATAACCCAACTAGTGAGTTGGGATCGAGTCTCAAGGGAGTGGTTCGTAATTGAGAATCAATAGGTAAGTAAGAATATGCTCAAGGCAATCATAGCTAAAAACATTTACGAATAAAAGCATTGTTCAACTTTGGGGTGACACAAGTGTCAGGGGGATTTTGTTTCAATTATCAATTAAAACAACAAATAATACGATAATAACAAGTATAGAGATGGGTTCTTGGGAGGTGATTGGATTATGGGCTAAGGTAGACAATCGGCTAATTGCAATTAATAGTGAATAGCTATAAATCAGTGAATAAGCTAGACTTTAATAGGGGTAAACTTTCACTTGAACAATTTACCCTGAATCAAATTGGTTTCTCTCAAACCCCAATAAGCAGCAATTAAGAATAACCTTCGCTTTAGTCCATTCACTCTCTCGAGCTGAATGTGTGGAAAAGGGTTTAGGGTTCACTCTCTCGAGATGAACCCATGACAACCCAATACCCACAGACCATTGATTCAGAAATTTTGGTTTTAAAACCTCTATCTCGAGCAAGCCAAAAACATGAAGTTAAGATTGTATTTGCAACTACAACCCATTAATTTAAACCACAATTACTAAACGAAATCACTTTTAAACAACATCTACACTATCAATTAACAATACCCCGCAACTAAATCAACCCATAATCACATAATCACACCCCAAGAATTTGGGTTTTAGCTAGATATCATAAAAAGTAAAAATTGTTACCAAGTTGTGTTTCTATCAACTGGGTAGGATTTATATTGTCTTGACAAAGGTCTAAGATCAAGAATCTTCAACACCACTTCCAATTTCTCAGATATGGAAATATTCAAATCTTCAAAGCTAAGGAAATGTTATCTCTAAACTAAATTCTAAGATCTCAAACTTGAAAACTGAATACTACTGAAAACTACTGAATGTTTGGTACTACACTAAAGATTTAAAAACGTATTTATAGTCACCCAAAACTGTGCTGCGAAGGACTATTCTGCGCAATAAGTTGGGATCGCTGATCTACTCGGTGATCCTCGCTTTTGTGAATTACATCGCCTTTTTACTTTGGCCTTTAGGCCTTTAGCAGCTTCAAGCTCTATAACTTTGGGCGATATGGCACTGTATCGCGGAACGGTTAGGTGACTCGCCGACTGCTCCTTTCTATTGCCTACTTGATTTTCTCCTTCAAGGCTTGGCACACTGGAACATTAGGCGAGACATCAGCCATTCGGCGATTCACTCAATGGATTAGGCGATCCACAGGCCTTCTTTTCTTTGTCCTTTCAGCTGCATTGTTCCTTTCTGCTCATTAGTGTCCATGCTTTGTTCATTAATCTGAATACCTAAAATTCAAGGATTTACATCAGTTATTGGCGCAAAATATGCATTTGAGGACACTAAATTTATTAAAATAAAGCCCTAAATGAGTCTAAATCGTGGACTCATCAACACCCCCAACTTAAACTTTCGCTTGTCCTCAAGTAAAACTCAAGTTCAGCAGTTCAAAAAAGATGTCTCAAATAGTGCTACAGAAGGCTGAATCATGAATGGACACAAAAAGACTCAAATTACTAATGCAAGGACCAATTGTGCACTCAAAGATTCAAGTTGTGACCCACAATTATCAAAGAATCTCAAGCTCAAAATACTTGCTTCAAATGCAAGTTCAAGCTCAACAAAGGTACTCAAATGCCCTCACACAAAGAATGATTCCATATTCACACACAACGGTTCACAATTTAAAGCTCCGAAATCAAATGCAACGCTCATGCTCACACTTACAAAGATGAACACAATGCATAATTCCACCCATAGGTTTGGCCGTATTTTCCAATCAACACTTGCTTCAGCTCACTCAAGATCAAAAGGTCTTTTAAAGGCTTGTAATGGGGCTGAGAGTAAAGGTATGGTCATTTAGGTGTAGTTACTTCTATCCTCATGAAATGTGGTGTGAATGACACTTCCTTTCCTTTTCTTCATCATTTTCATTCATGCTCAAAAGTCATCCTATTATTCACTTTCCATGGGCTGTTGGAAACCCCATTTTCTTTGTATCTTCACAACTTTATTCCACAACTTTTTCATTCTTTTTCTTTTTCATTCTTTTCTCATTTTTCTTTCTTTTTTTTGTATGGAGGGGTTCCATTTTTCTCAAAACGACAGGTCAAAGGGGACTTTCTTGCACTTCTTAATTTACATTATCTTTTTACCACACCCCCAACTTAGGCTTTTGGCCTAAGTTAGCTATTCAAATAAACTACAAATCATGAGGATTATGGGTTATGGATCAAGAAAGGTCACAATGTCATCAAGCTTCTTCTAAGAAAAAGGTTAAGGTTCAAAGGGTACTCAAACTGGGTAGACACACTCACAAGGTAGGCCACAAAAAAAGGATACTATCAAATTGTTTCACACTCTTTAAAGTTGCCTAAGATCATATTAACAAATTGCCTCACTTAGTCAACTGGACCAACAGAGAAAATTCTAGGTGTCATCACACATGGTTCACGGTAAGCTCATCACACAAGGCATATACACCAACGTCAAACAAGACTCCACACTTTCGCTAGTGTGCAATGCTCATCACAAGAGACTCAATTCGATACTTAGCAAGTCACAACGAGATGCAAAAAGTTCACATATTGTCTATGCAACTTCATTTGGCCTCATCGTAGCCGCACATTCACTTTTGTTTGATTATCAGCACTATTCAAGACATTGGTATTGATCAAGACTGATACTCAAATTTGCAAGAGAACATCCACATTCAAATACAAACAAGAGGTGGCAAATTTTTTTTTGGAAGGTTTTAAAAAATCATTTATCATTTAAAAACAAGAAGCCACAAGCTCAATCATCCACAACAGCAGTGTAAAACATGATTATAACTCAAAACCAAAATATATACACAAAATAAGAGAGTCACAAAAGGTGGGCCTCACCCCACCACAAATAAAATCATTTGTCCTCAAATGCAAACAAAAATTTCCAAGAGTCAAAATAAAAGTAAGACAAAGAGGGAGGTAAAGAAAGGATCATATCTACTCAGTCACTCCATCTGTCTAGGCATCAGTGCCCGGTGCATCAATTTGGACTTGGGCATCAGTGGCCGGTGTCACCTCAGAAGGAACAGCTCCACTGGGAGCTGCCACAGATGTCTCGGTCAGTGATGTCTGGATCACTGACTGTACAATATATCCTCCAGATCTGGCAGGTCTCTATAAATGCTCTCTTCCCTTATCTCTATCTGCTCCTCGTCGGTCTCTACATCCGACTCATCAAATGCTGCCTCATCCCTATGCACATCTCCGGTGGTAGCCGGAGGAATCTCTGAAGTCTTAGGAACATCTAAATCATCTGCAGCCTCCAGTAATGAAGTGAAGTTAGTAGACTTTAGATAGTCTACGTCCTTTCTCAAATCTGCTACTTCGGCTTTCAAAGCCGTCACCTTGGAGGTTGCCCCCTGCCTTCTCTCACAAGCCTCAAATCTCATTGTGAGTGTGTCAATAAAAGTCTGAAAGGGGATCACTACAGCTAAAATAGCACTCTCAATTATCCATGGGATGGATCTCTCTGGCCGAGTCACCCTCACGTCAGCTGAATGGGCCAGATGGCCCATCTTAAGGATTATCGCCTGAGTAATCTTGGCTGGCTCGTAGGAAGTGGAGGTGCTTGGATCCTGTTAAGAAGAGGAAGGGGCAGAAGTACCTGAAGGCTCGGAGACCGAAGTAGACGAAAATGCCTCTGCAGGTATCGAATCTATATCTACCTCTAGGGTTGTGTTCACCGGAGCTGCCCTTTTCCTGTCAGCCTCCTCTCTAGTATACTCGGCCTCAATATGCCAGATGTCAGTGGAAGAGGACGGGGTAACATCAAAATCTCTACCAGTATCCCGGGGCACTCCAGCACGCTGGCATAGCTCTGTGATTAGGACTGGGAATGGCAAGGAGGTATGTCTATGCGTGGTCTTCATGGCCATCTCCTGCTCAATGATGAGTCCCAATTTGAGCCATCTTTTTCTTAAGATAGACCCTAGACAAGCTGCCTTCACATGCCAGAGGACGGATTTGTTCTGTGAAGGTATGATGGAGCTGCTGATGAATTCGAACCAATACTGGGCAGCTACTTTCAAATCCTTCTTCTCGATATGGACTCCCATATCCATCCACCTCAGAGTATTGTCACAAAGAAAGGGGGAAAGCCACCACTTCAAGTCATCAATGGACTGGGTTGTGACCAAGCCCTCTTAATTGTGCTCGAACCCTGTGGCCCTCTCAAGAACAACATTTATGATATCGCTATTGCACCCAACTTCCACAGCTCAAACCATGACCTACTTAATCAGTCTAAACTCGTCGGCCTTCTTATTACTCTTTGGCACCAAGGCAGCATATGCATCATAGAATTCCCGAACCCATGAAGGATCATAGGGGCCTCGAGGCCTGGTGAAAATCTGAAACCTATGCCATTGTAGTATCTCCTGCACAATGGAGTATCTACCCTCTAGTTCCTCTGTAGATAGCAACCTCTCTTCGAGGATGGTTCACAAACCATCACCTTTCAATCTGTTCAGAAGCTTGGGAGGAGGGTCGACTGGTGGCACAAGAGCCACAGGAGGTGCTAGAGCTGGCACTGAATCTGCTGGTGTAGGAGCTGGAGGGACTCTAGCTGAGTCAGGGTAAGATCTAGCCCGAATCTCATCCTGTCCGAACTCCAAAGGCTGGTTGTCCTCAGGCTCTGATAAAGCAGCCTGGGAACCAGTAGTCACCTTGTCAGATATGGGCCTCTTGCCCTTGCTCTGCCCTCTAGTTGGAGGCTCTTGCCTTCCCCTTTTTGGAGGATTCGATCCTCTTTCATTTTTTATGATACCCTATACTTTTTTTCGGGGTGGCCTGTCAATGTTAGTCCTGACCATGTTTGCAAAACATCGGGAAAAATTTAGAAATATTTCACTGAAAAGTACAATGAGAAAGGTGCAGAGTCACTGAATCACTTTGGCAAGCTAGATCGGGCTCGCCAAAAGGATTGGCTCAAAATTCTCAGAAAAATTTGACAAGTCGGCAATGGTAAGGCCTTTCGGTGAATCTCCGACATCCTTCGGCAAGCAAGGATTAGCCCGCCGAAAGTTACAGTGCATTTTAAGCTATAGGGGTGCAGACAAAAGGCGATCAAGAAGACTTTTAGCGTGTCCCCGAGTGCCATCGGCAAACTCAAGCTTCTCACTAAAAGTTACAGAGTCAAACATCAAGTATAGCATGAAATTAAAGGCGAGATGGGAAATTTTGGTGAACCGCCGGGTGGTTCGGTGAGCTCAACCCAGCTCGCCAAACGACCCAACGTGCCTACTTTCAACCCAACTTCTCAAATTCGACTCCGTAACCCATGAAAACAAAATCAAAGCATGCACAACTCAAATTAAAACAAGAACCATAACACCCATTACCCCGGGATACTCAGACTTCTCTCGATTTAATTTAGCCATTTGACGACTTTTGTCCTTAAGAATGATGTCACCCGCTCTATCATTGGGCAAATTACATCATTTGGCACAACTACGGGTTACTTAGACTTCACCCGACTAGACCTAACAACATGCAAGCACAACACTAGAAGATTTAACTAATTTTAAGGCACAAAATTATGGGAATTCGATATTATACACAATATGGGCAAGATTATCAAATTAGAACATGCATTCAAACATTCTAATCCTATCACAGAGGCCCAGCACACGACAACAAGATAAGATCATTTGCATTTGAGTACAAAATTGTTAAAAATAAACTCGAGGTTCGGAAAACCAACCTTTAATGCCGATTAATCAAAATTGAAATGCTAGACGGCAAAGTAATCCCAATTCAAGCACAAATCAATGACTAAAATACTACTAGAAATGCAAAAATATAGAAACTAGAGTGCAGATGTGAGTTTGTGAAGTTCGAAAGTGAGGGAAAGTGAAGAGTTTGAAAGTTTAAACCTTTGACCTTTTAAAAACCATCCAGTTCTCACCCATTCGGCGACAATAGTCGTGCTCGCTGATCCACTCAAAGACACGCCGAGTGGTCATACAGGACCTCCAGTTAATGTGAGAGTCCAAACGGCAAACTAGATCGTGATCGCTGACTTGGTCGGCGATTCGCCAATAATTTCCTGGGCTCGCTGAGTTTTACAGACTCCAATTTGAAGTTGTCCTAAGTCCAACGGTGGTCTAGGTTGGGGTCACTGACCTCTTCAATGCTGCACCGACTGAACCTTTAGCTCACCAACCTGAACTTTTTAATCACTTTTTACATTTTGTCCTGCACATTCAACACACCATTATTCTCAAAACAGAACTAAAACGATAAAACTTTGGGTTGCCTCCCAAGAAGCGCCTTAGTTAACTTCGTGGCCTGATGCAACTCCTCATTAATACTTCATTTTTAGGGTTGACCTTAGTGTCACTAGGTAGCCCCTCTTATTGTTGCGGGTAGTAATGAGGCAATACATGACCCATGAGGTTTTCAATTAGCTGGATAGATCTAGAGTGAAAGCCAATCATTTGATTTAGCACTTCGACATTCTCCTTTATCTCTTCTAGCACTCTATCATTCTCATTGACCTTTTGTAGAATGATTAATAGTGTGTCCTCGACATGTCTACTCTTATTGTCCTTAGACTTTCTCCGCTCATGAGGGGGTATGTATCTACCTTTTCTTTTCCACTGGACTTCAATCTCTAATATCTTCTTGGCCAAGTTATTCAGCTGAGTTAATAGTAGGGCCCAATAGTGCTCCTCTTCCATTTCTTTATTAGTCTCAGTCATTTGGCCACCATTGCTACTAACTATGCTCCATGTCTCTACTCAAAACAGCAACACACAAACAAGCAAAACAAAACTAAAATTTAAGTAAATATCACTATAACTAACAAGAACAAAATCCAACTTAACTATGAATTCTCAAATAACACCACCCTCTAGTAGCGGCACCATTTTTATTTCATGTATAAGGACAATTCATCCAATACTAAGTGCCAACGATCGTAAAGTAGTAATATAACCCAATTAGTGAGTTGGGGTTGAGTCCCAAGGGAGTGGTTCGTAATTGAGAATCAATAGGTAAGTAAGAATATGCTCAAGTCAATCATAGCTAAAAACGTTTACGAATAAAAGCATTGTTTAAATTAGGGGTGACATAAGTGTCAAATATTCGGGGGATTTGGTTTCAATTATCAACTAAACAGCAAATAATATGATAATAACAAGTATAGAGACGGGTTCTTGGGATGTGATTGGATTATGGGCTAAGGTAGGCAATCGGGTAATTGCAATTAATAGTGAATAGCAGTAAATCAGTGAATAAGCTAGACTTTAATAGGGGTAAACTTTCTCTCAAACAATTTACCCCGAATCAAATTGGTTTCTCTTGAACACCAATAAGTAGCAATTAAGAACGACCTTCACTTTAGTCCATTCACTCTCTCGAGCTGAATGTGTGGAAAAGGGTTTAGGGTTCACTCTCTTGAGCTGAACATATGACAACCCAATACCCACAGACAATCGATTTAGAAATTTTGGTTTTAAAACCTTTCTCTCGAGCAAGCCAAAAACACGAAGTTAGGATTGTATTTGCAACTACAACCCATTAATTTCAACCACAATTACTGAATGAAATCACTTTTTAACAGCATTTTCACTATCAATCAACAATACCCAACAGCTAAATCAACCCATAATCACATAATCACGTCCCAAGAATTGGGGTTTTAGCTAGACATAATAAAAAAGTAAAAATCATTATGAAGTTGTGTTTCTATCAATTGGGTATGATTGATATTGTCTTTACGAAGGTCTAAGATGAAGAATCTTTAACACCCACTTCCAATTTCTCAGAAGTGAAAATCTTCAAATCTTCAAAGCTAAGGAAATATTGTCTAAACTCAGTTCTAAGCTCTCAAACTTGAAAACTGAATAATAATGAAAACTTCTGAATGTTTGATACTAAACTAAAGATTTAAAAACGTATTTATAATCGGCCAAAAATATGCTGCGAAGGACCATTCAGCGCAATAACTTGGGATCACCGATCCACTCGGCGATTCGCCCTTTGGTCAATTCCATCACCTTTTTGCTTTGGCCTTCAGAAACATCAAGCTCTGTAACTTTGGGTGATATGGCACTGTATTGTGGAACCATTCGGTGACTCGCCGACTGCTTCTTTTTATCGGCTACTTGACTTTCTCCTTCAGGGCTTGGCACACTAGAACATTAGGCAAGACATTAGCCATTCGGCGATTCGCCCAATGGATTAGGCGATCCTGAGGCCTTCTTTTCTTCATCCTTTCAGTTGCCTTGTTCCTTTTTGCTCATTAGTGTCCATGCTTTGTTCCTCAATCCAAATACCTGAAATTCAAGGATTTACATCAATTATTGGCATAAAAAATGCAATTGAGGACGCTAAAAATCTGTTAAAATAAAGCCCCCAAAATTAGTCCAAATTGTGGACTCATCACCTTTCTCGACTGGCAGCATCGGGAAATCGGATGAAAGAAAGATTCTCTTCGTTAGCACTGGCCATTTAGTGAAGCCTGCAAAAGTTGAAAGGTATACGTTAGAACACAATAGGATTAGACAATTTAAGGTTGAAAGGGGTAGAGCGAAATTTTTTGAGTTAAGGGATTCAGGCTACTGCCCCACAGAGTCCCACCACAGCGGGATGAGGGAGTCGCTACAGCGCGATGAAGGTTGCCAGAGCGGCCTTTATCTAAGACAAACTCCAGGCGCGATCATGGAACCTCTTCATCCCAAAACCCCTATTTATCACATAATTTCAGCAAATCAAAGTATATAAAGTGCCCCAGTACTTAAATATGCAATTATTTTTGCAAAACAACTCCTAAATGATGTCCAAATTCAAGTTTATACCAAGAAGACCTTTCAACTTCCCCAACCTATTTTGGTATCCATTCGATCGCATTTTTGCGAAATCCTTACACCCAAGAATTGTGGAGACGTTGGGGACATAAGGGAAGTGCCCATGCTACGTTTTTCTATCAAACAAGCAACCTATGTTCATTTTCAAAAACTACCCCAAAAACTGTTTCTAATCAATTAGGTAGCAGCATGCAATCGTTGTTAATCAAGTACTGAAGTAAAGACTGTAATGAGCAAGAAACTTACCTCGAAAATTTGATGTTCGAATCAAAGCGATCGAGAGTGTTTTGGAAATTTTTGGGAGAGTTTGGAAAAATGGGGGAATATGATTTTTTCCCCCTATGTATTGTTTCCCGAACTCGCGCTCTAGCGGGAGTATCCTCACTACAGCGGCCCTGCTTCAGGGGAAAGGTTGCCGCCCTAGCGGGGTTAGGCTGTGTAAGTTAGGTGCGTTCGTTTCTTCGTTGTTGCTTTAAATTTCTAACCGATCCCATTTGATTATAGCATATTTTGTGTTTGAATTTGAAAGAATCACCATCCATCGTGGTTTCTGTAATGGACCAATTCTTTAGTTTAGAAGTAAAATGAATTAGGGTGTGTGATGATCTATCACTAGTCATTCGGGGACGAACGAGGGGTAAATTGGTATCTATTGTAATAACCCGAACCATCATCATTTAGGAAAAGCAAAAAATTTAGGAAATTATTATGCCATTATCCCGACAAGGCAGGCCAGATGCCACTAGGGCGGCGGCACGGTGGGGTAAGCTGGCGCCAGAGCGGGATAGGTGAGGCATAATGTAAATAACGTGAAATCTTATTTTCTCCTTCTTCCTAAAATACCTAATTTAGACTTAAACTACCCTAGAAACCCCCAAAAAGCTTCTCTAAGCTTGGGAAGGAAGGAGATTCCTAGCGTAAGGAGACCAATGGATTGCGAATTTCCGGTCAAGATCACCATCACGAAGTTCGAAAACAATAATTGAAGCCACAAACTCTGTGCAGCTTCTTGGCACCTAGGTAGGCTAGGTTTTATTAATTGAGTAGTTATAAATTTATGTTAACTGCGTAGTATAATGTAAATCAATGGTAGGATTTATGCGTAGGTTTCGTGCACCAAATAAGAGATAATTAAATCCTAGGAAGAAGCCTTAGACGATGAAATAGGGCTAGGTGATGGTTTTATTTCTTGGTTGCGTGATATATGTTGCTGATTTGCGCACTATGATGCACGTGTGTACTTGAATGAAGCATTGTGATAAAACCTAATGTAAATAAGTATGAATGCCTACCATGAATCACCTTTTGATGTATGCTTGTGAGAATATATGCGATTGTAGGTGTTGAATGGTTTGGTGTTACGTTCCGACACACTAACTTGGATCGGTTGTCACGTTCCAGCATAAGTATGGGAACGGTTGCCACGTTCCAACATAAACATTGGATCTGGTACCACGTTCCGGTATGCTAACAACTTGGGTTTGGGTTCCATGAGAGGACCAATGACTTGTTATAATTGTATATTTGAGATTGTGAAGTTGTACGTTGTTCTTAAGTGATAATTGATGTGGTATTGTTCCTGACAGGTTAAATGATTATGGTGACCATATATGTTTGTTCTACTATGTTGATTTAACCCGTTGAGTATCTCGTTGTTGAACAAGCGGGGAAGGGCCAAGGGTTCAAGAGTTGTTATATTGAGAGAAAAGTTGTATGTGTGTTGCAAGATATTCAGGGTTAGAGGTTAGGAAGCTTGATGAAAGGTGTCAGGTGGCAAGAATTGGGTAAGATGAAGTGAAGGCAAGGGTATGTTGTTTGGGATTGTTCGTTCAGGGGAATGTTAGTAGTTGTAATTGTGGACTCTTCTATGGGTTAGAATGGGTAGGCCATGACTAATAACCTAGTAAGGTGGGTTGACTGAATCGGAAGTAGTGGTAAGGGTGCTAGTGAAATTCTGAGGTATTTGAGAAAGGGTAAAGGTGGACAAGCGAGTGGTTTATTTGCATGATCTTGCTAGTTGAATTCTTATGTTATGTGGTGGGCGTCAGATTAACTGATGTTGCTTATCAGTACGTGTGGTTTTGTACTGATACTACTCTTGTTATGCCTTTTGGCATAGTCTGGAGGCAGGGTCGGTGATGTTTCATTAGATGAAGAGGAAGAAATTTCCAGCAACTTTTATTTTTCCTTCCGCATGGTGGAAGTTGTGTCTTTTTATTACCATGTTTGGCTTTGTACTCTCAGTAGCTCTTTTACTTGTTTAGACTAGATCCTTGGGGGTGTTAATTACTTTACAAGTTTGTACCTTAAGTCGATTTAAACTCTTGTTCTATAACAACATGATATGAGTTTCCTTATTTTGACAATTTTCTTTAATTTTCCACATGTTTTCAACTATTGGGATAGGAGGGTTCTCCTACTTAGGGTGCCTGCACGGCCCCGTGGAATTGGATCGTGACATTAATGCTTCGTCAAAAATATTGATCAATACATTATATTAATGGAGGTGCTAAAATGTCACATTTCAAAACTTGTTCATGCTTATACAAAAGGCTAGTGAATTTGATGTTTATGTTGGAATAATGTTATTTTCATGAAATGGTATTATTTATAAGTAGTTATTGATCTTTTTTTTTTGAATCTTGATATGATAGTAAGTGAAAGTACTCATTTTATTATCACTTATTTCAAAATACTTAAGGTTGTTGTTGATCTTGCTCACTTTGTGTAACGGCCCATTTGGTCGTTTTGAATACTAGAGCTTTTTATTTCATAAAATATTTTCCGATAGATTCTAAATGGGTATTTTGGACTATTCGTAGTTATAATTATGAAATTAGTGGGGTAGTTTTAATAATTTATTTAGTTGGTGGTTAAATAAGATAGCATTAAAATTAATAGTGGCTCACTTTTACCACTTTTATAATTAGTCTTTAAATAATTAGGGTAATAAATAGTCGGTAGAAGAAAGAAGAGAAAATAGAGGCGGGGAAATTTGGAGGGCACGACTTCAGGTGAGATTATTTTCTCCAATTCTTCAAGTAGTTGACTATAGTTTAATTTTCAATGTGTTGGATTTAAAATGTAAATTGCTGGATAGATGAAAAATCTTAATTAGATTGAGAAAGAAAAGAAAAGAATATTGGCGAATTTGGTTACAAGTTGTTGTGTAGCGTTTTGGTTGCCACCATTAATAATGATTACTGTATGATTGTGTCAGGTATTGGCATATAGAAAGATTGGGTGAATGGTCTAACATTCAGAGATAGTCACATTCCCATGAGTTTGGTCATAATGCGGCGTCATGGGTTTTATTTCCAAATTTGTTCCTTATAATTAATATATTAGGGTTTAAGTTTTAATTAATTGAGATAGGTAATTAAATGTTAGGTCTATATTATTTGAATTCCATTAAAGATATGCTAATTGGAGGAATTAAGACTTAGCCTTAGGTTTGAACTTTAGAAAATTGATTATAGAATTAGGTGAGTTTTTGGGTCTAGGCTAGACATAGAATAATATGAGTGTTTATAGACTCGTTAACTTACAAATTATGCACATATACTTGATAGATTGAAAAGGTTCAGAGGCATTGAGGAAAGGAAAAGCATTGGAGAAGTAGTTTGCTTGACTTCAGTTCTTCGGTGGATGTAGGATATGGTTTATTTTATGTGATAGATAGACTCTTAATAGCAATTGATATTCATTGGGTGATATTGTGAAGTTCTCTATGTACTTGATTGTGTGGTTGTGTTTCTTGGTTCTGTGGTTTGTGATTGGTCTGAAATCCTGAGACCGTGAAATTTATAATATGAAACCCTCTCTATCGAAGTGATACCTTTAATAAATAAGGCTTGATGAAAAATTTTTAATGAACTGAAAAGTGGTGATAATAAATGGAGAATTAGCGATATATTGGATCGGGTGCCACGTTCCGACATGGTATTATTGGATCGGATGCCACGTTCCGATATGGTATTATTGGATCGGGGTGTCTTGTTCCAACACGGTATTATTGGATCGGGGTGTCATGTTCCGACACGGTATTATTGGATCAGGTTGTCACGCTCCGACACAGTAACATTAAAGAGGAAAGCATATTGAATTAATGGAATGTACTCAATCTCAAATAACCCATTTCCCAAACGAGCGTGGTGTGGAGGCATGAGTCCTCGTCTGTGAGCTTGATATTGTGATTGATTACATACTTGCTTCAGTTGTCACTTATTCATGTTGTTTGTTGTTTATCACTGCTAAGTGCTATAGTTGATTTTATACCATTAGTTTATGCATATTAGTTACTATTTTGAGTCGGCCGATGATATCTACTCAGTACATATTGCCCTGTACTGAGCCCTACTTGTGTTTTTCTTTGTTTTTCTTTTGTGGAGTTCAGCGAGTGTACCAACGACTATGACTTGCCCTCAACTCTAGCCAGTCAACAGCATATAAGGTTCCAGGTGAGTTATTCATTCAAGCTCGTGTTGAATTCTCTTGATCATGGCATGATGTCCTTAGTTTTCGGACATAAACTATTTTATTCATTTATTTTGGTGTCTTTAATACTCTTAGACTTAGTATTTGAAGAGTAGATATCCTTGATGTGATGACTTTCAGGTTTTGGGAATGACATATAGTAGACTTTAATGGATTTGTGTTTCTTACACTAATAAGATTTAAGCTTATGCATTATGGTTAGTATTTTGTAAGTTGAATGATAAATATAAGTTGGGGTTGAATTCATTGGTTCGCCTACCTAGGAGGTTAAGTGTGGGTATCACTCATGACTCAGTTTGGGTCGTGACAAACTTGGTATCAGAGCGTTAGGTTCGGTGATCTCATCACACAAGGACAAGTCTAGTAGAGTCTTACGGAATGGTATGGGAATGCCATTACTTTTCTTCGAGAGACTATAGGACTTTAGGAAAACTTCATTCCTTCTTTCTTTCATTCTACTAGTTAAATCAAATTGGTATCTAGGTGATACAAATTGGTATCTGAACTTCTTTACTCTATTTCACGTATGGTTAGTACTAGAGTAGTAGATGTGGAAATAGCAACACCAGAAAAAAAAAAATGTGTCCTTGGAAATAGGTATATTTTCTCGATTGACTACAGGGCCTGTAATGACTAGTGATCAATATGATTTTTTTTTATCAAGTTCATACAGTTAAAACCCTCTTTCTTCATGGGTATTGATTATGAAGATGATTATGCTTTCATTGTTGATTGTTTTGAGCAATAGGAGGAGAGATGGTTTCCTGAATATAGAGAAACAGAAGGTATGTGTTGCAGCCTATGAGGTCAAATTTTGTACTTTATCTAGATATGTGACAACATGCAAGAAGTTTTGTAAGGGACAACTAGAAAATGAACATCATTACTTTAGAAAATACAGTTAGTAAAGTTTTCAGAACATGTATGGGTTGTTTAGCGAATAATGAAATTAGGTTGCGCCAATTGAGGTTAGAATCTTTACTACGACTCCATGGATTGATTGTATATTAAAGAGGGTCATGATATGACTACTACAATAGTACCAATGCTTACTTCGTTAGATTTATGAAGTGTGTTACTTTTGTTATCGACCTGATCTAAGAAAGAATGCAAATTGCTTGGGCTAAAGACAGAACAAATTCGATAATGTTTTGCAACTATTCAAGGGGTAGAAATGTGTGGGCTATTTGGGTACGATCTTATCGATAGGTATGATGTTCTAGTAAGGTAGCTAACGGACTTTCATAGTGTGGTAGTACTAGGGTTATGTGGAAACGAATACGTCGATTGTCAAATGAGAATACTAACTACTTAAGGAGTTACTAGTTGTATGACATGGTCAAATAATAAGATCCGTTGTTGCACATTTGACAAACCAACTAGTTTGTTACTACGGACACTTAGGTTAGGCTTTATTTTAAAGATTTTTTTGTGGATCTTTGGTACGGTATTAATGCATATAAGTTGTGAAGTGTATCTTGAGGATTCCAAAGGAGGACTGGTGATTTTATCTTAAACTCCAAAGGAGTGGATTGATATTGGAATGACAAGCTTACGGGTAAGGAAAGTTCCAGTAAGTATACTTGAGTGAAGGAAATTGAAGATTTTAGTAAGAAAGTGCGTATAAAATTGGGTTAGTCCCTTGAATTTGATTGGTATACATGAGTTTAAGGTGTCAGGTCGAGGGAAAGGTTAACTTCGTGGTGATGACAAGGGCTTGCTGAGCATGATGGTTATACGAGTTAGTGATGAATTGTGATTGAGATGCAACTATAGAATACAAATTCTTGGTTAAACAAATTTTGTATGATAATAATGACTTGTGAGTATCTAAGGTTGTGATTTTCTACTATTCAGTGAGTAACGTGGTTGTATCAAAAGTTTTGAGAGATGTTGGGGCATCGCTCGATTAGAATTTAAAGGAGCTAGAGTCATAATAAATAAATAAATAATAATTAATGGAATGTAGGGTAACCTTCAGAAAGAGGTGGGAGCAAAAATATTTTTCTCTAATTTTAAGGGTTAAAGATGTATCTACAGAGGAGTTGAGAATTGGATTCAGAGAGGCATGATTTCATCCATTTTGCTCTGGTTATGGTAATATCATCACGTGTTCATCATATTGATTAAAAACAATTGGAAAAGACTTGAGAAAAGAGTGTACATACGTTCAACTCAAGTGTGACGATAAGTTCTTTTGTGGTTTTGAGTTCAGTAATGAATACTATTGAATTTTTAGAGAAGGATATGGTAAGATCTATGAAGAGGCGATCAATGATAAGCTAAGATACATGTATTCCTAAAAATCTTCAAGGTATGATCTAATGGTGATAGATAAGAGGATTGAGTTACACAGTTGAATTTACAATTCAATTTTTTTTTTCCATTTTATGTCTACATTTATGGTGATAGGTTTTGTCTATATATGGATTGGTAAGATAAGAAATGATTGATTGCATCGGTATTGAGCATGCGAAAGAACTTATGCATGTTTTGGACCATAAAGTTTGTTACTTTTGATTGTTAAAGGATCTAATAAAGGGTTTCTCTCAGAGTTTTGATTTAGAGTGTGAAGTAAAACATCATGGGTTGTTGGTAAAAGGATGAGATTGGTAAGCGAGCTAGAGAAACAAGAGTCTGATATATTGAAGGGTCGAGATATTTAAAATTTTGCACCATGGGAAGAATTTGAGAAAAGTGAAGGAATAAGACCTCTCGTATAAACCCTTGGGGTGTAGTTGAATGTTGTATTAATTTTTGCCTATGAGTTTAGATATGACTGTGAGATGTGAACTAGTTTGGTACAGACTTACTAGGAGTTTATCATCGACTTTTATAGAGATTGAATTTTGGTTTGGGTGACAAACAATGAGGTATGGAAAATTTAGAGTTTTACGTGGGGTTAGATTGCTCAAATTATAATAGATGACTTAAGAATGATGTACAAGGTGAGATATAATTCTACATGGTTATTAAGAATTTAGAGTTGGATTAATACTACTCTATTGATGGGACTACATAGAATGTTAAGATGTGTTACATAGACATTTAATGGTGAATAGGGATTATGAGTTTATAGTATAAAAAATAATTAGAGTGACCAAGAATTTCCCTAAGTGTTGGCATGAGGTATGTGATGGTTTAGAATGATAGCTAAAGCATGGTATGTGGAAGTGGATGTGGGGTTCGATAAACCAATTATGTGTGCAATTATAATAGGGACTAAATTGGTGATTGTGGGTAGCTAGAA
Organism: Solanum pinnatisectum; assembly: GCA_035578085.1. Taxonomy (NCBI): domain Eukaryota; kingdom Viridiplantae; phylum Streptophyta; class Magnoliopsida; order Solanales; family Solanaceae; genus Solanum; species Solanum pinnatisectum. The sequence goes on along the minus strand of CM069084.1, from coordinate 28,520,300 downwards.
AATCAAAGAGATAGAGTCATATGAATGAAAATGTTTGATATGGGCACTATGGAAGGAGTATCTAGAGTTATTCGACCTTGGTTATGTACATTCTTATGTGACCAACTATTTCATTCTGGGCGTGGTTTAGAGTATGATTCACTTTCTACGTCTGTGTGTGTTTTCGCTTCTATGGGTGAGTCCCTAGTAGTGGATCAGGTGTACCGATTTTGTGATTGTCCTCCTGGTAGGGTGGCATCCTTGGTTAGACTTGTTCATTTCAGTTATCGAAGATTTGGTGTTGTTTGGGATAGTTGAAGTATACAAGAGATTCAACACGCACAACTTTGCTTATGAGAATTTATAGGAGAACTACCATGAAAATTTACGGTTGTTCGATAGACTTAAGATTTATCTCATCATCGGTATTATGTTTCGGTTATGTGTGATTGAATGTGAGGACCATTGTGTCTAGTTTTATCATTATAAAGGTTTGTCTATAATAGCTACTAATTTAGCATTTCGACAGTGTTGTTAGAGGTTCTGTATGCTTGGGTGTATCACTCGATGGAGGTTACTTGATCATTTCCATTTTTGGATCAGATGAGTTCAATTTTCCTTGATGATTACTTGATGTCTAAAGATCATATTTTTATAGCTTAAGCTCGAGGAAATATTATGTTGTGAGGATGTAATCTTGATAAGGTCTGTGATGGTTGATGAATTATGAGTGTGGTGGTTGGTTCAGGTTCACTCCTGGTTGTAACCAATATTGATTCAGGATTTTATCATGGTTATGTTAGAAAATATTTGTCTAGATGGTTGGGTCAAGGTCTAGTGAAAGAATCGGTCAGTTGAAGAGTACACTTGGGAATAGTTTTTTTGTTATTTGAGCTTACATACAACAATAGTTATCATTAGAGTATTGAGATGGCCCAATTTGAGGCATTGTACAGGAGGAGGTGCGGATATCCAGTTGGTTGGTTTGATACTTTTGAGATGAGACATTGGGTGCTAATATTTTCGAGTAATCGTTGAGACAACTACCCTTTCTTACCCCGCCTTCTTTTGATCGTTCGAGGACGAATGATGGGCAAATTGGTATCTAATGTAACGACCCATTTGGTCGGTTTGAATACTAGAGCTTTTTATTTCATAAAATATTTTCCGATAAATTCTAAATGGGTATTTTGGCCTATTTCATAATTATAATTATGAGATTAGTGGGGTAGTTTTAATAATTAATTTAGTTGGTAGTTAAAGAAGATAGCATTAAAATTAATAGTGGGTCACTTTTATAACTTTTATAATTAGTCTTTAAATAATTAGGACAACAAATAGTCTATAGAAGAAAGAAGAGAAAATAGAGGCAGGCGCAAGATATTATAGGAAATTTGGAGGGCACGACTTCATGTGAGATTGTTTTCTCCAATTCTTTCAATGTGTTGGATTTAGAATGTAAATTGCTGGATAGATGAAAAATCTTAAATAGATTGATAAAGAAAAGAAAAGAATATTGGCGAATTTGGTTACAGGTTGTTGTGTAGCGTTCTGGTTGCCACCATTAATAATGATTACCATATGATTGTGTCAGGTATTGGCATATATAAAGATTTGGTGTATGGTCTAACATTCAGAGATGGTCACATTCCCATGAGTTTGGTCATAATGTGGCGTCATGGGTTTTATTTCCAGATTTGTTCCTTATAATTATTATATTAGGGTTTAAGTTTTAATTAATTGAGATAGGTAATTAAATTTTAGGTCTATATTATTTGAATTCCATTAAAGATATGCTAATTGGAGGAATTAAGACTTACCCTTAGGTTTGAACTTTAGGAAATTGATTATAGAATTAGGTGAGTTTTTGGGTCTAGGCTAGACATAGAATAATATGAGTGTTTATAGACTCGTTAACTTACAAATTATGCACATATACTTGATAGATTGGAAAGGTTTGGAGGCATTGAGGAAAGGAAAAGCATTGGAGAAGTAGTTTGCTTGATTTTAGTTCTTCAGTGGAGGTAGGCTATGGTTTATTCTATGTGGTAGGTAAACTCTAAAAATCAATTGATATTCATTGAGTGATATTGTGAAGTTCTCTATGTACTTGATTATGTGGTTGTGTGGTTTGTGATTAGTCTAAAATCCTGAGACCGTGAAATTTATAATCTGAAACTCTCTCTATCGAAGTGATGCCTTGAATAAAGAAGGCTTGATGAAATATTGTTAATGAAGTGAAAAGTGGTGATAATAAATGGAGAATTAACGATATATTGGATTTGGTGCCACGTTCCGGCATGGTATTATTGGATCGGGTGTCATATTCCGACACGGTATTATTGGATCGAGGTGTCAATTCCGACACGGTATTATTGGATTGGGTGTCACGTTCCGACACGGTAACATTAAAGAGGAAAACATATTGAATTAATGGAATGTACTCAATCTCAAAGAACCCATTTCCTGAACGAGCGTGGTGTGGAGGCATGAGTCCTCGTGTGTGTGCTTGATATTGTGATTGATTACATACTCGCTTCATCTGTCACTTGTTCATGTTGTTTGTTGTTTATCACCTGCTAAGTGCTATAGTTGATTTTATACTATTACTTTATGTATATTAGTTACTATTTTGAGTCAGCCGATGATATCTACTTAGTACATGTTGCCATGTATTGAGCCCTACTTGTGTTTTTCTTTTGTAGAGTGTAGCGAGTGTACCAACGAATTCAACTTGCCCTCAGCTCTAGCCAGTCTCCAGCATATTAGGTTCCAGGGTGAGCTATTCATTCAAGCTCGTGTTGGATTATCTTGATCATGGCATGATGTCCTTAGTTTTCGGACATAAACTATTTTATTCATTTATTTTGGTGTCTTTAATACTCTTAGACTTAGTATTTGAAGAGTAGATGTCCTTGATGTTATGACTTTCAGGTTTTGGGAATGAAATATAGTAGACTTTAATGGATTTGTGTTTCTTACACTAATAAGATTTAAGCTTCCGCATTATGGTTAGTATTTTGTAAGTTGAATGATAAATATAAGTTGCGGTTGAATTCATTGGTTCGCCTACCTAGGAGGTTAAGTGTGGGTGCCACTCATGTCTCAGTTTGGGTCGTGACACTTTGTTTCAAGCCAACAAGATGAGTACTTTTATTTAGCATTATATTACGTTTTGAAAATCAATTGATATTTTCAAATTGTTTGATGAAAATAATATTATTCTGATATCAACATTACATTCTAATTTACTAGCTTTTTTGTATAAGCCTGAATGATGTTTTGAAAATGTGACATACTAATCATCTTTTATCAACGGGGCAGTTGGCGTCCTTTCATCTATATCCAGGTTTGGATTTACTTCTTGTTAACAATAAAATTTCTTGGAATTTTGATAATACCCAATTAGTTTGGTATGTGAACTTTCACTTTGTTGGTGAGGGTTCTAGCTATTTTCCACCTTGTAATTATCCCCTCCTCAATTTCCTCTTCCCCCAAAAAAAAATTGACTGGGATAAAGAAAATCATTAAAAAAAAAGTATCTCACTAGTCACATGAATTAATCACCAAATTAGAACATCGATTGGGTGAGTTTAAAGAGTGCATCTCCATAATTAGTTTAATTTGTTCAAGAATATTCAAATGTTTAGTAATTTTTACTGCTAACAACGAAATTAGCTCTTAGTATTACACAAAAAATATTAATAAATATATATATATATATATATATCTCTGTGTGTGTGTGTGTGCACGCCCAAAATTCGTCCTAAAAGGATAAGAGGTTGTAGCAAATATAATCCAATTTTTATATGCGGTATTGATCCTAAGAGAACTTTTTCTGTCATACTTTGTGATGACAAGTCAATATTCAACAAAAACAATTTTTGATGATTGACAAAGTAGATTAGATTCTAAAAAAGATTAGAAAGTAAAGCCGCGTGAGAATAAATTAGAATCCACGTAAGAATAAATTAGGAGTAGCCGACCTATTGAAGAGCCAATTTCGAACTCAATTAGGATTTTTAGGACACGTAAAATAGAATGACCATAAAAGGAGAAAGTTGAATAATAAGACAATAGAATTTCCACACAATGAATATCGCTGTTTTCAGCAAAAGGCAAGAAGTGGCAGAAGGAGCATACAATGGCAGAAGAAAGAAGAACTAGAGTCACGTTTTCATTCTAAATAAGTTTATTGTTAAAGTAACTTGGAATCATTATTGAGTTTTAATAATTCTAAAAGTGAGTCTGTGATAGTTGTAACAAGAAGTTGTTGTGACTTCTTGGAGAGTAAATATAACGGTTATAGTTAATCGTTGGAGTTGAGGTACTAGAGTTAATACCTAAGATTATACAGTTGTAACATGAAGCCGATCTTTGAAGTTAGTGAGAAGTTGCTGAAAATTCTACACTATGTAGGTCATGGTTTCTCTTCCCTTGAGTAAGGAGGCTATAATAATTATCATTTCTGATAATAAGAAGCAGAGATAAATAAGATTTTTCATTTAAAAAAATTATAAAAATAGAAGGTAAAACAACTAATTTAAGAAAAAATATTAAATTATAATAATGATAAAGAGAGATGAAAAAGCAATAAATTGTAATAATGATAAGAAGAGAGATAAATAAAATAAGTATATCTATCATAATCATAATATAAGGTGAGTACAATAATTATATTTAAAAAAATATTAAATTAGATACTATTTTATAACTTCTTTTGAGTTTTTAAACATAAAATATAAATTTAAAAGTATTTAAAAGTCAAGAAAATGAGAAAAAGGATAATTATGACTCATGATCAAAGAGAAATTTTATTTTTACATATTTTGGAGACCAAGAGAAAAAAAATTAAAGAAAAAAAGGATAATTTTTGTGAATAATAATAGTAATATTTAAGATCTTTTTTTTTTTACTTCAAATTTTATAAATCAAAAGAAAGAAAATAATTAATAAAAAAGAATATGTTTGTGAATAAGAATAATTAATTATGATGATAAAGAGGAGACAAAAACAAGATTGTTATTTTAAAATATTATAAAAATAAAATGAGTAAAAATAATTAATTATAATAGTAATGATGAGGAGAGATGAAAATTATTTAATAGATTGTAATAATGGTAAGGAGATAGGTAAATAATATTATATATATATATATATATATATATATATATATATATATATATATATATATTGTGAAATTATAAATCGCAATAAAGAAGAAAAACAAAAAATGACAATAAAAACAAATAATAATCTTGGCCAAAGTGAGGTATTACATCATTATTTTATTTGTCACCTTTATATTTTTCTAAATATAGATATTAATCTTCAACTATAACTCTAAAATAATGCTTCACATATAATTTATTTTATTCATATTTTATTTGTGAAATTAGTTCTTTTTATTTTTTTTTTAAAAGTCAAACACTTCCTATAATATATTTAATATTGTATCATATTTATGTTTTCAAGTTGATCAAAAATTCACCCAAACGATTATTATTCAACTAAAAGTAAATATTTTGTTATTTTAAATTACGGTTATAATCAATAAAAAAAATCATACTACACCGTTATTATTACATTGTGTAAATTGCAATTTACTAATAAATAAAACTTGAAATTTAAACTATTTGACTTTGAAAACTAAAAAGGATCCTTAAAATATTTTTGATATTCAAATATAAGATTTTTTTAAAAAAAAATATTTGATTAATTTTTTTCTCATCGCACAAAACACGAACAAATTCACTAGTTGTAGCAAAATATTCAATTAAGAATTACATTTATTTCATAATTTTTTTAGAGGTATGCATAATATATTTCAATTATATTATAATTTTATTTAGGTATATATATATTATTACTTTTTTCAGATCACACTTATAAAAAATATAGTGAATATGCTATTATTATTATTATTATTATTATTATTATTATTATTATTATTATTATTATTATTATTATTATTATTATTATTGTTGTTGTTGTTGTTGTTGTTGTTGTTGTTGTTGTTGTTGTTATTGTTGTTGTTGTTCTTGTTGTTATTGTTATTCTTGTTGTTATTGTTATTCTTGTTGTTGTTGTTGTTGTTGTTGTTCTTATCGTCATCGTCGTCGTCATCATCATCATCATCATCATCATCATCATTATTATTATTATTATTATTATTATTATTATAATTGTTATTGTCATTGTCATCGTCATCGTCATCGTCATTGTCATCCTCATCCTCATCCTCATCATCATCATCATCATCATCATTATTGGTGTAATTATTGGTGTAATTCATTTTTAGAGATACATTGATATAACAGACAAAATATAAATTTTTTTTTCAAAATTATCAAAGAAAGCAACAGTAGAAACACTGTTCATCTATAGTAAAAGCATTGTTCATCTACAGTAGAAATACTGTTCATATAAATCTTATATAATATTATATATACCTGATATAATATTCTACATATACCTGATATAATATTCAATATACATGATATAATATTATATATACCTAGTATAATATTACATATACCTAATATAAATATATAATATACCTGGTATAATTGTTATTATAAATATATCATGCATATTGATTTAACCTTTTTGTGACCTTTTTTATGGAAAATATTTTTCTGTTGAAAAAATAAGTATTTGATTTATGGTATAAATACATTTTTATGGAAATATGTCTAAAGATCTATTAAAAATATATATAAAAAGAAATGTTACATGTATAAAGGAAATAGGAAAAAAGACGTTTAGAAAAAGAAAGGAGGAAAAAAATGAAATATAAATATTTTGTCCATATAAATAGGAACAGTTGAGAATTGGGAATTAATAGTGGGATCAAACGAAATTTAGGGATTTTATGTCACAATCCAAAAATGGACCTGATGTCACTCATCTTATCCCACCAAGACAAGTCAGCCTAAAACCTAAATAATACGGTGAATGCGGAAGCAAAATGAGAATAGAAGTTTAATACTACAAAATAGTGCGGAAATTTATAATCAACTTAAATATACCCCAAAACCTTATAGTCACGTGTACAAGCCTCTAAAATATTACAATTGATTAGAAGGAAAGATAAAAGTCTTAAATGACATTGTTTCTAGAATAGAACAAGATCATAAATAGGAGTAAGAAGGTCCGCTGAGATGATACAACTACCTCACAAATCTCCCAGGAAGCCTCGGATAAAGAGAGAATATAGAGTATCACAAAGATCTGAGCTAGTAACCTACAAAAAATGTAGTAGCAAGGGGTGAGTACCAAACCACATGGTACTCAGCAAGTAAACTTCTAAACACAAGCTAGGGGAATAGAATACGGGTACTCCTTACACCCCAACCGAACCTCCATAACTACAACCTGCATAAAACCAGCCCAACCTAACACTTCACACTTTACATAGCACATAGCTCAACAACTCTAACAATTACATATCCTCAACAACAAGCTCAATATTCATCAATCACAACCTCCACAACTACAACCTGCATAAAATCTGCCCAACCTAACAGTTCACAATTCACATAGCACACAGCTCAACAACAACACTCTAACAATTACTTATCCTCAAAAACAAGCTTAATATTCATCAATCACAAGTTCCACAGAAAGGCACTCACAAGATCAGCAAAACACAATTTAAGTTCACTAATGATAAAGATGTACAATGCAATGGAATGCAATGTCAAGTATAGTGATGCATGTCTGAGCTAGTGATACACACCCGTTGTCTCTTAGTCCGAGACCCATAGGGGACATGTCTATCCATGCATTCGTCGTGGCGTGCGACATGACCCTCGATATATATTATCCGTCGCGGCGCACAACACATCCCTTAAAATATAATATCCGTCACGGCGCGCAACACTTCCCTCGAAATATAGTATCTGTCGTGGTGCGTGACACATTCCTCGAAATGGTACATTCTCTTTAATTTCTTACTCGTTCTTAATTCATATAACACTTGTCACAATTTTGTCTCAGAACAATGCAAATGACATGTTCACACAAATAATGAGGAGATGACCATTTTCATAATAATGCACAATTCACAACAACACAATTGTGATACAACATCAACAATGAGGCAACAAGCCTTTGAAACCATTCTCAACACATCACACACCAACAATTAATCACATTGTTTTTTTATTACCCGTTTTTCTTCATTAGAATTAAACAATATGGACAAGTCAACCCATCACCCCTTTCATTACTCCCCAACAGATACCACAATGAAATACACGATTCTATGCAATTAACAAGGGTTTAGAAATCCACTTACCTCAATTAGTCGAACAATCACTCTAGGACTTGAGTCTTCCTATTTCGGTGGGATTCCAAATCAATGCAATCTATTCAAATAAATAATTACATTAAGAATTCAAAGCTAACAATAGACCCATATTACTATGTGTCTAGCCTAGACCCGAAAAATCACCCAAAATAAAATTAAATTCAAACCCGCAAGGATAAAGCTAAAATTCTATTAAAACATGCCCATATCAAAAAAATTCATTCATCTAACTCTATTTACTTGATTTTTATCCACCCACAATCAACCAGTCTGATCCCCATTACAATCTTACAAATACCCAATTTATCAAACCCCACATAATTCTCACAATATTCAATTGAAGACAACACACTTAACACTAACAAACATCATAACCACACCATTTACCTTAATCTCAAACCACCATTAGTATCAAAGTCTTCTTAGCAAATACATTATAGCCTCAAAAATTTTGAACTATGACTATCTCTTTCCATTTAAGCATTTCATGTCAGATGCAGGTCACACTTAAGAATGATAAAACTAATTCCAAATCTAATAGTACTTTTGCATCGAGGTACAACAATTGAATCACACCCAAAGTCAACTTCACATAAACTTTCACATACAACATTTCAACTACCATTTATACCATCATGTATCTCTGTCAAAACTCAAATAAATCCTTAGTCACTCTAATAATTATATATATTATAAGCTTATTACCTCTATTCACCATCTCTATGTAACACATCATAATAGTGTGTATAGTCCCATTAATAGAGTCATTTGACTCCCCTTAAAATCCTCAATAACCATGTAGAACTGTAGGTCCATATATTTGCTCATCCATAAGTCACTACCATAACTTGAACAATCTAGCCCCAGATAACAACACAAAATCTTCCACGCATCTCCATTTGTCACCTAAACAAAAACCCAATCTTCATAAAGTCGCTGATAAACTCCTAGTAAATTTGTGGTGAACCAATTTAGATCTCATAGTCATATCTAAACACAACGATAAGAATTCATACAATGTAACGACCGGGTTCCATCATTATAGAAGAGCCAACAGAGAAAAAATTTGGGCCAAAAAACTTTTTCGTAGTAACTTGAGATTTCCCAATCTAGTCCAGATTTGGATGAAATCGGAGTTTGTAAGGTCTAGGGAAATCTGGTAGCAATTGGGTGATCTAATTAAGAATTTGATCACATAAGTAGATAGATAAGTCAGTAAGGAACCCGTACGATATTACAAAATTAAATTCGAGCGAGTAGAACTCCTGATATTGATATTAGCGTGAACGGGTAGTTTCTGAGTGTCATTGGTAAAAGGTATGTCGTGAAATGGGGTCTTTGATTTATTATTTTTTCTTACTATTTTGTGCAAGCCACTATGGCAGGGATTTCTACCTGTAGGGTGGGGCCGCTGTAGCGGGGTGAGGCCGTTGTGGCGAGGAAAACGCGACTTAAAGTCGGAAATAAACTCCAAAATCATTTTATTTTGCAATTTTTGAACTTGAGAGCTACGGAATGAACCCAAGGCTTTCCTTGACAGTTTCCACTACTCTTAAGGGTAAAGGTAAGATTTTCACTCCCCAAATCCATTTTTCGATCCGTAGAATGTAATCTAATGGGTAATTATCAATGGGGAAGAGTTTTGATCTGAGAATCATGGTGGAAAAAACCCTAATTTGGTTATTGAGATCATGGGTATGATCTAGGGTTGATAAAATTGTTAGTAATTTGGGTAATTATTGATTGTTTATTGATTTCCATGTTATTATGATTGTTTGTAGACCAAGAACAAGCGGAACAAATCCGAAAAAGGAAGAATCAAGTTTTTTAGGGGATTCAAGCTTGTTTCGAGGTAGGTGATGGTTCTGATTCTATGATTGTGTTATGTATATTTGTTCTTGCTTCATTATGATACATGTATGTATGCGAATGTTGCATTATTGATCTCTTAATTGTAAATGAGGATATATGAATGATGAATGTCATAAATCATGACTTGATTGTATGATTATGAGAATGCAGTGTGTGATTGTGATTGTGGCTTGTTGAATGGATTGGGTGTTGCGTTTCGACACACTAAGTTGGATCGGTTGCCACGTTTTGGCATACTTATAGGATCGGTTGCCATGTTCCGACATAATCATTGGATCGGGTACCACATTTCGGTATGCTAACAGTTTAGGTTTGGGTTCCATGAGAGGACCAATGAATTGATATAACTCTGATATTTGAGAATTGTGAAACTGTTTGTTGTTCATAAATGTTGATGATATTGTATATATTCGGTGTATACATGCTATTATTATTGTTGTATTGACTTATGTATGTTGTACTTAGTGGGATAGCCACATGATCCTACCAGTACATTATGGTTGTGTACTGATACTACATTTGCTCTTTCTTTGTTGAGTACATGGCATCTTCAGGTGGCTATAGACAGACCTTGCTTAGAAAATCAGTGACCATCGTTCGAATTAAAGGGTGAGCTAGTTCTTTCGGGCTGCCATGAGTTCTCTTTCTGTCTATGTCCACCTTTTGGACTTAGACTTTCTAGTTAGTTGTTAGTGCATTAGTTCGGGGTTGTATCCCTTCTTGTTAGACTTATGGATCTTGTTAGATGTTTTGGTACATTGACTTTCAGGTTCTAAGTGTTACTTCCGCATTTGTGTTTAGTTGTTAGACTATTGTTTCAGAGTTTATGGGAACTCCTTATTTCTTTCCTTAACATTTAACTTGCTTTCGTAACTTAAATGCTTTAGTATTTTGATTTAGTTGGTTAGCTAATTAGTATTAATAGTTCTCCTCCCACTAGAGGATTAGTGTGGGTGCCAATCACGATGGTCTGGATCATGACAAAGTTGATACCAGAGCTTAGGTTCATTGATCTCGATGTACCAAAATGAGTTTAGTAGAATCTTGCGGAACGAACAGAGACGTCTGTACTTTTCTTCGAAAGGCTACCGGACTTTAGGAAATCTCTCTATTTTCTTCTGTCTCCTTTCGCGCTATATCTTCATTCCAATTGGTATCTAGCGATTCAAATTGGTATCTAACCTCCTTCACTCTTCTATCCGCAGATGGTTAACACTAGATTCAATGGTGTTAGGCTCGTAGCTCCCGTTAATGCTCCAGCTGAGGTATCTATAGTGAGAGGTTGCGATTGAGGTAGGGGTAGAGCAAGAGCTAGGGGTAGAGGAAGAGAAAGGATGAAGGTTGCTGGGGATGGAGCACCGGTTGAAAATGCTCCCAGAAATGAGTCCCCTCCTGTGCATCATGAAGAGATAGAGGAGAATGTTGAGGTTGAAAATGTTGAGGAGGTTGGACAAGAGGAAGAAGTGCAGGCTGAAACTACAGGTATTCCTCCTTTGGACCCAGTGTTAGCTCAGCAGATCATGTCATTCTTGAAAGGGTTGGTTGGTCCTGGAGTGCTTCTCTCTGTTCAAGCAACTCAAGCTCCTACTAATCCCCCTATTGCTATCAGTGTCCCCAAGGTAGGAGGGAATGTAGGTAATGGTTCTTTCTTTCATCCTTTGTTAGGTTTTGTTATGACTGGTAATGATCAAGAGATGTTGATTAAGTTCTTAAAGTTGAAACTGTATGTGTTCCTTGGTTCTGAGAGTGAGGATGCATATGAGTTCATGCTAGATTGCTATGAGAGGCTTCATAAATTGGGAATTGCCCATCAGCATGGGGTTGAGTTTGTGACCTTTCAACTTTAAGGTGAGGCTAAGCAGTGGTGGAGAGCTTATGTGGAGTGCATATCTTCAACTTTACCCCCACTCTCTTGGACCCAGTTTCATGCTCTGTTTTTAGAGAAATATAAGCCTAGGACTTTGAGAGATCGCAAGAAGGATGAGTTAATGGCTTTGGAGCAAGGTGGTAAGTATGTGGCTGCTTATGAGGCCAAATTCTATGCCCTTGTCTAGATATGCTACTCAATAGGTGACAACTGAGGAGGAGAGGATCCGTTTTTATTAGGGGACTAAACTCTGAGTTGCAGGTATTATCTGTTCATATGACCTCTACAGGGAGGAGCTTTAATGAGGTAACAAACTATGTTAAGAAAGTGAAGGGGGTGAGGCGAGACGGTCTAGCTAAGGCTTTGGCTAAAAGGGTCAAGAACTCGGGTAACTTTCAAGGTTCTTATTACAAAGGGTTAGGGAGGCCAACACTGGTGGCCAGGCCAATTCAATCCGCTATGCCCACCTCTACTGGTAATTACTTGGGAACTCCACCTCATAATTTGATTCAAGATAGCCAAGGAGCCACACCTTCAGTGGGTAGTAGGCCATCTTTTAATTCCACATGTTACAACTGTGGTGAACCTGGGCATATGAGGAGAGATTGTGCCCACCCGCTCATGATGGATTCCGCGCAGCAGTAGACTAAAGCAGTGGTACCCACGAGAAATTGTAATAATGGTCGAGGGCGTCCACAAGGTGGGCGATGAGGTAATCAGCGAGGCCGTAGGGGTAGAGGAAATGGTAACGTAGGTAGAGGTGCAACATAGCTAGGCTGGGAAGTCACTTGTCAAGATGATAGGGCTCAGTGTTATGCCTTTTCGGGCAAGAATGAGGCAGAAGCATCTGACACAGTGATCACATATACTATTCTTGTCTGTGACCAAATAGATAATGTGTTATTTGATCTGGGTTCTACTTATTCATATGTATCCATGCGATTTGCCTTAGAATTTGCTATGATTTGTGATATACTTGATGCCCCCATCTATGTTCCTACCCTAGTTGGAAAGTCTGTCATAGTCACTCATGTCTATCGTGCTTGTCCTATTTTGTTTATGGGTTTTCAGACTTGGGTTGATTTTGTTATTTTGGATATGACTGATTTTAATATAATCTTAGCCATGACTTGGTTGTCCCCCTATTATGCTCTGCTTAATTGTAATACTAATTCTATAACTCTAGAAATTCTGGGAAGGGAAAAGTTAGAGTGGGTAGGGGTGTACAAGCCTAAGCAAGCTAAGATCATATCCTCTATTTGGGCTAGTAAACTGGTAGAGCAGGGTTGTTTGGGTTATTTAGCTCATATTTGGGATGTTGAGGTTGAGTCCCCATCTATTGAGTCTATTCTTGTGGTGTCAGAATTTAGAGAGGTGTTTCCTAATGATTTGCCTGGTATGCCTCCGGATAGAGATATAGATTTCTACATTGATTTAGAACCTGGTACTCGTCCCATTTCCATCCCTCCATATCGCATGGCTCCGATGGAATTAAGAGAACTTAAGGCTCAAATCGAAGAGCTCTTTGATGAGGGATTTATTCATCCTAGTGCTTCCCCATGGGGTGCTCCATCTTTGTTTGTTAAGAAAAAGGATGGTAGCATGAGAATGTGTATAGATTACCGCCAATTGAATAGGGTCACGATTCGAAACAAGTACCATTTGCTTCGAATAGATGATCTTTTTGACCAATTGCAAGATGCATCAGTTTTCTCCAAGATTAATCTAAGGTCTGGTTACCATCAATTAAAACTTAGCCCTGAGGATGTGCTCAAGACGGTGTTTATAACCCGCTATGGGCACTATGAGTTCCTAGTTATGTCTTTTGGTTTGACTAATGCGCCTGCAGCTTTCAGGAGCTTGATGAATGGGGTGTTCAAACCATTCCTTGATTTGTTTGTTATAGTCTTTATTGATTATATTTTGGTCTATTCGAAAAGTGAGGGAGGGCATGCCGACCATCTTCGTATTGTATTGGGTGTTCTTGGGAAACAAAGGTTGTATGCTAAATTTTCTAAGTGTGAATTTTCGTTGACTTCTGGTGCATTTTTGAGACATGTAGTTTCAAAAAAAGGGGGTAATGGTAGATCCCCAAAAGATTGAGGCGGTTAAGAATTGGGTTCGATCTAGTTCTATGACAGAAGTTATGAGTTTTGTGGGGCTCGCTAGCTACTATCATCGATTTGTGAAGAACTTTGCTTCTATTGCCACTCACTTGACTAATTTGACCAAAATGGAGATACCATTTGAATGGACTGAAAAATGTGAGGAGAGCTTACAAAAGCTTAAGACTCTTTTGACCACCCCACCTATTCTAGCACTACCAGTTGAAGGTAAATATTTTATTATTTATTGTGATGCTTCACATTCTGGTTTGGGTGTTATGTTGATACAGGATAAGAATGTTATAGCTTATGTGTCGCGTCAATTGAAGGTGCATGAGAGGAATTACCCAACACATGATTTGGAGTTGGCAGCGGTAGTGTTCACTCTTAAGATCTGGCGATATTATCTCTATGGGGTTAAGTGTGAGTTGTTTACTGATCATCGTAATTTGTAGCATGTGTTCACTTAAAAGGATCTGAATTTGAGACAACGAAGGTGGATGGAGTTACTCAAGGATTATGATGTGACCATTCAATACCATTCGGGTAAGGCTAATGTAGTGGTAGACACTTTTAGTCGAAAAATGGTGAGCATGGGTAGTTTAGCTTGCTTGAGTGTATCCAAGTGACCCTTGGCTAAGGAAATTCAGACCTTGGCTTTTAAGTTCATGTAGCTGGGCATCTTAGAAAGAGGTAGGGTGTTAGCTAGCATTGAGGTTAGGTCCATGTTCATTGAGAAGATTAAGGCTAAACAATTTGAGGATGAAAATTTGAATGAACTTAAGAAGAAGACTGCGATTGGTAAGGCACAAGAGACTACTCTTGATGTGGATGGTGTACTCAGTTTTAAAGGAAGGATTTGTGCCCCTCGAGTTGATAGCTTTATTAAGAAATTGTTGACAAAATCTCATGGTTCGCGATATTCCATTTATCCTGGTGTGACCAGGATGTATCGAGATTTGAAGCAAATTTATTAGTGGCCGGACATGAAGAGGGATATAGCGGAGTTTGTGGCTAAGTGTCAAAATTGCCAACAAGTGATGTATGAACACCAGAGGCCTGTAGGTTTGCTTCAAAGAATGCCAATTCCTGAATGGAAGTGGGAAAGGATAGTCATGGATTTCATGGTTGGTCTTCCCAAGACTTTGGGGAAGTTTGATTCTATTTGGATAGTGGTTGATAGATTGAATAAGTCAGCACATTTTATTCTAGTAAGAATATATTATAATGCTGGACAATTGGCTAAGGTGTATGTGAAAGAGATAGTGAGGTTGCATGGGGTGCCCCTTTCTATCATCTCAGATCGTGGTACGCAATTTACCTCCAAGTTTTGGAGGAAATTACATGATGAATTGGGCACACAACTCACTTTTAGCATTACTTTTCATCCACAGATGGACGGGCAATCGGAGAGGACTATTCAAGTGAAAATATGTTGAGGGAATGTGTGATTGATTTTCGAGGGCATTGGGACAAGTTCTTACCCTTGTGTGAATTCTCCTATAATAATAGTTATCACTCCAACATAGATATGGCACCATTTGAGGCACTTTATGGGAAGGAATGTAGATTACCCATAGGATGGTTCGAGGTTAGAGATGTGAAACCTTTGGGGGTTGAGTTAGTGAAGGATGCTCAAGATAAGGTGAGGAGCATCCAATCTAAACTCTTAGCATCCCAAAGTAGACTAAAGAAATATGCAGATCATAAGGTGAGAGACATGACATTTCAAACTGGTGAGAATGTTCTTCTTAAGGTATCACCCATGAAAGGGGTGATGAGATTTGGCAAGAAGGGCAAGCTAAGTCTGCGATACATCGGTCCCTTTGAGGTTCTTGAATGTGTAGGGCTAGTGGCTTATAGATTGACTTTACCTTCTAACCTATCGAGAGTTCATCCGGTATTTCATGTATCCATGTTGAAGAGATATCATGGTGAAGGGGATTACATCATTAAATGAGAATCAATTTTGTTAGACAAAGACCTCCAATATGAGGAACCGATTGCAATTCTTGACAGTGATGTGCGAAAGCTGAGGACCAAGGAGATTAAGCCCGTGAAATTTCAATGGAAGCATCGTCCAGTTGAGGAATCTACATGGGAAACCGAGAGGGACATGCGAGACAAGTATCCCCAATTGTTCGTCGATTTAGGTACTACTCCATTATTTTTTTAGCCTGTTTTCCTAGGTTGTCACTCGAGGACGAGTGATGGGTAAATTGGTATCTATTGTAACAACCGGGTTTCGTCATTATAGAAGAACCAACAAGGAAAAATTTTATGCCAAAAAACTTTTTCGTAGTAACTTGAGATTTTCCAACCTAGTCCAGATTTGGACAAAATTAGAGTTGTGAGGTCTAGGGAAATCTGGTAGCAATTGGGTGATCTAATTATGAATTCAATCACATGAGTAGATAGATAAGTCATTAAAAAACTTGTATGACTTTATGAAATTCAATTTGGGCTAGTAGACCTCTCGTAATTGATCTTAGCGTAAATGGGTAGTTTCTGAGTGTCATTGGTAAAAGGTGTGTTGTGAAATGGGATCTTTGATTTATGATTTTTGCTCACTGTTCCTTGCAAGCCTCTATAGCGGGGATTTCTACTGATAGGGGGGGCCGCTGTAGCGGGGTGAGGCCGTTGTGGCAAGGAAGATGCGACTTAAAGTCAGAAATAAACCCCAAAATCGTTTTATTCTGCAATTTTCGAACTTGAGAGCTAAGGAACGAACCCAGGGCTTTTCCTGACAGTTTCCACTACTCTTAAGGCTAAAGGTAAAATTTTCACTCCCCGAATCCATTTTTTGATCCGTAGAATGTAATCTAATGGGTAATTATCAATGGGGAAGAGTTCTGATCTGAGAATTATGGTGGAAAAAGACCTCATTTGGATAGTAGGATCATGGGTATGATCTAGGGTTGATAGAATTGTTAGTAATTTGGTAATTATTGGTTGTTTATTGATTTCCATGTTATTATGATTGTTTGAAGACCAAGAACAAGCGGAACGAATCCAAAAAAGGAAGAATCAAGTTTCTTAGGGGATTCAAGCTTGTTTCGAGGTAGGTGATGGTTGTGATTCTATGATTGTCTGATGTATGTTTGTTCTTGCTTTATTATGATACATGTATGTCTGCGAATATTACATTATTGATCACATTAATTGTAAAGGAGGATATATGAATGATGACTGTCATAAATCATGACTTGATTGTATGATTATGAGAATGTACTGTGTGATTGTGATTGTGGCTTGTTGAATGGATTGGGTGTTGCATTCTGACACACTAACTTGAATTGGTTGCCACATTCCGGCATAATTATGGGATCTGTTGCCACATTCCGGCATAATCATTGGATCGGGTACCACTTTCTGATATGCTAACAGTTTGGGTTTGGGTTCAATGAGAGGATCAATGACTTGATATAATTGTGATTTTTGAGAATTGTGAAACTGTTCGTTGTTCGTAAATGTTGATGATTTTGTAGATATTATGTGTATGAATGTTATTATTATTGTTGTATAGACTTATGTATGTTGCACTTAGTAGGATAGCCGTATGATCCTACTAGTACACTATAGTTGTGTAGTGATACTGCACTTGCTCTTTCTTTGTTGAGTACAGGACATCTTCAAGCGGCTATTGACAGACCTCGCTTAGAAATCAATGAACGTCGTTCGAATTCAAGGGTGAGCCTGTTCTTGCGGGCTGCCATGAGTTCTTTTTCTGTCTATGTCCACATTTCGGACTTAGACTTTCTAGTTAGTTGTTAGTGCATTAGTTCGGGGTTGTAACCCTTCTTGTTAGACTTATGGATCTTGTTAGATGTTTTGGTACATTGACTTTCAGGTTCTAAGTGTTACTTCCGCATTTGTGTTTAGTTGTTAGACTATTGTTTTGGAGTTTATGGGAACTCCCTATTTCTTTCCTTAGCATTTAACTTGCTTCCGTAACTTAAATGCTTTAGTATTTTGATTCAGTTGGTTAGATAATTAGTATTAATGGTTCTCCCACCGAAGGGTTAGTGTGGGTGCCAATCACGATGGTCTGGATCGTGCTATATAAACTTTAACTCTAAACCAAGAATCTATATGAGAGGTCTTATTCTTTCATCTTTCTTAAACCATTCCTATGTCAAAAATTCTGAATGCCTTGAACTCTTCAATATACGAGACTCTTGTTCCTTTTGTTAACTCACTTCTCAATCTTATCATTTGACCAACAGCCCATGGCATGTTACCTTATACTCTAAACTAACACCTTTAAGTGAAAACCTTCTATAATGACCCAGGGGTACCCCCTAGACGTAACATGACGTACTGATGAGTCCATAAATTAGACTCATTTAGGGCTATATTTTAATAGAAATTGTGTCCTCAAATGCTTATTTTATCTCAATATCTAATGAAAACCCTTACGTTTTAGGTATTTGAAGTTAGAAGGAAAGCATGGACACTATGTTGCAAAAAGGAACGAAAAAGCTAAAAGGAACGAAGAAATAAAGGCATGAGGATCGCTGAGTCCACTTGGCGAGTCGTCGAAGGGTCTTACTTCGCCTTTTGTCCTAGTGTGCTAGGCCTTGAAGGAAAGGATCAAGTGGGCAGAAAAAGGGAGCAGTCGGCATATCGCCGAGAAGTTTTGTAAAGTAGTATCTTGTCACCCAATGACCCAGAGCACGACGATGCTGAAGGATGGTGCAAGACGATGATGAACTACACAAAAAGGCCAATCGCCGAGTTGATCGATGATTCCGACTAACGACGCTGAATGATCCGCTGCAGCACAAATCAGTGAAATCTATAAATACTAGTTAGAGTTGTAGTTTTAAGTGTCGAACAATTATTATAATTTTCATATAGAATAGTACTTTTTGATATTTTTGCTCTGAGTTTGAGAGGGTTTTGAAAACTTGAAGAAGAAGAGGGTTTCATCTCCAAGGATTTGGACTTGGGTCTCTTGGATTCTTCATCCTTGGCCTGTAACAAGACTTAAATCTTCATACATATTTGAATGCAAGCTCATTTAAGTATAAATTTCTATCTCTTGATGTGTGGCTAAAATCCCCAATTCTTGGGGTGTGATTTAGCGAATATGGGTTATGATAATTGTTGGGTCTTGCTTGTTGATAGTCTATTCGTAGTTTAAATGTAATTTTGTTTAGTGGTTGTGGATGAATTTAATGAATTTGTAGTTGCAAATATAAGTTTATTTATGTGTTTTCAGCTTGCTTGAGAGAGAGGTCGTAAAATTAAGACCACTAGATTAATGGCCAGTGTGAGTGGGTCGACATGAGGTTCAGCTCAAGAGAGTGAACCCTAGTCCCATGTCCACACACTCAGCTCGAGAGAGTGAGTGGGTTAAGGCGTAGGCTGGTCTTCATTCGGCAAGTGGGTGTCCGAGAGGAACGCATTTGAAACGGGGTAAGTTGCTCGAGAGAGAGCTTATCCCCTTAAAGTCTAGCCTAGTAACAATTATTCGATGAATCCTCTATTGAAAGCATGTACCCAATATTCTAGCTTAACCCGTATTCCCGTCACATCCCAAGAATCCCCTCTCATTACTTAGAAAACCTTGTTTATTTTGTTGTTTTTACTTACTTGTGACAAAACCCCCATTGTTAATTGACACTCTTGTATCTCCCTTTAATTTACGATGTTTTTAATCATTAATGTCTTTAGCTACGACTAGTTAGAACTAAACTTTATTTCTCTATTAATTCTCAAAACCACACCTTGGGAACGATCCCAACCCTTGGTTGGGTTATTATAATATTGCACGATCATAGACACTTGCATCGGAAGTTGTGTCAAACATCAAAATGGTGCCGCTACCGGGATTGGTGTTATTTGAGAATTCTTAGATTAGTGGAGTTTTTGTTCTTATTAGTTGTAGTCTACTAACTTAATTTTCAGTTTTGTTTTAAGTGTTTGTGTGTTTCAACAAACATATGAGTGTGAACGGCGAAAATAGCTGCCAAGCAGGCCATCCAGTGGGTTATGCTTTTCATCGAGATGATATTGATGATATTAATAGTGTGTACAACCCTGCCTAAGTGGGTGAGATGGGTGCAATTTGCATGCCACAAACAGATGGAAGTGCAACATTTGATGTTACTAGCACAACACTCCATCTCATACATTCAAGAGGTTTATATGGAGGGTTAGAGCATGGAGATTCATATGAACATATACGAAGCTTCATAGAAGTATGCACCCCTCTGTCATTCAAGAATCTATTGCAAGAGTTCATACGACTTTGCTTATTTCCATTATCATTAATCGGGGGGGACACTAAGTGGTTGGTCGAGCTTCCTAAGGACTCCATCAAGTCATGGGAGGAGCTGGTTACATCTTTTCATGAAAGATTCTTCCTCCATCAATGATGATGAAGCTGAGAGACGATATAGAAAATCTTAATCAAAAACAGGGTGAACCAATTCACTAATCATGGACAAGATTTAAGAGTTTTTGTGAAAATGTCCAACGCATGGACTACTAAGTGAGTTATTGCTCCAATACTTTTACCGTAGTCTAGATTCAGTTAATAAAGGGATAGCTGATCAGCTGGTGCAATGACGAATAATGTTACAATTATTTGAAGTAGCCTCACTCCTCCTAGATGGCATGACTAGAGTAAATCAGGCATGGTACACAAAAGATGATTAAGTTTCCCTGCTGTGCTTCAGATTAACGCAAGAACAACTCGATAAAGAAAGGGAGAGGGACGAAAACATCAAAAAGATGTTGTCTCAAATGGAAGTGATACAAGATCACGTGAAGGGGACGTATGGAGTATTTCGAGTTGAGATGGTTCTTCATCCGATTACTTAAGACCGGGGGAGAATCAAGGTTGGAACTCCACAAGATGTGAGGAGGGTTTCCACCCACGCTATCAACAGCGAGGTGTAAAACAAGGTTGGAACCATTATAGGAGGGAAGAACCAAGGAGATATTGCCACGATTGGGCTGAGAAAGATGACCATGAGGAAGACCACACTCAATTGAGTAAAAGCCCAAAATCAAAAGGGAGTGCAAGTAGTCCTCAGGTAAATGATCTATTGTCACGCATACTTGATAAAGTTGAGGGCTCTGATGATTTGCTAAAAGGGATGAGAGATGACTTTTCATCATTGAACAGTAAAGTGAATTCTCATGCTGATGCCATCAAAACACTAGAAGGTCAATTGAGTCTATTGTCACCTCAATTAACATCCAAGACACTAATGGAAGATAATGAAAGAGGGCTAGCTCCTGTAGTGGAAAGATGGCAAAAGGGAATGTGATGGAGGATGAGGACCCTCGAATGCAGGAAGAGAGTCAGGGTATAGAGGAACGAGAATTGCCTATTCCACAAAACCTTGCCAAAGAACCACAAAAGGATGCAAAGCAACATGTTCAGGTTCTAAAAGTCACACACGCTTTACTGAAAATACCTCCACCATTTCCTCAACATTTGAAAAAGAAGAATGAAGATGAGAAATTGAAAATTCTTTTATCAGTATTCAAGAACTTATCAATTAACCTTCCTCTGGTGGAAGCATTGTCGGAAATGCCGGGATACACCAAATTCATGAAAGAGCTGGTTACACAGAAAATAAGCTTGGACTATGAAACGATTGAGGTGCCCCATAGTTACAGCGCAATTATGACACATGAGTCAATCACTAAGAGAGAAGATCCTAGGGCATTCACAATTCCGTGCACAATTGGCATGCTCCAATTCGCTAAAGCTTTGTGCGATTTAGGAGCAAGCATTACCTTGATGCCCTATGCAATATACAAGCAACTTGGTTTGGGTGAACCAAAGGCAACCACAATGAGACTTCTTATGGTTGATCGATCAATCAAGTACCCAGTGGGGATACTTTATGACATATTGGTAAAAGTAGATCAGTTCATCTTTCCGACTGATTTTATGATTCTAGATTGTGAGATCGATGCTGAAATCCCCATTATTTTGGGAAGTCCATTCTTAGCTATCGATAGAGCATTGGTGGATGTTGAGAGCGGGAAATTGAAGTTTCATGTGAACAATGATGAGGTGACCTTCAATATCTATAAATCCATAAAGCAACCAAGTAATATCCATGTGGTATCTACTGAGGATGTTATAGATGAAGCAGTGGCAAGTGTGTGCCATTTAATGCGCAAGAATGAACCCCTTGAATCTATACTTGCCAATTATGATGAATCTGAAGTTCAAGGCTATGAGGAAGTTGTAGCTGCCTTATCAGGGTTAGGAGTATATTCAAGGAATCCAATCAAGTTGGATATCGACCTGAAAAATAGAGAACGCCCTCCTGCAAAGCCATCAACAGAAGAACCACTGAATCTGGAGTTAAAATCCCTACCTTCTCATCTCAAATATGCCTTCTTAGGAGCCAATAATACTTTACCAGTGATTATTGCAGCCAATTTGCTTGAAAGGCAGGTGAAATTGCTCATTGAAGTACTGTAGAAGCATATAAAAGCTATTGGATGGACAATAGCCGATATAGTAGGAATTTCTCCTAGCATCTATACTCACAAGATTCGGCTTGATGGTGAATGTAAACCTAGTGTGGAGCATTAACGGAGATTGAACCCTCAAATGCAAGAGGTAGTGAAAAAGGAGATCATCATGTGGCTAGATGTGGGAGTGATCTACCTTATTACAGATAGTAAATGGGTAAGTCTAGTGCAATGTGTATCGAAAAAATGAGGTATAACCGTAGTCCCTAATGCAAAAGGAGAACTTGTGCCGACAAGACCAGAGACTAGGTGGAGAGTATGCATGGACTATCGAAAGCTTAACTCATGGATCAAGAAAGACCATTTTCCAATGCCTTTTATAGACCAGATGCTTGACTGGTTATCAGAAAGAGGGCGGTATTATTTTTTGGATGGGTACTCCGGTTACAATCAAATCTCTATTGCGTCAGAAGACCAAGAAAAAACCACTTTCACTTGCCCATATGGAGCATTTGCATTCAAAAGAATGTCATTCGGACTATGTAATGCCCCAGCCATATTTCAATGTTGCATGTTGTCTATTTTTGCAGATATGGTCGAAGACTCTATGGAAGTATTTTTGGATGACTTTTTAGTCGTAGGGGATACGTTTGAAGAGTACTTAACGCACTTAGGGCAAGTGCTTCAAAGATGTGTGGAAATGAACCTGGTCTTAAATTGGGAGAAATGCCATTTCATGGTGAAGGAAGGTATTGTTCTAGGACACAAGGCGTCGCAACAAGGGCTAGAAGTTGATAAGGCAAAAATTGAGGTAATTGAGAAACTACCCCCGCCGATTTCAATAAGGGGTATTCGTAGCTTCTTGGGGCATATAGGTTTTTACTGAAGGTTCATTAAAGACTTCTCTAAGATTGCACATCCACTATGTAAACTCCTAGATAAGGAAGTGAAGTTCTATTTTGATGATGCATGTATGGCTGCATTTAAGTGTTTGAAAGAAAAATTAGTATCCACCCCAATTATCGTCAGTCCTGATTGGTCCAAATCTTTCGAAGTAATGTGTGATGCTATTGGTATGGCATTGGGAGTAATGTTGGGGCAAAAGTGCAACAAACTATTTCACCCAATTTATTACGCAAGAAAAACTCTGAATAGTGCCCAGTGAAACTATACAGTCACTGAACAAGAGTTGCTCGCAGTGGTCTATGCATTCGAAAAGTTCCGAGCATACTTTCTAGGCACCAAAGTAATAGTACACACTAATCATGTTTCACTCCGCTACTTGATGGCGAAGAAAGATGCAAAACCAAGATTGATAAGATGGGTGCTACTATTACAAGAGTTTGATTTTGAGGTGAAAGATCGAAAAGGCTGCGAAAATCAAGTGGCCGACCACTTATCGAGGTTGGAAGGAAGGCAAGATGTCGAGCGTGAGGTTGACATAGATGATTCCTTCCCGGACGAATAGGTATTTGCTATATCTCTCAAACCTACACCATGGTATGCAGATTTTGCAAATTACATTGTGAGTGGATTGATACCGGATGAGCTGACTGTTTACCAACAAAAGAAATTCATGTTCGACGTTAAAAAATACTTTTGGGATGAACCATACTTTTTCGAGAATGTGCTAACAATGTTATTAGGAGGTGTGTTTCGAAAGAAGAAGCGGTAGAAATTCTCCATGCTTGCCATGCATCTCCAGTAGGAGGTCACCATAGTGGTATTCGCACTGTTGCTAAAGTCCTCCAAAGTGGTTATTACTGGCTGTCCTTATAAAAGGATGTGCATGAATTTGCGAAGAAATGCTCTCAATGTCAGTAGCAAGGCGGAGTGTCTAGAAGGCATGAGTTGCCCCTCACTCCTATTTTGGAAGTTGAGCAATTCGATGTATGTGGGATCAATTTCATGGGCCCATTTGTGAGCTCATTTGGAAATAAATATATGTTAGTGGCTGTAGATTATGTCTCCAAATGGGTGGAATCCATCGCAGTTCCAAACAATGAAGGAAAAAGTGTTGTCCAATTTCTGAAATGATATATCTTCGCAAGATTTGGCACTCCTAGGGTAATCATTAGTGATATGGGGTCCCACTTTTGCAATAGGTGGTTTTCAATGGCAATGAGTAAATATGGGGTGAAACACAAGGTAGCAACCCCATGTCATCCTCAAACAGTGGCCAAGTCGAAGTGTCAAATCGGGAAATCAAAAGCATCCTGGCAAAGACAGTAAATGCCAACAGAACTGACTGGTCTAGGAAACTCGATGATGCACTATAGGCATATCAGACCACTTACAAAACACCTATCGGTATGTCTCCATATCAGTTGGTTTATGGTAAGGCTTGTCATTTACCCGTCGAGCTAGAACACAAAGCATTGTGGGCATTGAAAGCTTTAAATTTGGACTGGTCAAAAACTTCAAGGGAGAGGGTAGAGCAATTGAACAAACTGGATGAATTTAGACTCAGATCATATAAAAGTTCAGCCATCTACAAAGAGAAGATGAAGAAATGGCATGATGCTCGGATACTCAAGCGGGCCTTCAAGATTGGGTTTTGTTATACAACTCTTGACTTAGACTCTTTCCTGGAAAGCTCAAATCCAAATGGTCTGGACCTTGTTTATTTTGTTGTTTTTACTTACTTGTGACAAAACCACCATTGTTAATTGACACTCTTGTGTTCCCCTTTAATTTACAATGTTTTTAATAGTTAATGTCTTTAGCTACGACTAGTTAAAACTAAACTTTATTTCTCTATAAATTCTCAAAAGAACTCCCCCAACCCTTGGTTGGGTTGTTATACTATTGCACGTCGTAGACACTTGCATCGGAAGTTGTGTCCTTGATTATGCAAACACCACGTACTTGACCCGAAGGGGTCTCATACAAGCCCTATCATCATAACATAAGATCATAGAAAAGTAGGTAAAATTTAAAACTTTCTTTCAAACAATCTAAAACATTTTCATAAGCAAGCGAAAGTCTTTACTAAGTCTTTGTCTCAAACCATCTATGAATAACATGAATAAAAGTCTTGGGATGCAGCCCATATAAAGTCTAAAACATAAGAAATGATGTAAAAGGAACATTGTGGGTTTGTCCTTGAAGCTATGAGGACTCACCAAACCTTCAAGTCTTCTTGCTCCTTACAAACCTAGCCTTCAAGCAACTCAATCTCCCAACACCCTACATTTGATTGGAATGTAGGCAATATGCGTTAGTACAAAATGTACCAAGTATGAAAGCTAGCATAACATCATAAAGCATCTCAAATGGTTAGTCAACATAAGACATAAGCATAAGAGACAATAACATATTCATAACATAAACTCCAACATAAGCATCATATCATCACAAGTCAACATAAGACATACATAATTTCATACTTCAACCATTAGTCTCTCATATTCAGGAGAACTACTCCACAAGCCACCTCCAAGCATACTTGTGCAAGGCAAAGATAGCATCCCATAATACTATCCAAGCTAAGTACCTCTCTTTGGTCATTCTTGGTCATAGTCAACCTTCATAGTCAAGACCTAGGTTTTTTATATCATAAGAGCACTATACTCCTAAGTAACCTCAAGGCAAACTTGTGCAATGCATGTGGGGCATCCCATAATACCACACACACTAAGCATATCCTTGAAGTCACCATATTCATATTTACCATTTCTAGGTGTCACTATTGACCTACTTCATATTGACAAGGCACTATCAACTTAAGTCAATCGTATCAGGGAAGGCAACTATAGCAACAATCCAAGCTAGCATACATCACATAAGAGGACACTTCATAAGTAGCTTCAAGTCATACTTGTGCCATGTATGAATGGCATCCCATACTACCACTCACACTAAGTACTCCTTTAGGCTAGCTTACTCAATGCTTACTATTCATCATTCTAGACTATCAAAGAATAGCATACTACTATGCTAGACCTAACTACCATGGAAAACACCCTATCATGTAATCCAAGCTATCCAAGGAAGAATATGAGTATACCAACCTAACTACCATGAAAACATTCAATAGGATGCAAGCTACCCTTAGGGGAGTATGAATCCTCAACCCTAAGCTATCCTTAGGAGAGTATGGTGTCTCAATCCTAAGCTACCATGAAATGGTCTTGGCCTAACCAAGTCAAGCTACCATGAAGTGCATTCTAACAATGCTAGTTCAAGCTACCCATAGGAGAGTATAGATCCTCAATCCTAGGATACCATGCCTATACTAATGCAAGCTACCATGAAAAGCATCCTACCAATGCTAGTTCAAGCTAACCTTAGGAGAGCTAATTCCTCAATCCCATGCTACCATGAGATCTACCATCCTATGCTACATAATTCAACTATCCATGAAGGAATCATAAGACTCAACCTCAAGCTATTCTATTCTAACAAGCATGATTCATTTTAGGTGACTAACCCTTCACATTCTACATACAAGCATTCATATAGTTCTAGGTAGGTCATGTAGGTGAAAGTGTTCCACCATAACTCTATATATGTTGTATACTAATTCTATGCAAGATAGTTCATCATATTAGACTTACTATTTAAGCCCTAGTGATCAACATTATGACTTCAAGCCCTACATTCAAGCTTTACTCCACAATCGTCATACTAGTCTAGATCACAAAACACATTCGCCCTAAGCCTTAGTCATAGGCAATTCTAAGCATAATTCATCAAAAGTCCCAATTCTAATCATTTCAATTCATATTCTATCATACATGCATAAGTCTAGTTCAATTCATGATTTCAATTCCCATTCTTAGATAAGTTCTATTCGTGGTGACAATTCTAGAAAATCTATCAAGAACCATCAATTTCTTATCAAAAAGACCTAAACCCACATACTTTGAAAATTAGGGTTAGACAAGGAATTCACATAAATTCTTCATAATATCATGAATCAACACTAAATTAATCATGTATGAGTCATATCCAACCGTTTGGAATCATACCCACCTAAAACGCATACGTTGGGAAGTAACCTTAGCTTGATTGGGGTTCTTCTTCACAAATTAGGGGAAATTCTAGGGGAATATATGGGTGGAAGAAAACATATATGAAAAGCTAAACATACCTTAATCAAAGCCCTAGCACTAGCCTTAAGAAATGGAGCCTTTGTTCTTGACCTTAGCTTCAACCCTAATTTCTTCTTCAATAGAGGTTCTTCTTAGAGAGAAATATTTGAGAGATGACTGATTTAAGTTTTTGATTTGTGCCTAATGTAAAGTGACTTAAAATTGGAGGCTAATGACTTAATATCATATATAGGTGTATAAAATACATACAAAATGACCCCCACTTAACATTAGTCGAATAGGAATTTACTTAAAAACCCCTAAACTAGGCAGCCCCGTCCAGTGTCATGCCCACTTGTACGGACCATCAAGGGCACCATGGCCCGTGGTGGTGCCTGTGGTCCCTTGACAAGTGTCTTCCCCCACTTTCCAAGCCCCTAAAACACTAAGGCACCTTCACGACCACTTTGACGGACCATGGTCAAGACCACGGGACGTGAAGTGGCTCGTGGACTTAGGGCAGTAGCTTTGCCTCAAGGCCTTGCCTCCCAAGTGACTAAGGCATCATCACAGAGCCCTTCACAGACCATGGTCAAGACCACTGGTCGTGAAGGTGGTCATGAACCCTTATGCAGTAGCTTGTCAAGTTTGGGCAGCCTTGGCCCTTTGGCTTAGCCTTGCCCTTTTGCCTTAGTACTTGCCCTTCCCATGCTCAACCAAACTCTAAATGGTCTTCTATATTACGAGGTCTAATATGTGCCTTGATGTTCAACCACTAGACCCCTCATTCTAAGCACATAAAGTCTCATCTACGACTCTATTTTACATATATCAAACCTTAGAACCCTAGCTTGTGGCTCTAGTTTGGTCTACTAGTTTTCGAGGTGTTACACCTTCATAATCTAACAATCACAACAAATTTTATTACCCAGACTATGCACAAGTTCTCTAAAATTCTCAATATCTGAAGCATTCGATCTTTTCTTACCTTACCAATCCATAACTTGACACAAAAAAAAAAAAAAACTATCATGATAGTAGTCTTACAATGAATAACTTAAATGTTTTATTCCAACCATATCAATTACCAAACTCAAAACCACAAAGTAGTTATCACAACACTCGAGCCGAATGTCTTTAGATTTCTTTCTCAAATCTTATCCAACAAATTCTAACCCATATGAATGTGACATAACATTATAACCATAACCAAAGTAAACCAGATAGAACCATGTGTCTTTGAACCCAAATCTTCCACTTCCTCTGAAGATACCTTTTTAACCCTTGCAATCAAAGTAAATATCCTAGTTCTCTCTTCCTGGTGAAAGCTAAACTACATACCAGTAATTCTTTTCATTTATGACTCTAACTCTTTCAATTCTATTCAAGCGGTGTATCAGCACCTCATACAACTTTCTGTGCAACCACACTGCTCACCTGATAGTAGCAACCCACAATCTTAGATACTCGCAAGTCGTCATTACAATACAAAAATTCATTTAACCAACAATTCTTATCATATAGTTGCATCTCAATCACAATACATCACAAACTCTTATTACCATCATGCTCAGTTAGCCCCTACCATCACCATGAAGTCAACTTTGTCATCGACCTGACATCTCAAACCCAGCTATACCAACCAATTCCAAAGGACTAACCCACTTGTATATGCACCTTTTTATTTTACTAAAATCATCAATTACCTTCCCATAAGTATACTCTTTGGGACTTCCTTTACCCATAAACTTTTCATTCTGGTATATATCCACTCCCATAGAGCTTATGATGAAACCACTAGTCCTCATCTAGAATTTCTGAGATTCACTTTACAACCTAACACATTAATATCGTACCAATTATCCACCACTGAAACCTTTCTTATAAACACTGCTTAACCCAAGCATCCGAAGTAATAATTTAGTTAGTTTATCAAATGTAAATGCAACATCGAATCTCATCAGACATTTTTTTCCATAAGTTTATCACTTCCACTTTAGTATTAGGTCTAACATCCAAGTCATACACGACACACCAACTGCTCATATGAGGATCCATGCATGAAACATAACTATAAGTGAGAGAGTGGAATGAAGTGATAAAATCAAATTGGACCAAGGATGCACAATAAAGATTCAAAAAGTGAAGATTTTTTCCTAGAAGTCACTATAGCCTCTCAAAGATAAGTACAGACATCTCCGTACCAGTCCTCGAGACTCTACTTAGACTTAACTTGTATACACGTGAGACCTATGTCTTATCCAACCAAGACAAGTCAGCCTAAAACCCAACTAAAATGGTGAATGCGGAAGTAAAATGAGAATATAAGTTTAATACTACAAAATAGTGCGGAAACCTATAATCAACTTAAATATACCCCAAAACCTCGTACTCATGTGTACAAGCCTCTAAAGTATTACAATTGATTTGAAGGAAAGATAAAAGTCTTAAATAACATTGTTACTAGAATAGAACAAGATCATAAATAGGAGTAAGAAGGTCCGCTGAGATGATAAACAAATACCTCACAAATCTCCACAGGCAGCCTCAGATAAGGACAAAATATAGAGTATCACAAAGATCTGAGCTAGTAAACTATAAAAGATGTAGTAGCAAGGGGTGAGTACCAAACCACACGGTACTCAGCAAGTAAACTTCTAAACACAAGCTAAGGGATTAGGATACGTGTACTCCTTACACCCCAACTGAACCTCCACAACTACAACCTGCATAAAACCAACTCAACTTAACAATTCACAATTTATATATCACACAGCTCAACAACAACACTCTAACAATTACATATCCTCAACAACAAGCTCAATATTCATCAATCACAACCTCCACAACTACAACCTGCATAAAACCTACCCAACCTAATAGTTCATAATTCACATAGCACACAACTCAACAACAATACTCTAACAATTACATATCCTCAACAACAAGCTTATTAGTCATCAATCACAAGTTCCACAGAAAGGCACTCACAAGATCAGCAAAACATAATATTAAGTTCACTAATGACAAAGATGTGCAATGCAATGGAATGCAATGTCAAGTATAGTGATGCATGTATGACCTAGTGATACACACCCGTTGTATCTCAGTTTGGGACCCATGGGGGACATGTTTGTCCATGCATCCGTCGCGGCGTGCAACACGACCCTCGATATATAGTATCTGTCACAGCACACGACACGTCCCTCAAAATATAATATCCGTCATAGCACACGACACATCCCTCGAAATATAGCATCAATTGTGGTGCGCGACATGTCCCTTGAAATGGTACATCCTCTTTAATTTCTTAATCTTTCTCAATTCAGATAACACTTGTCACAATCATGTCTTAGAACAATGCAAATGGCATGTTCACACAAATAACGAGGAGATGACCATTTTCATAATAATGCACAATTCACAACAACACAATCATGATACAACATCAACAATGAGGCAACAAACCTTTCAAACCATTCTCAACACATCACACACCAAAAATTAATCACATTGTCTTTTATTACCCCTTTTTCATCATTAGAATTAATCAATATGGCCAAGTCAACCCATTATTAGTTTCATTACTCCCCAACACATACCACAAGGAAATACACGATTCTATGCACTTAACAAGGGTTTAGACCACTTGCCTCAATTAGTCGAACAATCACTCTGGGACTTGAGTCTTTCTATTTTGCTGGGATTCCAAATCAATGCAATCTATTCAAATAAATAATTACAATAAGAATTTCAAAGCTAACAATGGGCCTATATTACTATGTGTCTAGCCTAGACCCGAAAAATCACCCAAAATAAAATTAAATTTAAACCCGCAAGGATAAAGCTAAAATTCTATTAAAACTAAATTATTCATAAATCTTAGGCCCCAAATTTATATTCCATGAATAAATTAAAGAGCGCAACATGTCTTGACCATTGTCTTTGAAGACATATGGGGTACGAACAAATGTACACCAGATTTATCATATTTAACATCAAGCTTATAAAATTTCCAGATTCTAGTATCTGTACATTTAATAAGGAGAGTATAATTTATGAGAATTAGAATACAATTTAAAGGAACGGATCAGCCATTACTTTCTGATCTACTTCATTAGTATAAAATAAATTTTCATATAAAATTCAAAAATTAAAATAACCATCATATTGTCCTAGTGCTAAATAAAATCAATACCACCGTCTGACATTTTAGTATAAATTATATATATATATATTACTAACCAATCAATATTATCCAAAGTGTGAATGTCATTATATTATTATTTTAATATAGATTACATGATGTCAATTCATAATAATCTAATAGGACAAAAATAATCAAATTCACCTGTAATGAATGATAATTCCCTAACTTCAATTAATCATCATTCTAATAGAACAATTACGACATTGAGAATATACACTTTCAAAGAGGCTAACTTGTTGCTGTGAGAATCTCTTCTGGAGTCGCGGCATGCTTGTGAAAATAACATTACAGGTTTTGTGCGCCACTAGAAATTGTTTTTACATTGCCAAGTAGTTTAGGGTGTTGAATATTATGGACTTGGCCCATTAACCACTTACTAAAATTAACATTTAAAATTTACCCGCTAATTAAATACATGTAGTTCAAAGAGTAATTCAAAATTCCCATTTTAATTTACGGAAAGGGACTTTTATGAAAGAGAGAGGACTAGTTCTCAAAATGACCTTACGGGTCATTATATTTTATTTTAAAATTGCTTTAGGTGTCAATATTTACTTGCATAAAATGATAATTAGATAATATTGATATTATCATGTAAATATTTTTTAGATGGGGACTAATAATGTTTTTTCCCTAGTTAATAATTAAGGTTGTAAAGAGTATATATATATATATATATATATATATATATTATTTCAGTATTTTCGTTTAACCAATTTTCTTTAGCTAAAAATCAAAAATCGAACCAAAAAAATGAAAAAATTAAAATTGAAACTAAAACCAACCGAAATAACCGAAAAAGCGAAACCGAAATTTAAAAGAATTTAGTTCGGTCGATTTTCTCAATTCTAACCACATTATGCCCAGCCCTACAGTTGCAACAAACAAAATACCTTAACTACAATATAAAAACAATTATGTATTTATTCTTATTATTATTAAATTAATTAAAAATTTCTTAATGTTATAAAACTAGTCCCCGTTATGTGATAGCGCTCAAACAACCCTAAAAATAATTAGAATAGTAAGTGGTAGTTGTCAGTAAAAATATCCAACAAAGACTCGGGATTGAACCTCACAAGGAATGGTTTCGAGATAAGAATTCAACTAGGAAGTTAACAATGTGGACCTATTCATTATAGATTTGTAGTACTTTATAGCAAGTGGACGAATGATTCCACCAAATAAACTAAAATAGTTTGAAGTATCAAGTGTCACAATTAAACTAAAATTTAGAAATCTAATCAATTAGAAGTAATCTAGGGGTGTGGGGATTGGGATCAATGTTACAGAGGGGTAATTATGTTGCTCAATTGTAACGACCCTAAAAATTAATAAGTTAAACTACAGCCTATCGAGTGTGTGTTTGAGTTTGGTGTGAGGTTTGATGGTGTTAAATGTTGTCCCAAGTCATGGTTGAGGGGTTTAGGGGTCAAACATCAAGGTACGACTCCCCAAGGACCACCCTAGGGGTCCTTGAGGAGGACCCTAAGCTTAACCCCCAAGGCTACCCCAAATGAAGAATGTTGCCTATTTGAGGGTGACCTACGGAAGGGGTTCACCACCCGTAGGTCCATCCACGCCCCGTGGATGGCCTCCGTAGGTCAACACCTCCAAAACCAAGCCCCATCCCTAGACCACGGACCAGCAGTATGGTCTATTGGTGGACTCACAGTCCGTGAGTCTAGGGCTCATGGTTCACACCTACAATCTGTCAAATTCTCGGCCATTGTGGGGGTGATTGGTAAATTTACCCCAAGTCCTAATAAGTGTATGGACGGTTATTTTAAGTATTTTATGGTATTTTAAGAGTATTAAAATCCTATTTTAGATTTCATTCTTCAATTTCCCCAAATCAAAACCCTCCCTCTCAAAATATCTTTTCTCTAAAACTCCATTGAAGACCAAGACAAGAAGAAGAAGACTTAGGGCTTGAAGAGGAAGGCTAATTGAGCTGATTTTCATGGATTTCATCTACTAAGGTATGGTTATCCTTCATGTAGGGTTAACTTTCACCCTAGAGTCAATTTCAAAGAATTTTTCAAGCTTTTCAAGTTTCACAAAAACCCTAGGTTTTACTCAATCTCATGGGTTCTTGCATCAAATGTTTTCAAATGATAAATTATGATTATATTGATGTTTAACTGATGATTTAAGATGAAAATACTCTATGAACCCATGATTTCTCTCAATTCCTAAATTGTGACTTATGAAGTGGGTTTGTTGATTATGAATGAATGTTGATGGATTTATGCCTAGATTGACTTAGATTATTGAATTGTATCATCATCAATGCCTAATTATGGTGAATTGTTGGTGAATTGAGGATTTGTGATCATAGCCTTGAAAGGGCAAGTTTAACCTAAATTCATGATAAATTAGAATTGTGCTTGAATTGTTGATCCACTTGAAAGGTGGAGGTGTTTACTTACTATTTACATTGTGAGCATGGCCTTGAAGGCATAGTTTGAGGAATTGAAGTGTTATCATGATATTGTATATGTGAATGTGATGTGAAGGATTTGCATGTGATTTCAATGATAGAATGATGTTCATGTTTAGAAGCTAATTGTATTAGGATTGAATGTTATATCTCTATTACCACTCATGAATGTTGATAATGGAATGTGAAGGGTTCAATAAAGAAATGTTAAATGTGATCTCTTGAATTGGAAGGCTTAGGCATCCGTTTCTTATATGATGAGTATATATTGACTTAATGTCTTAATGTCTTGAATTGGTAGATCTAATATTGGTAGCCTTTTCATGAATGAATGAAAGAATGAATGAGTTTAATAATAATGTTAATGAATGTTGAGTCTATTGAAAGGCTATTCTCAATTGTACTCTATCGAATGATAATGACGTGTTGATTGAAAAGATATTCTCGATCTTACACTAACGAACGATAATGGGATTCTTAGATGAAAGGATATTCTCATCTTTGAATCTATGAGCTATCCAATAAATGAATGATGGGTTTGAGATGGAAGCCCTCACGTGAGTTGAGTCGGGATTTCTAGTAACAATCTCTTGAGATGGATACCCTCACGTGAGTTGAGGTGGGGTGTCTAGTAACAATCTCTTATCCCTTAATGTAATAAATGTTAAAATACTCTATGGGAATGTGGGCTAAGCACCAAGAGGATATTGAATGAGATGGAAGCTCTCACATGAGTTAAGACGGGGTTTTTAGTAGCAATCTCTTGAGATGGATGTCCTCATGTAAGTTGAGGTGGGGTATTTAGTAGCAATCTCCTTGTCCCTTAACTATGTGCCCACATAGGTCTAGCTAGTGGATCCACTTAAGCTAAATACCAGTTTATCTTAGGCAAGTAGACCAACCCTTACGATGTGGGACAGTACATCGGATTCCATGATCTAGCTCTCATGGTCTATGTCAGTTAAATGCTTATTCGCATCATGTGATATGTGCATTATAGTTTCATGAGGAGTTCTATGAAGTGTGGGTAGTAGTATGGGATGTTATCCATACATGGCACGAGTAGACTTTAAGAGGGCTATAGTGAGTTCTCTAAGTCTTCATGACTAGTGAATGAAGTTCCCCTTAAATGAAGTTAATGAAGAATGTTGATCTAATGTCTAATGAATGAAGGTCCTCTAAATGAAGCTATTGAGCAATGTTGAGTCTTTTATTCTTAAATGTAAATGATCCATGCTATACTTGGATTGTATTATGAGTTACTTCCTTGTCATGACTTATTATATATGAATGTGCCTTTTCTAGGGTCACTTCAAAGGAGTACTTAGTGTGAGTAGTAGTATGGGATGCTACTTGCAGATTGTACAAGTATGACTTTGAGTTGTCTTAGATGTTGGTCTTAATGTGATGATGTGATTCATGTAATGTTTATGTCTCTTAAATGCTTTATTGTGTAATGGTGGAAAGGATGAATGGTAAGTTCACTTTTGGTGACCTTAAGGTGGTACCTTAGTGTGGATGGTGGTATGGGACGCTATCCATACATTGCACAAGGTATAGCTTGAGGGTTACTTGAGGTGAAGGCTTAAGGTAAAGGTAAAGGTTTATATGTTGATCTTGTTCTAATGTGAAAATATGACTTGCATGTTGACTTATATTATACCTCTTTTATAAATGTTCATGAATTTTAAAAAAAAATGGCATAAAGCATGACTTTCAACCAAAAATGTCCTTTTAAGCATGTTTTGCATGGTCACCATATTTAGTACATCTAATGTGCTAACCCGATTCTCCCCCTTTTCTTACTAAAGTGTAGGGCATGGAGATATTGGTGTTCTAAGCTTGAAGGATAGGTTTCTAAAGTGCTTGAAGATGAAGACTTGGTGAGTCCTCATAGTTTCAAGGACAAAATCCATTATGTTCCTTTTATGTCTTTTAGTTTATGTTAAAGCTTTTGTAAGGGCTAAGTCCCAATGTTGTATTCAAAGTATTAGATGGTTTGAGACATAGTGTTTAAAGTCTAGAAAGTCTGCCGCTTGCTTTTAATGAAAATGTCTTCGATTGTAAAGGAAGTTTTTAATTCTTCTCTATTTTCCTATGTTCTTATGTTCAAGAATGCTATGAGGCTTGTATTAGACCCCTTCGGGGTCGAGTATGCTATGTTGTATCAGGGGTGTACCCCCGGGTCGTGAAATCAATAGTGCTAAACAATCATGGATAGGTCGGTCCATCTTAAATGACATTAATCTTCTTTCGATCTCATAATACCGAATCATAAAATCTCAATTTGGTCTCATTGATGTGAATCTCAAATCAACACATTACCTTACAAAATCTCTCTTTCTAATGGAATGCAAATGAAATTCATTATCTTACGTGCCAAAAATATAATGAAGCATCACATACCTTTCATTGATTATACTTTTTTCTTTTAAAATTTTAAAGCTAATAACATGTTTCTATGAAAATAAACACAATTGGATAGAATTAATCACAATTTTATTTTTATTTTGTGTATAATTTATAATGACCCTTCAAGTCATTTCTTTGTACCCGCCTTTTTTTCGTCGGTTAGAGCTTTCCTATAGTGATCCCAGGTCATTTATGACTTGTTGGCACTGACAGTTTGATCGCCTGGTTGTTCGTTTGGATTTTGTGCAGCTTTCTGTGTTTTAGAGGCATTGAAGCTTAAAAAGTGACTTTTAGTCAGTTCATCAGGAAAACGGCCTCAGAACAGAATTATGACAGTTCCATCAACTCTGGAATGGACAAATTAGTCTAGAAGCGTGGTTGATTTGAGTCCCGAGGCTTTCGGTGTGAGTTTAAAACATTTTTAGCGTCAAGCCTTAAAAACTGGCCATCGGTTGACTTAGGTCAAGTTTCTTGGAAAACGTGTCCGAATGAAAATTATGACAGCACGGTTAGCCCCAAAATGTCGAGTTTGGTCTAGAACAACCTTTCGTTCGACTGATTAACGTTTCAAAGACACTTCATCCAATTCCAAGTGTCAACTATCGTTAGTCAGTATATAACCCAACCAAATGAGTTGGGGTCGATCCCACAGAGAGTAGCTTTCTTTTGAATTCAAATACAAAAGTATAACGGTGACCTTTTCAGTTGAACAAACACAACACTTTGGAGTTTAATAGTCAAATTCCAAGATGTTGCTACCAACCAAATTCAACAATTAACGAGGAACAATCAAATAACTAGAGTACACTTGAATGATTGACTAACCAATTGTCACATTCAACTTAATGGGTGTACATCATTATCAACAATGTTAATTCGTCGTGGGTAGAATGGACTATAAGTAAGGCAACTTTTTCTTGAACAATTACCTCATTTTCGTTGAGTTCTCTCGAACCTCGACACAATTCATAAGACGTCTAGTCCACTTTCTCATCAAATCCACTCTTTCGAGCTAGATACAAAGGTTGAATCTTGGGTTTCACTTTCTCAAGCTGAAACCATCATGACACACTACTAAGAATGCCAAATTACTGCATTGGCTCTGTACTTCTCTCTCGAGCAAGCACAAAACTCTGAACTGTATTATACTAAATATGCAATAATGAAATCAAACCACAGTAATAATTCAGACCCACTTCAAATTAACACCAAAATTCACTAATTGATAACACCCATTTCGCCAAATGCAACAATTGGTCACATTATAAAACCCCTAAGGTTAGGGTTTTAGCCAATCGTAGTAAAAAGATGAAATTCTATACCTGCCAAATTTTTCATAGCTAGGTAAATGAAATTCAAGAGTTAAAATTAACTAAAATCATCTCTATTACAAAACCCAAAGGAAAAACTTAACTAACACTTAAAATCCAGAATGGTAGTATTTTTGCTCTCTATCTTGTGTTTCTCACATTTTTTGAATACTTTCTCTCTCTTGCAAAAATCAATTTACACAAGTTTGATATGTGGCTCATTGGGATCAATCGACGAGGTAAGTCGGGCTTCGTCGACCGTTCGGTGACTCGACGATTGTCCTTTGTCTCAGCTTCATTCTTCCCATCTTCTTAGTCCAACCACTGTAATTTTAGGTTAGCCAGACTGGCATCGCCGTTTCATTCCACGATGTGCCATTTTTCCCTTTATCTTGCCCATCAACACTTATTTGGATCTCCATCACTACTTTTGGCGACGAGGTCATCCTCCGCCGATGTGATCGGCGCCACGCCGAATGGAACTGCTACTCGCCAAAGTTGCTCCTAATCTAGTCTCAGAGTTCTGTAAATTTAGGCAATAGAGGAGTAATTTGGTGATCCGCCGAGTGATCTCGGTGATCATCAGGCTTGATTTTCCTCTTCTATTTTTCAGCTTGTGTTGTCCTTGTTGCCTATTTCTCTCTTAGCTTTGTTCCTCAACCCATATATCTGAAAATCAAGGGTTTTACATTAGTCATTGGCATAAATTAAGCATTTGAGGACACTAATTCTATAAAAACAAAATCCTAAATGAGTCCAAATCTCGGACTCATAAACACCCCAACTTAAACTTTTGTTTGTCCTCAAGTAAAACTTAAGTTCAGTAGTTCAACAAAGATGTCTCAGACAGTGCTATAAAAGATTCAAAACATGAATGCACACAACGAGACTCAACTTCTCATGCAAGGAACAATTGTTCACTCAAAGATTCAAGTAGTGACTCGCCATTATCAAAGATTCTCAAGTTCGCAATACTTGCTTCAAATATGAGTTCAAGCTTAGTAGAGGTACTCAAATGCCCTCACAACAAAGATGATTCCACATTCACACACAATTGTTCAACACTTCAATGCTTCGTAATCACATACAACTCTCACACTCACAAAGATGAAAACATTCAAGACTTCACCCATAGGTTTGCTCTTATTTTCCAATCAAAATTTGCTTCAGCTCTCTCGAGATCAAAAAGGTCTTTTCAAGGCTTGTAACGGGGCTGAGTGAAAACGTATGGTCATTTAGGCTTAGTGGCTGCTATCCCCATGAAATATAGTATGAAAATCACTTCCTTTCCTTTCTTCATGATTTTCATTGATGCTAAAAATTTACCCCATTATTCACTTTTCATGGAATACCGGGTACCCTATTTCTTTTGCAGCTTTCACAAGTTGATTCCACAACTTTTTCATTCTATTTTTCTTTTTCTTCTTTTCTCTTATTATTTTTTTTTTTTGTATGGAGGAGTTCCATTTTTTTCAAAACCATGGATAAAGGGGGATTTCATCATGCTTCTTGATTTACCTTCTCTTTTCACCACACCCCCAACATAGGCTTTTGACCTAAGTTGGCTATTCAACCAAACCACATTTCATGAGGATGTTGGGTGAATGGATAAAGAAGGGTCACAATTGCATCAAGTTTCTTCCAAGGAAAGGGTAAGGCTCAAGGGGTGTTCAAGCAAAGTTCACACACTCACAAGGTTGACCACACAAGAGGTATAATGTCAAATTGTTTCACTCTTTAAAATTGTTGCCTAAGATCATTTCAAGAGCGTGCATCACTTAGTCAATCGGACCAACGAGGCAAATTCTAGGTGTCATCACACATGGTTCACGGTAAGATCATTACACAAGGTATTGGAACCAATATCAAACAAGACTCCACAGATTCGCTAGTGTGCAATGTTCATCACAAGAGAATCAATTCAATAATCAGCTAGTCACAACGAAATGCAAAAAGTTCACATATTGTCTATTCAACTTCATTTGGCCTCATCGTAGTCGAACATTCATTTTTGTTCGATTAAGAACACTATTTAAGTCATCGGTATTAATCATAATCGATACTCAAATAAATAACTTTTTCGAACGAGCAAGCGACTCAATGACCAAAAACACACCCCCACCTAAAGCAATCAACATTGTCCACAATGTGAGTAGAGAATAACACCAAAAATGGAAAATAAAGATAAACTACTAATATGTAAACAGGCAAAGTAAGGTGACAAGGAATCTTCACTAGGCGCCCATTTGCCGAAAAATTGTAACATTCGTCGAACTACTCAGCGATTCACCCAATGATCTGGATATCACCGTTATTTCCAGTATGCAACACATTCAGGCAGGGGCAAAATTGAAAGAGTTCACCAAACCGGTCGGTGCTTCACCGAATGGACTTGCAACCACGCCAAATGATCTATTGGGTCAGGCCATCAGAGCAAGGGCAAAAGGGCAGAGAAAGTTGGGTCGCCCAATTACTTTGGCGAGTCGCCGAGTGATGAAGTTTCCCTGCATAATGTTCCAGTATCTCAGTTCCAGTTTCAAAGTCCATAGGGCGGGCTAGATCGGGCTTGCCAAACAACTTCGGCGATCCACCAATTGAGTATTCACCTCGCACACTTACTTGCACCTGTAAAATCAGCGCACATTATTTGAAACACTAACACTTGGGTTGCCTCCCAAGAAGCGCCTTATTTAACGTCGTGGCACGACGTGGAAATGCTCTCAAGCATCTTCCAAATACACCACTTCAATCAAAGAAATCTTTTGGCACTTGCCAAAATATAACTTCAAGCGTTGCCTATTCACTTTGAATTTAGGTCCCTCTTTACCTTCGACTTCAATGGCACCATTTGTGAACACCCGTGTTACTCTGAATGGACCTGACCAATTGGATTTGAGCTTTCTCAGAAAGAGCCTGAGTCGAGAATTATATAGTAAAACCCAATCTCCTACTCTGAACTCCCTCTTAAGGATTCTAAAATCATGCCACTTCTTCATCTTTTCCTTATAAAGAGCTGAACTTTCATATGCCCTGAACCTGAATTCATCCAACTCATTTAGCTTATTTGCTCTCTCTTTTGAAGTCTTTGTCCAGTTCAAATTTAGAGATTTCAATACCTATAATACTTTGTGTTCCAATTCAACTAGTAAATGGCAAGATTTTCCAAAAACTAGTTGATATAGTGATATACCAATTGGTGTTTTGTATGCAATGTGATACGCCCATAGAGCATCATCAAGCTTTCAAGACAAATCAGTCCTATTTACATTCACCGTCTTGGCTAGGATACTTTAGATCTCTCGATTTGACAGTTCAACTTTGCCGTTCATTTGGGGATGACACGGTGTTGCTACTTTGTGTTTCACTACATACTTTCTCAATGCGGATGCAAAAATGAGATCCCCCATCACTAATAATAGCTCGAGGAGTACCAAATCTAGCAAAGATGTAGCGTTTTAGGAATTGGACAACACTTTTCCCTTCACTTTTCAGAAGTGCAACAGCCTCCACCCATTTAGAAACATAATCTACCGCCACCAAAATATACTTATTACCAAACAGACTCACAAACGGGCCCATGAAATATATTCCCCAGACATTAAATAGCTCAGCTTCTAAAATGGGCGTGAGAGGCAACATATGTATTTTAGACACTCCACCTTGTTTCTGACATTGAGTGCACCTCTTAACAAACTCATAAGCATCTTTGTAGAGGATGGCCAGTAGTAACCACTTTGAAGGGCTTTAGCAGATGTACGCACACCACCATGATGACCCCCAACCATGAAGCATGACAAGCATGGAGGATTTTGATGGCTTCTTCCTCCGGAACACATCTCCTAATGATATGGTTTGCACACTCTCTGAATAAATATGGTTCATGTCAAAAGTACTTCTTAACATCGAACAAGAACCTTTTTTGTTGGTAGAAGTTCAGTTCATCTGCCATTAATCCACACACTACATAATTGGCAAAATCAGCATACCAAGGAGGTTGTTTGAGAGTTACCGTGAATACCTGTTCATTGGGAAAGGCATCATTTATGTCGATATCCAGCTCTTCATTTTCCTTGCCTTCCAATCTTGATAAGTGGCCAGTTACCTGATTTTCACAACATCTCCTATCTTTGACATCAAAGTTGAATTCTTGTAATAGTAGCACCCACCTTATGAATCTTGGATTAGCATCCTTCTTTGGCATTAGATAACGTAATGTAGCATGATCAGTGTGAACAACTACTTTAGTACCTAGCAAGTATGCCCGAAACTTCTCTAACACATATACTACCTCAAGTAATTCTTGTTCTGTAACTATATAGTTACGTTGAGCACTATTTAGAGTTTTGCATGCGTAGTAAATGGGGCGAAATAGTTTGTTGCATTTTTGCCCCAATACAACACCTAAGGTCGTGCCGCTTGTATCACACATCACTTCAAAGGGTTCTGACCAATCGGGACTAATTATAATCGGGGTGGAGACCAATTTTTCTTTCAAACATTTGAAGGCCACCATGCAAGCATCATTAAAGTGGAATTTCACCTCCTTCTTCAAGAGTTTGTATAGAGGATTTGCAATTTTGAGAAGTCTTTGATAAACCTCCGGTAAAAACCGGCATGCCCCAAGAAACTACGAATACCCTTCACTAAAATTGGTGGTGGTAACTTCTCAATCACTCAATCTTCGCTTTATCAACGTCCAACCCTTTTTGCGACACTGTGTGACCAAGAACTATACCTTCCTTGACCATGAAGTGGCATTTTTCCCAATTTAGGACCAAATTTGTCTCCACACATCTTTGGAGAACTTGTCCTAAGTTTGCTAAACATGCTTCAAAAGTGTCACCCACAACGGAGAAGTCATCCATGAAGACCTCCATTGAATCCTCTACCATATCAGCAAAAATAGATAACATGCAACATTGAAATGTTGCTGAAGCGTTACATAACTCGAATGGTATCCGTTTGAAGGCAAAAGTACCATATGGGCAGTAGAAGGTGGTTTTCTCTTGGTCTTTCGGAGCAACGGAGATTTGGTTATGACCGGAATACCCATCCAAAAGGAAATACCAACCTCTTTTTGAAAGTCGACCAAGCATTTGATCCATGAAAGGCATGGGAAGTGATCTTTTTCGGTCCACTAGTTTAACTTTCGGTAATTCATACATACTCGGCATCCGGTCACAGGTCTCATATATACAAGCTCCCCCTTTTCATTTGGGGCTACTGTGATGCCTTCATTTTTTGGTACACATTGTACCGGACTTACCCATTTGCTATCCACAATAGGGTAGATCACACATGCGTCCAACCACTTTATTATCTCCTTTTTCACCA
The DNA here is from genome assembly GCA_035578085.1 of Solanum pinnatisectum. NCBI lineage: Eukaryota > Viridiplantae > Streptophyta > Magnoliopsida > Solanales > Solanaceae > Solanum > Solanum pinnatisectum. The sequence goes on along the minus strand of CM069084.1, from coordinate 28,476,967 downwards.
CCTTTTGCATCGGTGGGTTCATACTCTGCTGATGTTCAATACTCGGTTTATAATCACTATCAAGCTAAATTTTGTGAGTGCAAATGCCCGGAGGAATGCCCACTATGTTAACGATAGTCTAACTGATAGCTTTAATATGCCTTCTCAACACCTCAAGGAGCAATTTTACCTGCCATTCAAACAATTCAGTTGCAATGATCACTGGTAAGTTGCTATTTGCCCCTAATAAAGCATATCGGAGATGGGAGGGAAGTACTTTCAACTCCAGATTTGGTGGTTCTTCTGTTGATGGCTTTGTAGGAGTACTTTCTCGATTTTTTAGATCAATGTCCAACTTCAATGGAGTCTTTGAATACCCCCCCATTCTTGAAAGAGCAGCTACTACTTCTTCGTAGCCTTGAATTTCAAATTCATCATAGTTAGCAAGCACGGCCTCAAGTGGTTCACTCATACACATCAAATGGCTCACACTAGCCACCGCCTCATCAATAACATCAATAGTGGAGACCATGTGAATAACGCTGAGGTGTTTAATTGACTTACAACCATTAAAGGTCGCTTCATCTTCATTCACCCGAAACTTCAGTTCTTCGCTTTCAACATCCACCAACGTTCTCCCGGTTGCCAAGAATGATCTTCCCAAAATGATGGAAATTTTAGCATGTATTTCACAATCGAGAATGACAAAATCAGCCAGGAAAATGAATCGGTCAACCTTTACCAAAATGTCATATAGTATCCCCACATGATGTTTAATTGATCGGTTTGCCATCAAGATTCTCATTGTTGTGGCTTTCGATTCACCCAACCCAAGTTATTTATAGATTGCATATGGCATTAGGTTGATGCTTGCTCCCAAATTGCATAGGGCTTTAGCAAATTGGAGCATGCCGATGGTGAACACTTGGGGATCTTCTCTCTTTTTTATCAGCTCCTTAGTCATAATTGCATGACAACTATGAGAAACTTCAATCATCTCAAAATCCAAGAACTGCTTCATAAACTTGGCATAACCTGGCATTTCTAACAATGCTTCCACTAGAGGAAGATTAATCGATAATGTCTTGAACATCGATAAAAACTTCTTGAACTTTTCATCCTCATTCTTCTTTTTGAGGCGTTGGGGCAATGGAGGAGATATTTTGGGTAAAGGTTGCATAACTTTTGGGATTGGATTGTGTTTCTCCACATTTTTTTGTGGCCCTTTTGAAATGCTTTGATGGATGAGTATTTTTCTTCCTCCATACCTTTGTCTTCTTTATGCATTTGGGCTTCTTCATTTCTCGTCACATCGCCTATTGCTACCTTTCCACTACGAGTAACCATAGCCAGCCCTCTATTATCATCTTCCCTCATCATTTTTTGTTTCAATTGTGCTGAAAGTAAACTTAACTTACCTTCGATTATCTTGATTGCATCTATGTGAGAGTTTACTTTATTGTTCAACGACGAAAAAACAACTTTCATCCCTTTTAACAAATCATTTGAACCTTCAACTTTATCAAGGATGCGTGACAGCAAATCATTCACCCAGGGACTACTTGCACTCCCTTTCGAATTTGGGCTCTCACTCAATTAAGTGTGGTCCTCTTCATGGTTATCCTCCCTTTTCCAATAATCACTTTGCTCAGCCCATTCTTGATAGTATCTTCTTTACTCTTCCCCTTTGTGATAGTTCCAACCTTGATTCCCACTTTGATGTAAATAACATGGGTGGAAACCTTCCTCGTATCTCTTGAAATTCCAACCTTGATTCTCCCCTGGCTTTGAATAACCTGAGGAAGAACCCTCTTCAACTCTTAACACTCCACTTGTTCCCTTGGGCTTTCCCACATTCACCAACATATGCTCTTGTAGTATCTCCATATGGGTAAACATCTTCTTGATGTTCTCATCCCTTTCTCTTTGCTTATCAAGTTGTTCTTGTGCCATTCTAAAACAAAAAGGAGAGACTTGATCCTCTTGAGTGTACCAAGCTTGATTTATTTTTGTTATGTCATCAAGAAGAAATGAAGCCACCTCAAATGATTGCAACATTATTCCCCCTCATACCAATTGATAAGTCATTCCTTTAATAACCGAATCAAGACTCTGGTAAAAATATTGGAGTAGCAAATCATTTGGTAGCCCGTGAGTTGGGCATTGAAGTAAGAGTTTCTTAAACCTCACCCACATTTCATGGATGGGTTCACCCTCCAATAGCTTAAAAACCTTGAGTGTTATCCCTGAGTTTCATTATCCTCGATAGAGGGAAGAATCTTGCATTAAATGTTGTGGTAAGCTCATCCCATGATGTGATGGAATTCTTTGGTAACTCGGCCAACCACATGCTGGCCTCCCCTGTCAGAGATAGTGAGAATAATTTAAGCCGAATAGATTCTTGTGGCACATTCTTGAATGAAAACGGGCTGCACACATCTATAAAATTCCTCACATGATCATGTGGATCTTCATGAGCCAGCCTACCATAAAGTTTGTTCATTTTGGAAGAGATGAAGAGTTATGCTCGTGACCTCGAATGTTGCATTCTCATCAACTGATGGTAGGCAAATTGCACCCATTTCACCCGATTGGGTTGGGTAGTATGCACTGTTAATATCCTTGATACCATCTCGAGGCCCTGCTAGGCTACCATTCACCTCTTCCTCACTCATTTTTACTCTATTTAGTCCAGCCAACACTACACAATGCAGTCTAACTCGATTCAACTACAACCAACAAATTCACAAGTCAAATCTTTGATAAAAAAACTCTAAATAACGCTACTCCCCAGTAGCGGCGCCATTTTGATTAACATTTCAAAGACACTTCATCAAATTCTAAGTGTCAACGATCGTTAGTCAGTATACAACCCAACCAAATGAGCTGGGGTCAATCCCACAGAGAGTAGCTTTCTTTTGAATTCAAATACAAAAGTATGACGATGACCTTTTCAGCTGAACAAACACATCACTTAGGAGTTTAACAGTCAAATTACAGGATGTTGCTACCAACCCACTTCAACAATTAACTAAGAACAATCAAATACTAGAGAACACTTGAGGGATTGACTAACCAACTGTCACATTCAACTTAATAGGTGTACATCATTACCAACAATGTTAATTTGTCGTGGGTCAAATGGACTATAAGCAAGGCAACTTTTTATTGAACAATTACCTCATTTTTGTTGAGTTCTCTTGAACCTCGACACAATCCACAAGACATCCAGCCCACTTTCTCATCAAATCCACTCTTTCGAGCTAGATAGAAAGGCTGAATCTTGGGTTTCACTTTATCAAGCTGAAACCATCATGACCCACTACTAAGGATACCAAATTACTACATTGGCTCTATACTTCTCTCTCGAGCAAGCACAAAACTCTGAACTGTATTACACAAAATATGCAATAATGAAATCAAACCACTGTAATAATTCAGACCCACTTCAAATTAACACCAAAATTCACTAATTAATAACACTCATTTAGTCAAATGCAACAATTGGTCACATTGTCAAACCACCAAGGTTAGGGTTTTAGTCAACCATAGTAAAAAGATGAAATTCAATACCTGCCATGTTTTTCATAGCTGGGTAAACAAAATTCAAGAGTTAAAATTAACTAAAATCTTCTCTATTACAAAACCCAAAGGAAAAACCTTCAAAATCACTTAAAATCCACAATGGTAGTGTTTTTGTTCTCTATCTTGTGTTCTCATGTTTTCTGAATACTCTCTCTCTCTTGCAAAAATCAATTTATACAAGTTTGATGTATGACTCGTTGGGACCAACTGGCGAGGTAAGTCGGGCTTCACCGACCGTTCGGCGACTCACCGATTGTCCTTCGTCTGACCTTCATTCTTCTCATCTTCTTAGTCCAACCACTATAATTTTAGGTGAGCCAGATCGGGATCACCGTTTCATTCCACAGTGCACCCTTTTTCCCTTTATCTCGCCCATTAGCACTTATCTGGATTTCCATCACTACTTTTGGCAATGAGGTCATCTTCCACCGATGTGATTGGTGACACACCGAATGGAACTGCTGCTAGCCAAAGTTGCTCCTAATCCAGTCTGAGGGTTCTGTAAATTTAGGCAATAGAGGAGCAATTTGCCAATCCGCCGAGTGATCTCGGCAATCATCAGGCTTGATTTTCCTTTTCTCTTTTGCAGCTTCTGTTGTCCTTGTTGCCCATTTCTGTCTTATCTTTGTTCCTCAACCCACATATCTGAAAATCAAGGGTTTTACATCCGTCATTGGCATAAATTGAGCATTTGAGTACACTAATTCTATACTAACAAAACCCTAAATGAGTCCAAATATCAGACTCATCAACGACTCCCAAGGCCTCTAGACTCGTTTCAAGCCCCTCGGTGGATTTTGGTTTGAAAATGGCCTATGAGAGTGGAACCCACTTTTTATCGAGATGACCGCTGATGGAAATTTCGACTGCACCGTTGAGTCTGGAATGTCAAATTTAGTAGGGTAGCATCTCTATTTTATTTTTATCGGGTTTCAAACGAATCTCGAGCACCCCGTCGAAGATTTTTAAATTGGCATAAAAAAACTAGCTTTTCAGCTAATATATATATATATAGCTGGTGCAGGCCATTTCAGCCTCATTTCTCAACTTCAAACCTTCATAGCTCTCTCATTTCAAGTCTGATTTTAGTGATCGAATGTCAATCTTGTGGGGTTTTTCGCAAGGAACGCGTTTGTTTTGAAGCTTCTTTTGAGCTAAAAATTATGTTTTAGTTGCTGCCATGGCTCATTTTTTAGCTCAATATTTGGGAGATTTTGGAAGATGATTTCTTGGCCATTTTAGGTCCGAATTTGGTGATTCAAGAGCCTAGATTGTGGGGTTTTTCTTGTGAGGACCTTCATGGTGTGGTTGGTTTCAGTAGTTAGACCCTCGTTTATGGTAATTTCTTGTAAATAGCAGCTACCATTGTTGTTTATTTATAGCGTAATTTTGGGTTTTTTGTTGCATATTCGTGTTGGAACTGTTTCGAGCCCCAAATTGTGTTCCAATTTGGAACACAAGTTTGGGGAACTGTTTAGAACCTATTTTTGGGGTTAATTTTGGAATCTCCAGTGCGGGTCCCACCTTCCCCATTTTTGACCCCAAAATTGGTCCGTCTTCATTTCTTGTGAATTTAGTGTCTAAACAACCATAACGACGTTATGATTCTATTTTTGACAGTGTGGTAGCGATCCGAGGCCGTTCGAAAGGGAAAATCTCCGACGGAGCAGTATGAAGCGCGCGTGTTTGGCCTACAGGTAGGCTACGACTTTCCTTTTCTTTTAGATTGAGTCTGAATGTGTAAGTGTATGTGGATTTGCATGAATATTGGGGCGGGGAACTAGATTAGCATGCTATGTTCGATAAAATTTATATTTACGTTGTCTCTGGGTTCAGCGGGTACTTGAATAGTTATATTTGATCATTCTTGCTTCCATGTTTGGCCTGATTTTAACTTATGAGTTATATTGGAGCATGTTTGGCCTTAGTCTAGACTTAGACTAGTGATGCCATAGACTCACGATTGTTCAGAGCCAATAGATTATATTATGTTGTTCAAGGGTTTGTATGCTTGGACATATCCCTCGATGAGTATCTGATTTCTAAAGATCAAATTTTGTATCTTAAGCTCATGGAAATTTATGTTGTGAGAAGGAGATATTGATAAGAACTATGATTGGTTGAGTATTATGAGTGTGTATTGGTTGGTTCAAGTCCACTTCTAATTGTAGCGAGTATTGATTTAGAAGTTTATCATGGTTATATGAGAAAGAATTCATCCTGATGGTTATGTCAAAGACCTTCATAACATGTTGCAAAAATATGTACGATCAACTTTGGTGGTTATTGGGAATAGTTTTGTCATTAGTTAAGTGTACATACAACAATAATTATCACTCGAATATTGAGATGACTTCATTGAGGCATTGTATGGGAAGATGTGTAGGTATTCAATTGGCTGGTCTGAGGACCAAGGAGATAAGGTCCATGAAAGTTCAACAGAAGCATCATCCGATTAAGGAAGCTACTTGGGAAACCGAGAAGGACATGCGAGATAAGTATCAACAGTAATTCGAAGATTCAGATACTACTTTACCCTTACTTCAGCCAGTCTTTCCTAGTTGGTCACTCAGGGACGAGTAATGGGTAAATTGGTATCTATTGTAACAACCTGATTTCGTCGTTAGGGAAAAGCCAATGGGGAAAGAATTGGGGTCAGAAAACTTTTTGATAGTAACTTGGGATTTCCTAGCCTAGTCTAAATTTGGATGAAATCGGAGTCTACAGAAATCTAGAAATGATTAGGTGATCTAATAAGGAATTGGATTGCATGAGTAGATAGGTAAGACGTTAGGGAACCCGTACGACTTTACGAAATTGAATTCAGGTGAGTAGAACTCCCGAAACTGATCTTAGCGTGAATGGGTATTTTCTGAGTGTCATAGGATGAATGTGTGTTGTGAAATGGGGGTTTGGAACTCTTAAATCTACTCACTGGTTTTGTGCAAGCAGATGTGGTAGGATTATTTCCGCCAGGGCGGGACCGCTGTGGCAGGTTGGGGCCGCCATAGCGGGACAATTGCGATTTAAGTCGAAAATAAACCCCAAAATCGTTTTATTCTGCACTTTTTTGACTTTGAGAGCTAGGAGATGACCCCACGTACTTTCTTGATGGGTTTCCACCATTCTTAGGGCTAAAGGTAAGGTTTTAACTCTCCGAACCCATTTTTCGATCCGTAGAATGTAATCTAGTGGGTAATTATCGATGGGGGAGGGTTTTGATCTGGGAATTATGGTGGAAAAAACCCTAAATTGGGTATTAGGATCATGGGTTAGTCTAGGGTTATTGGGTTTGTTACAATCCAGATAATTAGAACTTTGATTATTGATCCTTGAGTATATTAATTGTTTGTACACCTAGAACAAGTGGAAAGAATCTGAAAAGGGAAGATTCAAGTGCCTTGGTGGATTCAAGCTTGGATTCGAGGTAGGTGATGGTTGTGATTTCATGTTTGTGTGATATATGTTTCTAATTGCTCATTATAATGCATGTATGTATGCGAATGTTGCATTACTGATCACCATAGTCGTAAATGAGGATAATTGAATATTTGTATGACATGAATCATCTCTTGTTGTATGATTGTGAAAATATACATTGTGATTGTGATTGTGGTTTGTTGAATGGATCGGGTGTTACTCTCCGACTTACTAACTTGGATCGGTTGCCACGTTTAAGCATAAATATGGGACCCGTTACCACGTTCAAGCATAAACATTGGATCAGGTACTATGAACCGATACACTAACAATTTGGGTTTGGGTTCCATGAGAGGACCATTAAATTGGGTTACGTGAGAGGACCATTATATTGTGTTGTCTATCTATTTGTGATGATTATGTTCATGATTGAGGTTGAAAGACTATTTGTTAATCTAAAATGATAACCAATGTGTATTATTAAGAACGTGGAATGCTACAGTGATCCTGAAAAGACCACTAATATTATATATGTTTGGTAAATGCCTGTTTTATAATGTTGTGGTTACTTGCATGTGTTTCACTTCTTGGGATAGACCCGTGATCCTACCAGTAGTACACTATGGTTGTGTACTGATACTGCACTTGCTTGTTCTTTGTTGAGTGCAGGGCATCTTCAGGTGGCTATTAATAGACCTCAGTTAGGTGACTATTGAGCATGATCGGATTCGAGGGTGAGCCATTTCTTTCAGGCTGCCATGGATCTTTCTTATTTAAGTCCACTCTTTTTGGACTCAGACTATTTGTTTAAGGTGTTTGTTTAGTTTTGGGGTTGTACCCCTTGTTCTTAGACTTGTCGTTAGTAGTGCTTTGGTACATTGACTTTCAGGTTCTAGGGGTTATTCTTCTGCATTAGTTGGCTAGTTTATTTAAACCTTTGGAGTTTATCGAAACTCTATATTATTTTGGCATTTATACCTACTCCCTTATCTTTAAATGCCTTAGTTTTTGGTTGAGTTGTTTAGTTTGGGTTGTAGTAATGGTTTTCCCACCGGAGGGTTAGTGTGGGTACCAATCACGACGGTCTGGGTCAAGACAAATACTCACTTCGATTTCAACCTCTAATTGTCAATTTCAAGCATGTATTCTAAGATCCTAAAACAAAAAAATGTTTCTCAGAAGGTAAAAGTCTCATACAAAAATTTGATACAAAATTCTCAATGTCACAACCCAGACCGTCGTGATTGGCACCCATACTAACCCTCCGGTGGGCGAATCATTACTTCAACCCAAACTAACAAATTTTATGAAAACTAAGGCATCTAAAGTTACAAAAGCATGTTTAAATGACAATAAAAATGGAGTCCCGATAAACTAAAAAGGTTTTAACAATACCTAACCAAACTAATACGGATGAACAACCCCTAGAACCTGAAAGTCATTGTACCAAAACTCTACTAACGACAAGTCTAAGAACAAGGGGTACAACCCCAAAGCTAAACAAACACCTTAAACAAATAGTCTAAGTCCAATAAGAGTAGACTTAGACAAGAATGATCCATGGCAACCTGAAAGAACTGGCTCACCCTTGAATTTGATCACGCTCGAAAGTCACACAGCTGAGGTCTATCAATAGCTGCCTGAAGATGCCCTATACTCAACAAAGAGCAAGCACGTGCAGATCAGTACACAACCACAGTGTACTGGTAGGATCACGCGACTATTCAAGTAAGCACAACATATATTAGAATTACAACAAGGTAAACACATACATACACAAAAGAGATATACACATTGATTATCACTTACAAACAACATACATCTTCACAATTCTTAAGACATACAGTTATTTCAAATCAATGGTTCTCTCATGGAACCCATATCCAAACTGTTAGTGTGCCGGATCGTGACACCTGTTCCAATGTTTATGCTGGTACGTGGCAACTGATCCCAGTTAGTGTGTCAGAACGTGACACCCATTCCAATGTTTATGCCAGTACATGGCAACCGATCCCAGTTAGTGTGTCGGAACATGACACCCGCTCCATTCAACAAGCCACAATCACAATCACAATGTACATTCTCATAATCATACAATCAGGTGTTGATTCATGGCATACAATCATTCGTTAATACTCAATTACATTAGGTTTGATCAATAGGCTTCATTCACATACATACATGCATTACAATAAAGCAATTTCTAACATACATCATGCAAAACATGAAATCATAACCATCACCTACCTCGAATCCAAGCTTGAATCTGCTAAGGGACTTGAATCTTCTATTTCCGAATTCTTTCCTCTTGTTCTAGGTCTACAACGCAAGATCAACAATCAAAGGTCTAATTATCCGGATTATAAGAACCCAATAACCTTAGACCAAACCCTTTATCCCCATACCCAGATTAGGGCTTTTTTCTGCTATAAATTTCAAATCAAAACCCTCCCCCACCGATAATTACCCAAAAAACTAAGTTCTACGGATCAAAAAAATAGATTTGGGAGGTGAAAACCTTACCTTTAGCATCAAGAATGGTAAAAAATGGTCAAGAACTTGCCTGGGTTATCTCCTAGCTCTCAAAGTCAAAAAGTGCAGAATAAAATGTAATTGGGGTTTTATTTCCGACTTAAGTCGCGTCTGTCCCTCTATAGCGGCCCCAACCCGTCACAGCGGCCTCGCCCTGGCGGGAATAATCCTGCCAGAGCAGCTTGCACAAAAATAGTGAGAAAATTTAAGAATTCCAAACCCCTATTTCACAACACACCATCATCTCATGACACTCAGAAAATACCCGTTCACGCTAAGATCAGTTTCGGGAGTTCTAGTCACTCAAATTCAATTTCATAAAGTCGTACGGATTCCTTAATGTCTTAGCTATCCACTGATGTAATCAAATTTATTAATAGACCTTTCATTTGTTACCAGATTTCCCTAGACCTCACTGACTCCGATTTCGTCCAAATCTGGATTAAGTTAGGAAATTTTAAGTTACTACTAAAAAGTTTTCTGGCCTCAATTCTTTCCCCATTGGCTTTTCCCTAATGACGGAATTCGGTCATTTCAATAGATACAAATTTACCCATCACTCGTCCCCGAGTGATCAACTAGGAAAGACTGGATAAATAAGAGTAGAGTAGTATCTGAATCGTCGAATTACTGGGGATACTTGTCGTGCATAACCTTAGCTTCCGAACATCCCGATCAAGAATTTCAACTAGTCTTTCCTCATATAGAAGGTCTTGTTTAACAAAACTAGGAACCAACCAATTGAATACCTACACATCCTCCCATACAATGCCTTAATGAATTCATCATAATACTCGAGTGATAATTATTGTTGTAGGTACACTTAACTAACAACAAAGTTATTCCTAATAACCACCAAAGTTAATCGTATACATGTCTACAACATGTTATCACGACTTTGACATAAACATCAGGACGAATCCTTTATCATATAACCATGATAAAATCCTCAATAAAAACTCGCCACAATTAGAGGTGAACGTAAACCAACAAACACACACTCATAATACCCAAACAATAATAGTTCTTATTAACATCACTATCTCACAGCCCAAATTCCCATGAGCTTAAGTTATAAAAATTTGATCCTTAGAAATCAGATACTCATCGAAGGATATGTCCAAGCACACAAAACCTCCAACAACACTATCAAAACGCTAGATTTAGTAATTGTAGATTACCTCTTAAGAACAGTAGAATTGGACCTAATGATCCCCACATTCAACCACACATAATCGATACATGACCTCGACGACTAGATGAATATTAAGATTGTCAGACAACCATAGATCCACATTATAGCTCTTCTATAAATTCTCATAAGCAAGGTGGTACATGTAGAACCACAAAAATACTTTAACAACTCCAAGACAACACCAATTATGTCATTTGAGATAACCAAATCTTTGCAATCTTCCCACTCAACCAAGAGAACATCACAGGATTGGTACCCCTAATCCACCACTAGGGATCCACCCACAAAAGTGAAAACACACGTAATCATAGCTAGTAAAACATACTCACTACCGTGTACAAAATGAAATAGATGGTCCCGTAAGCATTTTACTGAAAATCACTAAAGGTTATCCTCTGAAGAGTCAATATGAGTCATATTTGTTGAATTGACTCCACATACTCTTCACATCCTTCCACTAAAGCCTACACTCTCAATACTAACAACCATCATAACCACTCTGACAATTTTACTTACTCTAACCCAACACTTTTTAAATGAAAACCTTTCTTAAGTACTTAACAATCAATAATAATAAACTTTACGACTCAACCCAGGTGTAAGTCATTTAAAATGCTCAATAGTGGATACAATTGATCATTTCTCACCTTGCAAATTCATACCTTGACAAATATTTCACCACGAATGTAGATTTACAATGAAAAATTTGAATTGTAAAATTCGACCGTATAACACAATCCGCTTATCTATCAACATTAGCTTATACCTTGAAGATTTTTATGAATTGATGGATCTTCACTTATCATTGATCACCTCTCCATCGATCTTACAATACCTTTCGCTAAAAATTCAACCGTACTTATTACTAAACTCTAAACAAAGACAAACACTTATCATCACACTCGAGCTAATGTCTGTCCACTCCTTCCTCAAGTCCTTTCCAATAGTTTTTAACCAATCTGATAGACTTGTGACACTATTACCATAACCATAACAAAACGAATGAAATCACGCATCTCTGAACTCAATTATCTACCCTTCTAAAGATACCTCTTTAGCCTTTGCAAAGTAAAATATTCTTGCCCTCGCGTCTCTCTAGAGGTTGTACTACATCCCACTATTTTTCTTCATTATGGCTTTAGCTCTTTTAAATTCTATTCGAGTGGTGTCCCACCATCTCTTAAAACTTTTCATACAACCATGTTACTCACCAAATATTAGGAAACCACAACCTTGGGTACTCGCAAGTCATAATTACTATACAAAATTCGCTTAACCAACATTCTTATTATATATTTGCATCCCGTCACAATCCACCACAAACTTTTATTACCATTATGCTTAGTCAACCCTGAAATCACTACGAAGTCAACCTTTTCATCAACACGACACCTCAAGCTCAGGTATAATCATCAAATTTAAAGGACTAACCCAATTTATACGCACTTTCTTACTAACATCTTCAATTGCCTTCACCCAAGTATACTCAATGAGACGTTTTTATCAATAAGATTGTCATTCAGATATTAATCCACTCCCTTATGGCTTAAGATAAAATCACTAGTCCTCATACTACCCTTCTTCTTCTTAACAAAGAAGATATGAGCACTCCACTTGGAAACACTACGACAGATGAACCCTTTATCAAGAAGCTCTTAGATTTGAGCCTTAAGCTCTCTTAATTCTGTCGGAGCCATACAATACAGAGGGATGGAAATGGAGCGAGTGCCCGTTTCCAAGTCAATGCAGAAATCTATATCTCTATCCGGAGGCATACCAGGAAAATCCATAGAAAATACTTCCTTAAACTCAGACGCCATAGGAATAGACTCAATAGAGGGAGACTCAACCTCAACATCCCGAACATGAGCCAAATAAGCCAAATAGCCATGCCCTAGCTACCAGTTTCCTAGCCCGAATGGAGGATATGATCTTAGCTAACTTAGGCTTGTACACCCCTTCCCACTCTAATATTTTCCTACCGGGGATCTCTAGAGTTACCGACTTAGTATTACAATTAAGCCCGATATAATAAGGGGACAACCAAGTCATGCCTAAGATTATATCAAGTCAGTCATATCCAGCATAACCAAATCAACCCAAATCTGAAAATCCATAAACACAACAGGACAACACAATATACATGGGTGACTATGACTGACTCTTTAACTGGGGTAGAAACAAGGATGAGGGCATCAAGTATATCACAAACCACATCAAATCCCAAGGCAATTGAACTAACAAATACGAATAAGTAGAACCCAGATCAACAAAACAATATCCATCCGGGCACAGACAAGAGTAGCACTTGTGATCACTACATCACACACCTCAAACTCGGTCTTGCTCAGAAAAGCATAAAATTGTGCCCTGTCATCTTAACGGGTAACCACCTTGCCTGGCTACATTGCTCCTCTACCAGCATTACCATTTCCCCGGCCTTCACAGCCTTGCCGATTTCCTTCTCATATGCCCAGGTTCTCCACAATTGTAACACAGTAACTTTACCAAGTAAGAACTGTTGCTATATGAGCAGTCGTATCCTGACCCTCCTTGATATACAATCAATCCATGAAATCATAGTATAGCTTCTAACCTCAATTATCATAACTTAATTTCATCATTCGCTAAACAACCCATACTTGTTGTGACAACAATACTAAATGCATTTCCCAAGTAATGGTGTTCATTATCTAGCGGTCCCTTACCATAACTTCTTGCATGTTGTCACCTATAAACTTGAATTTGCAAATCTGACCTTAATCCCCTCACAAGCGATGATAGTAGCTAGCGAGCCCCACAAAACTCTTAATTTCAGTCACAGAACTAAGTCAGACCTAATTCCTGACTATTTAAATCTTTTGGGGATATACTATTACCCCTTCCCTTGAAATTACATGCCCCAAAAAATGCAACCGAATTCAACCAAAATTCACACTTAGAAAATTTCGTAAACAACTTTTATTTTCCAGGAACACCCAGAGTGAAGATGGTCGGCATGCTCTTCCTCACTTTTCGAATGAACCAAAATGTCATCAATAATTGCTATAACAAAAGAATTACGAAATGGTTTGAACACACCATTCATCAAACTCAAAAAAGTTGCAGCCGCATTTGTCAACCTAAACGACATAACTAGAAACTCATAGTGCCCATAGTGGGTTTTAAATGCCATCTTAGGCACATATTCAGGCCTAATCTGTAACTGATTGTAACCAGACCTTAGATCAATCTTAGAGAAAACTGATGCACCCTGCAACTAGTCAAAACATCATCTATCTGAGGCAGCAGATATGCTCAAATTACACTTCCCTGAAGAAATATAAGAGATCATTATCAAGTAATGAACCCAACTTGTAGGTTGGGGTCGATCCCACGAGGAATATGGTTTAGACTTAAACTTAACTCACTATTATATCTGTTTAGTCAAGTTATTTCTAAGACAAGTAAGTAAAGGGGGGAGGGATTTGTGAAACAAATAACTTGTTGTTAAGTAACAAGTGAGCAAGATTCGAACTTTGTTGTAATCAATGAGAGAGAGAAACAATGGTGTATGTGTTCCCCGTAAGCTCTTAACGCGGTAATCCTACTAATAGTAATCATTTCCTAGTGTATCACATGCGAAGTTGTAAGATATGTATCCCTAAGTATTTGGTCCTCTAAATAGGAAATTTCAGTCCGCACCTTAGTCTTGCTATGTGTGTATAATTTACTAACCCTTACCTTTACCTCAGATTAGACATCACATCAATGTATGGCTTAGTTTCACCCTCGCACCAATTGACATTAGACTATTAGATAGTATCACACTAAATCTCTGTTGATAATTATTTTCTTATTAACTACCTCCTTGGTCGGGCAAGTAGCAACAAAGGCGAGTTCTAACGCGTGCACTCATTAAAAGGACTTCTAAACAAAATAATTAACAATGCATGAATCAACACTATTCAAGAATTACTTAGTTATTATTCATCCGTTGTTAATCGCTCATGGTTACCACAACCCTAGTGTGGATTTAGCTACTCATGCTTGAAAGAACGCAATTCATATTTTTAGAAGAAGAATTCATGAACTTACGTATTGAGTAGAAGAAACCCGTAATCTCCAATTGAAATTCAAAGCAAAAATCTTATAAACAGAAATTAGGAAAGCAAATTGCCGATGTTTACAGGTTAATTCCCAAGAAAATACCAAGAACTAAAAGTATACAATGGTGTCTAACCACCAAAAATGAGGTTTACATATCCTATTTATAGAAAAACTTGTCCTAAACAAAAAGGAAACAAAATAAGGAAATATAACTTCTGGACGTAGCTTCAATCGATGAGACTGACCTATGGATCGTGGTTAGACCTACGGTCCATAGGTCCCTTCTGTAGCTTGATACTTAGAACTTTTCCACAGTGGCTGGAACCTTCAACTTTCAGATACAAACGATGGGTGTGCAGTACGGACCGTAGGTTGACCTACGGTCTGTGGGTCCCCTTTCGTGGCTCCACACTTGGAACTTTTCATCAGGTATTGGAACTCCAAATCTCTGATCTCATCGATGGATGTGCAGGACGTCCCGTGGGTTGACCTATGCTCCGTCACTAGCTTTTGTGATTCCACACTTAGTCAGATTTCCCTGATGATCATTCCACGCCTACCCACGACTGACCATGACTGGACCTAGAGTCCGTAGGTCACCTCCGTGAGTGGCTCCTTCTACATAATATCAGTTGTCATCTCTCTCGACCTCGTCCAAGCCTATTTCTTACAAATATAACACAATAAACATTAAGTCTAATACAAAATGGCCCTAGACATACACAACTCTTAACTGAAATGTATTAAAAATATCGTTAACTCACGGTATATCAACACCCTCAACTTAAATTCATTATTTGTCCCCAAGCGACACACTAAGACTTCAAACGATACTTGTGTAGAAGTAGACATACAAACTCAAGCAATCACATGGCTATTTCAGTCCATTTCACTTTCTGAGTGCAAATCGTTTCTCTTAGACTCAACAAGTTAACTCATGTGGATCAAGATATGACAAAGATCGACTGACAGACATCACAACATACACTTTCAACAATCACCAAGGTGCCAACTTTCCAATAATGTAACTAGTGTCCTCACTTCAAACGAAATCCTTTCCACAATAGAAGATATGAATTGTGAGTTTTAGGATTCATGCAACACTCATGCTCAAAAGTGACTTCAAGTACAGTTAGTGCTCAATACCATAGGCTTGCCCTTATTTTCACTGCTTAGACTCTCCAAACTAGTTGCTAGGATCACTATAGGACTTTCTTAGCTTGTAACATAGGCGCAGGGTTAGCTGTGGTACATTTGGGTACTTTTTTAGTGACTTTCTGCCCTCCTTGACATTACATTAGCTTTTTATATCCTTATCGACCTATTTTTGGCACCCTTTCATTTTACTTTGTTTCCCTTAACTCTTTTCAACATGGATGTGACTTTTGACTTTGTGGCTCTTATTTTTCACTCTCTTCATTTTCTTTCACTTTATTTTTCTTTATTTTTTTCAACACTTTTATTTATCATCTTTTTGCTTCTTTTGCACAAAGTCACATCCTCTTCTACCTTTTCTTCTTCTCTTTTCAACACAAAACTCTTTTCATACCCTTTTTTCTTTTGGTTTTCTTTTTAATAGCCACCCTCAACTTATGGATTTTGCATTAGTTGAGGTGCATAATGTCCGATGTTGGACTAGGGCCAAGATCAAGGTAATTTTTGGCTTAGCCACCTTCAACTTAGGCTTTTGGCCTAAGTCAAGGTGCACATGTCCAAGGAGGGACCAGGGCCAAGACAATATTCTAAGGGAAGGTGAGTTAGGTGAATCAAAAGAAATGGTCTATTTAAGGCTCAAATATTTGGATCAAAAGGGAACAATACTTTCATTTGGTTGGATCATTTTAGGGTTAAGTGGACTAATTTGAACAAGGGCCTACGATCACTTCCAAACTTCTAGCCTAGATCCTCTTAGGAGGACTAACGGGGGAAGTTGTAGATTGGCACAACTGTTTGAACATTCAACTTTTCTCACACACTCTTGGCACATTGTTTCATTATCATATTATTACCAGTTCAACATTTAGCTTAAGTCAAGAGATCAAATCCGTTCCTTATCATGTCACATTGAGATCCAACACATTTAACTCATCAAGACTATCGATCTAGCACATTTCAACATTTTGGCTAAGGATTATTTTTTTAATGTTTTTATATGCCATCACACTTTCTCTTTTCTACTTACTCCAACACATACATTTCTAAACATGTCGGTTCAATAGAAATTAAAACAGTCTCTTGGGGGAAAAGAACACAGACAAGAAAACCCCAAAAGAGGATTATGTGTTGGGTTACTCAGACTTCACCCTATCATTCACAATCCATTTACCCTACCCCAAAAAAATGGAGTGCAATTGTCCCCAATGCACAAAATGTAAAGAATAAAGGATGTGGTGAAGCAAACCTGTGGTATATAGCGCCGAAGACCTCTCAACAAGCGGGTGGGTTTGGTTTCTCGGAGCCCGCTGGATCCACACTTGGGTCATCATTAGTAGTGCCCGTATCTAGAATATCAGCACCCTCAGTAGTGCTGACATCAACTCTCGCTGCATCGTCAGTAGTGCCCACGCTGCTAGACGCACCAACACCTACCTCCCTAGCCCGTTGTTGACACATCTCCTTATCAACTATGGATGCCCTTCGAGCCGCCTCAAGCTCCTAGTGCTCCCTCTTGCAAGCTCTCCCAGCCTCAGTGTCATCAGAAGTCCGACTAAAGTAGGGGTGCTTCCCAGCATGACGGGAAGAAGTAGGCGGTGGTATCTCATCTTCGAATAATGCATCCAACACCGATTATCAACCGGTGCCGTGGGGGCATACTTAGGCTTAGTCTCTAGTGGAGTTAGGAGGGTATCTATATCGGCCTAGAGACTAGATTACTCTATCTGGAAAGCGAAAACATTTGTGGTAGGGGCTGGTCGCTCTAGGACTCTCAACTCGAAGGCATCCAAGCGCTTATGAACATCCGGGACCTTCTGGTTCATCATGTGCTCCATCTGCAGCTCAATCCTAGCCTCAGACTCTGCTATCATACGTTGCATCTAAGGCCTCACATGCTCAAGCAGGGTAGCCATATGGGCCTCCAACTTCTGGACACGAGCTAAGGGCACGACAACAGACCCTGAGAAAGGAGTGGTTGTGGAGGAGCTAGGGGCCTGACTAGCAACTATAGATGGGGAAGCTGGGGCATCCTCAGTAGTAGCTAGAGGGGTAGGCTCCTCACCCAGCATCTATTCCACATCTTCTACCAAGTCCGCTCCTAAAGATGGCACCTCAACCTGCGGCTCTCTGCGAGGTGAAGCTAGATTGGCCTCATCCCAAATCAGGCTGATATCTAGAGTCTTAGTCACCTGAAGTAACCTGTCACAGTGATAAAATGGTACTACAACATCCCTGCATAGCTAGAAAATGAGGCATGAGAAGGGTAAGGTGGTGGTGGCCTTGATGGCCCTCTCATGTATCTCCGCAATAAGCATGCGAGTAAAGTGGACCTCCATCCCAGCAACTAAAACTGCAACCATAATTGCTCGGTCCTATGTAAGTACATTATCTGCCTGAGTCGGGGACACACGATTCCACACCAGCAACCAGAAGAATTTGGTCACAAATGTCAGGGTGGCATTCTTGATCCCCAAGCTCGGGGTACTGACCCACTCGGCAAACTCTCTGTCTGTAGCATGATGATGGGCTAACCAGTGCAAAAGGGTCTCCCTCTGATTGGCATTCCTCTTAAATGCCCCACTCCGAATAATATCCATGCGATAGTCGAACTCGATAGTGTTGATAGGCAGAGTGTGGCCTGGACCACAGAGAAACCTGCGGAGAGTGGTCTCTGATATGTCAACTGAAAACCCACACACTAGTGTAGCCGTGAGTGGAGGCTAGTCTGCGGACTTGGCCTGTTTGTCAATCAATCCTCTAAGGGTGGCGGTGTAGGAAGCATAGAACTCTCTAACTATCTCTTCACTGAATGACCCTGGGCTACGGGCTATCCATTTGCACCGATGCCTCTGGAAAAGAGTGTGGATGGCGGGCATGGTGTGAAGGCTGCCAGTGAAAACTTGACACTCATCGGTGACAAGTCGAGTCATCCACTCCTTCTCATTCAGCATGAGGGAGTCTCTATATATCTGATACTGCCCACTTACAAAACCATCTATTAGGCTCCCTAGGAACTGGTGCAGGATCGGTATTTGGGGGCACCGGGATGTCACTCGCATTATTAGCCTCGGAGGATGAGGCGGTGATTCCATTAGAGATGGACCCGGAACCTAATGAAGACTCAGAGCCTGCTGGTGAACTGATTGGTGTATCCCCCTCATCAAACTAGGGGGTAGTGACCACGTTGGCTTGCACCTACCAGGCTTGGTTTCGTGTGATGCGTGGTGCAGTGGGAGATGTCCTGGTAGGAGGTGGGACATATACAGGGTCAGTCTCTACATTAGTATCCTCATCGATCAGCGCCAAAATGATGGTGCCACTGATTTCAACTTGTCCTTTGCGGCGTAAGTCGGAGCTTGTTTGAGCCATAACACCTGTAGATGCTTAGTTAGTACCAAAACAAGCAAATAACACACTAGGAAAAATTTTAGAACAAGAAACAAATCAAAACAAAATACCAAAAAAAATTTTGGCAGTAGCTGAATTGTCGACCCACGGATGGTCTGCGGTTGGACGTACGGTCCATAGGTCCCCTCCATAGGTCAGAGTACCCAAAAGTTGGGTCACTAATGTGAACCACAGATGTGTAGAACGGTACGTTAATGGAACGATGGACCATAGTCCACCTCTGTGGTTCGACACTTTGTGACTTTTTCATGTGAAACAGACCAACGGACCCGACCTAGGATCCGTGGACGGGGTCTCATGGGTCAGATCTGTGCCAGGTATCAGACATGCCTCAGTTTATACTCCATGTTTTGACAAATCAAACAATCAACCTAAGTCTAATCATGCATTTCAACATAATATATGATAGTTTGTCATCCATAGGATTTAGATTACTCACAATTTAACCTTTTTAGCATACCAAACTAGGAACCCTAAGTCGAAACTTTCATTTGGACCTTTTACTCTGATTCAATTAGTTTTAAGAAACTACACACTCACATACCATCACACCAAGGGTTATTCTAGCGTACAATTCAACATTTAACTCAACAATTAACAATCCTAACAACCCAAGGTCAAGTTCCAACTTCGTGACTTTATAATATAACAATGAACGGTGAATTCAAAGTTTGGGTGAAGTTGTTTACCTTTTAAGAAAGTGAAGTGGGTGAGTGTGTGATGCAATGAACTCCTTATACCTTTTTCGAACCCTTTGACATGGAACCTGGATAATGGAATTGCTGGGGAAATAGAGATGAGGAATTGGGAAGAGGGAAGAGTGAGATGGGAATTTGGGGAAGTGAATGGGGAGTGATATGTGGGATTTAGGAGTTAAATGGAGTGATTAGGGGGATTTAGAGGGTTGAAAAACGGTTGGGGGTGTGAATGTTTTGATACGCTCAAATTACACTACCCTAAAGAAGTATAAGCAATCGTTATCAAGTAAAGAATCCAACTTTTAGGCTAGGGTCGATCCCACGAGGAATATGGATTAGACTTAAACTTAACTCACTATTATATCCGTTTAGTCAAGTTATTTCCGAGACAAGTATGTAAAGGGGGGGCGATTTGTAAATGGATGTCGGAAATGTTTCGAATGTGAGTGGTTTTATTTAATGGGAGTCTGGGTCGGGTCAGTAGAACCCTAGGTTTGGACCCATAAGACCCCGTCTATGTTCTGTGGGTCGACCTACAAACCATAGGTTGGCTCCGTAGGTCACTCAACACTCAGAAAAAATTAGGATGCATACATGAGGTCTATGGACGCAATTCACGGTCCGATCCACGGACTGTTGATGGGGTCCGTAGACCTCTGCACAACTTTTTTCTACAGATTTGGCTTTTTATCCCTGCACATGTTGCAACCGTTAGGGCTTTCTTTTTACATTTTCTGGACAATTTTTAGGCACAGACCCTATGCTATATCTAGCCAACACTAAGACAAAAATAAAACACCTATCTAAAGAATTACAGAAATTCAATTAAACAAAGAAAACTCCTAAATCGAAAAGAAAAACCTATAGTTGGCTAGATTGTATATCTTGGGTTGCCTCGCAAGCAGTGCTTGATTTAACGTTGCGGCACAACACAGGCCCCTTGATTACTCAGACTTTATCAAGGTAGTAGGCCTCAAGCACTTCTTGCACACTCTCCTCTTTCCCCAAATAGACCTTGATCCTTTGCTGTTCACCTTGAACCTTGTTCCTTCCTTGTTCTCGAGCTCGACCACTTTATGTGGGAACACTTGAGTGACTATGAATGGCCCGGTCCAATTAGACTTGAGCTTGCCAAGAAACAAGTGCAACCTTGATTTGAATAGAAGCACTAGATCACCCACAACAATTTCACGCATTTCAATCTTTTGATCATGATACTTCTTCATCTTCTCCTTGTACAAGGCTGAACTTTCATAAGCTTTTAGGCGAAACTCATTAAGCTCATTCATGTCAATCACTCTTTGACTCGATACGACGCCCCAATCCAAATTCAACTTCTTTAGTTCCCACAAAGCCTTATGCTCTAGCTCTACCGTCAAATGGCAAGACTTCCCATATACAAGTTGGTAGGGGGACATACCTATAGGAGTCTTGAATGCGGTACGATAGGCCCATAGAGCATTATCAAGCCTCCTTGACCAATCTGTTCTATTTGCATTCACAGTCTTTGCAAGGATTTGCTTTATCTCTCTGTTGGACACTTTAACTTGCCCACTAGACTGCGGATGGTAAAGAATGGCGACATTATGACGGACTCCATATTTCTCTAGCAACGCTTTGAACAACTTATTACAAAAATGGGAACCTCCATCGTTGATAATCACCCTAGGTGTACCAAATCTAGAAAAGATATTCTTTTTCAGGAATGCGGTGACACTTTTCCCTTCATTGTTTGACAACGCAATTGCTTCCACCCATTTCGACACCTAATCAACCGCAACAAGAATATACTTCATCTTATGTGAGCTCACTAATGGACCCATAAAGTCAAGGCCCCATACATCAAACAACTCAATCACCAATATTGGATTCATAGGAAGCTCTTGCCTCTTTGAAATTCCTCCTTTCTCTTTGGCAACGATCACAAGACTTGGCGAAATCATGATCATCTTGGTCGATGGTAGGCCAATAATACCCACACTACAATATTTTATGAGCAGTCCGAATACCACTATGATGCCCACCAACAGGCGATGAATGACACACCTCTAGTATACTCATCATCTCAACCTCGGGCACACAGTGACGAATAATCTCATCAGCACAAATAAGAACAAATAAGGATCATCCCAAAATAACTTCTTCACATCATGCATAAACTTTTTCCTTTGGTGAAAAGACAAATCTGATGGAACTGGGTCACTTGCCAAGAAGTTAGCAAAGTCTACGAACCAAGGGATAAGATCATGAGAAGCAGCCAATACCTGTTCGTCTGGAAAAGCATCATTAATTTCAGCCCCATCTCCTAGCTTGAGCATAGCTTCCTCTTCTAATCTGGACAAATGATCAGCAACTTGATTTTCTGTCCCTTTTTTATCTTCCACCTCAAAATTGAACTCTTGCAGCAACAATACCCATCTAATCAACCTTGGTTTTGCATCCTTATTAGCCATCTGATACCTCAATACAGAATGGTCAGTATGCACTATTACCTTAGTACCAAGCAAGTAGAATCAAAATTTCTCGAATGAAAAAACCACAGCAAGGAGTTCTTGTTCAGTCACCATGTAATTCTTTTGAGCCACATTCAGAGCTTTGTTGGCATAGTAAATAGGATGAATAATCTTCCCTCACCTCTGTCCTAATACCACACCAAGCGCCACTTCACTCGCATCACACATCACTTCAAACGGTTTCCCCCAATTCGGTGAAATAATGATAGGGCTCTACCTTCAACTCTCCAAATGCTCTAAGACAAGCATCATCAAAATCAAACTTACACTCCTTTTCGAGCAATTTTCACAATGGGTGTGCAATTTTGGAGAAATCTTTCATAAACCTCCTATAAAAGCCAGCAGGCCCAAGAAAACTTCTAACACCTTTAACAGAGATGGGTGGTGGAAGCTTTTCTATTACCTTGACTTTCGCTCTATCAACCTCATCTATTACCTCGACTTTCACTCTATCAACCTCAATACCCTTCTCAGAAATCCGATGACCCAGAACTATCCCCTCTTTCACCATGAAGTGACAGTTTTCCCAATTGAGCACAAGATTCCACTCTTCACACCGTTTAAGTACCTCGGCCAAATGATCCAAACAACCACCAAATGAGTTACCTACTAAAGAGAAATCATCCATAAATACCTCAATAGTGTCCTCCACCATATCATAAAATATCGACATCATGCAACATTGGAAGGTCGTTGGAGCATTACACAACCCAAATGGCATCCGTTTGAAGGCAAAAGTCCCATAAGGGCAAGTGAAGGTGGTCTTCTCTTGGTCTTCCGGAGCTATAGAGATATGATTGTAACCCGAATACCCATCAAGAAATCAATACCAACCTTTACCAGCAAGGCGATCTAACATTTGATCCATGAATGACATAGGGAAGAGGTCATTTTCTGTCCAAGCATTTAATTTTCGGTAGTCCATGCATACTCTCCATCCAATGGCCACATCAGAACAATCTCATTTTTTTTATTAGGTACCACAGTAGTCCCACCTTTCTTGGGCACACACTGAATAGGAAAAACCCAACTACTATCTGCAAAAGAATAAATGACTCCAGCATCCAACTACTTGATGATTTCCTTTTTCACTACCTCTTGCATAGGCGGATTTAGTCTCCTTTGGTGCTCAACTACTAGGCTTGTGATCCGGCATGAGTTGGAATTTATGAGAACAAATGCCAGGAGGAATCCCAATAATGTCCGCAATAGTCCACCCAATAGCCCGCTTGAACCTCTTCAACACAGAAACCAAAGCCTCAACTTGTTCCACATTCAAATCGGCCACAATGATAACCGGTAAAGTACTATCTCTCCCCAAGAATATATACCTCAAATATGATGGTAGAGCCTTAAGCTCCAATTTGGAGCCTCTTTAACAAACAATTTTGTGGCTGGGGAGCTGCGATTCTTCATATCTAACTCTAATTTCTTCGGTTTGGAATGAAATTCGAACCTATCAAGTACGGAAACTAACTCATCATAGTATTCAATATCATCACCCTCAAAATTCATCATTACCGCTGCAAGTGCATCAACACCCAACCTCTTTTCAATAGACACATCAGAACCTTGCTCCACAATATGATTTACCACTGACACTGACTTGAGATCGCTTTCCTGCTTCATGGACCTACATATATTAAAAACTACCTCTTTACTATTCAATTCGAACTTCATCTTCCATTTCTCCATATCGACCAACGCGTGCCCAGTAGCAAGGAATGGTCTCCCTAGGATGATGGGAACCTCAAAATCAACCTCACAGTCGAGTATTACAAAATCCGCCAGAAAAATAAACGTCTCCACTTTCACAAGTACATCTTGGAGAACACCAATGGGCTTCTTCACAGTTCTATAGGCCATGAGTAATCGCATCGCAGTCGATTTTGGAGCTCCTAAACCCAACTTCTTGTAAATAGACAATGGCATCAGATTAATGCTCACACCCAAATCACACAACGCCTTCGCAAAATGCAACAACCCAATGGTACAAGGAATAGTGAAAGCACCAGGATCCTCTTTCTTCTGCACAAGTGAACTAGTAGAAATAGCACTGCAATGTTACAACCTATCATCATCTTCAAAACTGACGGCCCTCTTCTTAGTCACCAAATCTTTCATAAATTTTGCATGCCCAACCATTTGCTCCAAAGCCTCTATCAACGGAACATTGATGGAAAGCTGTTTCAATATAGTAATAAACATGCAGTATTTCCCTTCTTCAGTCTTCTTAACCAACCTCTACGGGAATAGAGGTGGAGGTCTAGGCATAGGGACAACTTTTTGGGTTATTTCCACTTTCTTCTCTGTAGCATTCTTGGACTAACCTCAATCTCATCATCCTATTTTTTAGCAACAATTTCAACCTCAGACGGCATAGGTGGATCAATGGTACGTTTACCCCCTCGAGTAGTGACTGCAATACAATGCCCATCGTTCTTTGGATTTTGGATGATATTGCTTGGAAGTGTGCTAGGATGACATGGGTTCACTGTAGTGGACAACTGATTCATCTGCTGTTCAAGTTGCTTGATCGACACTGCATAGGCATAAACTTTTTGACCAATCCTAAACAAGTCATTCTTCATCTCCTTCACATTCTCATCAATCGAATCGAACCTCTTCATCATCTTTTGCATCATATCCTCAATCTGTGACATACTACCCCCAGCTTCCCTATTGCCAGATTCTCAATTTGAAGGAGGAACATAAGGCCCAACCCTATCGCTTCTATTGCCATAGTTGTTCTGGTTGTAATTGTTGTCGTGATTGTAGTTCCAATCCTGGACATACTGACCTTCTCGGTTGTAGTTTCCATAGTTTCGACCTTGGTTTCCTTGCCCTTGGTACCAATTATCCAAGTTGGAACCTTGGGAGTTGGCTCAGAAACACCCCGTCTGAGCATTCACCAAGTAAGCATCCTCTTCATAATAGCATTCCTCAACCGGTGGTGGTGGAGTCCTAGTCAAATAATTCACTGTATTTACCTTTTCTGGACCTCCGCTTACATGCTTCAATACCAACCCAAGTATTGTCCTTATCTGAGCCATCTCCTCATGAATGTCATCGATAGATTGACTAAGTGTAGCTTGAACTGCAAATGTGCTTCTTCCTGTGTCTGACTTTTGAGTGCTCCATGCTTTATTGTTTCCGTAAATCTTCTCTAGTTTTTCAGCGATCTCCTCAAAAGTGCACTCACCATATGATCCTCCAGCTATAGTATCAAGTACAACCTTACCATTGTCATCTTGACCTATATAGAAATATTCCTTTAGTGACTCATCATCAATGCGATGGTTCGGAACACTTCTTATGAATACAGTGAACTTGTCCCATGAACTACTCACAGACTCTCCAGGTACTGCCATGAAGTTGTTAAGTTTATCTTTGTGGTTCAGCTTCTTTGACAACGGAAAGTACTTGGCCATGAACACCTTGTGCAATTAGTCCCCTTTATGGATTGAGTTATATGGAAGCTCAGAAAACCACACTAAAGCATCACCGGTCAATGATAGAGGGAAGACTCTCAACCCTATGACATTCATATCCAACTCTAGTCGCCCCACACAACTCTTGCAAACACTCCTCAACTTGGCCATGTGCCTATGAAGATCTTCCGAATCCATACCAAAAAGCAAACCCCTCGTTGTAAGCATCTGCATCAAACTGCTAGTCACCACAAATATATGCCCAGAAGGTAGAGAAGGGAGAACAATGGGTCTTTCAGATTCGACAGTATTGAATTCGGCTCTGTAATTATCACGCAGTCTTGGTTCTTGTGGATCCTACACCCTCAATGCATCTCCAAGTAGATTATCACCCTGAACCTAAACATTCTAATTATTCATTTATTCCTCACGCTCATCTATGACTGGATTATTACGGACCCCTTGATTATTCATCCTTCTTAATGTTTTGCTCAACTCTGGATCGTATAGGGTTAATGGTTCACCTCAACTCCGTGTACTTGGCATACACTAGAGTGGAAACTTGAAGAAAACAAAAACAAAAGAAAACGTAAAATTAGAAAATAATTGACTAAAGTTCAACAATGTAGTTAAACTTAATCTAAAAGCCTTATTCCCCGGCAGCGGCGCCAAAATTTGATACGCTCAAATTACACTTCCCTAAAGAAGTATAAGCGATCATTATCAAGTAAAGAACCCAACTTGTAGGTTGGGGTCGATCCTACGAGGAATATGGTTTAGACTTAAACTTAACTCACTATTATATCCATTTGGCAAAGTTATTTCCGAGACGAGTAAGTAAAGGGGAGGGGGGGGGGGAATTTGTGAAACAAATAACTGATTGTTGTTAAGTAACAAGTGAGCAAGATTCAAACTTTGTTGTTATCAATGAGAGAGAGAAACAAGGGTGTATGTGTTCCCCATAAGCTCTTAACACGGTAATCCTAATAATAGTAATCCTTTCCTAGTGTATCACATGCAAAGTGGTAAGATATGTATCTCTAAGTGATTGGTCCTCCAAATAGGGAATTTCACTCTGCACCTTGGTTCGGCTACGTGTGTATGATTTACTAACCCTTACCTTTACCTCAAATTACATATCACATCAATGTATGACTTAGTTTTCACCCTCGCACCAATTGGCATTAGACTATTAGATAGTATCACACTAAATCTCTGTTGATAATTCTTTTCTTATTAACTACCTCCTTGGTTCGGCAAGTAGCAACAAGGCGAGTTCTGACGCGTGCACTCACTAAAAAGACTTCTAAATGAAAAAATTACCAATGCATGCATCAACACTATTCAAGAATTACTTAGTTATTATTCATCCATTGTTAATCGCTCATGGTTCCCACAACCCTAATTGTGGATTTAGCTACTCATGATTGAAAGAACATAATTCATATTTTTAGAAGAAGAATTCATGAACTTACGTATTGAGTAGAAGAAACTCGTAATCTCCAATTGAATTCAAAGCAAAAATCATGTAAACTGAAATTAGGAAATCAAATTGCCAAAGTTTGCAAGTTAATTCCCAAGAAAATACCAAGAGCTAGAATTATACAATGGTGTCTAACACCCAAAAACGAGGTTTACATACCCTATTTATAGAAATACATGTCCTAAACAAAAAGGAAACGAAATAAGGAAATAAAACTTCTAGACATGGCTTCAATCAATGTGACTGACCTACAGACCGTGGTTAGACCTACGGTCCGTAGGTCCCTTCTGTAGGTTGATACTTAGAACTTTTCTACAGAGGCTGAACTTTCACCTTTCAGATATAAACAATGGGTGTGCAGTATGGACCGTAGGTTGACCTACAGTCTATGGGTCCCCTTCCATGGCTCCACACTTGGAACTTTTTATCAGGTACTGGAACTCTAAATCTCTGATCTCATCAACGGATGTGCAGGATGGCCCGTTGGTCGACCTATGCTCCGTCACTGGCCTCCATGGTTCCATACTTAGTCAGACTTCCCTGATGATCATTCCACGTCTACCCACAATGGACCATGACTGGACCTACGATCCATAGATCACCTCTGCTGGTGGCTCCTTCTGTAGAATTTCACTGTCATCTCTCTCGACCTCGTCTAAACCTATTTTCTGCAAATATAACACAATAAACATTAATTCTAATACAAAATAGTCCTAGACACACACAACTCTTAAGTTAAATGTATTAAAAATACCGTAAAATCACGGTATATCAGTGACCCTATTCAACTGTTAGTACTCTATACACATCCTCTCTTACTAGTGATGGTGTTACCACGTTGTTTCTATAGTTCGGACCATATAGTGAAGGAGGAAAGATATCAATTTGTATTACCTAGATACAAATTGGATTCAAGTCATAGCATGAAGGAGTAGAAAGAAGTGAGTTTTTACTAAAGTCCTATAGCCTCTCAAAGAAAGGTACAGACGTCTTCGTATTGTTCCACAAGACTCTACTAGACTTGTTTTGATACAATGAGATCAACGAACCTAGGGCTCTGATACAAACTTTGTCACGACCCAGACCGTCGTGATTAGTACCCACACTAACCCTTCGGTGGGAGAACCATTACTTCAACCCAAACTAACAAATTTTATGAAAACTAATGCATTTAAAGTTATGGAAGCAGCTTTAAATGACAATAAAAATGGAGTCCCCATAAACTCCAAAAGTTTTTAACAATAACTAACCACACTAATACGGAAGAACAACCCCTAGAACCTGAAAGTCATTGTACCAAAACTCTACTAACGACAAGTCTAAGAAAAAGGGGTACAACCCCGATGTTCAACAAACACCTTAAACAAATAGTCTGAGTCCGATAAGAGTAGACTTAAACAAGAAAGATCCATGGAATCCCGAAAGAACTGGCTCACCCTTGAATCCGATCATGCTCGATAGTCACCTAGCTGAGGTCTATCAATAGCCGCCTAAAGATGCCATGTAGTTAACAAAGAACAAGCAAGTGCAGTATCAGTACACAATCGCAGTGTATAGGTAGGATCACGCTACTATTCCAGTAAGCACAACATATATCAGAATTACAACAAGGTAAACACATACATACACAACATAGATATACACATCAATTATCACTTACGAACAATGTACAATTTCACAATTCTCAAGATATACAGTTATTTGAAGTCAATGGTTCTCTTATGGAACCCATACCCAAACTGTTAGTGTGTCAGATTGTGACACCCATTCCAATGTTTATGCCGGTAAGTGGCAACTGATCACAATTAGTGTGTCGGAATGTGACACCCATTCCAATTTATATGCTGATACATGGCAACCGATCCCAGTTAGTGTGTTAGAACGTGACACCCGCTCCATTCAACAAGCCACAATAACAATCATAATGTACATTCTCATAATCATACTTTAAGTGTTGATTCATGAAATACAATCATTCGTTCATACTCAATTACATTTGGTTTGATCAATAGGCTTCATTCACATACATGCATTACAATGAAGCAATTTCTAACATACATCACTCAAAACATGAAATCACAACCATCACCTACCTCGAATCCAAGCTTGAATCCCCTAAGGCACTTGAATCTTCCCTTTCCGGATTCTTTCCTCTTGTTCTAGGTCTACAAACAATAATTTATATGCAAGGATCAACAATCAAAGGTTGAATTATCCGAATTATAACAACCCAATAACCCTAGACCAAACCCTTGATCCCCATACCTAGATTAGGGCTTTTTCCACCATAAATTTCAAATCAAAACCCTCCCCATCGATAATTACCCAAGAAACTAAGATCTACAAATTGAAAAATAGATTTAGGGAGTGAAAATCTTACCTTTAGCCTCAAGAATAGTGAAAAATGGTCAAGAACTCGCCTAGGGTCGTCTTCTAGCTCTCAAAGTCGAAAAGTGTAGAATAAAATGTAATTGGGGTTTTATTTCTGACTTAAGTAGCGTGTGTCTTGCTATAGCGGCCCTAACCCACCACAGCGGGAATAATCCCACCACAACTGCTTGCACAAAAACAGTGAGCAAATTTAATAATTCCAAACTCCTATTTCACAACACACTATCATCCCATGACACTCAGAAAATACTCATTCATGCTAAGATCAGTTTTGGGAGTTTTACTCACCCGAATTCAATTTCGTAAAGTCGTACGAGTTCCTTAACGTCTTAGCTATCCACTCATATATTCAAATTCATTAATAGATCTATCATTTGTTACCAGATTTCCCTAGACCTCACTGACTCTAATTTTGTCCAAATTTGGACTAGGTTAGAAAATTCCAAGTTACTACCGAAATGTTTTCTGGCCCCAATTCTTTCCCCATTGGCTTTTCCCTAATGACGAAATCAGGTCATTACACTGAATGACAAAAACTAAAATGCAAAAAAAAAACTCCTATTTTCTCTCTCCTTTGGGCTATTTATAGTTCCCTGAAATTAATTGCGCGACCAACTCGACAACATTAGTCGGGCTCGCCAAACAAGATCGACTGATCGTTGTTTGTTCCTCAGCTAGCGCTTCTTTTGCTTCAGGCTTCAGGTGTGTGAACCTCAGTTGGCAAACTCGATCGAGTCTGCCTTTCACATTCGGTGGGTCATCAACCATCTTTGTTCGTCTTTTAAGCCTTCATTTTTACGTCAATGTCCCTTCACCTTCGACAATGGTCTTCTTGTTTGCCTTTCAATTTTGGTGAGTCTCTGTTTCACTTTTAGTTCGTCGGTCTACCTTGAACATCTTCAATTGTGAGTACTCTCACTTTGGGCGAAGACAGGCTACTTGGGCGATCCACCTTTTTGGTTAGGCGACTTTCAATTAGGAATTTTTACTCTTTTCAATATTTTTGACCTCTTTTTAATATATTCATCATCTCCTAGTCCTTTAGTCTTCACAGTTGGAAATTATCAGAATATTATCGAAATAGGACATAATTAGGCATTGAGGACACTAATTATTGAACTAAAAAGCCTCAAAATAAGTACAAATGTGTCCCTCATCAACACCCTCAACTTAAAATTTTTCTTGTCCTCAAATAAATCATGAATAAAATTAGTTCAACAAGGGTGTCTACAAAAGTTCTCAATAAGAGCTAACATGCAAGGGCCATTACAAGACTACTATCAAGCAAATGCAATACTCAATCATGCTCAAAAAGTTTCGAATGATGACTAACCAGATCAACTCAAGCTTAAGCACATTAGTGCTTTCTTTCTAATGTAAAACCATGGTTCAACAACTGTATTTAAGTACCCTCACATCAAGAACGATTCTGTGCTCTCATAAAGTACATCAATAAACAAGTTAAGAATTAGTACAACTCTCACTCTTTAAAAGAGAAATACATACAAGCTTCAGCCCATACATTTGTCCATATTTTCCAATCATCACACAACCTAGTTCATGCAAGATCTCAATGGTCTTTTAGGCTTGTAATGAGGCTGAGGGTGAATGTATGGTCAATTTGGCTCAGTGACTTTCACCTTTTCAAAGCATTGTTGTACTCATACTTACCTCTTCCCAAGTTCTTTCCATTCTTTTAACTTGGAGATTCAAACTTCAATTTATCATTCAATTTATTAGACTCCCTTTTTTATTTCCTTAAACTTTGTTTTTCATTTCAATTTTTAAACTTTTGCTCATCATTTTTTCTATAAGGAGGGGTTCCTTCTTTTTGCAACAAGCTTCAAAGTATAGTCTCAATTTTCTTTCTTTTCCTTCCATTTGTCTTTCTTTCCTCCTTCTTTTTCACACCCCAACTTACGTTTTTGGCCTAAGTTTGCTATTCAAACAAACAAATGCTTAGAAAAAGATTTATGAGTGAGAAGTTAGGGACAATTTAGTTCAAGAGGTTTCAACAAGATTGGCAACAAATGGTTTTGACTCAAAATCTGTCAAGATGGTTACACACCCTCACAAGATAATCACAAAAGGTATGAACATTTGGGTTTTCTCTCAAAATTTATGTCCAAGATATTTTCTTGCATTCACCAAAGCTAAACAATAAGACTAACAAGGCAAATTCTAAGATTTAACAAGCATGATTTCAAGTAAAACCTTACCACACATGACACTCAAATACAATCATTTAGCACAACCCTACAAGATCAAAAGCTTATGTGTAATGAACACGTCAAAACCAGCTAGTCAACATAAGAATTTAAAATATCATTCAAAATTGAAGCCACATTGATTTCTTCTCGCAAAATTAGCAGAAAACACCTTTTTCATCATAAGTACTATCTAAGATATCGATATTGAACAAAATCAATCCTCAAACATCAAAAATAAAAACTCAAGCATTTCAAAAACATTCAAACTTTTGGGGTGATAAAGAGAGAGAGACCAAATGAGCTAAATCATAATAAAAACAAAATACTACAAACATCTTAAAATTAAGCTAAAAACAACAAAATACAATAAAAAAGAGAAATATAGGCACAAGTACCCTCATCCCACCAAAATAAAATAGCAGTGTCCTCAATGTGATAGCAAGTAAGTATGGGATGAGAGTGATATAATGCCTGTGAAATGCTCAAATCTGAAGTCTCAGAGGGGATAGCTTCTTCTTGGGCATTAGTGCCCGACACATCTAGCACATGAGGCAACATAGTAGCATTGACCGAGGAATTAGTGCCCAACACATTAGGAGGAGGAATAGTGGAGTCTGAAGAAACTCCACTAGTGTCAACTGTGGAAGTCTCCAAAGAGATCTCTCTAATGTGTCCTGCACCATCGACTCCTTTAAAACCTTCAACTCTTTCAATGACTGAGCTATATATTGCTCATCCTCCCTCTTACACTACTCTTCATTAGTCTCTTTGGCTGAATTAGCACCAGTCTCATCCTCATCCTTAGCATCACTAATTGAATGCTCATCTTTTCTACTAGGCGCATCAGCTCTAGGCTCAAAAAGAGGTACTACCTCAGGCATATTAGGTAAGGTAACTTCACCTTTAACCATAGAAATATCGATGGACCTCAGATGGTCCACATCAACCCTAAGAGTAGTGATCTCTCCCCTCATCACAATTAACTTAACTGAGTTATTCTCAATCTTCTCCCTACCCTTCATCCTAGCGCTGAGGTTATCTAACCTCTCTCCATATGATGCCAATATGTTCTGATACTACACCATCTGGCCTCTAACTGGGAGCAATGCATTCTCAATGGCCCTTTGAACAAACTTAGGCATCTCCCTCTCTATCCTCGATGCTCTAGCATCCACAGACCGGGCAAAGTTGCCCATTTTATAGATCAAGGACTGGGTCAAGAGAGGTCGGGATATAGGGGTATATGCAACAGATGTGGAAGGAGGGTACCTGATGGCTACACAGAAGGAGTGGGTTGAATAGTCTCTGCCTCAAGGCCATCAGGGTCTACTACAGTGGTAGTGTTATGTGGTGGTAGCTTCCTCCGAGCTGCATCATCTCTCAAGTAGTCCGACTCAATCCTCTGAATATCACTACAATAAGTGGAGGTAATCCTAACATCTATCCTCTCCCGAAAGGAAACTTTCGCAGCCTCACACAGTTGTGTGATTAAGTCTTGGAATGGGAGAGAGCTTTGCTCCTCATGAGCTCTTATCAATATCTCTTCCTCAAAAATGGCACCGACACTGATATCTGTTTGATCAATAATGCTATCGACTAATACGACATTCAAATTTCAGAGAATGGACTCATTTTGGGACGATATGAGGTTGCTGCTAATAAAGTCAAACCAATATCGGGAGTTGGTGTACATGTCTTTATTTTCTATCCTTGCCCCATCAACCATCCATAGAGGAGTAATGTCTGAAATAAGGGGTGCCAGCCACCCCTTGAGTGCGTTTAGGCCTTGTTTCATCCACAACCTAGTATAGTGCCCTTAGTGCCCAAAATATTGTTAATGACACCTGTGTGACACTGCACCATCTTGCCATGGACCTCAACCTCTTCCAAAGGCCTCCAAACTATGCCCTTTCTCTTCTTGGGCAAGGTCTTTGCATAGGTTGTATAGAACTCCCGCACCCAAGTCAGGACAGAAGGGGGTCAAGGTCTTGTGAACCCCTCAAACCCATGAAACTTGTTAGTGTCCCAAGTGGTCGGGTATCCATTCATCACTCTATCTGTAAAGAGTAGTCTCTCCTCAAGAATGGTTCGTTCTCCAGCAGCCTTGAGGCTATTGAGGGCTCTTGGAGCTATTATCGGGAGAAATCGAAATGCACTAACATTTGAGACCAGATTTAGCACCAACGTGGACCTAATATCCATTATTTTCTTGGCTATTCCCTTCTTTGGCTTCTCACCCACACGTGTAGAAAAGCGTGGATTGGCTTGTTGTTGGGGAGCCTCAGATGGCTCATTGATGGTTATCCCCAGTCTTCTATTCAGAGGAGGAGGAGGAAGAGATTCTCTTTCAGACTCGGAGTAAGAGGTAGCAACTCTCTTTCCTCTTGCTTTACCCACTTCCCACAAGGCACAAATTTCAAAACACAAATTGGTTGAAGTTTAGTTGAAACAAGTTCAAACACAAACACAGTTAAAAACAAATATGGAGGCTCGCCGACTAGGAAGGAAATTCTCCTAACAGGTTAGGCTAGTTTGCAGAATTTGACAGATCACCAATTAAATTCACTTAGGCATGAAGAGCAGAGTCATCTCGAACTCGGTGATTTGCCGACTTGGCTTTGGTAGCTAAGATAAGTCCACCGACAGTGATACTGCTCAACCAAAAAAGAATAGGCAAAAGAGCGATGCCTACTCCAACTTAACAATCTGTCGAGTTGGTTTGGTGAGCTAAGACAAGCTCATCAAATGAGACAGTACCCGATATGGTCAATTTGACTTAGTGACTTCAAATTTTCAAAGTGTTGTTGTACACATCTTCACCTCTTCTCATGTTCTTTCCATTCTTTCACTTGGAGTCTGAAACTTCAATTTTTTAGTATATTTATTGGACACCCCTTTTATTTCCTCAAACTTTTTTTTCGTTTCAAATTTCAAATTTTTTGCTCCTTTTTTTTTTTTATAAGGAGTGTTCCTTCTTTTTGTACACACTCCAAAATTGAGTCTCTCTTTATCTTTCGTTACCTTCCACTTGACTTTCCATCCTCGGCTATTCAAACAAACCAATTCTTAGAAAAAGGTTTTATGGGTAAGAAGTTAGGGACAATTTAGCTGAATAGGTTTCAACAAGGTTGTCAACAAACACTTTATGCTCAAATTGTGACAAAAATATATAATAATGAGGATGAATACTCGTAACAAAACTAACAATGAAGATATAATATCAATTCAATGGAATGTATAAAAGAGCTAAAAATCCCCAAAACTTGGTAAATCATGGTATAAGCCCACATGGCAAAAATAGTGAGGAAGATCATTTGAAAGATACATTTATCATTTGAAATGTATTCAAGTCATTTAGAGAAATGATAATATCAAATCAAACCCCTAACTCGGGCAATCTCACGAAAAGGATGTTCTGAAAGAAAATAATATCATAAAAGTCCTCCTCAATGAGCAAACACACAAATAAGCCCACACACGGGGAAAAGGAAGCAAATAAGGCCCCACATGGGCGAAATAACAATAATAAGCCTCCACACGGCGAAATAACAACAACAAGTCCTCACACAGGTGACATATAAATATATATATATATATATATATATATATTCAACTGCTTCTAATATCTCAATCTCATGCTACGATCTCATCCCATAGTTTAATTCATAAGCATGATTGGGATAGGAATGACATGTCATTTGACACATGGCACATGACATGATCCTATTGGATTCTTTGAGTGACTTGGCATGTCACGTCCTTTGACACTGTTCATCAAACTGGACCTTTAGGATGAGATGACATTGGGCTTAGTTTGGACTTTAATTAAATTATATTTATTGGACTTAAATAATTAACTCAATTATATTAATCAATAATATTTTATTAGACTAATATATTCATTAATTTAATCTAATCCAAATCATTTTATAAATTTATGTTTGATAAATTTTTAATGATTATAGTGAGTTATGCAATATGTAAAAAAAAGAAAAAAATTGTCTTCTCATCTATGGTAGGTTCTTCTTCTTCCATTTCTCGTATTTTGCTATTGGGTGTGTAGTTCTTATATATTAATACTTCCTTCTACAAACAAATGTGAACACTTTCAAAAAGAATTAGTTGAAAGGGTAATATAAAAAAAATGAATTAATATCTTCTTAATATAGTAAGGTGGACAACTAATATGAGACAACTATTTTTAGTATAATGATCAACTTATATGGGTCGAAGGGAATATTATTTATACCATACATTAATAATTGTGTAGTTATCTTATATATCTTTTAAAGTATATAATTTCAATTAATTATAAATAAAATTTTTAATATTTTTAAAGTACACTTTTATGCTTTTCTTAGAGTAATACAATTTTAAGTACACTAATTATCTTAAATTTTAAGTTTTTTTTAAAAAAAAATTGTACTTAATAGTATAATGTACATTCAATAATTTATTCTTTTTATGTACTTTTGTTATTATCCGATGTTATACGCACATCCAATACTTACATTTAACTAGAAGAATGATAGAGGGGAAGAAATATTGGGGAAGAAGAGACAAAAGTTGACACACCCATTAAGAAAATTCTAATAATTGACTAAGTTATTTACTCGCACTTCGCGCGGGCATAAATAATCTCATTAAGCTTTTAAACGTCCTTTTCAATATTCGACTATTATAAGGAAAAAGGGAGAGTAAATTTTAGTAGGTTTTAAGAACATTTCAACAGAAATTAAATGATTTGACATTATCACATATCTCAAGAATTGTAATTATATAACGAATGATTAAGAATATCTTGATATCTAATAACTTTTATATTTTACATAATATGTATTTGGTGATACAATTTTCTTGTTAATATTGAGTAATGTTTTTATGAAGCGATGAAACATCACTTTTATTTTTTTGTGTATCAAAAATATAGAATCTGATAATTTGATGGTTGGAATATATTCCTTGTGAAAGTTTTTTTATGTGAAAGTTTTTGAAAATCAATATATAATTTAAAAATAAGTTAAGACCATTAAAAATTTACACCACAACAACATAAATAATTTTTTTAGAGACAATCTACTTGTCTTAGGCCAATTGTTCACCACTTTTCGTTATTGTTACTTTGTTACTCAAATAAAATTGATAAAAGGAGAAAAACAAATTTGAAACAACAAAAAAATAATATTTTGACCCCTTTTAGAAATTCATTCTTCATTAAACTGTTGCTCTCAATGCCCTTCTAGATGCTTCATTTGTACAACTTTACACCTTTTTCAGAAATATGTATATATACTTGTTGTATTATGAAAGTACAAGTAGATCAAAATGTTGGATTCTAGGCTTATGCAAAGAAAGATATTCTCGAATATGAAAAAAGAAAAAATAAGTCTAACCTAGAAAACTCAAACGCTCAACAATGATTTGGGATAGGAAGGAAAACAAATTCATGTTAATAGACAGAACTTTTGTATCTTAAGTTATTACTTTTATTTAGAGTAGATTTTGATTCATATTCTTCAAATTAAGCTTGCCAAAAATTGTCATAACTCACCCCAGAAATATTTAGAAGGACGAAATGAGAAGGAAAAAAGAAAAAATATTAAAAAGTGTCTTGTCATATGAGATCATATACATGTTAAACGGAATAATCAATTATCATGACCCAGACCGTTGTGATTGGCACCCACACTAACCCTCCAATAGGAGAACCATTACTGAAGAGAATTAGATAGCAGAGTTTGCAAGAAAAGATGCTTTATTTGTATAATTTTCCTGATGGTTCACAAGCATATGCAGAGGGTCTAAATATAGACCTACTGCACTAATCTAATTAGAATAGGATTCATACTTTTCCTAATTCTAAATATATCAAACTACCTAAATCCTAAGTTAAGTTAAACTATAATTCCTACGGGTTTAGGATTGGTGTGTTGTTGTCGATGGAGTTCTTCTTCATGCTGCTTCTCTCTTTCATCCCCCCTCAAGCTGGATGTTGGTACTGACACAACTCCAAGCTTACTCCATAAAAACTGAAATTGATGCTTAGATATAGCCTTTGTAAAAATGTCGGCTGCTTGTGCAAAGGATGGGACATAGCTATTAATCATTGCCCCAATGGAGACCTTCTCACGAATAAAGTGGTAGTCCAGTTCAACATGTTTTGTTCGAGCATGAAGAATTGGAATGCTTATGAGATGTAATGCACTAATATTGTCAGAATAAAGCACAGGAGGACAATTGATATATACACCAAGGTGTCACAACAAATGAAGAGTCCACGTTACTTCAGCTACAAGAGAGTCAAGAGCACGATACTCTGCTTCGGCACTTGATCGAGCTACTATAAGTTGTTTCTTAGATGACAACGAGATACAATTATCTCCTAAGGAAACACACAGACCTGTAGTGGACCTCCGAGTAATAGAACACCCTGCCCAATATTAATAAGAGAATCCAACAACATTCAGGGAAAAGTTGGATGTAATGTGCATGCCAAAGTTGATGGTTCCAAATAGGCATCGTAATATACATTTTACTCCTTGCCAATGTATAGTCGTTGGAGTCTGCATAAATTGACACACTTGGTTGACAGCATGTGTTAGATCAGGACGTGTCAAAGTGAGATATTGGAGTGCTATAACAATGCTCCTATAGTCAAAGGGATCTACCGGTGGACCTATGCAAGTAT
Source organism: Solanum pinnatisectum (assembly GCA_035578085.1). Taxonomy (NCBI): domain Eukaryota; kingdom Viridiplantae; phylum Streptophyta; class Magnoliopsida; order Solanales; family Solanaceae; genus Solanum; species Solanum pinnatisectum. Next base: position 28,438,190 of record CM069084.1, on the reverse strand, counting down.
GAAAATTATTTTTCTGTGATGTAGGAGTGTGAATAGCGCATGCACACATCATCATTGTCTTATTAAGAATGTCCTTTGCATATTTGGGTTGACTTAGATAAAGACCATCTTTGTAAGGCCGTACTTTGATCCCTAGGAAGAAATGGAGAGTGCCCAAATCCTTTAGAGCAAACCGGTTACTTAGTTAAGATATAATAGAATGAATAAAGCTTGGGTTGTTTTCGGTAACAACTATGTCATCAACATACAACATGAACATTATTATATCAGAGGATTTGCGCAGAACGAAGAGTGAAGAATCGGCATGGCTCCCTTGGAACCCTATGTGAAAAAAAGCTTCACTAAAACATTGAAACCAAGCCTTTAGGGCTTGTTTCAATCCATCTATGGCAATTTGGAGTAGGAAAACATGGTTTGGAGTAGTGTTGTTTTTTAATCCGGGGGGTTGTTCCATATATACTACTTCTTTAAGTCGTCCATGGAGGAAAGCATTTTTCACATCTAGTTGTTGAAGTGGCCATTTTCGAACTGTTGACAAGGTAAGAACCATGCGGATAGTAGTAGCTTTAACAACGGTACTAAATGTGTCTTCAAAGTCGAGTCCTTCAATTTGATTATATCCTTTGGCGACAAGACGAGCTTTATGCTTATCAGTTGTTCCATTAGCTCTTAGCTTAGTCTTGAACACCCATTTTGAACCAACAACATTCATGTTAGGCCCACGAGGTACAAGTCGCTATGTTTTATTCACATGTAGAGCTTACATCTCTTCTTCCATAGCTTTTACCCAGTGAGGTTGAAGAAGAGCTTCCTTGAGATTTTTAAGTTCATGAATGTTCAATAACGAGGTAGTGGCCATAAGAGTTTGGAATGTTGGAGGCTGCTACATGCTTTTAGATTTTGTTGTGGTAATCATATGATAGGTATTATCAGATGAGCTTGAGGATGTAGTGGGAAGGCACTAGTATTTGCTAGAATCGACACATAAATTAATTCTCAGAGGGTCTTCCCAGGCAGCACTGGGTGTGTGTTTCTATGAAGGCGATCGAAGCTTAGCATGTTCGTATCATTTCATGGACCTACTACAATTTCTTTTGCAGTAGTTGTGCGTAACGAGCTAGGTGAAGCATCACAATTATCATTTATAGTTGCTGTAACTTCTTTAGCATCGATAGTGAATAAGGGATCTTGATGTGCTGCGTGTGTTGAAACAGCACTATGATCATATGCAATTGCTGCAAGATCGTGAGTATCAGTTGTGGGTAAGGAAGCATGGTGATAACTATTTGCTGCTTGTATTGGTAGAGCAATAGCTTCTGAAGTATAGTCCTCTCCTACAATAGTCTTAACGTCAATAAATTCCTTATAAGTAGACATTGAATAAATTGGTTCCTTTATAACCTACATGACTTTAGGAACCAAAGGTAAGATATGTTCATCAAATATCACGTGTCTTGATATATATACCCTTTTTGTTTGCAGATGATAACACCGATATCCTTTATGTAAAGAACTATATCCTATGAAAATGCGAGGAAAGGTCTTCGACCAAAACTTATTGTTGCTATAACCCTTAAGATGTGGGAAGCATCGACAACCAAAAATTTTCAGGCTATTCTAATCAGGTTTCCTCTGATGGAGCTTCTGAAGTGGCGAGACCATAATCAAGAGAGGCATGGGAAGTCTGTTGATAAGATATACTACTGTCATGAATGCTTCAACCTACAAATACAAGGGAACACAAGCATTGAATAATAGTGTTAAACCAGTTTCAACTAGATGTCTGTACTTGCGTTCAACAACCCCATTTTGCTCAGGTGTATGCGGACAGGAAACTTGTCATTGAATGCCACATGTGGTGAGATGATCAATAAACACTTGGCTACTAAATTCACCGCCTCCATCACTCTGGAAAATTTTGATTTTCCTATCAAATTGATTTGCAATCAATCTCTGAAAGTTAATAAAGGTGTTAAAGAAATTGGATTTTCTGTTCAACGGATAAAATCAAGTGTATTTTGTGTGATCGCCCACAAAAATTACATAGTATTTTGAACCCTGAGGAGAGTTCACAGGCGAAGGGCCCCATAAATCACAATGAATTTTGACAAGATGCTCAATCTCGACTTTATAAGAATTCGTAAAAGGTTGCTTACAACTTTTTCCCATTTGACAAGAAGTACAAATAGAAAATGTTTTATTCCAACTACTAAATCTAAGAAGTCTATGGGAATGTAAAAAACATAATGTGTTAAAGGTTGGATTCCCTAGTCGTTAATGTCAGACTTCATCTGATGCTTTACTTGAGTGTATAGTAGCTAAAACTTGATGCACCTTCCCATATGCACTTTTGCATCTAAGGCATACAAATCTCCTTTGTTGCTCCCTTTTGCCAATAGATTCTGGGTTTTCTTGTCCTTAACAACAAATACAAAGTCTGTAAATTCCAAAAGACATTCATTATCACTTGCTAGCTTGCTTACGGACAACAAATTTTTCTTTAACATGAGTAATTTGGAGTCGTTTTCCATCACCTACCATGACTGAATCAGAACCTTTGAATAGAGTAGGATTATCGAGATTACCTATTGTTTGAACCATATGATGAGTTGCTCCAAAGTCCATGTAAAGATTGTTGTCTAATTGCTCATTAATTGTTAATGCAGAGAGTCCTTGTGGAGTATCCTGTTGAGATTGATAGGAGTAATCCCATCTATAAAAACAAGAGATAGCGGTGTGATTGTTTCTTCCACAAATTTGACATGGACCTGCATGTGATTGAGGGTTCTTTTGATTATTTTGAAAATCAGATTGTCCACCAGTAGTATAAGTGTTGGAATTAGGTCCAAACCATCCTCTTCCTTGAAAAGAATTTCCTCTACTTCTACCTCTACCAAACGAGCCATGCGTCTTTTGAACTTGAAAGGCCATGGCTTGATTAACATGATCTTTTTCACTATCTTCTTCTTTCATGTCATAACCTCTCAATCCATTTACAAACTGAGTGAAGGTTGGATATGGATGCTTGCCTAACATAACTATTCTGAAAGTTTTGTATTTGTATCCTAAGCCTTTAGCAAAGTTTATAAACTTGCTATCTTCATCTAAAGGTTTTTGTATAGCAGTTAGACTATCACAAATTCCCTTGAAATGTTTTATGTATTCCTCTACAGATTTTGGACCTATCTTGATACTCTGAATTTGTTGCTTCAATTGAAATTCCTTATCTTTACTAGCTTATAGGTAATTATCCTCAAGACTCTCCTAAATCTGTTTAGCCGAAGTACAACCAATGATAAGAAACATTGACTTTTCAGTCATGGTTCCTATTAGCCAGCTTCTCACCAAGACATATTTTTCTCCCATTCTAAGAACTTGGGGTTTGTGACTTCTTCATCATTTTTATTTACTACAACCGTAGATGGTGGTTCTTTTACAAAAATATCACCAATCTTCAAGGTCTACATTAACTGAATTAGTTGAGTTTCCAAACAAGATAGTTTGAGGATTTCAATGTTACAGGGCATATAGTTATGAATTGATGGAGAGACACAGGTGAAAGATATAAAGAGGAGGAAGATGAACTAGCCATTATAAAACGTGGAACACGATTTAGGATACAAAATAACTTAGCTTAAACCCAAAGCTCTAATACCATGAAGAGATTTAGAGAGCAGAGTTTGCAAGAAAAGATGCTCTATTTGTATAATTTTCCTGATGAATCATACGCATATGCAGAGGGTCTAAATATAGACCTACTGCACTAATATAATTAGAATAGGATTCATACTTTTCCTAATTCTAAATATATCAAACTACCTAAATCCTAAGTTAAGTTAAACTATAATTCCTATGGGTTTAGGATAGGTGTGTTGTTGTTGGAGTCCTTCTTCATGCTGCTTCTCTATCAATTACTACAAACCAACTAAGCAACTTAATGGAAACTAGTACATTTAAAGATACGGAAGCAGGTTTAAATGTCTAAGAAAATATGGAGTTTCCATAAACTCCGAAAGTTTAACAAAACAACTACCAAAACATTTGCGGAAAACAACCCCGAAAACTAAACAAAACACCCTAAACAAATAGTATGAGTCCGAAAAGAGTGGACTTAAAAAAGAAAGATCCATGGCAGCTTAAAAGAACTGGCTTACCCTTGAATTCGGTCACGCTCAATAGTTGTCTAGCTGAGGTCTGTCAATAGCCGCCTGAAGATGCCTTATACTCAATAAATATAGAGCAAGTGCAGTATCAATACACAACCATAGTGTACTGGTAAGATCATGCGGCCACTCCCATAAGCACAATACACACAAGCAATTACAACACAATAAGCATACATATAGAGAATACAATTCAGTCATCATTTTAGAGCAACATATCGTCTTCCATTGTCAATGAAAGTAGACATAAACATAACATTCATAATGGTCCTCTCATGGAACCAACACCCTAATTGTTAGTGTGTCCGAACGTGACACCCGATCCAATGTATATGTCAGAACGTGACACCCGATCCAATATATGGTCGGAATGTAACACCCATCCAATGTATGTGTTGGAACGGGAGACCCGATCCAATGTATGTGTCGGAACATGAAACTCGATCCAATCAGCACAACAACAACCACAATCACACCAATAATGAACAATACTCAAATCATACAATCAAGAAATAGGTTCAGGGCATGCATTGTTCACACATAATCATTTTATTAGGTTCGATTCACATTCCCCTATTCACGTACACGCATGCATACAATGTAGCAATCAACCAGCATATATCACACAAACAGGAAATCAAACCATCACCTACCTTGAAACCAAGCTTGAATCCTCCTATGACACTTAAGCCTTTCCTTTCCAGATTATTTCCGCTTGTTCTTGGTATACAAACGAGTAATTTAACACAAGGATCAATAATTAAGGTTTAATTTACCCGGATTATAACAAACCCAATAACCAAAGACCATATCTATGATCTTAATGTGCAGCTAGGGATTTTTCCCACCATTAACTTCAGGCCAAAACCCTCCCCTAATGATAATTACCCAAGAATCTAAGTTTTACGGATCAAAAAAATGGATTAGGGGAGTAAAATCCTTACCTTTTGCACTAAAAGTCATGGAAAACTGTCAAGATATTGCCATGGGTCATCTCGTAGCTCTTAAGAACAAAGTTCTGCAGAAAATAATGATTTTGAGGTTTTCCCTAGACTTAAGTCGTGATTGGCCTGCCACAGCGAGACCCAACCCGCCACAACAGCCCCGCCTTAGCAGGAATTATCCTACTCGGCAGCTTGCACGGAGACAGAAGCATGGAATTTAAGTTCCAAGCTCCTATTTCACAGCACACCTTCAACCCTTGGCATTCATAAACTACCCTTTCATGCCAAGATCAGTTTCGGGAGTTCCACTCACCCAAATTCAATTATGTTAAGTCGTACGGGCTCCTTAACGTCTTAGCTATCAATTCATGTGATCAAATTCACAATTAGATCCCCTATTTATTACCAGATTTCCCTAGACCTCACCTGACTCAGAATTCATCCAAATCTAGACTAGGCTACAATTTTCCAAGTCATTACTCAAAAGTTTTCTTGCCCAAGTTCTTTCCCTATTGGATTTTCTATAACGATGGGAACATGTGGTAACAATAGATACCAATTTACCTATCACTCATCCCCGAGTGATAAACTAGGAAAAATTGGCTAAAGTAAGGGTAGAGTAGTACCTGAATCATTGAATAACTGGGATACTTGTCTAGCATGTCATTCTCGGTTTCCTAAGTAGTTTCCTCAACCGGATGATGCTTTCATTGAAATTTCACAGAATTTATTTCCTTGGTCCTCTACTTCTGGACATCGCGATCAAGAATTGCAATCGGTTTCTCCTTATACTGAAGGTCTTTCTAATAGAAGTGAATCCCACATGATAATGTAATCTTCGTCACCATGATACTTCTTCAACATGGACACATGAAACACTAGGTGAAATCCAGATAAGCTAGGGGTAAGGCCAATCTATAAGCCATTGGCCCTACACAATCAAGGATCTCAAATGGTCCAATGTATGGACTAAGCTTGCCCTTCTTGCCAAATCTCATCACCCCTTTCATGGGTGACACTTTTAGAAGGACTTTCTTACCAGTCTGAAATGTCATTTCCCTTACCTTGCGGTCTGCATACTTTTTCTGTCTACTCTGGTCTGCTAGAAGCTTAGCTTGAATGCTTCTTACCTTATCTTGAGCATCTTTCACTAAATTAACCCCCAAAGGCTTCACATCTCCAGTCTCAAACCATCCTATAGGTGATCTACATCCCCTCCCATAAAGTGCCTCGAACGGTGCCATGTCAATGCTGGAATGGTAACTATTATTATAGGAGAACTTAGATAAAGGTAGGAACTTATCCCAATGCCCTCTTAAGTCAATCACACATGCCCTCAACATGTCCTCTAACACTTGAATAGTCCTCTCTGACTTCTCGTCCGTCTGTGGATGGAAGGCTGTGCTAAAAGTGAGTTGAGTGCCCAATTCATCATGTACTTTTCCCTAAAACTTGGATGTGAACTGCGTACCACTGTCTGAAATGATAGAAAGGGGCACCCATGCAGTCTCACTACCTCTTTCATATAAACTTTAGCCAACTGATGAGCATTATAGTCTACTCTAACCGAAATAAAATGGGTTGACTTAGTCAGTCGGTCAACCACTACCCAAATGGAATCAAACTTTCCCAAGGTCTTAGGAAGACCAACTACGAAATCCATATCTATCCTCTCCCACTTATTCTGGAATTGGCATTCGCTAAATCAAACCTGTAGGCCTTTAGTGCTCATACTTTACCTGCTGACAGTTTTAGCACTTAGCCACAAACTCAGCTATGTCTTTCTTCATACCATGCCACTAATAAAGGCGTTCCAAATCTTAGTACATCTTGGTCACACCCGGATGAATGGAATACCGTGAACCATGGAATTTTGTCAATATTTTATGAATCAAGTCATCCACTCGGGGAACACAAATTCTCTCTTTAAAACTAAGCACCCCCAGTATCAAGAGTCGCATCTTGTGCCTTGCCAAACAGTGTCTTCTTACTGAGCTCATTTAAATTCTCATCCTCAAACTGTTTGTCCTTGATCTCCTCATTGAACGTGGGTCTAACCTCAATGCTAGCTAACACCCCACCTTTCTCTTGGATGCCCAACTGCATGAACTTAGACTCCAAGGTTTGAATCTCCTTGGCCAAAGGTCATTTGGATACACCCAAAAAAGATAAACTACCCATATTTACTGCCTTTCGGCTCAAAGTGTATGCCACCACATTAGCCTTACCGGATGATATTAGATGGTGACATCATAATCCTTAAGTAACTCCATCCACCTTTGATGTCTCAGGTTTAGGTCCTTTTGGTTAATTACATGATGCAGACTACGATGATCAGTAAACACCTCACACTTGACACCATAAAGGTAATGCCTCCAGATCTTAAGGGTAAACACTACCGCTGCCAACTCCAAATCATGCGTCAGGTAGTTCCTCTCATGCACCTTTAACTACCGTAATGCATATTCTATGACATTCTTATCCAGCATCAATACAACACCTAAACCCGAATGTGTAGCATCACAATAAACAACAAAATCTTTACCTTCCACTAGTAGTGCCAGAATAGGTGAAGTGGTTAAGAGAGTTTTGAGCTTTTGAAAGCTCTTTTCACATTTTTCAGTCCATTCAAAAGGCACCTCCTTCTTGGTTATCCTTGTCAAATGCGTTTCAATAGAAGCAAAGTGTTTCACAAACCAACGATAGTAGCTAGTGAGGCCCACAAAACTCTTAACTTTAGTCACAGAGGTAGGGCGAACCCAATTCTTAACCGCTTCAATCTTTTGGGATGTACCATTACCCCTTCCCTTGAAACTACATGCCCCCAAAAGGCAACTGAATCCAACAAGAACTCACACTTGGAAAATTTGGCATACAACTTTCGTTTCCCATGGACACCCAAAATAATGCGAAGATGGTCAGCATGCTCTTCCTTACTCTTTGAATACACCAAAATGTCATCAATGAAGACAATAACAAAAGAATCCAAAAATGGTTTGAACACATCATTCATCAAACTCATGAAAGCTGCAAGCGCATTGGTCAATCCAAACGACATCACTAAAAACTCATAGTGCCCATAGCGGGTCCTGAATGTCGTTTTGGGTACATCTTCAGGCCTAATGTTTAACTGATGGTAACCAGACCTTAGATCAATCTTAGAGAAAACTAACGCACCTTGTAACTGGTAAAAAAGATCATCTATCCGAGGCAATGAATACTTATTTCGAATAATGACCTTATCCAACTGCCAGTAGTCTATGCATATCCTAATACTACCATCCTTTTTCTTAACAAACAAGACGGTGCACCCCACGGGGAAGCACTAGGATAAACGAACCCTTTATCAAGAAGCTTCTAGATTTGAGCCTTAAGCTCTCTCAATTCTACCGGAGTCATGCGATACGAAAGGATGGAAATAGGGTGTGTGCCCAGTTCCAAGTCAATCTAGAAATCTATGTCTCTATCCGGAGGCATACCAGGCAAATTGGTAGGGAACTCTTCTATAAATTCAGACACTACAGGAATAGACTCAATAGAGGGAGACTCAACCTCAACATCCCGAATATGAGCCAAATATGCCAAACACCCCTGCCTTACCAGTTTCCTAGCCCAAATGGAGGATATGACCTTAGTTGGCAAATGCTTGTACATCCCTTCCCACTCTAACTTTTCCCTACCCGGGATCTCTAGAGTCACAGACTTAGCATTACCATTAAGCACAACATAATAATGGGGCAACCAAGTCATGCTAAGATTATATCAAAGTCAGTCACATCCAAAATAACCAGATCAACCCAAGTCTGAAAACCCATAAATAAGATAAGACAAGCACGATACATATGGGTGACTGACTCTCCAATTGGGGGCATCAAGTACATCACAAACCATATCAAATCCCAAGGCAAACTGAACTGACACATATGAATAAGTAGAACCCGGATCAAACAAGACAATAGCCATGCGGTCACAGACAAGAATAGTACATGTGATCACTGTATCAGACGCCTCAACTTCGGTCTTACCCAAAAAGGCATAACACTAAGCCATGTCATCATGATGGGTGGCCTCCTTGTCTGGCTGCAGTGGTCCTCTACCTGCATTACCATTTCCCTGGTCTACACGGCCTCATTGATTTCCTCCTCACCCACCTTGTAGACGTCCTCTACCATTATTACCACTAACCGCTAGTACCACTACTCTAGTCTGCTGTTGTACGGGGTCAGACATGCACGGATGGGGACAATCTCTCCTCATATGCCCAGGTTACCCACAATTATAACAAGTGCAGTCAAAAGATGGCCTGCTGCCCACCGAAGGTGCGACTCTCTAGCTATCCTGAATAAAATTCTATTGTGGAGTTCCCGACTAACTACCTGTAGAAGCGGGCAAGGCTGACTGAATTGGACGGGCTACAAGTGTCGACCTACCTGAACCTCTAAAGTAAGAACCATGAAAGTTACCTATGCTCTTGGGCTTCTTAGCCAAGGCCTTGGCCTTCCCATCACGTCTAACTCCTTCTACTTTCTTCACAAAGTCGGTCACTTCATTTAAACTTTTACCTATAGAGGTCATGTGAACAGACAATACCTATAGCTCAGAGTTTAATCCCTTGATGAATAGAGGAATCCTCTCCTCCTCTGAAGTTACCAACTGAGTAGCATATCTAGACAAGACATAGAACTTTGCCTCATAGGCATCTACAGTCATACCACCCTTCTCCAAAGCCATAAACTTATCCTTCTTACGATCCCACAAAGTCTGGGGCACATACTTTTCCAGAAATAGAGCGTGGAACTGCTCCAAGTGAGTGGGGGCAAAAATGACGATCTGCATTCCACATAGGTCCTCCACCACTGCTTAGCCTCACCTTAAAGCTGAAAGGTCATGAACTCTACTTCATGCTGATGTACAATACCCAACTTATGAAGCCTCTCATAACAATCCAAAATGAACTTGTAGGCGTCCTCACTTTTAGAACCATAGAACATAGGCGACTTCAATATCAAAAACTTAGTCAACATCTCATGCTCATTACCAGTAATCACGGGAACCAACAAGGGATGGAAGAAATAATCAGTGCCTAATGCTCCATCCACCTTGGGAATAGTAGCAGTAAAGGGGCGGTTGATCGGAGATTGAGCAGCTTGCAATGTGGGAAGCACTCCAAGGTCGAACAACTCCTTCAGAAAAGAGATGATTTGTTGAGCTAACACTGGGTCTAAGGGAGGAACGCCAGTATTCCTAGATGGTGCATCATCTTCCTATCCAACATCCCCTTCTTCCTCAATCTCCACATTTGCTTCTACCTCTTCTTGAGGTGCAGAAGGGCCTCTGCCCTTGAAACATTCTCAGCTAGGGCTCCACCCCTAGAGGGTGCTACTCGTTCTCTACCCTTCCCCTTGCTCCTACCTTACCCCTACCTCGACCATGGCCTTTGGCTGCGTACTCCTTTACTGGCTCATTGGTGGGGGCTACGGGCCTGATGTCGTTGAATCTAGTGTTAACCATCTGCAGACAGAAGAGTGAAGGAAATTAGATACCAATTTAGATCACAAGATACCAATTGGAATCAAGTCATAGCACGAAAGGAGAAATAAAAGACATAGAGATTTCCTAAAGTCCTATAGCCTCTCGAAGAAAAGTACAGATGTCTTCGTACCATTCCGCAAGACTCTACTAGACTCATTTTAGTTCAATAAGATCAACAAACCTAGGGCTCTGATACCAACTTTGTCACGACCCAGATCATCGTGATTGGCACCCACACTAACCATCCGGTGGGAGAACTATTACTACAACCCAACTAAGCAACTTAACGGAAACTAGCACATTTTAAGATACGAAAGCAAGTTTAAATGTTTAAGAAAATATGGAGTTCCCATAAACTCCATGAGTTTAACAAAACAACAATTAAAATATTTGCCAAAAAAAACCCCTAGAAACAGAAAGTCATTGTACCAAACTCTGATTAACTAACTAGTCTAAGGAAAGGGGGCGCAGCCTTTGAGTTCGAAAATAGTGGACTTAAATAAGAAAGATCCATGATAGCTTGAAAGAACTGGCTCACCCTTGAATCCGGTCATGCTCAATAGTCACTTAGCTGAGGTCTATCAGTAGCCGCCTGAGTCATCATTTTAGAGCAACATACCATCGTCCATTATCAATGACAAGTAGACATAAACATAACAATCACAATGGTCCTCTCATGGAACCCACACCCAAACTGTTAGTGTGTCGGAACGTGACACCTGATCTAATATATGTGTCGAAATGTGACACCTGGTCCAATATATGTGTCGAAACATGACACCCAATCCAATATATGTGTCGGAACATGACACTTGATCCAATCAGCACAACCACAATCACAATAACACCCATAATTAACAATACTCAAAACATACAATCAAGTAATAGGTTTATGGCATGTATTGTTCACACATAATCATTTCATTAGGTTCGATACACATTTCCCTATTCACATACATGCATTCATACAATGTAGCAATCAACCGGCATATATCACACAAAAAGGAAATCAAGCCATCACCTACTTCGAAACCAAGCTTGAATCCTCCTAAGACACTTGAGCCTCTCTTTTTTGGATTCTTTTCGCTTGTCCTTGGTCCACAAACTGGTAATTTAATGCAAGGATCAATAACTAAGGTCTAATTTACATGGATTATAACAAACCCAATAACCCAAGACCAGACTTATGATGCTAATGTGCACTTAGGACTTTTTCCCACCATTAATTTCAAGCCAAACCCCCCCCCCCAATGATAATTACCCAAGAATCTAAGTTCTACGAATCAAAAAATGGATTAGGGAGTAAAATCCTTACCTTTAGCACCAAAAGTCATGGAAAACTGTCAAGAAATTACCCTAGGTCGTCTCCTAGCTCTCAAGAATGAAGTTTTGCAGAAAATAACGATTTTGGGGTTTTTTCATGACTTAAGTCACGACTGGCCCGCCACAATAGAACCCAACCCGCTACAACGGCCCCACCCTAGCGGGAATAATCCCGCCTCAGTGGCTTGCATGGAGACAAAATCTTGGAATTTCAGTTCTAAGCTCTCATTGTACAACACACATTCAACCCTTGACACTCAGAAACTACCCTTTCACACCAAGATCAGTTTCGGAGTTCTACTCGCCTGAATTTGATTCTGTTAAGTCATACAGGCTCCTTGACATCTTAGCTATCCACTCATCTGCTTAAATTTATAATTAGATCCCCCATTCATTACCCGATTTCCCTAGACCTCACCTGACTCAGAATTCGTCCAAATCTGGACTAGGCTATAATTTTCCAAGTCACTAATCAAAAGTTTTCTTACCCAAATTCTTTCCCCATTGGCTTTCTTTCTATAATGGCGGGAGCATGTCGTTATATCAATACAATCTTAAGGAGAAAACAAAACAGCAAAAAAACATGCATTAAAGGAGTAAACAATGAGATATCCAATGATGATAACAAATCATTCTAACAAAAAAAGTAACTATGTTTTGAAATAAGATACCTCAAAAAATTGACTAGCACTTCAAACAACTTTCAATCTTTAAATTACTTATAATATACTGTAACACCCCGACTTTTTGAAACTTCTAAATTAACTGGTATCTTCGTGGAAAGACAAGGAGGGTAGGTAATAAATTAAGAATGATGTGGTATGTAATATTTTAAGTTTTCAAGGGTTGTATCTACTGTTTTGAAGTTAAGTAAGTGGCAAACTAAAAGTTGGCGAAAGTTATTGTAAGTTCCTTTTTAAAGATTTCTCTGAAATTTGGGTCAAATGTCTCAAAGGTTTTCTCCCAATCTATAAAGAGTTATGGGGCCCACAACCTATCAAATCGAAGGTCTATGAGTCTAGTTTCCAACACATCAAACCATTTGTTCATACAACTTCAGAATAGAGACATATTCTTGTTTTTTTACGAGATTGCGCAAGCATGCATGTGAGGTGGGGCCCTAGATCGGTGGAACTTTTTATATATCATCTTCTTCAACTTTTCTCCATTTTTCTTAGTGAAGAACCAGAAATCATAGAAAACCCGCTTCTAGGATCGACCAAATTATAGATTTTCTCGACTTAAGTCCTTGATAGAAGTTGTTCTACGGATTGAGCTCGTCATCATGGTATAACTTGTTTTATCAATTTCGTAGCATATCATTCTTTGGTGTTGGGACAACAAGGTTTTGGGAATAATTTAAGGTTTTGAGGTGTATTAGGAACTTAAGATCAAGGTAAGACCGTTCTTTCATAGACTTTAGCTTTGATAAGCCGCAAATAGCAATTTGCAATGGAAATACATATCTTTTATCAAATTATCGTGGTATATTCTTTTTTTTGTTGATTATGGTCTTGCCTTGTTGTAGTATCGAGGGGGTTATGAGTAAAAGTCATTAGGCCATGTGAATTCAGCGAAAAAGGTATGTTAAGGCTATTCTCTTCTTACGGCATGTTTCCTTAAAGCTTAGGAGTAATGTAATTGGGTTGTTATCATTGTTATACTTGTAGGCATTATTGTTGATTGTTGGCTACTTGAGTGGATATAATCCTCCCTTGTCGGGATTCTTATTCAGTTAGTAGCGTCCATATGTTGGACATGACTTAGAGGCTATTCGTATGGGTTGCTTATAACTAAATTGCTCCCTTTTAGCCTATTAGATTGTTATTGTTGCCCTTAGGGCTATCGTGGTTAGCTGAAGCAATGTGTTCTGTGCCTAGAAGGTCTATGTTCTGCCTATGGGATGATATCGATGCCTAGAAGGGCTATGAGTTACCTACGGGGCTATGTTGCTGCCTAGAAGGGCTATGAGGAGCCTACGGGGCTATATTGATGCCTAAGAAGGCTATGCGTTGGCTACAGGGTCATGTTGTTGCCTAAGAGGGCTATGAGTTGTCTATAATCTATATTAATGCCTAAGAGAGTTATGTACTGCCTATGGGGTTATATTATTGCCTAAGAGGTCTATGTGACTGCCTACGAGGCTAGGGGTCTACCGATATGGGTATATAGACTAATTGGCACCTTTTGGGGTTATAAGGGCCTGGGTAGGTGGTGTTGTGTCATGTTTGTACCGGCCGAGATTATAGGGGCTTAGTTAGGTCGTTGTTTTATTATTTTTGTTATGTTTTGATTTAGGAGCAAGTCCATACACTTATCTTATCCTTGATTTATTTATCAGATTACTACTAGTATATTAGGATACCTGCTCATAGTCTATTACGTTTCATACTTGGTATATTATTTTGTACTGATGCCCCATTGCATGGGGGTACTTCATTTATACCTGTAGGTCCCGACAAATGACCCAGTAGACCTCCTCGACAGCAGGATTGACTCATATCCGATTGGCTAGCCCCTTTTCTCTGGAGCTTCTAGAGTTGGGAGATTTGTTAGCATTTGTTGTATATATTTTTATGGGTAGGCTGGGGCCCTGTCCAGCTAATTTTTACTACTCTTATAGGCTTATCGACTAGTGTGTATGGATTATAGCTACATTATGGGCATGCTGGCCTAGTTTGTTTGTTTGCTGAAGCTTGTTAGTTGTTTGATGTACTGTCTTGATATATACCTGCTTTCAGTTTTGGTATAGAGATCATGGTGGCCTCGACGGCCCAATTAAGACTTCTGTGCTAGTTAGTTATTTCTTTATATGAACTCTTAGGAGTAGCTGTTTCTTTTATATATCTGTTGACAGTGGCCTTGCCGGCCGAGGGCTTAATTTTAAGCAAGATATACTTGTTTGTTTTCTTGATTACGTGTGGCTGCCAGCTAGTAACAAAGGGTTCAGCAAGGTCGACACGAGCCTGAGTTTTGGCATTAGGAGCTAACTGTGCCCCTTGAATCTGGGGCGTGACAAACTTGGTATCAGAACAACGTCATATCCTAGGGAGTCTGCAAGCCATTTCTAGTAGAGTATTGTTTATAAATGTGTTGTGCACCACATTTGATAAACATGAAGCTACTGGGCATGTTAGAATGACTATCCTTCTTTTGCTCACCTCGTGCTATAGAGTGTTGTCATAAGGGTTGTCGTTTCTGGCTTATATTTGATATTTCAATGCAGATAGAGATGGTTGTGAGACCAATGGGGAGACATTTTCTCAGCACCATATAGCTTCTCTGTCACTTCAAGAGCCTTCAAGGGCTATAAGACCCCGGGCTCCACCAACAGTACCGCCTCTAGTTCCTCCTATTCCATCTGATCAGGATTTCAAGAGTGCAGTATGTATGTTAGCACAGTTAGTAGCTGCATAACGCCAGCCAGTTGCGCCAGATGTTGCCGGACCTTGTGAATGGCCTAGAATTTTGAGAGTTCATAAATTTCTTGCTTTGAATCCTCCATAGTTTACAGGGACAAATCGCAGAGAGGACCATCATCACATTGTTGATCAGCTTCATAGGATCTTCAGAGTCATGCATGCCTCATCGACTGTGTTAGTTCAGTTAGGAGCATTATGATTGTGCAATGGTGCAGTATTGTGGTACAGAAGCTTTCATAGATCACTATTTGCCTCGAGAGATTAGGAATGGCCGGGTGGACCAGTTTTTGAACCTCTGACAGGGCAGCATGAGTTTCTGAGAGTATGGGCTGAAATTTGATTCATTGGCTATATGCACCAACATTTGTTGATATGATGCATGATAGGGTGCATAGATTTGTGGGAGGGCTTAACTCAGACTATATCGACGCTTGTTCTACTGCTACACTAAATGATAATATGGATATCTCGCGAATTCAGGCCTTCACACAAGGCATAGAGGATCACTGACATCTACATTATATGAGTGAGAAGGTCTCGAGAGAGAGAGACAGAAGAGGGCTAGTCCCACTGGTTCATAAGGAGATTTTCAAGGTAGTCCCAGACCCCGATATTCTATTAGGCCACCTAGACCTCTACCACAATAGTTCTAGGGTATAGATTTGATCGTAAGGGATAGTCAGGCCTAGTGAGGGTTCACGAGCATTAGGCTCTCAGCAGCAGAGGGGTTCAGGTGCAGGCAGGTTCCATAGGTTGTTATTCTTATGGATAGGAGGGGTATGGGTGGAGGAACTGCTCGATTATAGGTCAGGGTGGTATAGGTCAGTCGACCGGGTCAGTAGTAGGTTACTCCTCATCAGAACACTCTACAGAATATGGACCCCAGACTTTAGCAGGTAGAGGCAGAGGCGGAGGCAGAGAGGGAGAATCTAGTTCTGGTAATGGCCAGAACCATACATATTCACTAGCCGGCCGACACGACTCCGAGTCATCACCAGATGTTGTGACAGGTGCATTAATTGTTTACTCCCATTGTGTTTATACTTTGATAGATCCTGGATCTACTATGTCTTATGTTACTTCATTTATTGCGGGGAAGTTATGTATAGTAGCAGAGTCATTAGATCAACCCTTTATTGTATCTACACTAGTTGGTGAGTCTATTATTGCCAGGAAAGTCTATCGAGGTTACATGATAGAAATTATCAACCGTCAGACCTCTGTAGACCTGGTAGAGTTAGAGATGGTCGATTTTGACGTCATTATGGGTATGGACTAGTTAGCATCTTGTTATGCTAATGTTGAGTGCCACACAAAGATTGTTAGATCCCATCTCCAGGAGAGGCAATTTAGGAATGGAAAGGTGATACAACAATGTCGAAAGGTAGGTGAGGAGGGTCATTACTAAGGGTTGTATTTATCATCTTGTTTGAGTTCATGATATAGATTCAGAACTACCGACTCTTTAGTCTATTCCGGTAGTTAATGAGTTTCTAGATGTATTTCCTGACGAGCTCCCTTGTATCCCTCCAGAACAGGAAATTGATTTTGCAACTATCGATATGCTACCAGGTAAACAACCTATATCTATCCCTCCTTATAGAATGGCTCCTGCTGATCTAAAGGAGTTGAATGATCAGCTAAAAGACTTGCTAGATAAAGGCTTTATCAGGCCTAGTGCTTCACAATGGGGTGCGCCAGTGTTATTCGTGAGGAAGAAAGATGGCCACTAAGAACATGTATTGATTACCGACAGCTGAATAAGGCGACTATAAAGAATAAGTATCCCCTTTCGAGGATCGATGACTTGTCTTGTTTGATTAGTTACAAGGTGTTGAGTGCTTCTCAAAGATTGATTTAAGATTAGGGTTACCTCGATTATGTCGCATGTTTGACTCTATTTGGGTAATTGTTGATAGACTAACAAAATCAGCCCACTTTTTACCAGTCAAGGCTACTTTTACGACTGAAGACTATGCAGGGCTCTATATTAGAGAGATTGTTAGGCTACACGGTATCCCAGTATCTATTATCTCTGATAGAGAAGCACAATTTACCGCCAACTTCTGGAAGTCCTTCCAGAAAGGACTGGGGACACAGGTTAATCTTAGTACAACCTTTCACCCTTAGACAGATGGCCAGGCTGAGAGCACAATTTTGACACTCGAGGATATGTTACGGGTGTGCGCACTAAACTTCAAGGGAAGTTAGTATGACCACTTGCCTCTTATTGAGTTCACATACAGTAATAGTTATCATTCTAGTATCGGGATGGCACCTTATGAGGCTTTGGATGGGCGAAAATGTATATCCCCCATTGGATGGTTCGAGGTAAGTGAGTCAGGGTTGATTGGACCAAACATAGTACAATAGACAATGAAGCAGGTTAAGCTCATTCGGGAGAGGTTGCTAACAACTCAAAGTCGACAGAAGTCATACTCAGATATGTGACGAAGGGACTTAGAGTTTTGTGTCGATGACTGGGTATTCTTAAAAGTCTCACTTATGAAGGGTGTTATGAAATTTGGCAAAAAAGGCAAGCTTAGTCCAATATTCATTAGGCCATACTAAATCCTTTGGAGGGTAGGACGAGTGGCTTATGATTTAGAATTGCCTTTGGGCTAGAATCTGTTCATCTAGTTTTCCATGTATCGATGCTACGGAAGTGTGTAGGAGATCCTTATCAGGTTGTCCCAGTTTAGGATGTTGAGATCACAGAGGAGTTGTCCTACGAGGAAACTCCAATTGCCATATTAGATCGGCAGGTCCGTAAATTGAGGACCTATGAGGTGGCTTCAGTTAAAGTATGTTGGAGAAACAAGAATAGAGAAGAGGTGACCTAGGAAGTTGAGGATGGCATGAGGTCCGAATATCCTCACTTTTTTCATACCCCAGGGTGATGGCATATCAGTTTATATTAGTGCAGTGAAGTAAGATACCTATATAATTTTTTTATATCGCTGCTTAATATTATTGTTGTTGTTATATTTTTGCTCGCACTATTATTGTGGAGCTATAGTGCTTAGCTATTTATGTCATCATCTGAGACGCCTAGGTTAGAATTTCTATGTTTCAGGTTCCTCGATAGTCCCATTTACAAAGGATATTGTACCTAAAATTTGGCAACTCCTAAGGACTTAACCGCGTGACTCAGATTTTTCATTCGAGGATAAATGTTTCTAAGGGGGGAAGGAAGTAACACCCTGACTTTTCAAAACGTCTAAATTAACTGGTAACTTCATGGAAAGACAATGAGGGTGAGTAATAAATTAAGACTGATGTGATATGTCATATTTTAAGTTTTCAAGGATTGTATCTCAAGTTTTGAAGTTAGGTAAGTGCCAAAATAAAAGTTGTCAAAAGTTATCGTAAGTTCCTTTTTAAAGATTTCTCTGAAATTTGGGTCAAATGTCTTTGAGGTTTTCTCCCAATCTATAAATAGTTATAGGGCCCACGATCTATCAAATCGAAGGACTACGAGTCTAGTTTCTAATGCATCAAACCATTCATTCATATGACTTCAGAATAGAGAGATATTTACATTTTCACGAGACTGCAAGCAGGAACGTGAGGTGGGGCCCTAGGTTGGTGGAACTTTTTATATATCATCTTCTTCGACTTTTCTCCATTTTTCATAGTGAAGAAATAATAAACATAGAAAACCCACTTCTAGGATCAACCAAATTATAGATTTTCTGGACTTAAGTCCTTGACGGAAGTTATTCTACGCGTTGAGCTCGTCATCATGGTATAATTTGTTTTATCGATTTCATAGCATATCATATTTTGGTGTTGGGATAGCAAGGGTTTGGGTATAATTTAAGTTTTTGAGGTGTATTACGAATTTAAGATCAAGGTAAGACCCTTCTTTCATGGACTCTAGCTTTGATATGCCGCAAATAGCAATTTGCGACGGAAATACATATCTTTTATTAGATTATCGTGGTATCTTCCTTTTTTGTGTGTTGATTATGGTCCTGCCTTGTTGTAGTATCAAGGGGTTTATGAGTAAAAGTCATTATGCCACATGAATTCAGTGAAAAAGGTATGTTAAGGCTATTCCCTTCTTACGACATATTTCCTTAAAGCTTAGGAGCAATGTAATTGGGTTGTTAAACTTGTAGGCATTATTGTTGATTGTTAGCTGCTTTAGTGGATATAATCCTTCCTTGTCGGGATTCTTATTCAATTAGTAGCGTCCCTATGTTGGACACTACTTAGAGGCTATTCATATAGGTTGCTTATAGCTAAATTGCACGCTTTTAGCCTATTGGATTGTTATTGTTGCCCTTGGGGCTATTGTGGTTAGCTGCAGGAATGTGATCTATGCCTAGAAAGTCTATGTTCTGCCTATGGGACTATATCGATGCCTAGAAGGGCTATGAGTTGCTTACGGGACTATATTGATGCCTAGAAGGGCTATGAGGAGCCTACGGGGCTATATTGACACCTAAGAAGCCTATGTGTTGCCTACAGGGCCATGTTGTTGCCTAAGAGGGCAATGAGTTATCTATAACCTATATTGAGGCCTAAGAGAGCTATGTGCTGCCTACGGGGCTATTTTATTGCCTAAGAGGGTTATGTGACTGCCTACAGGGTTAGGGGACTACCGATAGGGGTATATAGACTAATTGACACCTTCTGCCTTATGGGGCCCTAGTAGGTGGTCTTGTGTGCTGTTTGTACCTGTCGAGTTTATGGGGGCTTGGTTAGGTTGTTGTTTTTATCATTTTTGATATGTTTAGATTTAGGAGCAGGTCAGTACACTTATCTTATCCTTGATTTATTTATTGGATTACTCCCAGTATATTAGAATACCTGCTCATAGTCTATTGCCTTTTATTCTCGGTATATTATTTCGTACTAATGCCCCATTGCCTGGGGGTACTGCATTCATACCTGCAGGTCCTGACAAACGACCCAGTAGACCTCCTCAGCAATAGGATTGACTTCTATCTGATTGGCTAGACCCTTTCCTCCGGAGCTGCCAGAGTTGGGAGGTTTGTTAGCTTTTGTAGTGTATATTTTAATGGGTAGGTTGGGGCCCTGTTCCACCAATCTATACTACTCTTAGAGACTTGCAGACTAGTGTGTGGGCTTTATAGTTACGTTATGGCTATGCTAGCCTAGTTTGTTGGTTTGCTGAAGCTTGTTAGTTGTTTGATGTATTGTCTTGATATATACCTGCTTTCAATTTCGTTATAGAGATCATGGTGGCATCGACGGCCCAATTAGGACTTCTGTGCTAGTTGGCTATTTCTTTATATGAACTCTTGGGAGTAGTTGTTTCTTTTATAGATCTATTGACAGGGGCATTGCCGGCCGAGGGCTTAATTTTAAGCCGAGATATACCTGTTTGTTTTCTTGATTACGTGTGGCTACCATGCGCTAGTAGCAAAGGGTTTTAGTAGGGTTTGCTCGAGCCTCGGTTTTTGGCATTAGAAGCCAGTTGCGCCCCTTGAATTTGGGGCGTGACATATGCAGAGATTAAATTTAGTAAAAATAGACAAGGATTATTTAAAAATAAAAAAATATATGGACATGCAAAGTCATTAAAGGTGTGTTTGGTATTAAGGAAATGTTTTCCAATAATCTCATGTTTGGTTGGGTAAAATATTTTGGAAAATGTTTTCCAAATCAACTCAGTTTCCTTAAATTTAAGGAAAATAACTTCCCTTAAAAAATTAAGGAAATTTTTTTCTGAAACTCTCCTCCAACTTCATATTAAAATATTTTTGTTGAAAAAATAAATTTTTATTTTTTCACCTCACACCACGCCTACCCGCGACCCCCCCCCTCAGCCCCCTACCAGCCCCCCACCCCTCCAAAAATAATTTAAGTTTGTTTTTAAAAAATATTTTCAATTTCAATTTCAATAATTATTTTCTACTGTTTAGTAAAAATAAAAGATATTTTCTCAAAAATATTTTTCATTCATAAATTAAACACTAAAAATATTTTTCAAAAAATATTTTCTACTCACCAACCAAACATGGGAAAATAAGTCAAAAATCTACTTGTTTTCCAGGAAAACATTTTCCTTCATATCAAACACACCCTAACTCTAAGAGGATTTTTTCTAGAATAGAACATATCATCCTTGTATTTGAAGGAATGACGTTGTCGATGAAGAAATTAGAGATCTCAGGAAGGGACGATAATTTTATTTTGGACTCCAAGATGACATTAGAATGAAGTTGATGCATAATAGCTTTGAAAGGACACAACATAACTTCAAGCAATGGAAAAATTACCAACCTTATAATCCATAGTAGTAACTTTCAACATTAAAATTTTTTTTTCTTCACGATACACATTTTTCTAACAAAAACAACATTAACTACGTAAAGCTCTAAAACAGACTAACCCTGCTTTTTCAAAGTTTGTTGAAGTTTAATATGTTTTACTACAATAGGATAATACTTTAAAGAAATTTTTACCATACAACTCCCTTCTTCTTCTCCCATGCTTTAATTTTTTCTTGTTGAATAAATTCATCCCTCTTCTCACCATCAACAGTTTCGTTGTCCTTTATTTTTTCTACAAAATCAGACCAACATCATCCTTTTCCTGTTTATATGCCATATTTCTTCAATTTCCCCAAAGCCTACATGCAATTTTCAATTATTACTATTAAAATTAATTGTGATTACATTAAAAAACTCTTGATTGTACAATCACAAATTCATAATACAAAGATAAATGAAACATCAATCAATTTGAGTGTGAAACTTAATGTGGTTGTACATTAGTTACTAACCTCCTTAACTTAGACCTTTTTAATTGTATTAGATCTAGCTAGTTGAAATCATAAAGATAGACAAATTATAGTAAACTTATTTTATGTCATAGCCTATCTTCATGTATAACGACTATCTATTTAATAAAAGCTTATTACTTGAGCAAGATAAAAGTAAAACATATTCATATCAGTACATCGCTAGAATACCCCAAATTTGATAATTTACATGATGTTAAATTGTAAAATAATATAGCAGATTCAGACCAAAAATGTGCGCCTACAAAAATGGATTAATCTAAGAAATTATTAAAAAAACACAATTTTTAATACATATGTAACTTTGAAGGTTTAAAACACTTACCAGATAGAAAGAGGCGAAAGAAGCAATCCATAGAAAGATTTGGCGCCGCTCACTAAATTCTGTGGTTAATGAGATTTGTAAATCGGTTGTTCCTGTTTGGAGAAGAATCAATAGAATAGCTAATAGCATAAAAACAGATCCAAGTAAAATATAAAGGAACAACTGATATGCTGCCTTGATATTTCTTTGTCTCGAACCCCATACCCCTATAATAATGGTAGAGCTAAGGGTGGCCCCAAAGTGGAATTGACCGGTGGTGCTTGGTCGAAGCTCCAGTAGGTAGCCACTCCCTTTTCAGAGAACCATACGTGAGACTTCCGCCACATACGGCTCCGTCCCGAGCTTTTATCGTCGGTCTTGACATTAAACCACTATCTATGTATGTATTTTCAGCCTGGACTGACGAATCTTTTGCTTCTTGGGTGGTGTCGAACAATGGTGCTTGCGTTGCGGGAGATGCCTGCCCATAAGGTCCGGCCTACTTCCCGCCCAAAAGAACCGCTCACTAGCTAGCCGTACTAGTGGGGGCATATCCGGAGACATACTGAAAACCATGCCTTTTGAACCAAACGCAATGCCCGTATTTTAAATAAAAAAAAGGCTCGTTGGGAAGAAAGATTACGTGCAGTATGTAAAGCACATGTAAGGCACAGTCGGGTTGCTCACATAGTGGATCACTCTCTTAGAGAGAGAGAGGTGTGAAAGTAATAGCCTTATGTTATGGCCGCACCCCGACTTACGGCCTTTACACTACTACTATTGTGATGTGAGCGGTTCAAATTGGTTGAATCTTTTTCAATCATCCTGGCTAGAACTTGTATGCAACACTTGTACGGAGCATAAAGGCTTGAAACTCTTTTCTTATATGAATCTTAAGGACATGACCCTACCCTATTCTCGAACCCTCTGATGAGCTCTACCCTGCCCGCATTTCCTTGTGCTTTGAAGTGGAAAAAAAATCTCTCTACCTCCTACCAACAGTCTCTCTTCGAAATTATCTGAACGAGTCGATCCTCTCATCCCGTTTGTTTTAGCAACTTATCCTAAGGTGTCCTCGCCAAATGCATGCCAAGAAAGTTTCACATACCACTATAATCAATCTTTTATAATAAGACATAACATGTTCTTATTACCTTTGCTGGTTATAAAAAGAGGAGTTACCTCACATTTTTAAACAAAAAATTTCATAAGTTTTCTATTCTTGTTTTTCTTAAAACATCTAATTTAGTACATATTCTATATTTATTTATGTTATAATATAAAATATATTAAAATAAGACACTTTTTAGCATTGAATGATTGTGACTTTTCTAAAGGGTTGTGACTTTTTCAAAGAGTTGAGACTTTTGGTTGTTACTTTTCTAAAAGGTTGTTACTTTTCCAAAGAGTTGTGACATTTTCGAAAGAGTTGTGACTTTTATGATAAGGCATAATAAGAACTTATTCATGTATTCTTCTTCTTCTTCTTCTTCTTAACACCCAATTTAGTACATATTCTATATTTTCATACTATATTTTTTTAAGCAACTTATTGGACCATTCGTTTGATTAATTGATTATATCAAAGTTGCTGGATAAGTAATAATACCAATAGTGTTAGCCCAAATCCTACAAAATATTCCATACTATATTTATTTATATTATAAAATATAGTAAAAGCAGACACCTTTTTACATTGAAGGATTGTGACTTTTTTTATGGATTGTGACGTTTCCGAAGGGTAGTGACTTTTCCATTTCCGCCAAACTTTACAACATTTTTGAGATATAATTAATACAACAACATTTCAACTCCCAATAAAATATATTAATAAATACAAGTACATTATCAAGTTGCGGCGGAATTTATTCTCTCTTTGTTGTCTCTTCCAATTCTGATTTCATCAAGAATGCTTAAAAAGTTTTGATAACCAAAAACACAAAAGTAATTTAATAAAAATTCATAAAAGATAAAATTTTACAGATCAGTGAATAAAACACAAACTTAAGTTGTCAGATAAAGTGATGACAGAAGAGAAAACCCAAAAAAAAGTAGGTACGAACCAAAAAATTGTCATGGTTGTGATCAGCTGAAATATAGTTTTTCTTTTGATATGTTGAATGGAGGAAAAAATTACAAGTAAATTATAGTTTTGTTTCATTTTTTTTTTTTTTGGGTGAAGATCCAAAGTAGACTTCGAAGGAATTGACAAAGTTTCAAAGAAATTAGAGATTAAATTTGTCACGAAAAAATGATACAATAACTGGTATGATTTGCCTAGTCTTTATAGGTAGTTCCTGAAGAGACGCAAACGAAGGGACACAACAGTTTGAAGGGACACATAGTTGAAAAAATGGGTTTAAAGGTAAATATAAAATAGGGGTAAAAAACCTAAAAGTAGAAAGAAAAACATAGAAATAAATTTCTGAATTCTAATGATGCCACGTAAGCGGCCTAGGATTCTCTTTATATATATATATATATATATATATATATATATATATATATATATATATATAATAAGATATAAGATTGATGTTTAGTATTAGGTCTTGAAATATGATTTTGGGAATAAGAAATTAATGCTAAGGGTAAAACATGAAAACAAAATAGTTGTGATGTTTTATATATGTGAATAGTGACAAATAAAACCAAAACAATATTTTTGAAATAGTGGACAAAAGTGAACAAAATGAGTATTTGACCAAGAATATTAATTCTGGCTATTTGATTCCAACTTTAGGAGATTGGCTACACACTGCTAAGTAGAAGGGCAAATAACACAAATCTCACTAGTTTAAGAGTTAATAATTACTCTTTTGTGAGTTTTTGATATTATAATTTGAACAATATTTCGGTCCCCAAACACATGTATCTAGCATGTCTAGATACATGTATCTAGCACGTCCAGATCTGAGATATATGCTAACAGATACATCTAATAATGTGTATCTAATTATGAAATATAATTGAAGCACATCAATTAAAGAGCAAATCACGGCTGTAGAGTATCTATTGTATCAATGATCAATTTTTTTTTAAAATTCATTTCATTTTTTTAGCATCAATTTTTTTCATTGCCTCTTCCCTTACTTTATTCTTTAAGAAATTCAAAAATTTGAAATTTCATCCCCTTTTTTTGGAGTTCGAAAAATATTTTTCCATGGATATATATAATCTTAACATCAATATATGTACACTTTATCAGATATATGAACTCTTAATTAGATAAATGTACGCCTAATCAAATGCATATTTTTACCACCGTCTCTCCTCCTCTCCCCTTCGTCTCTCCCTTCTCTAGCGAGCAACCAATGTGACCTCGCTGCTTGTCTCCTTACTTTCATGTAATTACAGTCTTCGATGAAAACTTCATCAAACGAGCGGAAAATTCTCCATTCTTTGCTACTTTTCTCCTCACCACCAAAATTTCCGAAAGCCACCAAAAACCTAACGACACTCCATCTCCAATAGGTATTAGGGAAACATCAGCAAAAAGTGATATCATCATGGTCAAGCCTAAGCTAATTGAAAAGTAATTTTGGGTGATAAACGTGGGAGGGGAAGGATTAGGATAGATAGTGAGAGTTAATTATATAGATAATTAAATAGGTATATCTCTATTTTACACTATTTTGAAGAAGTGATGTATCTTGATGTATTTGACTCCAAATATAGTACATAATTAATAAATAGTAAAATAATAAATAATTATTTAAAAGTATAAACTGAATTAATAGATATAATTGCAGTTTTCTCCCAAATTGAACCCTAATGTGCCAAATTTCCTGTAGAAATGGATTTTATGATGGGTAGGAATATGAATTTGAATGGGGAGTGAATGTAAATATGAAATAGTGGTTGGAAAATCAAAATAAAGGAAGAAAAAAAATGGAATTGTGGTTATTGGCATTAAATTTCGTTCAAGGGTATGGTCAATTCTCTGACCTAGAGAGTTGAAACATTCTTCTTCTTCCTCCTCTTCTATGTCTGTCATCTTTAATTTTCGTGTAAGAATTTGACCTATTTTGTGTTTGTATGTGAATCTTTTTCTGTAAAGATATGTTGGGTCCTGGATTGATTAGCATAGCGGGTCATGCTACCTTCATTAAAGAAATACTGTGGCTGCTTTCTCTCTTTGCTGGTATCATCATCTGTAAAATTGTGAGTTTTTTCTTCTTCTTCTTCTTCACATTCCACACCCTTCACATATGCTTCAGCCTTAGTTTTCTATTGCCTTTACAAGAAAAGAACATATTATCATCTACCAAACCACCTTGTATTTCTGCCTGTTTCAAACGAGATTCAATTCCATTTTTCTTCTTTGGGAATGAAATCTTTGACATTCTTGCTTGCTATTCTGGTCATAATGTTTTGATGCATTTCCTATAAGTTAACCAAATTGTATTTGTCTGCACTTATTACATGCATTTGCTGGATAATATTTTTTTTCCTTAGTAATTAAAAAAAGTGGAGGTTTTAAAATACAATTCTTCCTTACCTCTGATAAAAGTTAAACTTGTATTCCCTTTTCGGCCTTCACCTCTCTCTCTCTCTCTCTTTGTTTTGCTTGATTAGAATAAAAAAACATAGCTTGTGTTATTGCTTGTCATCTTACTTTGGAAGATGTTATATTTTTTGGTTGAAGGTTTATCAATTAACAGGTGCTATAAGCCCTTTCTTCTTCACGGGATATGTTAAACTTGATTGGCAGAAGAAACTTGAATGGAACAACAGGTAGTAATCTTAACTGTCATGTGAAATTTTTATTTTTTTAATTTTTAGTGATCTAGTTTGTGTCTTGTTTGGTGCCAGTTTCTTACTGAGTAATCTTTCATTTGTTCAGAGGATTTTCCACTTTCCATGCGCTCCTTGTAGCAGCTGCTTCTTTATATCTCTTGCTTGAATCAGACCTTTTCCGTGATGGTGCTCAGGATGAGTTAATGATAAATAGAACATCAGCCTTTTCAGACAGCATTCTTGGGGTATTTATGCCAAAACTACTTTCATTGACTTCCTTTTAGATTACAATTATAAATGGTTGCCAATATTTCTCCATTTCATCAGTTAGCCAGATTTTATCTCATATATAAAAATTATATGTTTTATCCGTATTGTGAAATATGTTAGTCATTAGGAGTTTTATTATTATAACCATTGGGAGA
The DNA here is from genome assembly GCA_035578085.1 of Solanum pinnatisectum. Lineage (NCBI taxonomy): Eukaryota > Viridiplantae > Streptophyta > Magnoliopsida > Solanales > Solanaceae > Solanum > Solanum pinnatisectum. The sequence continues at coordinate 28,410,559 of CM069084.1, read as the reverse complement.
GCAAAATGCTTAATTCATCCTCTTATTAATTTCATGCATCGTTATGCTTTCAATTTCCTAGGGTAGTAACACAATCATGGCTCTACTTACCTGGGGCTACTCTACTCTAACTTTCCCTGCAGGATCTAAATGTAATAATGTTGTTGTGGTCATGCTTTGAGTTTATACTTGAACAACTTATTTCTTCCTTCATCTAATTCAACTCTAGCTTCTTGTGTTGACATTATGTGGGATGTATATATTATCAATTCTCAGCTCTATTCTATCTGTATGGTGATGCAGATCTCAACTGGCTACTTTCTGGCAGACTTGGCAATGATTTTCTATTATTTCCCAGCCTTGGGCGGAACGGAGTATGTAAGTATGAGAAAACACTGTATTTTCTTGTATAAGTATACTATCAATTTCATAAGTTGGGGTTGTTGGGCTTTTAATCAATGCATAATAGGTACTAATCCTCTCTACTTTATCCCGCCCAACTCCAACAATGAGTTCTTGTAAAAGGTTGATGTATGATTTTCTCTTACTCTTTATAGGGTCTGATTGTGTATCTTGTTGAATCTTTTGTGGTGTTGATGTTTAAGATTGTACTTTGACTTTGAATTTTTATTTTATCTTTCAGGTCTTACATCACGGACTTTCAATGTTTGCAATTGTTCAATCTCTTTTAAGTGGTCAAGCACAGATGTATATATTTATGGTACTTTTTACTGAGAGTACTACTCCCTTTGTTAATTTAAGATGGTAAGAACAATCGGCATCTGATATTCCTTGTCTTCCAAACCTAATATTCCACATTACTGACTGTATTAGCATATATGTAGGTACCTAGATGTTGCTGGTCAAAAGAACTCTCACCTTTATGTCTGTAATGGAGTAGCTTTATTTCTTGGGTGGCTGGTATGGTCATGCACGAGAATATATTTCCTTCTCTCTTTGTTCTTGCAATTATGCAGATATGCTATGCGTCATATATGAAGCTAAGCTAGATTCCTACTTGGGTGGCTATAAATTTTAATTTGGCAAGAATGGTCTATTTAAACTTATGACCTCTTTTCTCATAAATTGACAAATTGCTTTTCTTCTTTGATGAAATCATTTTATGCACAATGTACTTTTGATTTGTCCTCGATAAGTGTGTAAAGGTGGTCTAATTTCATCAGAAAAGTCTTTGTGCTACCACCAATGCAATGTAGTGTAACAACAATAACTAAACTTGAAACCAAGTTAGTTGTATCAACTATCTTGAACATTTATCATGTTCTGTTCAAAGTTTGCGTTTCTACTAATGCTACATATGCCTTGAAATCTACTTGATAAAAAATGTGTCTGTACCTTATCTGGTTATGTTACAAGGATCTTTTTAAACAATAATTCAGCAACTCAAATATTATATTTGTGACCACTGACCAATATATCAAAGTATCCACATTTTGAGAAACCAAAAGAAATTTCCTGGGTTTTATGCGATATGACAAACTTGCAATAATATTAAACATTTGTTTTGAGGTTAAGCTTGATAGCATCATGAATCTTTTAATCAAGAGTTTTGACTTTCTCTCCAATTAATTCATGAAAATAGAAGGAAAAGTCAAGTTAGCTGTATGTTTGACACAGTAACATCTTGAACTGTTACTATTTCTTATTCTCATTTGACTTGATCTTTTTATGATCTTTATTGTTATTTTTTATTTTTTTTTGTCAAGAAACTTCTAAAGCTAATAAATTGTTAACTTTTATAACGAAGGTTTTTGATGTGATGCTTTCAGGTTGCAAGGATTCTGTTGTTTCTCTTCTTTTTCTATCACATGTTTAGCCATTTTGATCAGGTCAGTACCTATTTGCATAATGTGTAGAAGCTGAACTGTTTTAAGGCCTAATTCTTCTTCAACTTAAATACTTGTGAGATTTTGAAGCTCGGCGGAATTCTTCAAGTCTGTTATACTAGACACTGATTTATAAACTCTAGGTCCTAATTGATTACGTAGCTAGGTCAAAGTTTTGGTTCCCTCTGCATCATCCAAGATCCAAGTGTCTAAACAAGGGATACATGTATTTAGACTTTAGAGATTTCTCTAATTGATTAGGCTTTTTCTTATAACTGCAAAATTTCTGAGGGTCATGGCTGGTGAATAATGGGTCTGCTCCTCTACTTTTCTTCAATTAATGGCAAGATTCAAACCCTGATGTGCATGTACTGTAAACCACACATCACAGTTTCGTTGTTACCACTAGACCAATGCCCTGGGGCCTAGCCTATTTAATTGATGAAAGTGAGACATCTTAAACTTTGTAGGAGTTATAATTATCTCATAATTTTAACATAATAAATGCAATTGATTGTTGGGTATGAATTATATGTCCATGAGATTTTCTTGATGTGATGTTATTGTTTTATGCTTAGGATAGCTGTATCAACTGGCCCTACTTGACTAGAAGCTGTTTTGGAAATAACATATTTGTTTCCTCCATTTGAACGGAAAATATATGTAAAAAGATAACAGGACACATTCTGACACTACTCCAATTGTTCTTCAGATCAAGAAAGTTTATCCGCTGGGATTCTATAGCTTGTTAACTGTACCTCCTGTTTTGGCACTGCTAAATATCGTCTGGTTTTGGAAAATCGCGAAGGGTTTGATTAAGATTTTGAGAAAGGCTAGACACAGCCAGTAGCACACAACAACAACTACGACTCTTTTGAAGCTTGTGCAGGTACTTGTGTGTTTTGCCAGGGTTATGATCAATGAAATCAACCTCTATGTACATCAAGTAAAGCTGCTTTCCAATCCCTACTTCTTCATTGAATTACTGAGCCAACAAAACAAGTGAAAGAAGTGATTGTAAACTAACATTTTTACAGCATCTTTATCAGAAATTACTAATCATAAACGTGACATCTCTTTCAGGAATTGTAGTGTGATGTAATGCCCAAGTGTAGGACTTGTTATTGACTGTGCTGTTGTTTTTGCAAGGCGACAAAGAGCCTATTGACTTAACTGTTTTTCTCATAATTCACAAGAACTGGTTTTGTCTTGGCAAAAAGAAACTCAATTTGGTGCTCACTAAAATCATATCCACTTGTGGCACCTTTTACTCTCCCGCCTGATGTTTATATTAAATCAATGAAAATTGGAGTATATTTGTAACAGCCTGTTTGGCTAGGTTTATGAATAAGTTTTTTTTTCGAAAATACTTTTGGTGAGAATCAGTTTGCATTTGGCCAATAAATTTAAAAATCACTTTTGAACAACAATGAGTGATGTATTTTTCTTAAAAGTTCTTTTGGAAAAGCTTGGTCAAACAACCTATTACACGTACTTTTTATCACTTGTGGTAATTAACGTTTAATTTTAATCACATTACCTTTGGACAAGAATAAAAAGAGCATTTGTCTATGCTTTATTCTTTTGAATGGAGAAATCTTGTGAGACAAAAACAACCGTCTTTTAGTCTCTCTTGTTTCATCTCAATTGTGTGTGAAACGGTTGTCTCATGATTCCACCCCGAATGAGTTGGTCAACGACACCTTTGTTGACCGTGTCGAGACTCTGATAAAAATATTGCAATAACACATTGTTCGGCAACCCGTGAGTCGGATATTGGAGAAGCAACTTTTGGAACCTCAACCATGTTTCATGGATGGGCTCACCATCAATCTATTTGAAGTTCTGAATATTATCCCTCAACTTAACCATCTTTGAGAGTCGGGAAAACCTTTCATAAAACACTTCTCTGAGCCTCTCCCAAGAAGTGATTGATTCCCTTGGTAGTTTGGTCAACCACTTCGTTGCTTCCCCCTTTAGAGAAAAGGGAAACAAACGGAGTCAGACTGACTCTTTGGTGATGTTCTTGATGGAAAATGGTCCACACACATCCACAAAATTTCGGATGTGGTCATGAGGGTCCTCATGAGCAAAGCCCTCCAAAGAGACTCTTCATTTGCAATAGCTGTAACATTGTGCTAGTCACATGAAACACTACATTGACCACAGTTGGAGGCAATCAAATAGCACCCACACTTCCCAGCTGATCCTCATTAACATCGTGCAAGTTTCTGATGTCATCATTGTTCCCGTGTTGAATTGCATTACTCCCGTTCACACTCATTTCTTCACTTGTTTTGGAGCAATCAACAAGAACAAAGATAAGATAATTCAACTACAATAAAATTAGTTCACGAAAACACTTCAATACAATAATTTGAAGCACCACTCCCCGTCAGCGGCGCCATTTTTTATAATGCTCAACTACACTTCATCTGCTTCTAAGGGTAGACGATCGCTAACAAGTATAAACCCAACTAAGAGTTGGGTTCGATCCCACGGGGAGTGATATGATAAAGAATTTAATAAGAAGTAAAACGTGTTCTAATTATTTGTAAAGGTAAAGGTTTCGCAACATAAAATTAAATCACGAATTTTCAATGATTAATATCAAATGGGGGGGGGGGGGGATTAGTAACCAATTTGTGACAAAGAACAACTAAAACGTGAATTAAACAATTAGACATCGGACATTAGGAATGTGATCAATCGAATGCTAATTTCGCGTATGGGTAATTACTAATTGCTTAAAGTTGTTGAATCTCAATGGGTACGCTAGGTTTTGATTACAATAGCCATCTCTCGATCAACTATCATGTTTCAAGTAAGTTCTCTCAAACTTCAATAAGCTTAACACTACCAAACAACCCAATTTTTTAATTAACCCACTTTCTCAAGCTGGGTTTGTAAAGACCCAATCAAACCCACTTTCTCAAACTAGATTTTAAAGACGCAATCAATACAACTATTGATCAATGATTCTAATCTAATACCTCTTTATCAAGCAAGCATAGAGAGCTAAGCTAGAAATGAATTTACAACTTCAGTTCATCAAATAAAACACGAACAAATAAATGAACCTACTTCAAAACAACATTAAAATCAACAAGTAATAGCGCTTATTAGCTAATTAATGTATTCGACTACATGATCACACCCCTGAGGAAAGGGGTTTTAGCCAAACATAGTGGAAAGTAAACAATCGTTACCAGCAAGATTTTCCATCTGAATTGCTAACTATCTGCAATACCCAATACCAAAATCAAAGCTAAAATCTTACAATATTCAATTCTACATCCCAAACTTCTCCAAGAATGTTTAACAATGTGAAAAATGTTAAAAAATCTCAAAGACTTAGGAATACACAGTATGGAAACTCTTTTCTTCTTCCAAAAAATAAATTTATATGTTCCCAAAATCTTAGTACGGAGTCCACTCGGCGAGATTAGTCGAGATCGCCGATCGACTCCCCGATCTACTGAGTTGTGCCTCTTCTCACCTTTTGGCTTGACTCTTGCATCAAATTATTCTATAAAATTAGGCGATTTAGGTCGGGATCATTGATCCATTCGGAGAGACGCCGAATTACCTTTTGCTTGCCAAGTTGGCTTGGTCCATGGGCTACTTCACTGGAATTTTCGACGAGTTGGAGGTTTACTCGGTGATCCATTCGGTGAGTCGCCGAATCACCCTTTTGCTCGCCAAATTTTCTTGATGCATGGGATATTTTGTTTGAAAATTTGGCGAACTAGAGGCCGAGTGACCTCTGCGAGCTCCAACTTCTCTTTTCTTCATATTTTCCAACTTTTTCACTCATTTTCTCCTCGTAATGTCCTTGCCTAGCCCTTAAGCCTTCATTGTTGCATATTACCACATTAACATAAGTTATGAGCATAAAATAGGCATTGAGGACACTAAATCATTGGATAATAAGTCCTCAATGAGTCTAAATTCCCAACTCATCAAATATTCTGTTTCTCAATGTTTAAAGAGTAAAAATTGATAAAATGATCCACTTCCACTCTTTTCCAAGCTATTTATACTTTCCCTAAATTTCTTTCGTACCCCATTCGGCGACATTAGTAGCGTTCGCCAAACTCATTCAGAAAATCACCATTTTTATCTTTGAGTTCGCCTTTACTGGTTTCAGGTGTTTGAACTCCAATGTGTAAACTCGATGAAATACACCTTTCACAATTGGTAAGTCACTAAATTTCACCTTGTTCGCCTAATTTAGCCTTCAATTTCACTTAGCAATTGGTCACTTTCGGTGATATGTTTGGGTTTTCCTTTATTAATTCACTGAATCACCGATGTGACCTCTCTTCACCAATCTACATTTATACTTGGACATCAACTACTGTCCACTTCGGTGATATTCAACCCATTAGGTGATTTGCCCTTTATTTAGGCGATCACCAGTTTGGACATTTCTACCTTTTTAGTGTTTTTGGCCTCTTTTCATATTAATTCTTTCTTGACCTTTAGCCTCCATAGCTACAAATTATCAATATATCATCAAAATAGGAAATAATTAGGTATAGAGGACACTAATTGTTGAACTAAAAATCCTCAAATGAGTGCAAATATATCACTCATCAAAATACCACTACAACTGGTCTTCGCAATCGCGACTCTAGGGGTCAGCGATCATAATGAGTAAGTGCGTCCATTTTTCTCATTGATTATCATTTTCAGCATGCATTATCAAAGGTTAGTTTCTTTTAGGAAATTTGGAGCTCAATTGTTGAAGGAATTTAGCAGGGAGTTATTGGGAATCGTTGGTGGATGGTGTGGGAACATGATTGGGTTCATTAATCTTTCGTTATCTTTTAAGTTCTATTGATTTCCGCTCTTAAAATCTTTTTATCATTCTTGAGCTTAATATGGTAAAGAGGTTTTGAGATCAATGGATGCTCGGATTGTGCCCATTTTTATGGCACAAGTTCCTTGAGAGGTGGGACGTTGTGACAGAAATTTTTTTTTGATCCCGCGTGTGGGTCTAACGGTCCTACTTTTACCTTAATTTTTGGGTCTGAATCTTTTTATATCAATTTGGGCATCATTTCTCTTGTATTGATGTTTACATCACTAATTTGATAGTGTGACATCGTTCGAAGGCTACTCGAAAGGGAAAATATCAAAGAATGAAGGTTTGGGTGTGGTTTCGCCCTTGAGGTAGGTTACAGTTTCTATTTTGAGACTTGGCTTAGCTAGTTTCTATATAACTTGAGTAGCATTGATTATTACGAAGGTTTTAGGATGAGATTGTAGGTTTGTAGGATCCTTAATTATACTTTTGGCCATTTTCAATATATTATCATGTTTTTAGCCATGAGGCCTTAGATTCAGTTTAGTCTTAGACTTGGTAGACGTTATAGAATTATTAGAATATTTCTAGGTGGCTTGAAACTTAGGTTTATACGTTTTGGTTGGCTTGGTTTGATTATTTATAAATGGTTTAATTGTGTTTTGTATGAAATCATGTTCGAGACATCTTGTAACGCCTCGAATTCTAGAAGACAGGAAAATTTCAGTTTTAAGAAATCTAGTGCCAGTTCCTACGGTGCCATCCACGGCCCGTGGAACGACCCACCGACTGTAGGTCAGGTCCGTGGTTAGCCAGACAAGTTTTCCCAAAAGTATCAAGTTTCACTACTTTTAGTGGTTCACTAGGACGGTCCGTCTTCAAATGCATGAGTCGTAAGTATGGTTCGTAGATGAGTCTCAAACTTAGTTAAATTCAGGATCAAATTGTTGGGACCTACGACCGCGGTCCATAATCTGTCGTTGGACCAACAGACCGTAGGTGGTTTTCGTTGATGAGGGTCTTGATTTTGAGTCTTTGACATAGAACGACGGCCGACCAGGACGGTTCGTTGGTGGAACCACAGATTGTAGGTCGTCATCGTCGTTGGTGCCGGTAGTTAAATTTTTAGGAGTTTTCGGGTCTTTTCCTAATTATTCTAGCCTAATACTATGTCGTTTTACCCTTCACCAAAACCTCTATATAAGTATTTTTAATCCTAAAATTCCTCAATTGAAATCATTCTCTCCAATTTACAAAAGAAGAACAAGTTTTCCTCTCAAATATTTCTCTCTCTAGAAGTTGAAGAAAGCTAGGGTTTGCAAGACAAGTCTCCAATCCCACCATTGAAGTCCAGCTTTTGGCATTGAGGTATCATAATTTTCATCCATGAAGCTCTTTACTCCAAGGAGTTCCCAAATTCTCCAATTTATAAAGATAGAATTCCCTAATTGAGTTAGGATTTTATTCCATGTCATGGGTTCCTTTGATTATTGATTTATTTTATCTTTTTAAGATCTATCAAGCATGAATTGATATGATTACATGATTTAATGATGAATTCCCATGAACCCATGTGTAACACCCCTAAATGCTAACAAGAGTTTCTTGTCTATTGACCGTTGCTTATTACTATAATATGTTTTACTCTTATGTTGGGAACTTGAATTTTGGTGATAATTGCTAACATGTTTAGCATAAGTATATCGTAATTTATGGGATTTTATTGGGGGATTTACGTAATAGTATAATTAGAGTTATGCATACTTTTAAGAGGAGGTGAAGGATATATATATAAGTGTATATATATGTTTTTTTGGGCAGCACAAAAACTTTTTGGGCAGCACCTTTGAAGGCCAGCTGTCCAAGTGATAAACATCACTTGTGTGGCTATATATTGACACTTCTCTAGTGAATTTCGGTTCCTTCAAAGCCTAAAAACCTTAGAACTTTAATTAACCATTTGTTCATCAAAATCACAAGAGAAAAACTTGGTTATTTTGGTTGGAATTCGAGAGACACATTGCTTTGTTGGTAAGTACTGAAATCCGTTTCTGAGCTGGGTAGTGGTTGGTAATTTATGTATATCTTGTTCTCTAGAGGTTAGTTTACTGTGAATAAATATGTTTTGGAAAGCTAATTAATATACCTACAACTCTTATGTTTATGTGACACTCTAATTTAGCTGTTATGGATTCGAAATATGGGACGCAACACAGGACAAGTTCTGTCCAGATTTCTCTGTTTTTGTAGCTGAGTAGTGTGCATTACATTGAGAATATCTCGTTCTCTAGAACTCCGTTTTGGGTGAATAAATATGATTTGAAAAGCTAATTCATATATCTACAACTATTATGTTTATGTGAAAGTCTAATTAGCTGTTCAATATAGATGGATTTGAATTATGAATATTTGTATGAAAATTGATGATATGAAATTGTGATTTTTTTTTATGATTGTTTTTTGTTTTTTATGTTGATTTTGTTTTGTTTTATGTATTTTTTAATATCTTCTATATGTTTCTATCTTAAGATATTTTTAAGTTATTTTTTCATTTTTTTTTTCTTTTCATTTTTTGTTTTTTTTTGTTTAGAAAATTTAAGTTTTGTCCTTTGGGAAATCTAACTTTATCTGACCTAGTTGTATCTGTTTTTTGATGATTCTTTTATTTTATTTCAAAATTTTGAGATATTAGGAATTTTTTTTTTTATTTAATTACATTTTTAATTTAATTAATAATTTTATTACATTGTTGTTTAGTTAGTGGTTTTTGTAGTTTTGTTTTTGTTTTTTTTTGTTGTTTTGTGCTACACTTGTTTGTGTTTTTGTTGTTGCTACACTACTTTTTAACTTTTGTACTTCTTTCCTTTAACTTCTATAATATGTTGAATTATCTGTTTTTTTTTTTTTTTTTCTTTTGTGGTGTTTTTTGTGTTTTTATTCTGTGTTTGTGTTTGGACTTTCACTTTTTGGCACTCTTGTTGGGACCTTTCTTTTCTTGTACTTCCACTCGTGATCACTTTGCGCTACTATTTGATTCGGATTTTTTTTTCTTTTGACTTCATTTTTTTTTTTTTTGAGAAGAATAAGAGTTCTTATTTTAATTTTTAAGTTATTTTTTTAATTTTTTTTTTGAAATTTTTAATTGGTTTTGCTATGTTTCTTTGACTATTGGGCTTGGCTTTTTGGCCCTCTTGCTTTTGCTTTTTTTTGGCGATTGATGACGCTTATAGGTATATTTGATAATTTATTTGATCTCTTGAAAATTGAAATTTGAACATCTTGAAAAATTTGATTGAACATAATGAACTTTGATACCCTTTATATAATATACTTTATTTTATTTATTTATTATATTTATATTATGCTGCGACTTGAGAAGAGGTAGCTTGGTGAATTTTTTGGTGAATAACCTATACTTTTTACTATACTATAATATATAACATATATATAGTTATAGTAGCGGGGGAGGAGGAGCTGAGAGGAGCGAGAGGAGGCATGAGATGAGATTTCGAGATGGAAAGAGAAGAACTTAGAAAGAAGATCACATTTATATATATATATATATATATTGTATATACACTTATATTATATATATGACCTATGTATTTTTATGTGAAATTTATTGGACTAATCTATGGATGTCAATATGGTTTATTATAATATATGTGGCTACTTTTTTTTTGTTATTGTGTTTGTAAAAGTAAGTTTTGTAATATGTTACATTTACTACTTGTTTGATGATTGAGGATGAATGAAAGACAAACTTTTTTATTAATATAATTTTATTTTTTTTTTTTTTTATTTATTTATTTTATGATACATGATATATATATATGCAAAATAATGATTTATTTTATTATGGAAATATGAAAAAGTAGTAGGTGTCTATACCATGTCTAACCTATATTTTCTTTTATTTGAAAGTTTTTTTGTTTTGATTTTGAAGTATGAATATAATGCAACTATATGATAATTTGATATATTTTTTTTGATTTGCTTTGCTTTTGAGTATCAATCATGAATGTTATTATTATTGTTGTGAAAGGATTTTTCATATATACATAAGCAAATGATTGTAAAATTTTTTCACATTAATAAAGGGTTCTTATGGTATGAAAGATCTTCACCTAAAATGAATCAATGTTAAATGTTTTTATTCTAATAATAATGAGGAGGAGAGATTACCCATGTCACATGATGTATGGACAATAGGCAATTAGCCATGTTCCTTCAAGAGATAAGATGAATATGATTAAGAACTATTCTGTGAAAGTAAAGCTTAGAACCGAGTGGACAAGTGGTGATTACCCGTGTCCCATAAACGACGTGCCAATATAGGATTGTCTAGATAGACATTATCTAGTGGATCCACAAAAACTATAATTTCATGGTCCTTACCTTGGCAAGTAGGACACCCTTTTTGGTGTGGGGCAGACATTGAATTCCATGTTATTATCTCACATGGTCTTATATATCGGTTCAGGCTACTTCCCACAAGGAAACTATGATGAGCTAAGGTTACTTCGAGGAAGTATCTCATACATGTTTAAGATGATGACTATGTTCATTGACTATGCTTTATGGTTCATATTTCTAACTCTTTCTGTCATGTTTTAGCTTGGTAATTGCATCTTATGAAGGTATCTCTTTTTAGCATGACTTTATATGATTTATGCATGGTTATCATACTTGGTACATATTTTGTACTAACGCATACTCTTGCCTACATTTCCCCAAATGTAGGGTTCGACAGTCAGGTTCCCAATTTAGTTGCTAGATCTCGTTGAGGAGATTTCAAGCTTTGGTGAGTCCTTATGCTTCGAGGGCCGAACATTTATTGTTTTTTGTCTTTCCTTACTTTCTGTTTTGAAACATGATGTACGAGCTTCACCCAGATTCATTCTTATGTATTATATGGCTTTGAGTAGATGTTTAGATTTCCGTTGTGCTCTATACAACTTTGATATATTGAAAATGTCTTTTAAATCTCTTTATTATATTTCTTGTATGATGAAAGCTAAGTGGCTTGTATGGGGCCTCTCGGGGTCTTATACGCTATGTTATGACTAGGGGCTACCTTGGGTCGTGACAAGTTTGGTAATCAGAGCACAAGGTTTAAAAAGGTCCTAGGAAGTCTCATAAGCCATGTCGAGTAGAGTCTTGTTCATAAGTGTGAAGCGTGCCACATTTATGAATGAGAGGATATAAGATGTTTAGGAAATTTTACTTCTTTCATTACTCTAAAGTCGTGCGATAGACTTTAACTCTATAAGGTCTCTCTCCTAATTCTTTTTTGATGCTCTACAGAAGATGGATACATGAAGAGCTTATGCTAGAAGAAATGTGAGGGAGAATGTGGAACAAGAAGTCCCTCCTCAAGCTCCTCATGCTCTGGTCGACCCTTTCGCTAAGCAAGTGCCTAATGCTGAGTGTAGGGCTGTTTTTCAAGTATTGGCTCAAGCCATGGCGGCCCAACCCATTAGGAAGGTTGCGGTCCCCGTGAACCCAAATGTGAGTACGACAACATCTAGAGTGAGGGACATCACTAGAATGAATCCTCTAGAGTTTTATGGTTCTAAGGTTGAGGAAGACCTTCAAGAGTTCATTGATGAGGTTTACAAGGTGTTGATGATCATGGGAGTGGCACCGATGGAAAAGGTGGAATTGGCCTTTTATCAACTTAAGGGTATTGCTCAAATATGGTTCAACCAATGGAAAGATGGGAGACTGGAAGATGCAGGCCTTTCGATTGGGAAAAGTTCAAAGTTGCGTTCCTTGATAGGTTTTTTCCCATTGAGATGAAGGAGGCAAAGGTGCTTGAATTCATCAACCTTTATCAAGGAAGTATGAGTGTGAAGGAATATGCTTTGAAGTTCACACAATTGTCCCGATATGCTTCTACTATGATTGCAAATCCTAGGGCAAGGATGAGTAAATTTGTTTTGGGTTTGTCCAAAATGGTGGTTAAGGAATACCGTACCACTATGCTTGTCAATGATATGGACATCTCTTGTCTCATGGTTCATGCACAACAAATTGAAGAGGAGAAACTTAAGGAAAGGTCTAGGGAGGAAAAGAAAGCTAAGACCGGTGATGGTAACTTCTCACATTTAAGGTGTGATGGACATGGTCATTCTATGTTTCGACAAAGGTTTTTTGATCAAGGTTCCTCCAATGCTTTTTCTAAGTTCTACAAATATAGGGTGTCTAACCCTAAGCCGCAATGAGGAAATGGTAGTGGATCTTCATTGCCTACTTATGCTAAGTGTGGAGGAAGCATGAGGGCATGTGTCTAGTGGGTTCCAATGATTGTTTTGGTTGTAGTAAGATGGACCACAAGATAAGAGATTGTCCTTCAATTGCTAAGAATAATGGAGATAATTGTCGAAGGGTTTAGCCTAATTTTTCATCTGGTCATAATGTTTCGGGATCAAATGCTCCCAAGCAAAATAGATTTATTCACTTCAGACTCATGGTGAACAAGAGGGTTCTCCCAATGTGGTTACCAGTATGTTGAAAGTCTTTCAACTTGATGTTTATGCTTTACTTGACCCCTGTGCTACCTTGTCTTTTGTGACACTATATGTGGCTATGAGATTTGATATTCTTCCGGAAGTGTTGTTAGATCCTTTCTCTGTCTCCACACCTGTTGGTGATTCTATTATCACTAAGAGGGTCTATAGAAAGTGTCATGTCTCCTTGTCCCATAGATTTTCTGGTAAAGCTTGATATGCTAGACTTTGATGTTATCCTTGGTATGGATTGGTTGCACTCATGTTATGCTTCTATTGACTGTAGAACTCGTGTAGTCACATTTTAGTTTCCAAATGAGCATGTCCTAGAGTGGAAAGGGGGAAATTCTATACCTAAGGGTCAGTTTGTCTCTTTTCATAAAGCTAGAAAGATGATTTCTAAGGGTTGCATATACCATCTAGTTAGGGTGAGGGATGTTGATTCTGAAACCCCTACTCTTGAGTCGGTCCTCGTGGTTAATGAGTTTCTAAAAGTGTTCACAGATGATTTACCCAGTATTCCTCCCAAAAGAGAAATAGACTTTGGTATTGACCTTCTACCAAATACGCAAGCTATCTTTATTCCTCCTTACTGAATGGCACCGCCAGAACTAAAGGAGTTGAAAAAGCAATTGAAATATTTGTTGGATAAGGGTTTTATCCAACCAAGTATCTCTCCATAGGGTGCTCCAGTCTTGTTCTTTACAAAGAAGGATTGTTCTCTCCGTGTGTGTATAGACTATCGGAAGTTGAACAAGGTTACCATTAAGAATAAGTACCCTTTCCCAAGAATAGATGACTTATTTGACCAATTTCAAGGAGCGAGTTACTTTCCAAGATTGACCTTCGGTCGAGTTATCACCAATTGAGGTTGAAAGAAGATGACATTTCGAAGACGACTTTTCAAACTTGGTATGGTCATTATGAGTTCTTGGTAATGTCGTTTGGTTTGACTAATGCTCCGACTGCATTTATGGATTTGATGAATAGGGTGTTTGAACAGTACCTTTCATGTTTGTGATTGTATTCATTGATGATATATTAATTTATTCGAGAAGTGAGGATGATCACATCAATCATTTGAGGATTGTGTTGCAAGTCCTCAAGGACCAACAACTCTTCGCGAAGTTTATCAAATGTGAGTTTTTGTTAAGGTTTGTGGCCTTTCTTGGTCATATTGTTTCAAGTAAGGGTATTGAGATAGCTCCTAAGAAGACGGATGCGGTTAAGAGTTGGCCTAGACCTCTATCTCCTTCAGATATTATAAGTTTCTTGGGTTTGACGGTTACTACAGAAGGTTTATTGAGGGGTTTTCTTCGATTGCTTCTCCATTGACAGCATTGACTCAAAATAAGGTTAAACTTATACTGACCACAAGAGTTTGCAATATGTGTTTATTTAGAAGGATCTAAATCTTCGCCAAAAAGGGTGACTTGAATTATTAAAGGATTACCCCATAAAGGTGAACGTTGTGGTGGATGCTCTTAGTCGACTATCTATGGGAAGTGTTCCTCATATTGAGGATGATAATAAATAGTTGGTTCGATATGTTCATAGACGGGCTCGATTGGGTGTTAATTTTATGGACTCTACCAAGGGTGGTGTTATGATTCACAATGGTTTAGAATCGTCTTTTGTGGCAAATGTAAAAACAAGCAAGGTCTTGATCCGAATTTGGTGGAATTGAAGGAAGTAGTGCTTAAAAAGTTCGTAGAGGCTTTCTTCCAAGGGAGAGATGGAGTACTTAGATATCAAGGTCGGTTGTGCGTTCCTAATATAGACGACTTGAGAGAACAAATCTTGTAAGAATCCCATAGTTCTCAATATTCCATTCACCCGTGCGCCACCAAGATGTACTGTGATTTGCGGGAGATCTATTGGTGGAATGGGATGAAGAATGATACTATGGAATTTGTGGATAAGTGTCCCAATTGTCAACAAGTGAAAGTTGAGCATTAGAAACCGTGGGGTTTATTCCATGATACTAGCATTCCTACTTGGAAGTGGGAAGATTTGAGTATGGACTTCATCATTGGCTTGCCTCACACCCAGCGGTAACATGACTAGATTTGGGTTATAGTAGATCGAATGACGAAATCGGCTCATTTCATTCCCGTTAAGATTTCTTATTCGGTGGAAGACTATGCTAAGTTGTATTTGAGGGAAATGGTAAAGTTGCATGGAGTGCCTTTATCCATTATCTCAGATCATGGTACCCTATTCACTTCTCAGTTTTGGAAATCTTTCCAAAAAGGCCTTTGTACTCGTGTTAAGCTTAGTACGACTTTTCATCCATAAACCGATGGGGAAGTAGAACGTACCATCCATACTTTAGAAGATATGTTGAGAGCATGTGTAATTGGGATAACCATTTGCCATTGATTGAGTTTTCATATAACAATAACTATCACTCAAGTATTGGTATGGCTCCATTTGAGGCATTATATGGTAGGAGGTGTAGATCTCCTATAGGTTGGTTTGAAGTGGGCGAAGTCGCTTAGATAGGCCCCGAGTTGGTAGATGAAGCTATGAAGAAAGTCCATCTTATTAGAAAAAGGTTAAAAACGACTTAAAGTCAAAAAAAGTC
This sequence comes from Solanum pinnatisectum, assembly GCA_035578085.1. Classification (NCBI taxonomy): domain Eukaryota; kingdom Viridiplantae; phylum Streptophyta; class Magnoliopsida; order Solanales; family Solanaceae; genus Solanum; species Solanum pinnatisectum. Next base: position 28,394,824 of record CM069084.1, on the reverse strand, counting down.
CCATGCCGATGTTAGAAGAAGAGATCTTGAGTTTGAAAGTTTCACCCATGAAGGGTGTAATGAGGTTTGGTAAGAAAGGGAAGCTTTGCCTCCGATATGTAGGCCCATATCATATATTGAGGCATATTGGTAAGGTTGCTTATGAACTTGAATTGCCTAATGAATTGGCACCAGTGCACCTAGTGTTTTATGTCTCCTCGTTGAAGAAATGTGTTGGTGATCCGACAGCTATAGTCCTCTTAGAAGATTTGGGAGTTAAGGAGAACCTTTCTTATGAGGAAGTACTGGTTGAGATTTTAGACCGACAAGTCAAGAAGTTGAGAAATAAAGAAGTTGCGTCCGTGAAAGTTTTATGGAGGAATGAGTTAGTTGAGGGTGCTACTCGGGAGCCTGAGGTAGATAAAATGTCCCATTATCCTCATTTTACTTCTACCCCTACTCTAGCTTGAGGTATTGAGTTCCTCATGGTTTAATCTTTGGTGTCATGTGTCTTAGACATTCCCATGATTTCTTTATTTATGCATGTTCATTAAAAAGCATATGTTGTGAGATAATGAGTTGACTTGATTGATTTCTACATGTTTATATGCATTAAGTATGAGTTGCATATAGACTTCACGAGATGATGTTTAGAACATGCTTTATCTTGGAGTTGATGTTTCCTCCTTATATGTGCATTATGTGATTGCATTCATGTTGGGCTGTTAGGTTTGAGTTCCTACCCTCCATATGATGTCTTGAATCTCATTCGAGGATGAATGATCCCAATGGGGAGATAGTGTAACATCTCGGATTCAAGAGGACAGTAATATTTTAGTTTTAAGAAATATGGTGCCAGTTCCTAAGATGCCATCCATGGCTCGTGGAATGACCCACAGACTGTAGGTCAGGTCTGTGGTTGTCGAGGAAAGTTTTCCCAAAAGTGTCAAGTTTCAGTACTTTTCAACGGTTCACCACAGTCCGCCTTCCAATGCATGAGCCGTAGGTAGGGTACGTACATGAGTCTCAGATTTAGTTGAATTCAAGATCAAATTGTTGGGTCCTAAGGTCGTGGTCTATGATCTGTCGTTTGACCCATGGACCGTAGGTGGGTGTCATAGATAGGGGTCCTGATTTTTAGTCTTTGACACGAAATGACGGCCGGACAGGATGGTCCATTGGTGAAACCATAGATAATAGGTAGTCACCGTCGTTGGTGCCGAGAGTTAAATTTTTAGGGGCTTTTGGGTCTTTTCCTAATTATTCTAGCTTAATACTATGTCATTTTACCCTTCACCAAAACCCCTACATAAGTATTTTTAACCTTAAAATTCCTCAATAGAAATCATTCTCTCAAATTTACAAAAGAAGAACAAGTCTTCCTCTCAAATATTCTCTCTGTAGAAGTTGAAGAAAGCTAGGGTTTTCAAGACAAGTCTCCAATCCCACCATTGAAGTCAAGCTTTTGGCATTGAGGTATGATAGTTTTCATCTATGGAGCTCTTTCCTCCATGGAGTTCCCAAATTCTCTAATTTATAAAGATAGAATTCCCCAATTAAGTAAGGGTTTTCTTCCATGTCATGGGTTCCTTCGATTATTGATTTATTTGATTGTTTTATAATCTATCAAGCATGAATTGATATGAGTACCTGATTTTATGATGAATTCCCATGAACCCATTTCTAAACCATTTTTTCTAGATATTGATGATTGAAAGTGGGTTTTGATCTATGAATGGTAAATTATGAAATTATGCATTTTCTTATGAAATAAACATATAAGTTTTAAGAATGCTTTGAGAGTAAAGTATCAATGATGTTGTTGTTGTGTTGTTGAAAGGATTTCTCATATACACATGAAAGCATGATTCTAAATGTTTTCTCAGATAATTAGGGTTCTTAGGGTTGAAAGGTCTTCTCACCTAAAATGAACTAATGTTAAGGAGCTATTCTAATGTTGAGGCAAGAGGCGATTACCCATGCTCTCTAACTAAAAGACAAGAGGCGATTACCCATGCTCTCTAACTAAAAGACAAGAGGCGATTACCCATGTCACATGATGTAAGGACAAGAGGCGATTACCCATGTTCCTTCAAGAGCTAAGATGAATATGATTATGAACTATTTCGTAAAAGTTAAACTTAGAAATGAGTGGACAAGTGGAGAATACCCATGTCCCATAAACTATGTGCCAACAGATTGTCTAGATAGACATTAGCTAGTGGATCCACATAAGCTAGAAGTTTATGGTCCTTACCTTGGCAAGTAGGAAACCCTTTTTCGGTGTGGGGCAGACACCAAATTTCATGTTATTAGCTCACATGGTCTTATATGTCGGTTAAGGCTACTTCCCATAAGAAAACTATGATGAACTAAGGTTACCTTAATGAAGTGTTTCATACATGTTTAAGAAGATGACTATGTGCATTGACATGTTTTATGATTCATGTTTTCTAAGTCTTTATCTCATGTTTTAGCTTGGTCATTACATCTCATGAAGGTATCACTTTAATAGAATGACTTTATATGTTTTATGCAAGGCTATCATACTTGGTACATATTTTATACTAACATATACTCTTGTTTACATTTCCCCAAATGTAGTGTCTGATAGTTAGGGTTCCCAATTTTGTGGCTAGAGTTCGTTGAGGAGATTTCGAACTTTGATGAGTCCTCATGCTTTGAGAACTGGACATTTATTGTTTTTGGTCTTTCCTTACTTTTAGTTTGGAAACATGTTTTACAGGCTTCGCCCAGATTCATTCTTATGTACTAGATGACTTTGAGACAATGTTTAGATTTCTGCTATGCTCTATGCAACTTTGACATATAGAAACTTTCTTTTAAATCTTTTTATTCTATTTCTTATATGATGAAAGCTAAGTGGTTTGTATGGGGCCTCTCAGGGTCTTGTATGCATGTTATGCCTGGGGGCTACTTGGGTCGTGACACATCTCCACTTGGCATATTTTGGATAGAAAGGTGTAACTGAGTCACTTAGATGATTTTATTAGGATTTTACTTGTCTTGGGTTTAAGAGAGCATGTTACTGAGTTTTTTTTAATGAAAATTTCAAGTTTGGAATTAAGTATGTCTTTTTGGAAAGTTTTCGTTCTATGGAGTTATTTACTTTAAGCTTTTTGATTTCATTTTTGAGACTTGAATGTTTTGGAGGAAAAACACTATTGTTACGAGAATTTGGATAAAACGGGGAAATTATTTCAAAAAACATATGGATATTCTAGGATGTTTAGGTGACACAAGAGGTTTTTACTTTATATTGTGAGCCCGAGGGGATATTAGGGTTGCACGTCATGCATACTGCATATGTTAATGATCTCTGGGAGCTCGTAGACTGAATTCTGAATTTTACTTCTACTACACTTGTTTATGAGATCCGACGGGTTCCGCAGTTTTCTCGAAAAGCCTACGGTGCGGTCGGTGATATGATTCTGGAACTTTTTACCTATTTCATGCATTGGCCTCATATACACTGCATCGCCTTGTATTGTATGTTAGTTTGTGATTGGCTTGAATTGTAAGGATAATTTATTATTATTATTATTATTATTATTATTATTATTATTATTATTATTATTATTATTATTATTATTATTATTATTATCTTCACTATTAAGTGGTGGTTGTATACTTTTAGTCAGTGAATTACTGAATCGTTATGTTAACACTATCATGACATCTTTATCTATATAGTATCTATCTAAGCTCGGTTGGCCTATGATGCCTACTAAGTGCTATGATTTTTGTACCCATGCTACATTTCTACATCTTTTTCAAATGCAGCTCCTAACACTAGCCACCCACGATGAGTTCGGATGTCCCTCTTGGCATCTGTAGATTTACTGGTTTCCTTCTTTTTACACTGTCCATGTAGTTTGCACTTTTTATTAGACAGGTCTGATGTATATTGCCTTTCCATACTTTTTAACACTCTTGTGCTGGTGACTCCAGGTCTGGGGTTGAATTTCTATGCATTGTTTTTTGTTTCTCGATCACTTTCTAACCTTTTTTGTATATCTTATATCGTCCTACACACATCTATGCTATGGGTCCCTCTTTCACATTTTGTTGTATTTATTGCATGTAGTGAAATTTCGACTTGTCTAGCGGAGGATTTATGGTAGGCGACATCATGATCCAATTTTGGATCGTGACATTTTGTTGAAAACCTAATGCATGAAAGGGTGAGGATTTCCGCCAAACTAATTTGATGAAAATCATTATAAGTAATTCTTTGCATCTTCCACTTACTATTCAATTGACAACTTCCTATTTTATTTTATTTTTAAAAATCTATTAAACCTTGAATCTACTGAATCATTTATATTCTAACATTATCAACGATAATCTTCTATATTTTCACTCTATACAATACTGAACAGTACTATTTTTACACCTAGTAGCATTTGTCCAAAAAACATTTGTAAGATAGTTAATTAAATAAATATTAACAAGTAAAAAAAACTAAAAGAAATTAAAATCATTGTTGTAGGAAAAAAGAAGTAGCTTATTGAAACTTAAAAATTATATTTTTTTTTGTGGGGCGGAATAGAAATAAAGCGGGATGAAAATAAAAGAACACGTTATGCAAGGTGGGGCGAAGCAGGATAAGGCAGGACAATTGAATTTTTATAGGTTAAGCCTCAACTCATCCCAACCCTGCCCCATGATCATTTCTAGTTCAAACTCACCTTATTGTTACTATAACCATGTCAATAAGGTTGTAAAAAGTCTGAATCAGCATAAGCAAAATGAGTCCATATTTTGGTAACCTGCCCATATTTTAATGGGTTGGGTTAGTGATTTTTATATGGCTAAAATATGGGTAGATACACATATTCAACCCATGAAAATATAGATAAAATATGGGTAAACAATGAGTAAACTATGGATTAGCCAAATGGGTTAAACTTCCAATTTTTATTCACTCAAAATTCATGATATCACTAAAAATATTGTAACTTCTTGTCCTTTTTATGTTCTTCTATAAAACTAACGAGTGTAATTACATAATTAAATTAATATTTAAAATAAAAGACAATTATAAAAATGAGAAGTTAATATTTAATAAATATATGCCTTTGCAATTACTGGAGCATTAAATTAGGTATTTAAAATACATAATATTTCTTGAAACCTATATTAATAAAGGAAAATTTATAGCCTTCAGATACGTCTGGATACATGTATCTCGAGATCCATGGAGTCAAGGTTATATGTTATTTGTTCTAGATACACTGTATCCAAGTGAATTCACATGTATCTGGGATACATAGATAAATCTCTCTTACCTCCCTCTCATCTCGCTCGCCACTTCCCTATATATCTGGTACTCCAGATACATGTGAATCACACGAGATACATATAGATTCGTGTATCTAGTGTGTAGATCCATGACTAGCTCGCCTCTCTCCCTATTTTACTATATCTGATAGTAAAATACATGTATCTAGGTGTATCTTTCTCAATATATGGTAGAAAACTCTTAATTAGTGGTAAGATATATGATTTCGAATGTTCATGACTCATTTAATGTGTATCTAAAATTATCTAAGGAAGAAAATAGAATGAAATGTAAAAAAATCTGAAAAAATTGTTGAATTGGTTGAATGAAAGATTTCATTAGGACCGCTATCTTCTAGGCTCTAGATATTCAGAGTAGATGAAAAAGTGACTTGAATTTTCGGTTTATAAGTTGTTAGAGATATAGAAATTTATTGAGGTAAAAAAAATGGTGTTTATTATAGTTAGGGTTGTAGAAATGGTTGGGGAAGAAAGGAAGAGGAAGGAGGAGAACTTTTTTAATTTTTTTTTATTAAATGGTGAAATACACGTGTCAAGTGCGTGTATGTCACCACAAGACACATGCCTGATAATGAAATTTTAGAGAACAAATAATTCCACTTTAAAATAGTTCAGGGGGGTAATAGGACCCTCGTAGTGTGTAGTTGGAAATTCGGTAATAGGTTGGGGGTCATTTGGCCATTTTCTCTCTCTCTATATGTATATACTAAAGTATGGATAACCTAACTTGTTTTCAACGAGACAATTAAAATTACTAAACAATTTTAAAACTATTTTCATGAAAAGGATAACATGAACAACCTTTCTATATATATTATATATGTACATATTCATAAATTTACATCACAGATATGAAAAGATGCCTATGAGAGGACATTTTCTTTGTTCATCTATAACTATTTCTTTTGCTTTCAAGTACAGTGAAAGATTAAAAACTACTTCCCCTTCTAAACCACATTATTGTGGTCCTTTTTTCTTTTATAAAAAACGAACTTTTTAAAATGGAAAAAGACTATAGAGCAATATTCATCCAATTCTTGACACTAAAACTTTTTCAACAAAACATGGCTAACATAGGCCATATCAAAAACAAACTTGAAATATATAAACCCCACATGTTACATATGAATTTTCAGAACAAATTGACATTACGATTGTTTTATCACGTGAGTTTCAACTGAAAAGAGAAAAATTTATTTCTTTTCAATATACTAGTGAGTTGACTTACCTATTGATTGGGAACATAGGTGTCATCACGACATGTGCATTTTAGGTCGTGAAAGTAACCATTTTTAGGGTAATTTACATAAATAATATATTATTTAATATAAGTTTATTTACGAATTATAACATATCTATTTTACTCTTACACTGATTAGCTTTACTTTTCTTACCACAAAAAGCATCAACAAACCGAGCCACTATCACTAGTTCTTTTATTTATTTATTTTTAATTTTGGAAGTTACTAAATTTATTTACTTGTTACCATGCACTTCTATGTTTGATGAAAAAGCAATAGAAAAGTGCATACGTTTACACATTAAGCATCGAGCAGTTTCACTAGTATAATACCTATATTTTTCATCTTTCTTTACTCTAACAGATTATTATAAGTATTATGTGTGAATTTCAAATATTTTTGTATAATTTTAAATTAATTTTACATTGTTAAAATGTATTATATTTGATGAAATAACAACAATCGAATTTATAACAATGTATAATATTAAATTTAAATTGTATTACAACTATAGTTTAATTTATATAGTAATAACCCATAAATTAATTTGAATTTTTTATACAATTCGAATTGTATTATAACTATCGTTTATATTTATACAATTTTAATACAGCTTTAATATAGATTTTTCATAGCTTCACCTTATCACGACCCAAAAATGGACTTGATGACACTTCTCTATTCCCACCAAGACAAGTTAGCCTCAACCTGAAAGAAAATGAAAGAAAAATTGCAGAAATAAAAAGCAAAAATAAGACAAAGGCAGAAAACTTATTCATTCTAAACAATACCCCAAAACCTGGTTGTCACGCGTTCAAGCCACTAATGAAAATACAAAATTCGAAAGATAAATACAAGTCTCAGACTTTGTTTCACAAATAGAACAAAGCTTAAAGAAAAAGGAAAAGAGAGCCGCCAGGATGACAAGCAACTACCTCTCTGAATCTTTCACGGGCCTCGACTGTTAGGAGAACAAGAAAAAGATCATGCGAGTCCGGGCTTAGAACCTACATAAGTCTAGAAGCAAAGTGTGAGTACCAACAACATGGTACCCAACAAGCAACCTACTAAATAAGACAACTAGCTAGAAAACGAATATCCCCTGACTCTCCAACCGAACCACCTCAAACTACAACCTGCACAGAAATCAGTCAGACCTAGCAATTCTACAATACATGGCTCACAAGGCCCAATAATCAGAATCTAATAGCCACAACTCAACAATTAAAGGGATCAAATAACTCAACCTCAAATTTAAGACATTAATCTCAAGTATCAAGCAAGTCATGCATAAACATCAAAGACATCAAGTCACATAGTCAATCTCTCGTCGGAGCTATTTCCTATAGGCACAATGTCACTAGCCGAAACCATTTCTCATTTGCTTTGTAAACACTTTCCAGAAATGACCTTGGCATCACAACACTCACTGGCAAAGACCTCGGCATCACAACACCTAGCCGGCAAGGACCTCAGCATCACAAAACTCACTGGCAAAGACCTCAGCATCATAAATCATCATATGTATTATCATGGTGTTAAAAATGAATGCACACAAGCAATATCACACCACATGGAAGAGACAAAAAATCATACAATTCAAGTCCACAATCATGTTTTCAAGCATTATATCTATCAATCAACAAGGGTCACAATAAGGCAATTCACATAATCATGTTCATCACATAGTCTTTTTCAGTTCTACCCCTTTTATTATATATAACAAGTAGACAATTAAGCCCTTCACCTCATCCCCATTACTCCCAACACACAAGCAATGAACGAAGCATACGAATTCAACTAGAATACAAGGTTTTGGAAGCCACTTGCCAATCAAAGAACAATCACTCCAAAAGTTGAGTCTTCCCCTTCAGAATCACTTCCAAAGTAAAACAATCTAAAATAATAAAGGATTCAAAATCACCCATTAGAGACAACAATTCCCACATCAATATTATAGATAAATGGGTCAAACAACTCAAAACCCAACATCAAAATGGAGGTTTGAATCCGGAAAACAGTACTTGAAAACATTAGTCAAGGCTTTAGGAACTCATTAGGGAATATCATTTCGAAAATGGGCTTAAAATCAGTTCATAAACTCACTTTTACTTCAAAACATAAGTTCATGAAGAACCCCCAATTTATCAATCTAGAATATTGGTTTAAACTCATAAATTCAATAATAATAATGGGTAATTAAAGATTTAGAGTTAAGACATGTTACCCAACAATTTTATCTCAAAAAGCCCACTTGAAATCACCTATAACAAGTCCTCAAAGCTCCAACAATGAAAATACGGATGAAACCCCAAAATTTGGGTTTAACACTTCGAGGGGTCCTCCGCGAACGCGGCCTTTAAATGAGTTGGACCTCCGCAAACGCGACAGGTCTCTCGTGAACGCGGAGGTCAACATTTTGACCTATAGAGAATGCAGTTGAGACTCTACGAATGCGGGGTTCTCATCCCTGCCCCTCTGTCAATGCACCACAAGCTCTGTGAATGCGGAGAGTTGCACTAGAACACAATGAAATCAACCAACTCAAAAATCATCGAAAGGATCCTCACGATTCATTTAGAACCCTGTGAAGACAAACCACATATGCAAATTAATTATACTAAATGTTCTAGACTCAATAGAGCCATCAAAACACAAATTTGAGGCCTCTTTGACCAGACATCCACGAAAACCATAAGAAACAAACTCAATCACTAAAAAGGCTAAAACACACCCGGGACCTCTCAAATCAACCAAGACCTCACCTAGGACTAAAATTATCCCCCGAGTCCAACAAAATTCTAAGAATTTTGATCCGAGTATTTGAACCCGAATGTTGACCAAAGTCAATCCAAAGGCTAAATTTCCACAATTTCACAACTTAGGACCTCAAATCTTCAAAAAGACTCAGAATCTGAAAACGACAACTCTCACAAGTTAGCTTTCACATTTCAGGACTGATGAAATTAATGAAATTCCATTCCAACATTTGAAACTCCAAAAGACCCCAAAAAATACTTTCTTAACAGCTTACCCTTTAACACTCGCAAACTTAACAAAATATGAGCTTTTAACCAAAATTTCAAAACCAACTCTTCAAACTCAATCAAAAAACACTCAGGGTCGATATCAAGAGGGGCAAAATAGTAAATTCATGAAACTTTCCAAAAATGACCGACTGGGCTTTACATTATCTACCACTAAACACTATGTTAGTCCTCGAACATCAAGAAAAATAATGTACTTGAGGCATCAAAAATTTGAGGTTATCTGGCATGCATAACTGACTCTATCTCATAAGTCACCTCACCAACTAAACGATGCTTCCACTACACCTTCACTGAAGTGATCTCTTTGATCCTAAGCTTCCGGACCTGCCTTTCAAAAATGGCTATGGCTCCTCCTCAAAAGATAATTTTAGACTCAACTCAACTGGATCAAGGGAAAGTACATGGGACTCATTTGGCACATACTTCCAAAGCATGGAAACATAAAACACGGGATGCACAATTGACAAGCTAGGTGGTCAGGCCAACTTATAGGCCACCTCTCCCACACGATTGAAAATCTTAAAGGGTCTTATGAATCTAAGGCTAAGCTTGCCCTTCTTTACAAAACTCATCACACCCTTCATGGGTGACACTCGAAGCCAAACATGGTTACCCTCTATGAATACTAAGGCTCAAACTCTCTAATCCGCATAACTCTTCTATCGACTCTGGGCTATCAACAGTCTACCCGGATTATACAAACCTACTCCATATCATGTTTAAGAAAGTTTGTATCCACTTAGTCCATCTCAATTGAACCAAACCATCCGATCTGAGATCTACACAATCTTCTATACAATGCCTCAAAAAAGGCCATCTGAATACTAGAATGATAATTGTTGTTATAGGAAAACTCTGCTAAGGTCAAATGTCGATCCTATCTAGAACTAAAATCAATCATACAAGCTCGGAGCATGTGCTCCAACACCTGAATCATCCGCTCAACTGACCATCAGTGTGAGGATGAAAACTTGTACTTCATATCTAACTGAGTGCTGAAACCATGTTATAAAGCCTTAGAGAAATGGGAAGTGAACAAGGAGCCTTGATCGAAGACAATAAAATTTGGGTATCCATGTAGTCACACAATAGCTCGGCTAACTTCTATGACATATACTTCACTCGAACTAGGATGAAATGGGCGGACTTGGTCAACCTATCAACAACAATCCAAATGGAGTCATAACCACTCACAGTGGTAGGTAGTGCCACAACAAAGTCCATAATGATTCGTTCCCACTTACAAGTAGGAATAGGCATCCTCTAAGATATACCTCTAGGTCATTGGTGCTCACGCTTGACCTGTTGGCAAGTCAAACACCTCAAAACAAAATCTGCAATATCTCTCTTCATACCACACCACCAATAGTGCTGGCTCAGGTCATGATACATCTTTGTCATACTTGGATGGATGGAATTTTGAGTATAATGGGCCACCTCAAGAATCAGTCTAACCAACTCGCCTACCTTGCGCATACAAATCCTGCCTCTGATTCGCAAGACAACATCAAAATCAAGGACAGACTCCTTGGCTTCCCCTCTCATCACCTTGTCTCGAATGAGCCATAGTTTCTCATCATCAAACTGGTGATCATGAATCTACTCAACTAAGGAAGAACAACTCTCAATGAAAGAAATCAAACCACCCATCTCCTTAGAAATTCGTAACCAGGTGAGATTGTTGGCTAACCTCTGCACATCTCTAGCCAATGGTCTCTCCTCCACACTAATAGTGGCAAGACTTCCCATGCTAGAAGTCTTCCTACTCAAAGCATCGGCCACCACATTGGCCTTTCTTGGATAGTACAAATAATAATGTCATAGTCCTTCAGTAGCTCCAGGGCCATCTACGCTCCCTCAAGTTCAAATCTCTCTAACTGAAGACATACTGAAGACTCCGATGATCTATGAAAATATCACAATGAACTCTATACGGATAATGTTTCCATAGCTTATGCATACATACAATGACTGCCGACTCTAAATCATGGGTAGGGTAGTTCCTCTTATGGATCTTTAACTGCCTAGAAGCATAGGCAATCATCTTACCCTTCTGCATCAGAACACCACCTAACCCGACTCCAGAAGCATCACAATAAACAGTGAAATCCAAACCCTTCTTGGGTTAAGTCAAAATAAGAGAGAGTCGAAGTCAACAAGGTCTTGAGCTTTTGAAATCTCTCCTCATACTCATCAGACCACTGGAAACTCACACTCTGATGATTCAATCTAGTCAAACAAGATGCAATAGTAGAGAAGCTCCAAAAAAATCATCGGTAATAGCCCGCAAGTCCCACAAAACTCTGGATCTCAATAACCGATGTAGGTCTGGTCCAACCCCTCACTACCTCAATCTTGGCTGGATCCACCCTAATACACTCCTTGGAAACCACGTGTCCCAAAAATGCAACAGAATCAAGTTAAAACTTGCACTTTGAGAACTTGGCATAAATCTTCTCTTCTCTCAGTCTCTGGAGTACAATCCTCAAATATCGGTCGTGGTCCTCTTCTATCTTAGAGTACACCAAGATGTTATCAATGAACACTATCATAAAGGAATCCATAAAAGGTCGGAACACCTTGTTCATCAACTCTATGAATCACTACTAAAAAATTGCCAAAAAACGATGGCCAAAAGCGATGGACTACATAACTTTTTTGGTCAAAATCGATGAAAAAGTGACATAGTCATGTTCGTCTCTTTTTGGCTCGACGCTTTTCAAAAAGCGACGGACTACGTTGCTTTTTGATTATTTTTTTCTATAATTTTTTTTCAATAAGCGACGGAGTCCGTCGCTTTTTAATATTTTCATTTATTTTTTATTTCCAAAGAGCGACGCAGTCCGTCGCTTTTCTGGAAATTTATATTTTGAAAATTCCAGAAAAGCGACAGACTAAAGGACACTATCCGTCGCTTTTCTAGAAATTAATTTTTTAAAATGCCCAGAAAAGCGACGGACTAAAGGACCCTGTCTGTCACTTCTCTGAGTTTATTTGAAAAAAATAATGCAAAAAAGCGATGGACAAAATCACCCTATCCGTCGTTTTTTCTGCAATTTTTTGATAGTTTCTATTGCCCACCTGAAAATATAAATCAATTCAATTCAATTGAATTCATATTCAACCCGCCCAATAAAATAATATAATGTAAACACATAAAATATACATCATCAAACTTAAATCAATTTTCAAAACTAAACAAATCACAATACAAAAACTTATAAAGTATTTCAAAATGTATTTCAAAAGAGACCTAAACTAGGGAGTGACATCTGCAAAATCCTCCTCCTCCTCACTCTCATCGTCAGTGTCCTCGGCAGGAGAAGATGTAGTACGTCGACGAGCGAGGTTCAACACTTGTTCTTTGATTTCCTGAACGATCGCACTCATGCTTTGTTTTTAAGCTACACTTCTATGCTCTGACTCTGCCAGGGCCGATGTAAGTTTTTCTATTTGAGCGGACATAGCAGCAATCTAAAAACCATCAAGTGCCTCGGCTTGACATGGCAATCCAATACCTTCTAAGCCTGACTAGAGTCGTCTTACATCATTTTGAGAGCCTAGACCATAGATTCTACCCTTGTGTATCCCCCTACAACTTTCTCTATCCAAATTTTGGTGGACAGTTCAGGTGTCATTTGAACCGAACTATCTAGATTCTCACTGACATACTGATGAAACTCATTCTGCATATTAAATATAAAAATTGACATCAATATATATATACATATTATAAATTTATTCACTATTAATATATATTATTCATATTAAATAACTTACAAAAGTTCATTCGGCCCTTTCCTCGACCCACACATCCGGATCCGACTCATGTTCTTTCTTCTTCACATGAGTCTTCTTGAAAACCTCTGGTTCAATGGGTGTGCACTCCAATTCTTTTTCCTATAAATAAAAAATTGAAATATATAACGATATATATGAATCAACTAATTATTTATTTAAAAGTTTGAATTAGAACTTACCATCTCCCTTGTAATTGTTCCAACGGTCTTTGCACCTCTGGTGTGCAACGAGCCACCCTCAAGATAGCCTCTAGCCTTTTTGGCTTGTTTGAACATTGCCTTAAACTTATCTGTGTTCCAATACACACGCAAATCATCAAATACATGAGACAACATCCAACCCAGACATTGATTAGTATCCCAAACTTTCTTTAGCCAGCTAGACAGTCTCGCGGATGCCCTCTTCTCAAATGTGGTCGCAATGACCAAATTGTACCTTGACTCCCAAGTACACATATTCAAATTCTAATTAAGTTCAATTAGTTCAAGATCTACAAATTAAAGTTAAAGCTTAATTAATTAATGAATACTAATTAATTAAGTTCAAATAAAGTTCAAGTTCTAGTTAAGTTCAAAATTAGGTTTATATTAATTCCTAATTAAGTTTTCAAGTTATTATAAAATAATTAGGTTTAATAAAGTTCTAATTAATTTTTATTAAGTTCAAATTAATTAAGGCCAATAAGATTTTCAAGTACTACAAAATTCTAATTAAGTTCAAATAAAATCCACGTTCTAATAAGAATAAAAATTAAGTTCTAATAAATTAAAGTCAACAACATTTCAAGTTCATATTCCTAATTAAGTTCAATTTATAGTAAATTCATGTTATAATTAATTATAAGTTCTAATTAAGTTGTAATTCAAATCCCTAAAATTCCAAATTCAAACTAGCTAGATAGTGTCCCAAATTTTCAGTATTAGTCCTAAAATATCAAATATAATTCAAACTAGTCCTAAATTCCAAATTCAAACTAGTCTAAAAATCACAAATTCAAAGTACTCCTAGAATTCAAAAGTCAAACTAGTGCTAAAATCCCAAATTCAAACTATTAGTAGTCCTAAAATCTCAAATATAATTCAAACTAGTCCTAAATTTCAAATTCAAACTAGTCTTAAAATCACAATTTCAAACTAGTCCTAAAATCCTAAAATCTAACTAGTGCTAAAATCCTAAATTCAAGCTAGCTAGCTATTCCTAATCACAAATTCAAACCATTAGTCCTAAAATCTCAATAATAATTCAAACTCTAGCTGGTCCTAAAATCCGAAAATCAAACAAACTCAAATAATACCCAAATTCAAACAACTCCTTAAATTATACCCTAATTCAAACTAATCTTACAATCCCAAAATAAAACTAATTAACTCAAGAAATACCCAAATTCAAACAAATCCTAAGATACCCTAATTCAAACTAACCCTAACATTAAAAATTTTCAATTCACTCACTAACTAATAATCGCTAATTCAAATTAACAATTAATAAACACAAATTCAATAAACTAATTACAATTAAATACCTAACAAAATCAAAATATAGTTCAATTTGAAAACAAAATGATGCATTATTAAACCCCAACTTTAAAGGAGAAGGAGAGATTGAAGAGAGAGGAGAGGTAGGCGGCGGCGGCGTCTGGTCCGGCAGCAATAGAGAAGCAGGCGACGGTGGCTGCTGGCTCACGGCGGGTCCGACGGCAGCAACGGAACAGTGGTGGTGGTGAGGAGTGGAGAGTAGGAGGAGAATTTCACAAATGGAGAAATGGAGAAATGGGGGAAAATCGCGGATCTGTTTTAGATATTGAATAAAATGCGACGGACAGCGTCTCTATGTCCGTCGCTTTTTTTAAAATAGTTGACCAACATTTTGAACAAAAACCGACGGACTAAGAGACACTGTCCATCACTTTTTTTAAATAGTTGACCATGTATTTTGACCAAGAAGCGACGAACATAAAGATGTTGTCTGTCGCTATAGTAAAAAAATTAATATCTTAAAATTAATTAAAAGCGACGAACAACGTGGTTAATATTTTAATTTATATAAAATTATTTTTAATAAAAGCGACAGTCAGCGTCGCTATTTATATTAAATCAATAATTATTAATTATATATATATAATGCAAAAATCCGCTAAAAAAAGCGACGGACTAAGAGATGATGTCCGTCGCTTTTTGTCAAATAATTTAAAAAATAATTATTTTTATTAAAAAGTGACGAACAATGGGGAAAAAATCGTTGTTTTTTTGAGCGATGTCGTCCGTCGCTTTTTAGGCCATCGTTTTTTGGCAATTTTTTAGTAGTGAATGTTGCAGGTGTGTTAATCAAACAGAAAGACATTAAAAGAAACTCATATTGCCCATAACGAGTCCTAAAAGTTGTCTTAGGGATATCCGTTGCCCTAATCTTCAGCTGAACATAATTGGATCTCAAATCAATCTTAGAAAATATAGATGAAACTGATCAAACAAATAAGAAATACAAGGAATAGGATACTTGTTCTTCACTGTTACTTTGTTCAACTGTCGATAATCAATACACATCCTCATAGCTCAATCCTTCTTTCTCACAATAACATATGAGCACCCTATAGAGAAATACTAGGGCGAATAAATCCTTTACACAACAAATCCTGTAACTGATCCTTCAATTCCTTCAACTCAATTGAAGCCATATGATATAGAGGAATAAATATGGGCTCGGTGCCTGACTCTAAGTCAATAGCAAAATAAATATCCTTATTCGTAGGAACACCTATAAGATCACTAGGAAACACATCTACAAACTCTCGAACCATGAGCACAGACGCCATGGGAGGTAGCTCAACACTATTATCCTGAATGAACGCCAAGTAAGACAAACACCCTATAGCAACCAATCGCTGAGCTCTAATGAAGGAGATGACCTTTCTAGGGTAAGAATTACTAGAATCTGTCCACTCAACTCTAGGGACACCTGACATCACTAAGGTCACAATTTTAGCATAACAATCAAGAATAGCATGATACGGAGCAAGTCAATCCATACCCAAGATAATATCAAAGTCTACCATTCCCAAAATAATCAGGTCTACCCAAGTATCATAGCCAACCAAAGAAATAAAACAAGATGGATATACTCAATCCACCATTAAGGATTCACCCACTCGTGTAAAAACATGAATAGACACAGGCATGGAAGCAAATTATCATATCAAACCCAACAAAAAAATAGGTAGACATATATGAGAGAGTAGAGCTCGGATCAAACAATATAGACGCATGTCAATGGCAAACTGGGATGATACATGTGATCACAACATCAGAAGGCTCAGGATTCCCTAGAAAAGCATAACACTGGCCATCTTTGCCACCTTTGGCTTGAGTAGAACCTCTACCTCCACCTTGCGGAGCTGGAGTATGCCTACCAAAAGTACTACCACCTCTACCAGTTTGACCTTTGCCTCGACCCCTAACCGGAGACACTGGATCCCTAGCTAGAACTGTAATGACCCTAAACGAATAAGTGAAACTAGACCCTAACATGTGTGTGTTAGAGTTTGGTGTGAGGTTGGATGGTGCTTTATGTTGTCCCGAGCCATGATTAAGGGGTTTAGAGGTTAAACGTCAAGGTACGATTCCCTATGGACCACCCTAGGGGTCCTTGAGGAGGACCCTAAGCTTAACCCCCAAGGCTGCCCCAAATGATAAACTTGTCAAAAAATAGGGTGACCTACGAAAGGGGTCCACACCCCGTGGATGGCCTCTATAGGTCATGGCCCCTAAATTCACCTGTTTGACCCAGAAAACAAACCAATAGTACAGACCGTGAATGGGCTCATGGTCCATGAGTCTAGGTCTCGTGAATGACACATGTGTGCTGTCAAGTTAAGTGTTTAGAAGTTATTTTAGGTTTATTTAGGTATTTTAGGAGTATTAAAACATTAAAATTACTATTTTAGATTTCATTGTTCAATTTCCCAAATCGAAACCCCTCTCTCTCAAAATATCCTCTCTTTAGAACTCCATTGAAGACCAAGAGAAGAAGAAGACTTAGGGCTTGAAGAGGAGGGCTAATTGAGTAGATTTTTCATGTAATTCATCTATTAAGGTATGGTGATCCTTCATCTAGGGTTAGCTTTAACCCTAGAGTCAATTTCAAAGAAGTTTTCAAAGTTTTCAAGTTTCTTAAAAACCCTAGATTTTTTTTCAATCTCATGGGTTCTCTCATCAAATGTTTTCAAATGATAAATTATGATATTATTGATGTTTAATTTATGATTTAAGATGAAATTATTCTATGAACCCATGATTTCTCTCAATTCCTAAATTGTGCTTTATGAAGTGGGTTTGTTGATTATGAATGAATGTTGATGGATTAGGCCAAAATTGCTTTGGGTTATTGAATTGTATCATCATCTATGCCTAATTATGGTGAATTTTTAGTGAATTGAGGATTTGTGATCATATCCTTGAAAGGGCAAGTTTGTCCTAATTACTTGTTGAAGTAGAATTGTGGTTGAATTGTTGATCCACTTGAAAGGTGGAGGTGCTTACTTACAATATATATTGTGATCACGACCTTGAAAGCATAGTTTGAGTAATTGAAGTATTATCATGATTCTGTATATGTGAATGTGATGTGAAGGATTTGCATGTGATTTCAATGATAGAATGATGATCATGTATAGAATGTAAGTGGGTTGTTATTGATAGTATATTCTCAATTGACACTCATGAATGATAATGAAAGTAATGTGAATGTTGAATCATGAATTGGTAGGCTAAGGCATCCTTTTCTTATATTGATGAATGTGATCATGAATGAAGTATCTTGAGTATGTAGGATTAAACATCCTCTCTTGTAGAGTAAATGTGTCTCGACTTGCTGTATATAAATCGATAGTCCTATGGCATTCCTTTCATAATGACTAATGAATGTGTCTTGACTTGAGGAATTTGAATTTATAGGCCAATGGCATTCTTTTCATAAATGAATGATGAAGTATTATAGGCAATGACATGAACCGGTAGACTTAGTGTTGGTAGCCCTTCATGATGAGTCTTGGAACTAATGTGATGAACCTTCAATCAGTATACCTAGTGTAGGTAGCCCTTTCATGTGTTAAATGATGACCTTGTATCGGTAGACTTAACATTTATGGCACCCTTCTTGGAAAGTCAATGAGTTATCCTTAATGTACCTTGAATCGGTAAACCTAGTGATGGTGGCCTTTTCTTTTGCAATGTACTTTGGGTCGGTAGACCTAGTGTTGGTAGCCCTCTCAATTACAATGATGTTAATGAGAATGAACTACTCTATGGGAATGGAGGCTAAGCATCGAGTGGATATGGTAAGATGGAAACTCTCCCAATGTTAGGCTAGGGTTCCAAAGAACATCTTCCTATCCCATAACTGTGTGCCCACATAGGATATATATTAGCCAGTGGTGTCTACCTAAGCTAAGATATTACCTAGTTCTACCTTAGGCAAGTAGAACACCTTTCTTCGGTGTGGGGTTATATGACACCGAATTCCATGACCTAGCTCTCATGGTCTATGTCAGTTAAACACCTATTCCCATCATGTGAGATGTGCATTTTAGTTTCTTGAGGAGTTCTATGAAGTGTGGGTAGTAGTATGGGATGTTATTCATACATAGCACGAGTAGGCTTCAAGAGGGCTATAGTGAGTTCTCTAAGTCTTAATGACTAAATGTATGAAAGTCCTCTAAATGCTTGAATGTGTCCTAAATGAACCTAATGAAGAATGTTGGCTTAAATGCTTAAATGTAAATATACATGCTGTACTTGGATTGTATTATGAGTTACTTCCTTGTCATGACTTTTGAGTGTGAAACTGCCTTGTCTCGGGTGACTTCAAAGGAGTACTTAGTGTGAGTAGTAATATGGGATGCTATTTGCACGTTGCACAAGTATGAATTAGAGTTGTCTTAGATTTGATCTTAATGTGATGATGTGACTCATTTAATGTTTATGTCTCTTATATGCTTTATTGTGTAAAGGTGGAAAGGATGAATGGTAAGTTCACTTTTGGTGACCTTAAGGTGGTACCTTAGTGTGGGTGGTGGTATGGGACGCTATCCATACATTGCACAAGGTATAGCTTGAGGGTTACTTGAGGTGGAGACTCAAGGAAAAGGTAAAGGTTTTTATGTGATTATGTTCTAATGTGAAAATGTGACTTGTATGTTGGTTGTGACTTATATTATGCCTCTTTTATAAATGTTCATGAAGTTTTACTAAAATGGCATCTTGCATGGTTTCTAACCAAAATGTCCCTTTGTAAGCATGTTTTTGCATGGTCATCATACTTAGTATTTTTTTGTGTGCTAACCCATATTTCTCTTATTTTTACTACAAGTGTAGGTTCCGACAATTGATTGCATTCTCTAGTGAAGCTTTGGATTAGACTTCTTCCAAGGCATCTTTTGGTATGTCCTCATAGATCGAGGACAAGGACTTTTAATGTTTCTAGTTCTTCTATGTTTTGCGACTCTTGTTAAGACTTCAATTATAAAAGGCTGTGACCCTATCTTGTTTAAAGTTTTGTCTAAGATGGCCATGTGAGAGTTTAGTATTTCGCTGCTTTAAATGAATGTCTTTATATTGTATGGTTTTTGAATAAAAAATTTTAATTTCGTACTATTTCTATTACCTATGCAATGAATGAATGCTATGAGGCTTATATAAGACTTTCGGGGTCGAGTACGCCGTGTTACAACTAGGGGGTGCTCTAGGGTCATGACAAATTCTATTACCTATGCGATGAATAAATGATATGAGGCTTGTATAAGACCCCTTTGGAGTCGAGTACGCCGTGTTACAACTAGGGGGTACTCTCGGGTCGTGACAAATATTGTATCAGAGCACAAGGTTTTGGGAATGGTTTTTAGGTTGATGTCTCACAAGCCACGTCTAGTAGAGTTTGGTTTATCGGTGTGAGTCGTGACACATCTATGAGCGAGAGGCTATAGGACGTTAGAAAGTTACACTTCTTTCATATTCTTGAAGTCGTGCCTTAGAGTTTAGCTCTATAAGTGTCCTTTTCTTAATCCTTCTCTTGTGTTTATAGGATATGAATACGAGAAGGACTACCGCAAGGAGAGTGGAAGAGGAGATTGTGAATGAGGGAGTTCCTCCCCAAGGTGACCAAGGTCTTCAAGGTGACCAAGAGCCTCAAGAGAATGTAGCTCTGGTGGGTCTCCCGGACATGACCAATGAAGAAATTAGGACGGCTTTTCTAACTCTAGCCCGAGCCATGACAGCTTAAGTGAATAGAGATGTGGGGACTAGGGTGAATGCTAATGAGGGTGCCATGACCTCAAGATTGAGAGACTTTGTGAGGATGAATCCTCCTATTTTTCTTGGCTCTAGAGTGGGAGAGGATCCCCAAGAATTCTTGGAAGAAGTTTATAAAATAGTCAATCCTCTAGGGAGAAAGTAGAGTTGGCTTCCTACCAATTGAAAGAGGTTGCCCAAGTATGGTTCACTCAATGGAAAGCCAATAGGCTGGTTGAAGTGGGTCCTATAGAATGGAAGGAGTTCAAGGAAGCATTTCTAGGAAGGTACTTTCCCCGTGAGAAGAGGGAGTGTAAGGTTAAGGAGTTTATAAACCTTAGGCAAGGTAGCATGAATGTGGAGGAGTATTTCTTTGAAGTTTACCCTATTGTCTAAGTATTCTCCATCCTTGGTGTCTAACCCTAGAGATGAGCTGAGTAGGTTTGTGACTGGTGTATCCGACCTAGTCAAGGAAGAGTGCCATAAGGCAATGCTCTATGATGATATGAATATTTCTAGGCTCATGGTGTATGCTCTATCTATTGAGGAGTCCAAACTTAAGAGGATGAGTAGGGATTTGAAGAGGGGTAGATTCGATGAGCAAGGTCAACCTAGGTTCAAGAAGAGAGCTCCAAACCAAGATTATTTAAGTGATCGTAAGGTTAACCAAGAGAGAGGTAGTGGACCTCCATTTGCTAAACCTACTTGTCACAAATTGTGGAAAGAAGCATCATAGGAAGTGCTTAGCCGGTACTAGTGGATGTTATGGATGTGGAAAGCTTGATCACCAAGTGAAAGATTGTCCTACTCTTACGGCTAGAGGAATGGAGGCCAAACAAGCTTCTCTTAGTGGCCTGAATTTTGATGCTCCAAAGAAGAACGGTTTCTATGTGCTTTAAGTTAACAAGGACAAAGGAGTTTCTCTGGATGAAGGTACCGGTAAGTTATAGTTCCTTTTTGTGGTGATGAGATCCTTATGTTGCTGTCATGTTAGCCTTAGTAGGGTTTTCTCCTAAGTAGGGGATGGTTTGTTGAGTAGTAAGGTTGTTGAGAGTGTTGACATCCTTATCTCTTTCCTTCTATTCCTATTCAAGCTTCAGACCAAGAGTTCCTTGTAGCTTGTTTCATGTTTTGGAGTCATATGTGACATTGTGTTTCCATGGTCTCCTTATGTTATGCATATTCTAGTTGGATTTTTGTTAGTTGAGAAAATGAGTTTTCATGATTTATTGTTCCTCATGTTGATTTGCATTTAGTATGAGTTGTCTATATGCTTCATGAGGTTAAATGTTGAACATGCCTAAATGTTTTTTTTTTTTTATGAAGAAGTTGCATAATGTGCTTTTATGAGAAAATTTCTTAAATGTGATTAATGATGTTGTGATGAGCATGATTTGAGTTGAAGGAAGTTCCTCCAATGAAATGGGAAATGTGAAATTTTGATGCATAGTGAGTTTGTAGATAAAGTTCCTACCTTCTTGTTGTGTTTCGAGCTTATTGATGTTGAGTGGATGTTTCCTCCTATGTTTATGCATTTATATTGATGTTGCATGCATGATTGTGGGCTACTAGTCTTGAGTCGTTACCCCTTAATGTGTTTAAAGTGTCATTCGAGGATGAATGTTCCTAAGTGGGGGATAATGTAACGACCCTAAAAATGAATAAGTGAAACTAGAGCCTAACGTGTGTGTGTGTTAGAGTTTGGTGTGAGGTTTGATGGTGCTTTATATTGTCCCGAGCCATGGTTAAGGGGTTTAAGGGTTAAACATCAAGGTACAACTCCCCATGGACCACCCTAGGGGTCCTTGAGGAGGACCCTAAGCTTAACTTAACCCCCAAGGCTGCCCCAAATGATGAACTTGTCAAAAAGTAGGGTGACCTATGGAAGGGGTCCATGTCCCGTAGGTCCATCCACGCCCCGTGGATGGCCTCCATAGGCCATGGCCCCTAAATGCACCTCTTTGACCTAGACCACGGACCAACAGTACGGTCCATGAATAGACTCATGGTCCGTTAGTCTAGGTCTCGTGAACGGCACTTGTGTGCTGTCAAAGACACGGCCAAGCCAAGGGTGGTTTGGTAAATTCCTCCCTTGCCTAGTTAAGTGTTTGGACGGTTATTTTGGGTTTATTTAGGTATTTTAAGAGTATTAAACCATTAAAATACTATTTTAGGTTTCATTGTTCAATTTCCTCAAATCAAAACCCCTCCCTCTCAAAATATCCTCTCTCTAAAACTCTATTGAAGACCAAGAGAAGAAGAAGACTTAGGGCTTGAAGAGGAGGGATAATTGAGTAGATTTTTCATAGAATTCATCTATTAAGGTATGGTGATTCTTCATCTAGGGTTAGCTTTCACCCTAGAGTCAATTTCAAAGAAGTTTTCAAAGTTTTCAAGTTTCTCAAAAACCCTAGATTTTTCTCAATCTCTTGGGTTCTCACATCAAACGTTTTCAAATGATAAATTATGATTATATTGATGTTTAATTGATTATTTATGATGAAAATATTCTATGAACCCATGATTTCTCTCAATTCCTAAATTGTGTTTTATGAAGTGGGTTTTTTTATTATGAATGAATGTTGATGGATTATGCCTAAATTACTTTGGGTTATTGAATTGTATCATCTTCTATGCCTAATTATGGTGAATTGAGGATTTGTGATCATAGCCTTGAAAGGTCAAGTTTGACCTAATTACTTGTTGAAGTTGAATTATGCTTGAATTGTTGATCCACTTGAAAGGTGGAGCTGTGTACTTACTATGTATATTGTGATCGTGGCCTTGAATACAAAGTTTGAGGATTTGAAGTATTATCATGATATTGTATATGTTAATGTGATGTGAAGGATTTACATGTGATTTCAATGATATAATGATGATCATGTATAGAATGTAATTGTGTTGTTGTTGATGGTATATTCTCAATGGACACTCATGAATGATAATGAAAGTAATGTGAATGTTGAATCTTGAATTGGTAGGCTAAGGCATACTTTTCTTATATTGATGAATGTGATCATGAATGAAGTATCTTGAGTTGGTAGGCTTAGGCATCCTCTCTTGTATAATGAATGTGTCTCGACTTGATGTATATGAGTCGATAAGACTATGACATTACTTTCATAAATGACTAATGAATGTGTCTTGACTTGAGGAATATGAATCGATAGGCCAATGGCATTTCTTTCATAAATGAATGATGAAGTATTCTAGGCTATGACATGAACCGGTAGACCTAGTGTCGGTAGCCCTTCATGATGTGTCTAGGAACTAATGTGATGAACCTTGAATCAGTAGACCTAGTGTAGGTAGCCCTTTCATGTGTGAAATGATGACATTGTATCATTAGACCCAACGTTTATGGCACCCTTTTTGGAAAGTCAATGAGCTATTATTAATGTACTTGAATCGGTAGACATAGTGATGGTGGCCTTTTCTTGTGTAATGTACTTTGGGTCAGTAGACCTAGTATTGGTAGCCCTTTCAAGTACAATGATGTTAATGAGTATGAAATACTCTATGGATATAATGGCTAAGCACCGAGTGCATATGGTAATATGGAAACTCTCCCAATATTAGGCTAGGGTTCCAATGAACATCTTCATATCCTATAACTATGTGCCCACATAGGATATATATTAGCCAGTGGTGTCTACCAAAGCTAAGATATTACCTAGTTCTACTTTAGGCAAGTAGAACACCTTTCTTCTGTGTGGGGTTATATGCCACCGGATTCCATGACTTAGCTCTTATGGTCTATGTCAGTTAAACGCCTATTCCTATCATGTGAGATGTGCGTTATAGTTTCTTGAGGAGTTCTATAAAGTGTGGGTAGTAGTATGGGATGCTATCCATACATGGCACTAGTAGGCTTCAAGAGGGCTATAATGAGTTCTCTAAGTCTTAATGACTAAATGTATGAAAGTCCTCTAAATGCTTAAATGTGTCATAAATGAACCTAATGAAGAATGTTGGCCTAAATGCTTAAACGTAAAGATGCATGCTATACTTGATTTTTATTATGAGTTACTTCCTTGTCATGACTTTTGAGTGTGAATGTGCCTTGTCTAGGGTTACTTCAAAGGAGTACTTTGTGTGAGTAGTAATATGGGATGCTATTTGCACATTGCACAAGTAAGACTTAGAGTTGTCTTAGGTTTGGTCTTAATGTGATGATGTGACTCATGTAATGTTTATGTCTCTTATATGCTTTATTGTGTAAAGATGGAAAGAAAGGATGAATGGTAAGTTCACTTTTGGTGACCTTAAGGTGGTACCTTAGTGTGGGTGATGGTATGAGACGCTATCCATACATTGCACAAGGTATAGATTGAGGGTTACTTGAGGTGGAGGCTCAAGGAAAAGGTAAAGGTTTTTATGTGATTATGTTCTAATGTGAAAATGTGACTTGTATGTTGGTTGTGACTTATATTATGCCTCTTTTATAAATGTTCATGAAGTTTTACTAAAATGGCATCTTGCATGGTTTCTAACCAAAATGTACCATTTTAAGCATGTTTTTGCATGGTCATCATACTTAGTATATTTTTGTGTGCTAACCCATATTTGTCTTATTTTTACTACAAGTGTAGATTCCGGCAAGTGATTGCATTCTCTAGTGAAACTTGGGATAAGACTTCTTCCAAGGCATCTTTTGGTATGTCCTCATAGATTGAGGACAAGGACTTTTACTGTTTCTACTTCTTTTATGTTTTGGGGCTATTGTTAAGACTTCAATTGTAAAGGGTCGTGTCCCTATCTTCTTTAAAGTTTTGTCTAAGATGGCCATGTGAGACTTTAGTATTCCGCTGCTTTAAAAGAATGTCTTTAGATTGTATGATTTTTGAATAAAAAGTTTTATTTCTGTACTATTTCTATTACCTATGCGATGAATGAATGCTATGAGGCTTGTATAAGACCCCTTCGGGGTCGAGTACACCGTGTTACGACTAGGCGGTGCTCTTTGGTCATGATAGGAACAACTGAGTAAGAACATTGAGGTCTTGAATGAGCCTGTAGAGGATTTTGTCGCATCATATGACCTGCATCCCCAGAAGTAAAGCAAGATCTTGGCACAACTAACTGTTGTTACGAACCAGACGAACTACCATAGTTACCTCGGCCAAGATCATAAGATCATTGGGCTGACTGCCCACTCTCAGTTATTTCCATAGAAGCATGAACCAGCCCATGACGCTAGAAGGAATCACTACACTTATGTGAACCTCTGCCTTCACATAAGGCACCACAAAACTAACTAGAATAATAGGCCCTGTTGGGCTCCCTAAACACCTCTAAAACCATCAACTCCACCTCCTTGGTGGTTCTCTCAATGGACTTGAAGGAAGCCCCCTCTCTAGCTGCCCTTAACACATAAGATCTGACAAAGAAAGTTAGCCCTCTCACAAACCAATGAATTAGCTCTGCCTTGTCCAAAACAATTGTCAAATAATGCCTAGAGAGCTCACTAAAAAGGGCCTCATACTCGGTCACAAACAGACTACCTTGAACGAAGCTCTTAAATCTCAGACGACTCTCCTCTCTTATGCTCCAAGGAATGAGTGGTCCTGAAAAGCAATAGAAAACACATCCCACTATATTGGAGGAGATCAAACTGTTCTAGACCTCACAAAAGTCCTCTATCCTTATCTAGCATGACCACAAAGCTAAAGTGCAACAAACTGGACACCACGAGCTTCTACCATACCCACTACCTCTAGCATCTCATAGCAAAAGGTTAAGAACTTATGATCATCCTCACTCTTACCTTCTGAAACTAGGTTGGTTTTATCTTCTGAAACCTCTCATAGTAGTGTTGATTTGTCACTGTCAAAATAACTTAAGGATCAATATGTGCACCAACAGACGGTGCAGGAACCATTGGTGGTTGGCTCACCTAAACATGAACACCTAGAGTATGTTGCTGACTTGCGGTCTGTGCACCTGGATAAATGTTCTAGAACACACCAAGCATTTTCAATAAAGTATCTTCAAACAACAGAGCTCCAAAATCGGGAGGAACCTGGTCCTCGGCAACCTTAACATGTGGCTCAAGAGAAGCCTCTCTAGCTCTACATCTGGTTGGAGTCGCTCAATGGGTACAACCTCTTATTGGTGCTACTCCACGAGCACGACCTCTAGCTCAGACCCTACCTCTGCCCTTAACTAGGGTCTCAACAACATCCTCGGGGAATGCCTCCCCTTTATCACTAGAAACAAAAGTTGTGGTCCTACGCATCTTCCAAAACAATATGCGGCAATTCAACACTAGCAAAAGTAACCACGAACGATAAGAAAGGATGAATAAAAGGAAGCTTCCTAACAATCCTTATAGCTTCTTGAAGATAAGTATAGATGTCTCCGTACGAATCCTCAAGACTTTACTTAGACTTGGTTTGTACACATGTGATACCTATGAACCTTTGCTCTGATACCAATTTGTCATGACCCAAAAATGGACGTGATGACACTTGTCTATTCCCACCATGACAAGCTTGCCTAAACCCAAATGAAAATGAAAGAAATGGGGAAATAAAAAGCAAGAATAAGACAAAGGCAAAAAACTTATTCATTCTAAACAATAGCCCAAAACCTGGTTGTCACGTGTACAAGCCAGTAATAATAATATAGAATTCGAAAGATAAATACAAGTCTCATACTTTATTTCTCAAGTATAATAAAGCTTAAAGAAAAAAGGAAAAGATGGCATGTAAGGATGAAAAGCAACTACCTCTCTCAATCCTTAAAGAGCCTCGACTATCATTAGAAGAAGAAGATCACGCAGGTCTAGGCTCGGGACCTACATAAGTGAAGAAGAAAGGGGCGAGTACCAACAACATAGTACCCAACAAGTAACCTATAAACAAGGGAACTAGTTAGAAAATGAATACCCCTGACTCTCCAACCGAACCTCCTCAAACTTCAACATGCACAAATAATCAGCCGAACCTAGCAATTCTATAATACACGGCTCACAAGGCCCAATAATCATGGTTTAATAGCCATAATTCAACAATTAAAGAGATCGAATAAGTCAACCTCAAATTCAAGTAGTTCAGTAACAAACAGAAAGTACATCAATCTCAAGTATCAAGAAAGTCACACACAAGTATCAAAGGCATCAAGTCACATAGTCAATCTCTCGCCGGAACCATTTCCCATTGGCACAATGTCACTAGCCCAAACCATTTTCTATCGTCTTTATGAGCATTTGCCAGAAATGACCTCGGCATCACAACACCCGCCGGTAAAAACTTCGGCATAATAACACTCGCCAAAAAAGACCTTGGCATCAGAACACTCGCCGACAAAGACCTCAGTATAATAACACTTGTCAGTAAAGACCTCGACATCACAACACTTACCGACAAAGGCCTCATCATAATAACACTCGATGGCAAAGACCTCAACATTAGAACAATCACCGACAAAGACCTCGGCATCACAAATCATCACACGTCTCATTGCGGTGTTCACAATCAATGCACACAAGTAATATCACACCACACGGAAGAGACACCCGTTCATACAATTCAAGTCCACAATCATCCTTCAAACAATTGATCAATCAATCAACAAGGATCACAATAAGGAAATTCACATCATCATGTTCATCACATAGTCTCATTTAAACCCCTTTTTATTCATTTAGATATAACAAATAGACAATTATGCCCTTCACCTCATCCCATTACTACCAACACACAAGCAACGAAGGAAGTATACAAATTTAACTAGAATACAAGGTTTAGGAAGCCACTTGCCTCAAATAAAAAATCAATCACTCCAAAAGTTGAGTCTTCCCCTTCTGAATAACTTTCAAAGCCAAACAATCTAAAATAATCAAGTATCACAATCACCCATTAGAGACAAAAATTCCCATATTAATTATATAGAGAAATGGGTCAAAAAACTCAAACCCCAATATTAAAATGGAGGTTTGAATCCGGAAAAGAATACTTGAAAACATTATTCAATGCTTTAGGAACTCATGAGGGAAAATCATTTAAAAAATGAGCTTAAAATCAGTTCATAAACTCAGTTTTACTTCAAAACATAATTTCATGAAGAACCCCCCAATTTATCAACCCAAAATCTTGATTTAAGCTCATAAATTCAATAATAATAATAATAATAATGAGTAATCTAAGATTTAGAGTTAAGAAATGTTACCCAACAATTTTAACTCATAAAACCCACTTGAAATCACCTCTATCGAGTCATCAAAGCTCCAAAAATGAATATGGTGAAGAAACCCCAAAATTTGGGTTTAACATTGCCAGGGGTCCCCTGTGAACATGGACCCCTGCGCGTGAATGTGGACTCTAAATGAGTTGGACCTCTACAAATGCAGGGTTCTCATCCTTTCCCTCCACAAATGAGCTACAAGCTCCGTGAACACGGAGGGTACCACTTGAACATAGAAAAATCAGCTAACTCAAAAAATATCGAAAGGAGCCTTGGGATTCGTTTGGAACCCGTGAATACAACTCACATATGCATATAAATTATACTCGACGTTCTGGACTTAATGAAACCGTTAAAATACAAATATGAGGTCTCCTTGATCCGACCTATGTGAAAATAATAAGAAACTAACTCAACGTTTAAAAAGGCTAAAAACATGACAAGACCTCATCTAGGCCTAAAATCATCCCCTGAATCCAACGAAAACGTTTTTGGAAATAATCAAATTTGGAAAGTTTGACAAAGTTAAGCTAAGTATGAGTTTTGGTTCAACTTCAAACGACCGTAACTCCTAGCTAAAGATGAGTTAGGTGTGATACAAGATACCGTAGGAAATATCTTTGAATTATTTTTCCAATGCCACTGAGTTTGCTCAATTTCGAGTTTGTATGAAGGAGATATGCCCATTTGAAGTTGGGTTGTCTGGATAAGGAAAGTCAAAACTCTCGGAATTTTGATCCGAGCATCCGAACCTCGAATGTTGACCAAAGCCAAAGGCTAAATTTCCACAATTTCATAACTTAGGACCTCAAATCTTAAAAAAGACTCAGAATCTGAAACTGACTACTCTTACGGGTTAGATTTCACATTTTGAGACTAATGAAATTGATAGAATTCCATCCCAACACTCGTAACTTCGAAAGATCCCAAAAACTACTTTCTTAACAACGTAGGATTTAAAACTCACAAACTCACCAAAGTCTCATCTTTTAACCCAAAGTTCAAAACCAACTCTTCAAACACAATCATAAAATATTCGGGATCAACATTTAGATGGGAAATACAATGAATTCATGAAACTTTCCAAAAATGACCGACCGAGTCATTACACACCTCTTCTTTTTCGATAAATCGCCACCACCAGACCACCAATTGTTTATATTTAATATAGTGTTAATACAACTTTAGTACAATTGTTCAGA
This sequence comes from Solanum pinnatisectum, assembly GCA_035578085.1. Lineage (NCBI taxonomy): Eukaryota > Viridiplantae > Streptophyta > Magnoliopsida > Solanales > Solanaceae > Solanum > Solanum pinnatisectum. The sequence continues at coordinate 28,364,756 of CM069084.1, read as the reverse complement.
ACTTCACATAATATATAACTAAAATATTTTAAATACACATATATTACAAGTATTATATGTGATTTCAAACATTCATGTACTATTTAAATTAGTTTACATTGTTAGAAATGTATTATATTTGTTCTGAAATAATAACTATCAAATTTATAGTAATGTATAATATAGAATTCGAATTGTATTATAACTATCGTTTATATTTATACAATTTTAATACAACTTCAATAAAAATTTTCGTAGATTCGCCTCTTCTTTTTCGATAAATCACCACCACTAGACCACTGATTATTTATATTTAATATAATTTTGATACAATTTTAATACAAT